>CM055120.1:65075760-65673260 GCA_029206835.1 Rana muscosa
AGCCACGCTGTACCCGCACCACCAGAGAGCCACGTTGTACCCGCACCACCGGAGAGCCACGCTGTACCCGCACCACCAGGGAGCCACGCTGTACCCGCACCACCAGGGAGCCACGCTGTACCCGCACCACCAGGGAGCCACGCTGTTTCCGCACCACCAGAGAGCCACGTTGTACCCGCACCACCAGGGAGCCACGCTGTACCCGCACCACCAGGGAGCCACGCTGTACCCGCACCACCAGGGAGCCACGCTGTACCCGCACCACCAGAGAGCCACGTTGTACCCGCACCACCAGAGAGCCACGCTGTACCCGCACCGCCAGAGAAGGAGCCACACTGTTCCCGCACCACCAGAGAGGGAGCCACACTTTAACCGCTGTACCCGCACCACCAGAGAGGGAGCCACATTGTACCTGCACCACCAGAGAGGGAGAAAGACCGAGCCACTGCCAGGATACAGACATGCTACACTACTGACTAGAGTCACCCCGGGCAACCCAGAGTGAGCGAACGTCCAGCCAGAGGGATCACTGTTGCGATTTCACTGGGTCTGGTAAGAGGGCCTGTTGGCCATTATCCATTACTATTCCCAGGGACTGAGCCATTAGGAAGTGCCTAACCTGATATCCTCTAGGCCTTATTGACCGCCACAACGTCCCTCTCTGTCTTCTTCCCACGGCGTCCCCTCTGTCCTCTTCCCACGGCGTCCTTCTACCAGGGCGTTACTCTGTCCTCTTCCCAGGGCGTTACTCTGTCCTCTTCCCAGGGTGTCCCTTTGTCCTTCACCCACGGCAACCCTCTGTCCTCTTCCCACAGCGTCCCCTCTGTCCTCTTCCCATGAAGATGACAGGGCGGGCCTTGACAGGAAGGGGTGGGTCATATTTAAATTAGGGGGTGCGCAAGTTTAGTCAGGCCTAGGACAGCACAAAACCTAAATACACCACTGATGGCATGGTCACTCTGCGTTTACTATGGCAATGGTCACTCTGCGTTTACTGTGGCATGGTCACTCTGCGTTTACTGTGGCATGGTCACTCTGCGTTTACTGTGGCATGGTCACTCTGCGTTTACTGTGGCATGGTCACTCTGCGTTTACTGTGGCATGGTCACTCTGCGTTTACTGTGGCATGGTCACTCTGCGTTTTACTATGGCATGGTCACTCTGCGTTTTACTATGGCATGGTCACTCTGCGTTTTACTATGGCATGGTCACTCTGCGTTTTACTATGGCATGGTCACTCTGCGTTTTACTATGGCATGGTCACTCTGCGTTTTACTATGGCATGGTCACTCTGCGTTTTACTATGGCATGGTCACTCTGCGTTTTACTATGGCATGGTCACTCTGCGTTTTACTATGGCATGGTCACTCTGCGTTTTACTATGGCAGGGTCCCTCTGCCTTTTACTATGGCATGGTCCCTCTGCCTTTTACTATGGCATGGTCCCTCTGCCTTTTACTATGGCATGGTCCCTCTGCCTTTTACTATGGCATGGTCCCTCTGCCTTTTACTATGGCATGGTCCCTCTGCCTTTTACTATGGCATGGTCCCTCTGCCTTTTACTATGGCATGGTCCCTCTGCCTTTTACTATGGCATGGTCCCTCTGCCTTTACTATGGCAATGGTCAGGCTGCATTTCATGGGCACTGGAAAATATTTTAGTACACCATTTGGTTCAGAATATTTTTTTTTCTTGTTTTCCTCCTCTAAAACCTAGGTGCGTCTTATGGTCAGGTGCGTCTTATGGTCAGGTGCGTCTTATGGTGCGAAAAATACGGTAATCACTGAATGACATAATCACTTTTTTTATTTTCCTTCTACAGATTTAAGTGCCATGCATGGTTATAACCAGGGCTGTCGGCACAGGACAGGCAAACCAAGCGACTGCTTGGGGCCCCGAGCTGGGCTGGCGATAGTGTGGAGGAGCAAGAGGAGACAAAACCCCCCTTATCCACTCGGGATATCCACCCAATATCCCTTACCCACCCGCGTTTGCCCCCCCTCCCGCGATCGGACCCCCCTCCCGTGCTCGGCGTCAAAAATTCAGTAGCACCCCCCCGCTTCTAAACTTGTTTCAAAATACTGCCTGGGGCCCCCAAATTACTTCAAACGGCCTTGGTTATAACATGCAAAATAAGCAGAGTAAAAGAGTTTACAAGAGTCTTAGGCAGGTTTAAAGAATTTGTGAATGATGCAACTTTGTAGTTTGTCTGTGTAAGATCTGTAGTAGATTTCAGGAAGGAACAATTACTGTTGCAATGAATCACATAAAATTTTTTCTACAACCACTCTGCCTGATTCAATCCTGCAGTAATAGGCCCATTCACATGATGGCACATGTTACTGTAAGCATAACACACACACACGCTAGTGTAAACTGAATCCAGAGGACATAAGAAACAATTGTCTTTTTCCTGCATTGGGGCAGTGGTGGTCAATGCAGTCCAAAGCTGCTGGTTTGACTGGCCCCCAAGTAATTATGAAGGACAGCATGGGATTCTACCAATTTCCTCCACATCACTCAGGTGACTTGAGTTCTAGTGCAAAACTTCTGCTTAAAATGTTTTATGTTATGTTCCTACTTTCATGTTTAACCCCTTCAAATGCATTTTAGTGTTAAAAAAAAGGCGCAGATCCTTTAAAAACATTGTTGCCATGCATTGACACCTCTTTAAAAATGTACATAAATGTCTATGCACATTATTGCACCGAAACAGCGTAATCCTAAATCTTAACTTAAAGCAGAGTTCCACCCAAAAATGTAACTTCTGCTTTACGTACTCGTGACCCCATTTTTTGGGGGGGGGGGGGGGAGTGGGTACCTAATTTTCACAGGTACTCAGCGACCACTTCCTCTCCTGGTGCCACGGCGCCGGAAGGAAGTTCTCCTCTTCCCCCCCCTCCCTGGAATCTTCTGGGACACGTCACAGATCCCAGAAGATTGCCCGGCCATTCATAACGTGCAGTGCGTGCCCGGCTGTAAAGCCACAGCCGGGCGTCCACACTTGCACTGCCGGCGCGGCAGAGAAGCGAGGCTTCAGGCGGCCACATCACTGGACCGTGGGACAGGTGTTTGTTTATTCAAAGGCAACAGCTATACTTTTAGTAGCTGCTGACTTTTAAATGGGTGGAATTCCGCTTTAGCCCATACATCCACTCCTCAAAGTGTTGATGGGGATGTTACGTTTTAGGTGTTTTGGTCACTTAAAAAAATGAATAAACTGCTTAAAAACGACATTGACATTCATCGCCACTCTATGCCAAATGCTGGGTCGCTCTAACTGGGCAAAGCTCTGGCTGTCCTGCTTGTGATGTTGCTTGCCCGCCCCCTCTTGCTTCCCAGATATTCCATTGAGCCAATGAAGCAGACCATCATAGTGATTTGCCAATATGAATGCTTAGGGGGAGAGAATGGGCAAGCTTTGACACTACCCAGAACAGTCAAAGCTTTTTCCTTTAGGACAGTCTGGCATTGGGGTGTGCAGGTGAAAAAGAAAGCTGCTTCAAGCATCACATACTTGCATTAGGCTCTAAAAGCCTGAAGTCATGATCAAATGCTGGCACCATCTGACAACGTTTTGACATTTCCTTAACGTACTGTTCTTTCTTGTCTCCTCTTTGTTTCTTTTGGTTAGTGAGGCAACCATCATAAATAGGACAGCAGGAGTGTGCAGGGATGGGAGAGAAAGAGGCAAGCTCTGGATGTTCTGCCCTCACTATACGTGGATGAGGTATAATTAGACAGACAGCTAATCCTAATCCCTTAACAATTCATTGCAGTAGGCGCAAGGTCCTTTTTTCAACTTTTATTGCAGGGGAGTTAGAGTAAAACTAGATAAAAAGAAATGACATAAAGAGTAAAACTAGATAAAAAGAAATGACATAAAATAAGTATACACGATATACAAAATAACAGTCCTAATACACTGGTCTGACTAGGGGAAAATAATTATACATACCAGCGATGTTTCCATAAGGCTGACATAAGAATTGCAGCTGAATAGGTGTGGAGTCCTTTGGGGCAGATGCATGTGTGAAGAAGGAAAGATGGATACTGTGGCAGTGTCTCTCAAGCCTCATGGTATAGTCCACAGGAATTATGGGAAGCTACGGTGGCTTATAAGCAACAACTTCTATCTACCTTCAGGTGAAATATTAACTGATACAAAATATGCAAAAGAGCCACTAGATGGCGATATTACAATGTATTTTACATACCATAACATATACAAGAATAACAATGCATAAGCACTTGCTGAAGGCATGACACTGGAACTGCCCAAAGGCATCAAAGTCTTGGCTGTCAA
The DNA here is from genome assembly GCA_029206835.1 of Rana muscosa. NCBI lineage: Eukaryota > Metazoa > Chordata > Amphibia > Anura > Ranidae > Rana > Rana muscosa. The sequence continues at coordinate 65,080,067 of CM055120.1, forward strand.
AACAGCACCTGGACTAAGTGGATCTAGCATCTACTTTGGTAACTAACCACTGACACCAATGTTAGGGGATTCTTCCTTTAATGCCACTAATGAGGAGCAAATTCTTTCAACTGACACAAACGCTGTGGAATTCCTCCACTGGCACCAACACTAGGCTACTCTTCAATTGACACCAATGTTGAAACATTCTTCCCTCTAATATCAATGCTTGCGCATTCTTCTCCCCCACTGATACACTTTGTGTGCATCCAGCAGCAATCACCACAGGTAACAGCCATGGATAGCTGCAGCCACTGCAGACCTGTGAATAAAAGTGTACGGGCTCGGCAGCCACAAATAGCCACTCACAGGTGGCAAAAACAGCTGCAGGAATCAGGAGATTCTTGCTGCTGTCATTCGCATTGAGCCAAATCACCCATACAAATGTAGCCTTATTGTAAATTCTATGCATGGGAACCCTTTTCTTTTTGGGTATCTCTTGATTTCAGCTCCCTTTACATTTCTATTACCTGTACAGTTGGTGTTTAATACTCAGCTTTAAGCAAGCTCAATTTATATTGGAATGTACTGAATTCACTCTAGAGTGATTTGTCTTAGACAATTTATTTTCTTAGACCAAAGGCACATCTATGAGTGCAAATTATGTATCCAGCTATGCCAACATAATAAAGGGATATAAGAATGATATCAACAGTTGGAATAGCAACCCCTAGGCTTCCTACCTAATTATGGGCGTTACATAGATGATATACTCATCATATGGGATGCCCCTTGCGATACCATAATTATTTTCTTAGATTATTGTAATATTATTAGTAATGCTTTGGGTCTGTCATTAATCCATGTAATTGACCAACCAACACTGTTTTTTTCTTTAGATTTAGAGCCAGCTAAACAAACAGATTATTACCAGAAAACATTGTGGAAGATAATGTACCTAAAGGTCAATACTGCAGACTCCAAAAAATGTAGTACAAAGGAGGATTTACTAAACAAAGCATTCTCTTACAAGACAAACTCTAGATAAAGGTTATCCCTGGAAATGATCACTGAAGCACGCTAGTGAAAATTTCCACCCAAAACTGACAAAAAAGATATACCGTATATACCGTATTTATCGGCGTATAACACGCACCGGCGTATAACACGCACCCCAAGTTTAGGAGGGAATTTTAAGGAAAAAAACTTTTAGCAGGGAAATTCAAGGGAAAAAAACTTACATTTAAATTCAGCATGCAGCCTTGCCCAGTGTCCATCTGCAGCCTTGCCCAGTGTCCATCTGTCCATCTGCAGCCGTGCCCAGTGTCCATCTGTCCATCTGCAGCCGTGCCCAGTGTCCATCTGTCCATCTGCAGCCGTGCCCAGTGTCCATCTGTCCATCTGCAGCCGTGCCCAGTGTCCATCTGTAGCCTTGCCCAGTGTCCATCTGTCCATCTGCAGCCGTGCCCAGTGTCCATCTGTCCATCTGCAGCCGTGCCCAGTGTCCATCTGTCCATCTGCAGCCGTGCCCAGTGTTCATCTGTCCATCTGCAGCCGTGCCCAGTGCCTTTGCGATCGTGTCAGTCCCGGCGGTTTTTAAAATTTGGCGCCGATTTCTGTGGAGAGGAGCAAGCGGGGCCGAGTGTACTTCGGCTGGACTCGGCTCCTCTCGCAGTTCCGCCCATCTCCACTGACTGCGCCGCTGACGGAGAAAGCCGAGTGTACTTCGCCTAGACTCGGCTCTGCTCACAGTCACAGGCAGGACTGCGAGAGGAGCCGAGACTAGGCGAAGTACACTCGGCTTTCTCTATGTCAGCGGCGCAGTCAGAGATGGGCGGGACTGCGAGAGGAGCCGAGTAAAGCCGATTGTACTTCGGCTTCGGCTCCGCTCGCTCCTCTCGCTCGTTTTCAGCAGGGGAATTCGACGGAGTATCGGCGTATAACACGCACCCACGATTTTCCCCTGATTTTAAGGGGAAAAAAGTGCGTGTTATACGCCGATAAATACGGTACTTGAGTATAAGCCGACCCGAGTATAAGCCGAGGTACCTACTTTTACCACAAAAAACTGGGAAAACGTATTGACTCGAGTATAAGCCGAGGGGAGGAAATGTGCCCATTGCCCAACCTTACTGTGCCCATTGCCATCTCACTCTGCCACCTCACTGTGCACATTGCCACCTCACTGCCCATTGTCGCCTCACTTTGCCCCCTTACTGTGCCCACTGCCATCTCACTGTGCCACCTCACTGCCCATTGTCACCTCACTGTGCCCCCTTACTGTGTCCATTGCAGCCTCCCTGTGCCCGAGTCAGTGTACCTGGAAATCTTGTAATTCCGTGGCCGGCGTCCATTGTTCAAATCTCGCGCCGTTCTCCCTGTCCCTTCCGTGATAGGCGTTTCCAGCAAACACTGTGTTGAGTGTTTGCGCCTATCACGGAGGTCCTCTCATTCTCCGACTCCGTTTCCCAGCAGGCACTTAGTTCAGTGCTCCGCCAATCACGGACATCGGACAAGAGGACCTCCGTGATAGGCGCAAACACTCAACACAGTGTTTGCTGGAAACGCCTATCGCGGAAGGGACAGGGAGAACGGCGCGAGATTTGAACAATGGACGCCGGCCGCGGAATTTCACGATTTTCAGGTACTGACTCGAGTATAAGCCGAGGGGTATACTTTCAGCCCTAAAAAAAGGGCTGAAAAACTCGGCTTATACTCGAGTATATACGGTAGGTTTTCAAAACACACACTTCATTACTCAATTTAATCACAGTTATAGAGCTATCAAACATTTCATATAAATAACTGGGACCTCCTACTTCAAGACCCCAAATTAGGTCCAGTCTTGCTCACAAAGCCAAAAATAAATAAAAAAATTACTTTAAAAAAGCATTGTTATATTAAAAAAGTATATAAAGTAAATTAACCAAAAATCTCAATGAATTTTTTGCTTCGCAATAGGAAAGGAATTTTCCAGTGCAGGAAACCCAAATGTGTGTAACCCAAATTCAACATAGGCAAGAGATTTATGGACAGTTTGGGACTAGTTCATTGGACTAATCAATGTATTACCTTTTCTAGTGATCACCTGGTACATGAACTCTTCTGCCATAACAGCCTTTCATATTTAGTCTGCATAGCAAGACGCTTGCGAAAGTGAACTAGTGAAAATCATAGATACATTGAAAGAGGTTTCTTTACCTATGGTGGTCGAAAGTTAAGAGGTTTTGAAATTGAGTATATAATTTTACATATTCTTTAACTCAGATCAACCTTAAAAAAATCACCCTGGCAAGCTCTTTGAAGATGACAAACAGGAGAGGTACCAAGACATACTAAAAAACTGATCTCACTTATATTCCCAGCTGCTAGGATAGCAATTTCCAGATCTTGGAGGTCTTCATCCATTTCATTCGCACTGATAAACACAAATATATAATGGATAATGGTAAATGAAAAATGATCAGCCACTCTGAATGATTATGTAGCGATAACCCCCCTCTCTGAAATCGGGCTGCTGGTTTTGTTTTGGGTCATGCAAACTACCTCCAAGGCTTCCGTTGTCAGGGTATAGAAAGTCTCTAGAAAAAGTCAATGTCCACACAAATGTAAAACCTAAACAGTAAGGCTTTATTTTTACTTTGCTGTGGGAACTTGTAGAGAAAGCAGGAAATGAGAGAAGTATAAGGGAAGGTTCAGGCACACAACATAAAGGCACAACGTCGCCACTCAAGCCTGAGTGGGTATTGCTCAGCCGGATAGTCCCATTCACTGGTCCTAGCAGCCGGGATGATGCACGGATCAACTTTATGTGAGAATTTAGGATGCGATCAGGAATCCTCTGCCACAGGATTATCAAAGTCCCGAACCTCCCAGCCAAGCAATAGAGAGAACCTTTATGCCAGACTGGCATATTGCAGGGCTTGTAGTAATGGATCCCTCCTTAGGTGAGTCTCCAGGCCTCCTCCTGAGACAGCAGTACCGTCGCCAGTCTCCTCTGGGGCAGATCCTCCCCTGGCCTCCTTCCCTAAGAGTGGGCTTTCCACAGGTGGGTAGCCTGGGATTCTTTAAAAAGGCATAGGCCCCAGGCAGCAGAGCTGGGCCTACCGGGTAGCGATGTAGCCTTGGGCTGAAGGTGCACAGGGCTAGAACACACATGCACCCCGTGCCATGCGGGCCATGAGGCATGCACACACCACCCCAATTAATGGTGTCTGACCCTTATGTACCCCCTCCCAGCATGCACAGCGGGTTCACCACGCCCACTGCACGGCTGCCGAGAGAGGACACCCAAGGTGTTGTGATACCCCTGTATTCCAACCTGGGCCGTTGGTGGCAGTGGCACCTACAGGCAAACAGGGAATATAACTGCCAGGCAGTATCACACCCAGAGCAGAAGCAAATTATCCAGGTCTGAGCCCAACTACTGGCTCAGACCACCCCTAAATTTACACATAGCATCCCAACCATTTGGGGAGGGTGCTACACACACCCCCCTATATGAAAGACACTGTCCCTAGTGGCTGAGGAGAACAAAATCCTTCAATCATGAAGGTTTTGAGACAAACACAAACATTTCCTGGCGTCTGAACCAAAGATTTTGGGAAGGGGAAAGAAAAGAAGAAAGAAAGCACTCAAGATAACATTACAGTAATGACATAGCTCTCCAGATATGACATTTCAATTTCCATATGCAAAAATACACACCACCCATTACTGACTATCTACCCCACCCCATTCTCCGGTGGTCTTGATAGTAGCTCCGGTACCTGCAAGAAAACACAGACAATATGCATAGAAAAATGCAAACATTCTATCCACTAATCATATTCTATGTACAGAGAAGCAAACTGTTTCCCCGAGAGGAAGCAGTTCCCATCTTTTAAAGTTTTAAATTGCTAAGCCTAGCATAAAAGTTTTTCTAATCCTAAGTGCTGTAATGGACAAAAAGTCTCTCTATTTCTGCAGACCACTGCCACCTTGTGTCGGCAGAGTCACAACGTCCTTCTACTGGCTACGCAGGGGTTGCAACAAAAACACAAAGAAAAATCCCATTGTTGACCACGGCGTTCTCTCACCACAATATCCTGATTGACTAATCCCCAGAGTTCTTTCAGAGGAAAACTGTTATTTTCAGAGAGGGAAGAGAAAAAAACAAACACCACTCTCTGTCTCTTCCTCTTTTTAGAGTAGTGAACCTCTTTTTAGCAGAGGACAAAGGTACCTATTCCAGGGTACTCCTTTCTGTGCAAAGGACAGGAAACCATCGCAAAGTCAAGCTCCTATCTCAAAAGTGTCACAGGTAAAAGCTTGGATCCGGGAGGGTTACCGATTTCCACTGCTTGTCCAGGGTCGTTATAAAGTATGTCGCATCGTCTCTTCCTGGGCAGCGAAGCACAACTCGGTCAGCGTGGATGTGTCGACCATAGCTCCAGTCCCGGTGGCAACTCCTGAACCGGTCAGTCATGGCAGCGGAGTGGTCAAAGTCCCTGTAAGGCTTGGGCACGTAAGGGAACTCCAAGCCGTACTCAGTGGCCACCCTTTTCATGAGGATCCGCTGCAAGCGAGCAAGTCTAGGCAGGGACCCGGGGATTCCCATCCCAGGCATCACATACAAATACGGAGACTTCTGGACCAAAGCCTTAATGGGCTCCAGCAAAACCCTTTCACCCAGCACAGGTGCAACCTTCTCTGTTAAAGCAGGGACTTTCACCCGGGGTGTGGTGTCCCCAGAGCTCATGGGTGATCCCCCCCTAAGGCCCGGGCGGGGTTAACACTTTTCACATTGTCCCAACCCTTTCTGAGAAATATCTTGTCAATCTCCACATCATCCCCAACATCAGATGAAGAGTCAATGTCCGAAGAATCCAACTCCTCAGCAGGTAGGTACCCATGAGTAGAGTCAGACACATTATCCCCAGCCTCCTTACTGTCTCCTGACACGGACTTCTCGGGCATCTTCCCGCTCTTGAGATCTGATTCCAGCAGGCGCTGGGCCAGGCTTCGACCGCGGCTGTGGGAGGCCCGGACATAGCCCACCTTCCATTTTGCTGGCGGAATAGAGACTTCAGTAGTGGCGGAGGCAGCGTCCGCTGCGGTATCTGCCGATGGCTCTGCAGCGGCAGGGGCATCTTCTAGGGATACATCCGTAGCAGTAGATACGATGCGCGTGGCCCTGGCCGTAGGGGTAAAGGCAACTTCCTCCGAAGTGACGGCACCTGTAACCCAGTTGACCCGATATGCTCGGGGCGATTCGGTGGGCTGATCCACCTCGAAAAAGAACTCCCTGCAGGACAAACATCGTCCGAACGGCCACAGCTGTACAGCCAGTCCACTGCACCCAGGGCAGAGCATGCCCAGGGCCTCCGCATCTCGACACGTGTACAACGCAAAGCGGCCCCGGGGCTTGAGCCGGATCCCCACATCAGTAAGCGGGGCTGCAAGTGGAGTAATGTCCATGGTAGTAGGCACAGGCAACATCCGGGGGCCCGACAGGGCTGAGGTCCATGGAAGCGAAGACATGCTGCTCCCCCTGCCCGATCCAAACTCTCTCTGCTCCTTGGTGCCAAACCCATCCACTTGTAGCACGCAGATGGCGGGCACTCCTCCCCTTTTCTCTTCCTACACATAGCTCGCGGGCTTCTCTTCCTCTGGATCCGCCCACGAACTATGCAGCTAGAAAAAGAGAACAGTTCTGTGTCCCTTAACCCCTTCCTCTCGTTCAAAGCACAGTAACACAGTCCAACTTTCTCAATAGCCGACTTTTCCAAAAAAGTAGAATCCAATTGCGGCAGGTAGCTGCAAATCCCGGACGAGCCCCCACATGTAGCGAAAACCCCCCTCTCTGAAATCGGGCCGCTGGTTTTGTTTTGGGTCATGCAAACTACCTCGAAGGCTTCCATTGTCAGGGTATAGAAAGTCTCTAGAAAAAGTCAATGTCCACACAAATGTAAAACCTAAACAGGAAGGCTTTATTTTTACTTTGCTGTGGGAACTTGTAGAGAAAGCAGGAAATGAGAGAAGTATAAGGGAAGGTTCAGGCACGCAACACTAAAGGCACAACGTCGCCACTCAAGCCTGAGTGGGTATTGCTCACCCAGACAGTCCCGTTCACTGGTCCTAGCAGCCGGGATGATGCGCGGATCAACTTTATCTGAGAATTTAGGATGCGATCAGGAATCCTCTGCCGCAGGATTATCAAAGTCCCGAATCTCCCAGCCAAGCAATAGAGAGAACCTTTATGCCAGACTGGCATATTGCAGGGCTTGTAGTAATGGATCCCTCCTTAGGTGAGTCTCCAGGACTCCTCCCGAGACAGCAGTACCGTCGCCAGTCTCCTCTGGGGCAGATCCTCCCCTGGCCTCCTTCCCTAAGAGTGGGCTTCCCGCAGGTGGGTAGCCTGGGATCCTTTCCAAAGGCATAGGCCCCAGCCAGCAGAGCTGGGCCTACCAGGTAGCGATGTAGCCTCGGGCTGAAGGTGCCTGGGGCTAGAACACACACGCACCCCGTGCCATGTGGCCCACGAGGCGCACACACACCACCCCAATTAATGGCGTCTACCCCTTATGTACCCCCTCCCAGCATGCACAGCGGGTTCACCACACCCACTGGACGGCTGCCGAGAAAGGACACCCAAGGTGTTGTGATACCCCTGTATTCCAACCTGGGCCATTGGTGGCAGTGCCACCTACAGGCGAACAGGGAATATAACTGCCAGGCAGTATCACACCCAGAGCAGAAGCAAATTTCAACGCAATTATCCAGGTCTGAGCCCAGCTACTGGCTCAGACCACCCCTAAATTTACACATAGCGTCCCAACCATTTGGGGAGGGCGCTACAATTAAAAATGCATTTTTAATGAAAAAAATAAATATAGGACTTAAGGATACATTATATCTCAGGAGAATAATGAATAGCGATGTATGCTGGACCTGCAGGACGGATGGAGGTGGGGTTCACCTCTTCACATTTTCTTTTTTTTCCCTTCCCTCTTTTCTTTCTTGCTTGTTTCTTTTTCATACATCAAGGGACACAGAGCACCATAGTCATAACTATGTGGGTTATACGTCACCAAGAGGTGAATGGACACTGGTCCACTCAAAAGTCAGGAAGTCCCCCTCCCTATATAACCCCTCCCATCCATGGAGTACCTCAGTTTTTTCGCCTGTTTCTAAGGTGTTGGTCACGGTTAATGATGTGCTGGAAAATGCTCCACTAAGAAATCCCTTCGGGATCAAGGGGTTATGCAATCGGATCCATCTAAAGTGCCTGAAAGAGCCAAAATGGATGGTACCCGAGCCTCTTTGAAGAAGAGCGAGGTTTCTGCCTGTAATGCTTCTCCTTTGAGAGCTGGACCCTGAGTCGGCACCTTGGTCACGTGAAAACTATACCAAAGAGTTGCTCTGGCAGGGTGCTGTACAGGTCCAACAGAGTGAACCCTATATACAAAGGTGACCCGGTCCTTGAAGGTCTGTCATGACAAAGCTTGCCGTGATGAGTGAAGATTGGACTCCTGTTTTCTACAGAGTCCTGCACCAAGGAATGGCGAGTCTGCATTTGTTTGCAGTATCTCTTTTAGAAAGAGAGAGATCTGACTGTCTGTTTTTCCCGGTAGCCACTGGGAGCAGTGTGCTGTTCAATCATGCTATGTGCTCTTACTCATGCGGGCTGCTGTTTCTCCCCAGCCACTAGAGGGCAAAGGTTTTCTCAAGTCTAGCCCTCTAGTGGCTTAAGGGCGGCCATTGCCATGTGGTGACAGGTCAGATAGGCCTTGGAGACAAAACGGTGGCCTGTGAGTGTGTGAGTAGGGCTGCCTAGGAGCCGGAGGGGGGGGACAAGCACTGCCGATCACAGAGGGGAAGAGAGGAGAGCCACCACTGGATGATCAGAGCAGGGAACAAGGGAACATTACAGCTTTTGTTTCAATAGCTGTGCGTTACCCTGCCGTGTGCCGTCACATAAGCCCCTCCTCTTTTTCCAGGACTTTGATAGACAGATCACCCGTCCAATCCTAGGACGGGTGACATGTATCAAAGTTCCCCGGACAAGGGGATGGGCTTATGTGACGGTGCGTGGTGGAGGAACACACAGCTATTGAAACGAAAGCTGTGATGTTCCCTGCTCTGATCATCCAGTGGCGGCTCTCCTCTCTTCCCCTCCACAGGTAGGCTGCATATGGGACAGAGGCAGCTTATGGGACACAGGCAGCTTATGGGGACACAGGCAGCTTATGGGACACAAGCTGCACATGGGACACAAGCTGCTAATGGGACACAAGCTGCACATGGGACACAAGCTGCACATGGGACACAGGCTGCACATGGGACACAGGCTGCACATGGGACACAGGCTGCACATGGGACACAGGCTGCACATGGGACACAGGCTGCACATGGGACACAGGCTACATATGGGACACAGGCTACATATGGCACACATCTACATATGTGACACAGGCTGCATATGGGACACAGGCTGCATATGGGACACAGGCTGCATGGGACACAGGCTGCATATGGGGCACAGGCTGCATGGTGGGCACAGGCTGCATGGGACACAGGATGCATGGTGGGCACAGGCTGCATTGGCAGGCACAGACAAGCTGCATTGATAGGCATGGAAAAAGTTGTTAACATTTGTATAACTTAATTGCATAAAACATTAAAGCGTCATTTGATGAGATCATTTATGGGGGCGGGGCAGGGTAGGGGTTGGGTGGGGCAACTGGTGGCGAGTAACCCTTGAGGCCTGACTAGTAGCACAGGACTTGAAATTTTGAGCCCTGATTACATGCTGCATATTTCCTGCCTATCCGAGGGTCATGTACATCTGTAAGTAGATACATCCCTGGATGATTAGCAGTTCACTTTAAAAGTGTTATTTGCTTGTGGGCAGGAACAGCATAATATACGTGCTTGCAAATGTATTGCTTAATTGCATGTTTTTAAAGTACATGTTTGAAAGACATGAGCGTGGGCGCATTTTAGGGAGTTGTATTTCCAATATAGTGCATATTAGACATGGGAGCCGTCAAAAAATGTGTTTCGTTTCGTTCCGTTCCGTTTCGTATTAAAAAAAAATTGTAATTCTCAATTCGTGTACGGAATTTAATTTGGATTCGTGCGAAATACGAATTTCGTACGAATCGTTAATTTTGATAACGAATATCGACACTCTACGAATAATAAAGAATTATCCGAAAACGTATTAAGGTTACATAACACAAGTCTATTGTGTAGACTAGAGTAGACTTGTGCATAACTAAAAAAATCGTAATTTCGTAAAACGGGATTTTCGTGTTCGGACTAATTCGTATTTTCGCAAGCAACGTTTTTCGTTGAATCGGAATGAGTCGTATTTCTGAAAGCCTTATTTTTAGTTGATTTATAATTCGTACTTTCGGTAGAGTACATTGTTTTCGTTGATTCTGGACACAACCCCTACTTTCGTAACTTTTTTTTTTGTTTGTTGATTCGTAATTTTCCGTGTCTCTTACAATGACGCTCACCTGTCCTTATTTGCGAGGGCATTGAGCTCCAGAATGAGCCAGAGCTGACCCCTGTGATTCTCCAGACTCCTGTCTTCTCCCCATGGCTAGAGGAGGAGGTCACGGGCCATGTTTCCCGCATCCTGCCACCATCTGATGCTGCCCCTAGTGTGCCTCTACAGGAGCAGCCACAGCTGTTGCCTCCTCCTACCCAGATGACACTGGCACCTACTGCTGTACCGCCTGGACCAGCAACTGTCCACGATGCAGTGCATCAGAGTGTCCTCACAGAAATTCGGAGGCTGGCAAGTGACAATAAAAGGATGTCACGGGACATCAGGAGCTTAAGCCGGACCATTCAGCTTGCAGTCAGGCAACAGACTGACGATATGGAGATTATGTTGGCCCGGGTAAACCAACAGCAGAACCAGGCAATGGAGCTTTTGAGACTCTCTTTGATGGAAGCAATTTCCAGGCACAATGCTCTATTGCCTGGGAGCTCGCCTGCTAGTACTCAGAGCAGCAGAGAACCCTCTCCTTCGTAAATCTGAGGGCTAGTTCTTCCTCTGCTCCAGGACCCAAGGCATGTCATTCCCCTGATCGTACCTTACTCCCCCTCTGTCATTAGCAGACAGGCTGAGCTCCGTCCTCGTGGCAGGTGCCGGCGCCATCTTGGCTGTGTCCGGGGTAGAAGCGGCCGGCTGGATCGGCACCAGGATTTGCTCCATATGGGCAGCAGAGCCTTTTGTTCTGTGGTGGCACTTCCCCAAGTCCTTATGCGGTGTTGAGAAGCCGTAATATGCGGTATGTCTGTCTGGGTAAGCTGCCGAGGAGCCGCGGTCCGGGAGCCCAGGGAAGACACGTCTTCACGCTTCCATGCCGAGACCACGCCCCCCCCTAAATGTCTTTTTATCTGTTCTAGCAGTCACATGTGTAAATGAGAAGAATAGCGGGGGCACATTAAGGCACATCAGGGCATATTGGAGCACATTGGGGCACATCAGGGCATATTGGAGCACATTGGGGCACATTAGGGCACATCAGGGCATATTGGGGCACACTGGGGCACTTTAGGGCATATAGGAGCACATTGGAGCACATCAGGGCACATTGGGGCACACCAGGGCATATTGGGGCACATCAGGGCATATTGGATCACATTGGGGCACATCAGGGCACATTGGGGCACTTTAGGGCATATAGGAGCACATTGGAGCACATCAGGGCACATTGGGGCACACCAGGGCATATTGGAGCATATTGGGGCACATCAGGGCATATTGGGGCACATTGGGGAACATCAGGGCACAGCGTTTACCAGCTTGTGGATTATTGTATAAATTTGGCACATTGACCAACAATTGAGTATAAATATTTTTTGGGCATTTAATAAACTGTGATTGTGGGGAGGGACAGGGGCCAACTAAGACCAAGTGGCCATCTCTGCTGCAGACTGTCAGTTCAAGGAATGTCCAGAGTGAGGGAGGGGTACCCCAGCTTTGGCAAATTGATTTTCAAAAATGCTAACTGCTCTATTAGCTGGGCGGACAACTGTGATCTTTGGGGTGACAGGATGTTTCCCGTCACAGAAAACACCCGCTCACTCTGGACACTTGTCGGAGGGCAGGACAGTAGCTCCTTGGCAATATCTGCGAGGGCAGGCCACTCCTCGCTCTTCTCCTGCCAAAAAAACATTGGATCTGTGGTGGGGGGCACTGGTGGGGCTGACAAATAGGACATGACAACCTCCTTTGCTGAAATGGGTTTCTTGGGGCGCACTATGCTGGAGGTTCCCATTAGGGTGTCAAGTGCCTCAGCCAAGACAGAAGATGCTCCGCTGGCAGGAGCTCTGCTCACTTCACTAGATGTCAATGTTGCATGGGAGAGGGGGTGTTCAATATCTTCTTCCTCCTCTCCCAGCTCTAGCGGCCTTACCATCTGCCTTTCCCTCTGATGCACCCTGTCGATTAGTCTGTCCCGCCATGTTGTCAGAGCACTGCACTGCACAGCCATTTTGCCCTTGATGCGAGGGTCACACATGGCAGCCAGCATCAGTTCTGGGCAAGAGGCGGTCAACTCCTGCGTGCGCCTGCCCAATTCCATCAGAAATGTGTTTAACAGAGCCAACACATCAGGTTGAGGGCCACCACCAGGCAAAGGTTCCTCAGCCGACTTGAACCGCTCCAATTTGCTCTGAAGGTGGTTGAAGAGTGGGAGCACATGACCAATGCTGGCATCCTCGCGGCTTAGGTGTTCTGTGACAGAGAGGAAAGGTTTGAGGACTGCCACAATCTGCCCAATTATGGCCCAGTCCTCCCTGCCTAAAGGTCTCTCTATGCCAAAGTTATGATCACCGGCCATGGCATGGAGAGCCTTCTGCTGCTCAAGGATGCGTTCCAGCATTGCTACGGTTGAATTCCACCTAGTCCCCACATCCTGTTTTAGGCAGTGTTCTGGAAGGCCTGCCTTCCTCTGTTCCACCCTGAGGAGGTGGCTGTCCCTCACACTCTGATGGAAGTGGCCAGCCATCTTCTGACAAGAGTCCACCACTTTGGACAGCCTTCCATCGCCGCCAGAATTAGCCTCCACCAACCGAAAACTGTCAGTTACCACCTGGTGGAGAAGGTGGGCTGAGCAGCGCACACCCACAAAACTGCCATCCCTTACAGCCTTGACCATGTTGCTGCCTCCATCAGTGACAACATAGCCAATCTGGTAGTTGCTGTCTGCCTGTCCAAACCACTGCAACAACATTTTCTGCAGGGCTTGCAGGATGTTTTGCGCTGTGTGCTTTTCATCAAGCACCTCAGCGTGCAGGAGGAAGGAACAGTGCCCCTGTTTGTCAACTGCTGACGAGGATCCAGATGTTTGAACTACATCATGGGACACCTTGCCCTGCCACCAATGTGCCATCAGGGACAGGAAGGCGTGCTGGGCACTACACGCACTCCACAGGTCAGTGGTCAGGTGCACTGCCTGTCCACCTGCCCTTCCAATCTCCTCCTTGAGCACCCCAACACAAGACCTGTATAAGGCTGGCACCACAGTTTGGCTGAAGGTCTTACGCGATGGCACACGGTACTGTGGTGCAACAGCCTGCATCAATTGCTTGAAGGACTCACCTTCTACCACGTTGAAAGGTGCTCCTCCAACTGGAATGAGCTGGCCGATCAGGCGTGTTATTTTTCGTACCTGTGCCCGAGACATACCCTTACTCTGAAAGCCACCAAAATCTTCCAGGCTGGCCTGGCTGGTATGGATTGGATGTGGGATGGTAACAGCATTCTTTTCTGCCTTATACTGGCTGGTGGTGCTGGCACTTATAGTGGCTGTGGCGGTGCCACTATTGGTTCCCCTTTTGGTGTTTGGAGGAGGGGCCATAATACTTTTCTCGCCTAACAGCACTGCGTGATGGTGCACACGCATGTGCTGGTTCATGCCACTGTTACTGAGATGCCCTATGTCTCGGCCCCGGCTGACCTCCCTGCCACAGTGATTGCATTTGGCCTTCTGACCAAAACCAATTCTTTTAAAATGCTGCCAAATGCTGGAACGGCAGCCACCACCAATGACACTGCCTGATGGAATCCCATCCACTGCAGTGGTCACACTCTCTTCCTGAGGTTCGGCAGGAGCAGGAGGAAGAGACCTGAACATCCCAGGTATTTTGGGTGCTGTGATGGTCCTGGATTGAGGCCTAATGGTTGCATTGGCCCATTCTGATGCTGGAGGCTTAGAAAGCGCTTGGGCAGGGGACTTTTCAGGAGAGAAAAGTAGTGGGGACTGAGGGGAGATACATTCTGGGCTGTCGGTGGGTCCAACATGGGTAGAGGGTTGGAAATCAAATTTGTCTAGAACAATGTCAGGAAAGCCTGTTTCCACCTCTTCCACGTTGCCAGGGGAAGAGTGATCATTAGAAGCAGTAAACTCTGTCTCCTTGCTGATCACTGCCAAGCTCCCTGTAGTGCTGATGGTGATGGCACTGGCAGCAATGGTGGTGGTGGTGAAATCATCATGAGCCTTGGCCTCCTGACATGTTTCCTGCTGCATGGCCAGGATCTCCAGCTTTGGCTGCACAAATGTATGTGCACTGGGAACCCCTTTGGCCTGCCCTCTTCCATAAAAGGTACCAATGGGCACCATGCTACCAGCAGCAGTGGCAGAGGTGGTAGCGCCACTTTTGCTATGAACTTGAACTGTGTGGCTGGTTCTAGGAGGTAAATCCTGGAACAGCTGGCGACGTGCAAATGTCTGCTGTTTGCCAGGCTCTTTACCACCAGCAGTCTTCATTCCCGTTCGCCTCAGCTTTATGGGAGGTGAGCTGAGCTCAGAGGGCACAGAGACAGAACGTCCCACCTGCTGCTCATGTACACGGCTCATAGCTCTCCCTCTCCCAGCAGCACTCTTACTGCTTTTTTGGCCTTGTTTGCTGCTCATTTTTCCTTTAAAAGTTAGAAAAATATAGACAAAAGAAAATATGATTTTGATCGCAGAAAACTAACACGTAAATCACCAAATGTACAAACAAAAAAATATACCAACAGAAAATAACAAAATATTAACTAAATGAAACAAGAAATAAGAAAAAGAAAATTATCTCTCAAAAGCAACCAAAAAACGAATAAAACCAGAAACTAAACACTAACAGATGATACACTCACACACTACAAGGGATATAAACTAAAATGAACAATGAAAATCAAAGGATTGCAAAGATATTCGCTCAGATGCACAGACAAATAATTGTGTGATCTGCTCCACTACACTAACTAACCCACAAAGGGAAGTCACATGATCGGGCCTGCCCTGTAGGCCTCAGCATCAGAAGAAAACCTCTGATTGGTCAACCAACAGTCACATGTTTCTGTAGTAAAGAAATTTGGACGGAAAACAAATTTGTTATTATTCGTAGAGTGTCGATATTCGTTATACTGAATCTCGAATTCATTCGAATCATTCGTTATATCCGCTATAATTTCTTTCGTATTAGTTGAAATTCGTTATTTGTTAGTTTGGATTCGGATAATTTGGATCTGAAATTCGTAAACGAAATTTCGTATTTCGTACAGAATTCGTATTCATAAAAAATAGTAATTCGGATTCGTACAAATTTCAAAAAATTCGTACGAATTTCCGATTCGTACGAAACTAATCGCACATGTCTAGTGCATATGTTCTTGGTATTCTACAGGTCTAAAGTACAGGACCAACTGCAGTTGAGCAGGTGCTTGCTTACAAACTTGCTAAAACACACAGATGCTGAAATGCACAGTTGCTAAAATGCACAGTTGCTAAAATGCACAGATGCTAAAATGCACAGAGGCTGAAACGCACAGTTGCTAGAATGCACAGATGCTGAAACGCACAGTTGCTAAACGCACAGTTGCTGAAATGCACAGATGCTGAAACGCTCAGTTACTAAAATGCACAGTTGCTGCTAAAACGCACAGATGCTGAAACGAAAAGTTGCTGGAGCACACGGTTGCTCAAACACATGGTTGCTGAAGATAACTGTTTTTACCAGTTCACATGTTTGCAAAGATACATGATCATGTGTGTTTCAAAATGCATATTTGGACATGTTTTGTAAAAACAAAAACAAAACAAAACATGATCACATAAAAACACGTGATCGCATAAGGTGTCAGTATCGCTTGAGGATTTTTGGTTACATAAAGATGCATGTTTAGGTTTGTATAGATATGCATGTTTTTTCCATAGTCCCATAAAAATGCTTAATCACATAAAGATGCTTGATCGCACAAGGATGCTTGATCACATAAGATGCTTGATCGCACAAGGGTGCTTGATCACACAGAGAGGCTCGATCGCACAAGGGTGCTTGATCGCACAAGGATGCTTGGTCGGTACAGCGGTGCTTGGTCGCACAGAGAGGCTTGATCGCGCAGAAAGTCTTGATAACATAAAGATGCTTAATTGCATAAGGATGCACGATCGCCTAAAGTTGCATGAGCGCCTAAAGATGCATGGTTGCATAATGAGGCATGTTAACACATGTTTACTTAAATATACATGATTCCTCATGATCGCATAGGAATACATGTCTGCATAGATACGTGTTGCGGAATGTTGCATAACACATTTCATAAACGCATGCTTGCTTTGCAAAGATGCTTGTTCCATGGCACACGTGCTACATGAATGCGTGTGTACAGCGCACACTTTTCATATTTTGCCTAAAAGTATATTTGTATGGACCAGTGGCATCATTAGGGTTTGTGTCACCTGGTGCGGTAAAACATGGTGTCACCCCGCCCCCCCATCATCTATTTAATGTGCAGAGTGCCCCACACCCCCATATACCCCCTCCTAGCACAATTCCTCTTTCTCCTTCCCTCATCCCTCCACTCAGCACAAATTCCCCCCCCCCCAATATTCCCCATCATAACAAAAATCTTCACCCCCCCCCTATTCTTTCTTTCAGTACAAATACCCCCTCTCAGCACATTTCTTCCCCTCCATTTTCCCCTACCAACAGAAGTCATCACCCTCATAGACCCCTTTTCAGCACAAATCCCCCTTCTCAGCACAAAATGCCCCCCATATCCCTCTTTCCAGTATAACCCCCCCAAACCCCTTTTTCTTATACAAATTATTTTACCCCCCAAATCCCCCCTTTAGCACAAATCATCCCCCCATCTCCCCCCTCCCTGCACAGATCCCCCTCAGCACAAATCATCCCCCAATCTCCCCCTCCCTGCACAGATCCCCCCTCTCAGCACAAATATTCTCCCCATCTCCCCCTCCCTGCACAGATCCCCCCTCAGCACAAATCATCCCCCATCTCCCCCCTTCCTGAATATACCCCCCTCTCAGCACAAATCATGCCCCCATCTTCCTCCTCTCTGCACAGATCCCCCTCCTCTCAGCACAAATCCCTTCCTTTAGCATAAATCCCTCCCAAACCCCTCCTTCTTACACAAATGATCTTATGAACCCCCTCTGATCACAAATCCCCACCCCCATATACCCCTTTCAGTATTAAAGCCCTCTTCTTGCCCAAATTCTCTTATTCCCCCACCCAAGCCACCCTCAGCACAAATCCTCTTATTTAATCCCTCCCTGCCAATTTCCCCCTATAAGCACAACCCCCACCCCAATACAAAGGCACTAGCCTCCAGATTATCCCATAAAAAAACTCTTAATCCCTCTCAGCATAAATCCTTCCTCTAATTGCACAAATCCTCAGATCCCTGCCCCCAGCACAGACGTACTGGTTATCAGTTACCGGGACCTCAGTGATTGATTGCTGACACTTTAGCAGCTTCTATCTGTCCCAGCTGGCTGCATGTTAGCAGTGTCAGAGCGCTGGGAGATCTCCCAGGCTCCTCCTCCTGCCCTGTCAGAAGACTCGCTTAAGCAGAGGAGGAACCTGCAGGAAACTTCCCTCGGCGCTCTGACACTGCTAACATGCAGCTGGCTGGGACATATAGAAGATAGAAGCTGCTAAAGTGTCAGCAATCACTACGCTGGAGACCCGGGACACCCAGCAAGAGATGTCGGCAAATGCCGACACTGTAGCAGCCCGCTGCCCACTGGCGCTCCCCTCGATGCTATCACACTGCGCCCGAGATAGGAGCCTCTCCCGCCCCCCGCCTAGTCCCGATCCCTAGTGTCACCACTCTGGCAGGTGTCACTCGGTGCAGCCCACACCCCCCGCAACCCCATAGCAATGCCACTGGTACGGACTCATGCTTCTATAAACGCACGCTTCCATAGAGGCATATTGCTTTAACACAGGCTGCATACATTAAAGCTGCATACGTGTGTACTTGTTTTTTCTGGAACTATTTACCTATGTGTTTATTTGTTTTGTAGGCTTCTGCCCTCAGGCACTTCTGTAGTCTTATGCAGAGTCCCAAGGCCTCCTTATGAAGGGGCGACCCGCTCGATCGAGGTGGGGGAAAAACTTCTGTCGTTTTCAGGGGCTTGGCAAGAAGAGATCCTTGAGGGATGCGTCATCTCTGTGGTAGCTCTAGGCTACTCCCCAAAGACCCAATGAAAAGAAGGTCTTTATTTCTGGCGCTAGACCGATTGATGTCTCAGGGTGTAATTATAGAGACCCCCTCAGAAGAGCAGGGTATGTGGTTTTATTTAAATCTCTTCACGGTACTGAAACCGATTGGAGATGTCAGACCCATTTTAGATCTCAAAGATCTGAAATCGCTTCCTAAACATCCGCTCTTTCCGCATGGAGTCAGTCTTATCTACCCTACTGGGAGAAGAAGTTCTAGCATCAATAGACATCAAAGATGCAGATCTACATGTGCCAATTTCCCCCGCTCATCAGAAGTTTCTGCATTTTGCGGTGGAACAGCGCCACTTTCAGTTTCACTTCGGGTTAGCCACCGCTCCCCGGGTATTTACAAAAGTTTTGGCCCCAGTACTAGCAAGACTAAGGGGCCAGGGTATATCAGTAACGGCATACCTAGATGACCTGCTACTGGTAGATCAGTCAGTAACACAGTTAAACCAGGGGGTGTCCAGAACGGTCAGGTATCTGGAACACCTAGGTTGGATTCTCAACCTGGAGAAATCATCCTTACTACCAGTAAAGAGACTGGAGTATTTGGGCTTGGGCATAGCTACAGCCCAGGAAAGACTGTTTTTTGCCCCAGGCAAAAGTCAACACTATAAGAGAGCTGGTCCAGGTGGTCAGGGCAAGGAATGGTCCTTTCATTCACCTTTGCATGAGGTTGCTAGGAAAGATGATGGCTTCATTCGAAGCAGGTCCCTATGCCCAGTTTCATTCAAGACTGTTGCAATGCAGTATTCTGGCTGCTTGGAACAAGAAGACCCAAGATTTGGATTATCCAATGAATCTGGCCCCAAAAGTGCACCAGAGTCTCAGTTGGTGGTGGATAACCAAGAATTTACAGAAAGGAAAAGCCTTCATTCTGGTTACCTAGAAGGTGGTAACAACGGATGCTAGCCTATGGGGCTGGGAAGCAGTCCTAGAGGAAACCACTGTCCAAGGGAAGTGGTCAGAGTCCAAGAAAACCTTCCCCATCAACATCCTAGAGATTCGGGCAGTACGTCTGGCTCCAATTGGTCTGGATGTTCAGGTTATGGAAATTTCCCATCAGGATACAGTCCGTCAATGCCACAGCAGTGGCCTATATCAATCACCAAGGGGGCACCAAAAGTCACGCAGCCCAGAGGGAGGTGAAGCATATTCTGGCTTGAGCAGAGGAACATGTTCCTTGCCTATCCGCAGTCTTCATCTCAGGAGTGGAGAATTGGCAGGTGGATTTCTTGAGCCGCCAACAGTTGTTCCCGGGAGAATGGTCCTTTCATACCGATGTCTTTCTTACCATATGCCAGAGATGGGGTACCCCGCATGTAGATCTGTTGGCATCCAGGATCAACATGAAGTTGGACAACTTTGTGTCAAGAACAAGGGATCCACTCGCACTCGGGACAGATGCGTTAGTGACCCAGTGGGATCAGTTTTCACTGATTTATGCATTCCCCCCAGTTCAGATGCTACCGCAACTTCTTCGCAGGATCAAGGAAGAAGGGAAGCCGGTAATCCTAGTAGCTCCGGCATGGCCCAGGAGATCCTGGTATGCAGAGATCATGAGGATGGCAGTAGGGGATTCCTGGACTCTTCCATCTCGTCCAGACCTGCTGTCGCAAGGGCCGGTATTCCATCCTACCTTACAGTCGCTAAATTTGACGGTTTGGCTGTTGTAGCCCACATCCTAAAGAGTCAAGGACTTTCAGGGTCAGTGATTACCTCCCTGATTAATGCTAGAAAGCCGGCCTCTAGGACCATTTATTATAGGGTCTGGAGGGCCTATATCTCCTGGTGTGAAACCAAGGGTTGGCACCCTCGAAAGTATGTCATAGGTAGAATTTTTGCCTTTCTACAGTTGGAGGTAGGAATGAAGCTGTCCTTGAGTACGATCAAGGGTCAGATCTTGGCCTTTGGTAGTATTTTTCCAAAGGCCGCTTGCTTCGCATTCCTCCCTTCGGAGACTGGGCCGCAGGGCAGTATTGCAACATAACAACCCCATACACACCTCCAAGAAGACCACTGCCTTGCTAAAGAAGCTGAGGGTAAAGGTGATGGACTGGCCAAGAATGTCTCCAGACCTAAACCCTATTGAGCATCTGTGGGGCATCCTCAAATGGAAGGTGGAGGAGCACAAGGTCTTTAACATCCACCAGCTTTGTGATGTTGTCACGGAGGAGTGGAAGAGTTGAAGAGGACTTCAGTGGAAACCTGTGAAGCACAGGTAGGGTGCTGTACAGGTCCAAGGGAGTGGACCCAAGAGGGTTAAGGCTGTGCTGGAAAATAATGGTGGTCACACAAAATATTGACACTTTGGGCCCAATTTTGACATTTTCATTTAGGGGTGTACTCACCTTTGTTGCCAGCGGTTTAGACATTAATGGCTGTGTGTTGAGTTATTTTGAGGGGACAGAAAATTATAAGAGGGTGAAACCCAGGGGTGGTGGAGTGGAGTTTCACCACATTCTGGCTGGAAAACAGCCCTGGGTTTATATGATGTGCTGCCGCCCTTCCCCCAGAGATCCAATGTACACATCCCTCTGCTGAACATTGTCCCTTTCAGTGAGATTCCAGCATCCAAGAAATGCGATTAAATTTCTCCAGAAATAAAAACCACAAAGAGGTTCTAATTCTCCCCCAGAAAATCCAAGTACAGCTTTTGAATGAAGTTAGATTGCAATTAATAATTCTGTCATAAATTTAGAGTTTAACGATAACAAGAAAATCTCACACACATTTATCACTCAATTGTTTTGTCATAACAAAGCCAGATATTTATTTTATTATATTTACATATTTATTTTCTTCAGATATACATGGACACCATTTACAGATCGTAGAACGAGCTGAGGGATTTTCTTTGGCACATTCTCGGGGTCTGGGCTCAGTTCAAATCTTTGTAACGTCAATGTGAGGGCGACTTTCATCTCATTCATGGCAAAGTTCTGTCCAATGCAGTTTCTGAAGAGAAGAGTACAACAGTTTTTTATTAATCATCTATAAAATGGAACCCAGTAGAGTAGACATGCAGTATCTGACAAGTGAGTACACTCCTCACATTTTTGTAAATATTTTATTATATCTTTTCATGTGACAACACGGAAGAAATGACACTTTTCTACAATGTAAAGTAGTGAGTGTAAAAGTGTAAATTTGCTGTATCCTCAAAATAAGTCAATTAACGTCTAAACCGCTGGAAAACAAAAGTGAGCACACCCCTAAGTGAAAATGTCCAAATTGGGCCCAAATAGCCATTTTTCCCCTCCCCGGTGTCATGTGACGCCTTAGAGTTACATGGTCTCTATGAATAGGGAGCAGGTGTGGTAAATTTGGTGTTATCGCTCTCACTCTCTCATACTGGTCACTGGAAATTCAACATGGCACCTCAGGGCATAGAACTCTCTGAGGATCTGAAAAAAATAATTGTTTCTCTACATAAAGATGGCATAGGCTATATGAAGATTACCAAGACCCTGAAACTGAGCTGCAGCACGGTGGCCAAGACCATACAGTGGTTTAACAGGACAGGTTCCACTCAGAACAGGCCTCGCCATGGTCGACCAAAGAAGTTGAGTGCACGGGCTCAAAGTCACATCCAGAGATTGTCTTTGGGAAATAGATGTATGAGTGCTGCCAGCATTGCTGCAGAGGTTGAAGGGATGGGGGTGGGGTCAGCCTGTCAGTGCCAAGATCATACGCCATACACTGCATCAAATTGGTCTGCATGACCGTCGTTTCAGAAGGAAGCCTCTTCCAAAAGATGATGCACAAGAAAGCCTGCAAAGAGTTTGCTGAAGACAAGCAGACTAAAGCCTCGTACACACGGTCGGACTTCCATCGGACTTTTCCGTGGATTTTTGTCCGAACAGAGTTGGCCGGGCACACCCATAGCATACACACCACAGGAATTTTCTGCAAACTTTCCCAAAACTTTTTCCAACATCATGTGGTTTTTTCTGCTCTTTACCGCCACCCTTTGGTCAACTTCTGCTATTGTTGGTTGATTTTAACATTATTTGTTTTGTCCATGGTTTTCTGTACACACGGTCGGACCTTGCTCCATCGGACTTTTGTTGGCCAAAAGTTTGTCAGTTTGCAGACTCAACTTTTGTCCGATGAAAACCAAAAAAGTTTGTCCGATGGAGCGTACACACGGTCGGATTTTTTGGCAAACTTGCTCAAAATGAAATTTGTTGGCAAAAAGTCAGACCGTGTGTACGGGGCTTAAGGATATGGATTACTGGAACCATGTCCTGTGGTCTGAGGAGACCAATATAAACATATTTGGTTCAGATGTTGTCAAGCATGTGTGGTGGCAACCATGGGAGTAGTACAAAGACAAATGTGTCTTGCCTACAGTCAAGCATGGTGGTGGGGATCTATAATTCATTGAGGGAATCGTGAATGCCAACATTTACTGTGACATGCTGAAGCAGAGCATAATCCCCCTCCCTTCTGAGACTGGGCCAGAGGGCAATATTCCAACATAACGACCTCCAAGATGACCACTGCCTTGCTAAAGAAGCTAAGAGGTGATGGACTGGCCATGTCTCCAGACCTAAACCTTATTGAGCATCTGTGGGGCATCGTGAAAATGGAAGGTGGGGGAGCGCAAGGTCTCTAACATTCACCAGCTCCGTGATGTCATCATGGAACAGGACTCCAGTGGCAACCTGTGAAGCTCTGGTGAACTCCATGCCCAAGAGGGTTAAGACAGTGCTGGAAAATAATGGTGGCCACACAAAATATTGAGACTTTGGGCCAATTTTGGACATTTTCACTTAGGGGTGTACTCGCTTTTGTTGCCAGCGGTTTAGACATTAATGGCTGTGTGTTGAGTTATTTTGAGGGGACAGCAAATTTACACTGTTATACAAGCTGTACACGCACTACTTTACATTGTAGCAAAGTGTAATTTCTTCAGTGTTGTCACATACAAAGATATAATAAAATATTTACAAAAAATGTGAGGGGTGTACTCACTTTTGTGAGATACTGTACATTAGTGGCCATTATTTCATGTTATCCAATAGTCTCAACAATGAAGCCTAAAAGGCACCCCTATATAAATAGTTATCCTCATTTGCCTTCTTTTGGATGAACTATGTGTGTGTTCAAAAATGCCTTAAAATGATTGTAAAGTCTTGTTTTTTTTCTCCTATAAAAATAACAAACATGTTATACTTACATACTCTGTTGCAGTTGGTTTTGCACAGAGCAGCCCGGGTCCTCCTCTTCTCGGGTCCCCCTTCTGTGATCCTGGCCCCTCCCTCCTGTTCAGTGCCCCACAACAAGCAGCTTGCTTTGGGGGCACCTGAGCTGAGTCACAGCTCCCTGTGTCCATTCAGACACAGAGCCCTGACCCAGCCCCGCCCCCTCTCTCCCCTGATTGGTTAGCCGACTGTGTCTCAGCCAATCAGGAAGGAGAATCTCGGTCACCTGAGACCCCCCGTGGACATCACTGGACAGAGAGGGACCTGCACACAGGGGGGATGCTGCACACAGAAGGAATTTTATCTTAATGCATAGAATGCATTAGGATAAAAAAACCTTCTGCCTTTACAACCCCTTTAAAGTGATACTAAAGTCTTGCTTTTTTGTCTAAAAATAACAAACATGTTATACTTACCGGCTTTGTGCAGTGGTTTTGCACAGAGCAGCCCAGGTCCTCCTCTTCTCGGGTCTGTTGCCAGCGCTCATGGGCCCTCCTTTCTGCCGAGTGCCCCCACAGCAAGCAGCTTGCTATAGGGCACCTGAGCCAAGCTGCTGCTCTGTGTGTCCATTCAGACACAGAGCCATGGCTCAGCCCCTCTCTCCTCATTGGCTCACTGAATTTGATTGACAGCAGCAGGCGCCAATGGCGCCTGCTGTGTGTCTCAGCAAATCAGGACAGAGAGTCCCAGACAGCCGAGTCTCTCATGCATTAGGGGGGCTGGAGGGAGCTGCTCCACACAGAAGATGTTTTATCTTAATTCACAGAATGCATTCTCACTTTCTTTTTTTGAGATAAAAAGACCCCCCCCCCCCCCCCGCGACTTCCTTAATATAGGAGTCCAAGGATTCGCCATAAAAGCATTCATATTTAAAGGGGTTGTAAAGGTACATGTTTTTTCACCTTAATGCATTCTATGCATTAAGGTGAAAAAACATCCGAGCATTAGCTTACCTGACCCCTCGAAAGTCCCGCGCCGTGAATGCGCTGGCTTCTCGGTCGGCTTCTCGGCTCATTCATTGGTTGATTGAAAGCAGCGCAGCCATTGGCTCGCGCTGCTGTCAATCATATCCAATGACGTGGCACGGCGGGGGCGGGGCCTTACCACCATGTGAGAGAGCTCGCATGAAGGTGGAAAGTTCTTGCGGGGAGGAGCCAAAACAGCCGCCGAGGGACCCCAGAAGACCAGGTTCGGGGCCACTCTGTGCAAAACGAGCTGCACAGTGGAGGTAAGTAGGGATGAGCCGAACACCCCCCCAGTTCGGTTCGCACCAGAACATGCGAACAGGCAATACATTTGTTTAAACATCCGAACCCCGTTTAAGTCTATGGGACACGAAAATGTAAAATAAAAAGTGCTAATTTTAAAGGCTTATATGCAAGTTATTGTCTTAAAAAGTGTTTGGGTCCCGGGTCCTGCCCCAGGGGACATGTATCAATGCAAAAAAAAGTTTTAAAAACTGCAGTTTTTTTTGGAGCAGTGATTTTAATAATGCTTAAAGTGAAACAATAAAAGTGAAATATTCCTTTAAATTTCGTACCTGGGGGGGGGGGGGGGGGTGTGTATAGTATGCCTGTAAAGCAGCGCTTGTTTCCCATGCTTAGAACAGTCCCTGCACAAAATGTAATTTCTGAAGGAAAAAAAGTCATTTAAAAGTACTCGCGGCTGTAATGAATTGCCGGTCCTGGCAATACAGAGAAAAGTAATTGAGAGTCATTGATAAAAAAAATGCGTGGGGGTCCCCCCAAATTCAATTACCAGGCCCTTCAAGTCTGGTATGGATATTAAGGGGAACCCTGCGCCAAATTAAAAAAAAATGGCGTGCGGTTCCCCGCAAATATCCATACCAGACCCTTCAGGTCTGGTATGGATTTTAAGGGGAACTCCGCGACAAATTTTAAAAAAAAATGGCGTGGGGTTCCCCCCAAAAATTCATACCAGACCCTTATCTGAGCACGCAACCTGGCAGGCCACAGGAAAAGAGGGGGGGACGAGAGAGCGCCCCCCCTGAACCATACCAGGCCACATGCCCTCAACATGGGGAGGATGTCCCCATGTTGATGGGGACTAGGGCCTCAGATCCACAACCCTTGCCCGGTGGTTGTGGGGGTCTGCGGGTGGGGGGCTTATCGAAATCTGGAACCCCCTTTAACAAAGGGGACCCCCAGATTCCGCCACCCCCTATGTGAATTGGTAACGGGTACATTGTACGCCTACCATTTCACAAAGAAAGTGTAAAAAAAAAAACAGACACAGTTGGGAAAGTCCTTTATTAAAAATAATAGAATAAAAAAAACATTCCAGCGATGTAATCCAGTCTGTCCAGCGTTGTTCTCTATGTCCCGCGGTGATCCGATGTCCAGCGCTGCAGTCTGCTCCAGTCTCCACTCCATACAAAACTCCCATGACGTACGAGGGGGCGGGTCACCCGTCACATCATAGGGTAAGTCCCAGCTTTCCCCTCTTGCCGGAGAATAGCCAATGACGTAGGCGGGACCCCGTCTATGTCATTGGCTATTCCCCGGCAAGCGGGGAAAGCCGGGGCTTACCCTATGATCTGACGGGTGACCCCGCCCCCTCATACGTCAGACCCCGCCTACGTCATTGGCTATTCCCCAGCAAGCAGGGAAACCCGGGGTTTCCCAGTGACGTGCGGGTGACCCCGCCCCCCTCTGATGTAACGCAGGTTTCCCATTGCAGGTTTCCCCCGCCCCCTCGTACGTCATGGGGGTTTTGTGTGGAGTGGAGACTGGAGGAGACTGCAGCGCTGGACATCTGATCACCGCGGGACATAGAGAACAACGCTGGACAGACTGGATTACATCGCTGGAATGTTTTTACAATGTACCCGTTACCAACATCCTCCCCATGTTGAGGGCATGTGGCCTGGTATGGTTCAGGAGGGGGGGCGCTATCTCGTCCCCCCCTCTTTTCCTGCGGCCTGCCAGGTTGCGTGCTCGGATAACGGTCTGGTATGGATTTTTGGGGGGAACCCACGCCATTTTTTTAAATTTTGGTGCGGGGTTCCCCTTAAAATCCATACCAGACCTGAAGGGTCTGGTATGGATTTTTGGGGGGACCCCATGCCATTTTTTTAAATTTTGGTGCGGGGTTCCCCTTAATATCCATACCAGACATGAAGGGCCTGATATGGAATTTGGGGGGGACCCGAACGCATTTTTTTAAAATTTTGGTTCCCTGCACAAAAGGTAATTTTTGAAGCAAAAAAAGTAATTTAAAACGACTAATTAATGAATTGTCGGTCCGGCAATACAGATAAAAGTCATTAAAAAAAACGTCAGGGGTTCCCCTTAATATTCATAACAGACCCAAAGGGCCTGGTAATGTACTGGGGGGGGGGACCCCTGTCGTTTTTTTCAATTACTTTTCTCTGTATTGCCGGGGACCCGGGGATTCATTATAGCCGCGAGAGGTTTTAAATTACCTTTTTTCCTTCAGAAATGACATTTTGTGCAGGGACAATTCTAAACACGGGAAACACACGCTGCTTTACAGGCATACTATACACACCCCCCAGGTACGGAATTTAAAGGAATATTTCACTTTTACTGTTTCACTTTAAGCATTATTAAAATCACCCGAAAAAAAATCAATTTTTAAAACTTTTTTTTGCATTGATACATGTCCCCTGGGGCAGGACCTTGGTCCCCAAACACTTTTTATGACAATAACTTTCATATAAGCCTTATATATGATAATTTAAAATTAGCACTTTAGATTTCTCCCATAGACTTTTACAGGGTGTTCCGCGGCTTTTCGAATTTTCCGCGAATACCCCAAATTGTTCGCTGTTCGGCGAACAGGCAATGTTCGAGTCGAACATGAGTTCGACTCGAACTCGAAGCTCATCCCTAGAGGCATAGGCGTGTGCATGGGGTGTGCCGTGTGTGCCTGGGCACACCCTAATGCCCAGGCACACCCCAGGGTCAGAATGTGTTTGTGATAACTCCATTTCGGCACCCTTATTAACTTGTAGTGGTGCCAGTGGGACCAGTGGCGGCTGGTGCTCAAATTTTTTGGGGGGGCGCAAACAAACTGAAAAATTCTGAAATATACAAAACAAAAACATCAATTGCAGCCCCTGTGCCATCAAATGCAGCCAACTGTGCCCAGCAGATGCAGCCACTGTGCCCATCATACGCAGCCACTGTGCCCATCATACGCAGTCACTGTGCCCAGCAAATTCAGCCAACTGTGCCCATCAATTGCAGCCTCGGTGCCCATAATATGCAGCCACTGTTCTCCCCCGCCCGCCCACTGTCTGCCCAGCACTTACCACATCGTGCCGCAGCGATGGCTCCTGTGTCCTCCGTGTGCGTCTTCTTTCTGTTCTGCTAGGCGGCCAATGCGATCGCCTCTGCCTTCAGCCAATCAGGTGACCGGTATTACATCCATGCCTCCTGATTGGCTGGGAGGCGTTCTGTGTTAGAAAATAAAATATTAATTTGCTTTGCTAACACACCTGGGTGGACTGTCAGCGCAATAGTCACCTTTTTTGAAGCCTATTAGAGCCTAGGGCTCTAATCAGTTGCTTCAAAACCCACCTGCTGCTGTAATTCAGGCACCCGGCATCCGAAAAGGGGTCAGATACCTGAGTAGGGGGTGGCTACAGCGCCCTAGGATAGATTCATGCAATGCCCTTAATGGACGCACCGCCACTGCCCTAAAGGGATGTTGACATATAAAAAGGCACATATAAGCCTTGATAAAAATACATGTAAAATCCCCCACACTGTAAAATCAGGCTAAGACGTATACCTTGATCCAGCTGAAAAAGGTACAAACGCAAATGAATGTCGGCCGGTGGAATTCTCTGGTGAAAATCTTAAAGGATCAAAAACCTGAAAGAGAAAAATAAATAAATCACAATGTGTGTACCATTTTAAAAATAATGACTAAAAACATAACATACCAATAGGACAAGAACAAGAAATAATAGAACACTAGTTAGCAGTACATTAAGACCACCTATGCAGTATAAAATATCAGCATTATCACTATAAAGTGTATATATAGCCCAAAACTTTTTTTGTTTTGGATGGAACGTGAAAGGATTAGAAACCCTGTTACGTTTTTATTAGTGTCGGTGTTCTCACTGGGAGAGATTTACTATCTCTATTAGTCTGGGTGACCATTACCACCAAAACAGAAAAATTATAGTAAACCAAGCCATGTATGATGCAATTTTCTTTCCTGCAACCAGAGGTCAGTGTTGATGGCAGAATCGCTCCTGCCAGCAGTAATGGCATTAAAAAAAATCCAACAGGCTGGATCAATGGATCGACTTCAGTACAACCAGTCTGCACATAGATGGACCAAATCTGCTAAACCGTCTAAGATTCAATTCATCTATGTCGGGGATCTGCAATTAGCGGATCTCCAGCTGTTGCAAAGCTACAAGTCCCATCATGCCTCTGCCTCTGGGTGTCATGCTTGTGGCTGTCAGAGCCTTGCTATGTCTCATGGGACTTGTAGTTTTGCAACAGCTGGAGGTCCGCTAATTGCATATCCCTCTATGTTGTGTTGTGAGTAAGCACGAGTTATCCGCGTGAAACCGGTCTACCAATGTTCCTGTAACGTCCTCCTGTCTCGTCCTTAGGGTTGCCACCTGTCCAGGATTCACTCGGACAGTTCGGGTTTGAAATCATGCATCCGGGTTTCAGACTGAAACACGGACACATTATTTAGACTGGACTATGACTTCCCAGCAGGGTTTCTGGCTACAGTTAGTTGTCTAAGCTTAGAGCGTCTGTTACATTCTTTCACACTGCCCAAAGCCAACACTAACAATCCCCCCCAAACACCCCTACCCCTCTGTGTCTGCCCACACTGCAAATCCTGGCACTGTGTCTCAGAAAAGGAAAGAGGGGGCCGGAGATTTGAAGTCCAGCAGCCTCAGATACATCTGGATGAGAGGTGCTGACTGCCAAGGGGTGAGTGAGCTCCCCATCCATCCCTGTCTGTGACTGAAGTCTCCCCCTTCTCTCTCCTGCCTCTGAGTGAGTACACTAAGAAAATCAGTGTTCTCAGAGCACCCCTTACATCAGTGTTCCCCTTTACACCAGAGGCCACAATGTTTCCCCTTGGATCAGAGTCTTCTCCATACATCAGAGTTCAGTGTTCCCCCTAAAATCAGGGTTCCCAGAGTATCCCTTATGTTAGAGTCCCCAGAGTTCTCCCTTACATCAGAGTCTGCAGAGTCCCCCCTTACAGTGAAAGGGAACTCTTCAAGTTCAGATGAAAAAGGGGAACTATGTGGACTCTGATGTAAAGGGGGACTCTAATATTAACTTCATATGATTAGAAATGTTTTTTAATAGCAAAATATATGTATAGTTTATACTATAAAAAAAATGCTCTGCGCCGCTAAAGTGTTCGGGTTTGACATGAAGAAAAGGTGGCAAGACTACTCGTCCTTTGGCAATAAAGTAGAGCTGTTACTGATTAAAATTTTCGTGTTCGATTATTCTATTTTTTTAAATCGATTAATCGACTAATTTCGATTAATTATAACGCACATACCTTTTTTACAATTTTTTTCCCCCCATACTGTAATGTCCACATCTCCACCCATACTGTAATGTCCACATCTCCCCCCATACTGTAATATCCACATCTCCACCCATTCTGTAATATCCACATCTCCCCCCATACTGTAATGTCCACATCTCCCCCACACTGTAATGTCCACATCTCCCCCCATACTGTAATATCCACATCTCCCCCATACTGTAATATCCACATCTCCCCCACTGTAATATCCACATCTCCCCCACTGTAATATCCACATCTCCCCCACTGTAATATCCACATCTCCCCCCATACTGTAATATCCACATCTCCCCCACTGTAATATCCACATCTCCCCCCATACTGTAATATCCACATCTCCCCCCATACTGTAATATCCACATCTCCCCCACTGTAATATCCACATCTCCCCCCATACTGTAATATCCACATCTCCCCCCATACTGTAATATCCACATCTCCCCCCCATACTGTAATATCCACATCTCCCCCACTATATAAGATTGTCTGCTCTTCCCAGAAACAACAGCAGGCAGACCCGTCAGCAGATGACACAAGCAGGTGGGTGATGATGAAGTCAGCGCGCCGCTACTAGGCCGCCGCCGGGTGTACCAAGATGGCCTCCGCTCCGGAGCTAGGCCGAAGCCGCAGCCTTTCCTATGGGCGAGACAGCGGAAGTCAATCCGCGTATCGTACCGTTCAAAATTATTTTGATCGATCAAAGAAAATAACAGTTGGCCAAAGGGTGGCGCTAAAGAGCTGAAAAAAAAACACCTCGTTTCGTGTATGTTAGCTGAAAAAGTTCTGCCGTCTGTATGCAGAACAAGTTCGCGGCCAACGCCCTTCGCACAAAATTCCACGGATTTGTCAGATGGAAATTCAATCGTGTGTACGAGGCTTTACACTGTTTCTGGACTTCAATTCATCTATGGCCAGCTTTAATCTTCCAATAGGAACAGATACAATTTGTAGAGATACATACTCTGCTTTTGTAAAATGTTTGCCTCTAAACTTCCACTTTTTATTTTTTGCATACCTCCCCAGTAAAGCTGATATTACACTAGTGTGCTTTGGTCTGGCGGCAGCACGGGTGTAGCTCCAATTTTCATGCAGTTTAAGCCGTGGTCCCATACAATTTCTATTAGGTTCTGCATTTTTTCTGCATTTTCTGAAAGTGCACTAAAAGTCCTGCATGCTGCATTTTTGGTGCACTTTCAGAAACTGCAGCACAAATACACAACCTAATAAAAAAGTCTACGGGACCAAAGCTAAAACCGCATTTTTAAAAATAATGCCACCTGTGCCTGCATTTTGCAGATGTAATGCGTTTTGAGATCGCAAGCAGAATCACACTGATTCTGCCCGAGATCCCGTAACCTCAAATGTGAATGGAGCCCAAGTGAGAGGAAATCTCTTCAGCCTGGGTTCACACTATAGTGATGCGGGAACAAGTGTGATTACAGCGCCGGTTCCCACATCGCATCTCTCCCACAGGCAGTTCACACTGCCGTCTGCGAACTGCTACGGGTGTCAATACAATGTTAATGACACCCCAGATCGGGTTAACAGATCGCAGTGCGAACTGTGGATTCAGGCAGGAATCAGATCGCATGGGTGTGAATCAGAATTCCAGTGCGGAAGTGTCCCTGCACCTTTTTAGTGCAAATCCAATGCGAGTTCAGCCATACAAACTGCATGGCTGAACTCGCATTGCACAGATATCGCATGTGATCGGCACCGCAGTGCGGGTGCGAATCATATGCGATGTCTGTGTTTGCATATGTGTGAACTCAGGGCAATTTCCATCTTAACCAAATGTCACTAGAACATTTGTCCCCGTTTTAACATTTCCCCTCACCCTTGACAACTCTTAAAAAATAAAAAAATTAAAGAGGAACTGCAGTCTGCTCACATAATTTGTAATAAAAAACATCTTTGCCATTCTGAAGCTTCCCTCCAACCACTTGGCATATTATTTTATATATACTGTGATTCTCCCACTACGAAGTCTGGTTGCAACCATTTTAACTGTGGGCAGCTGAAGCTGCTGCCTGTTCACTTCCTGTATTTACACAGAGGCACACCTCCAGCTCTGCAGCTCTCATTGGCCCTCTTAGGACTCATCCCCCCACCCTTCCTGCCAAACTCTCATGAGAGTTAAAGTGGATGTAAACCCACTCTCATCCTTTCTAAACTACTGCCAGAGTGCTGATCTATAAGGATATAGATGCCTCCTGCATGTATCCTTACTTGTCAAATGTCTCCCCTCTGTCTGTTATAAGAACTGAAAGGGGTTGCTCCGCCGGAAAAAAAAAATTAAAAGCCAGCAGCTACAGCTACAGCAGCTGCTGGCTTTTAATATTTGGACACTTACCTGTCCTGGAGTCCAGCGACGTCCGCAGCAGAGGACGAGCGACCGCTCGTCGCTCTGCTGCTCCCTCCGCCATCCTCGCTGAGGGAACCAGGAAGTGAAGCCCTACGGCTTCATGCCCGGTTCCCTACGGTGCATGCACGAGTCGCGCTGCGCCTTTCTGATTGGTGCTCCTGTGTTCTGGGAGCCGAGTGTCTCCCAGAACACCAAGGGAAGTCTGCGGGAAGTGACGTAACTCCCGCAGATTCCCGGAGACAGGACTCCCGGATGTGGGTGAAAATACCTGTCTTAGACAGGTATCTTCACCCCCCTCCCCCCTGAAAGGTGTCAATTGTGACACCGGAGGGGGGGAGGGTTCCAAATAGCAAAAGTTGCTATTTAGGGTGGAGCTCCACTTGAAAAACTGCAGATTCTGTGGGTGGATCTGTTGTCTGGAGCTCGGTGGGTGGAGTCGTGATGTCAGTAGACTCCCCGCCCACCTCTACACTCCCCTTGTCAACATGCATTTTCTCCTGCGTATTCCTTACACTGAACTTCTGCTATGATCACTAACATCCAGTCAAAATCCAGAAAAGTAACCACATGACTTCAGAAAAGGAGTGGGGGTGGGAATTAAAAAGTGCATGAGATATGTAAATAACCTGTCATTCACAGCAAGGGGATGGAACGGACAAAAGTTCTCCTGTTCGTCCATTTATCTTACTGAAAAAAGAAAAGAGGATTGCTCAGAGCTGGATTAACTCTTTGTGGCAAGACCTGGCACAGATGATAGGAAATCTTATATACTACATTGTGACAGAAAAAAATAAAAATAAAAAATTTGGGTTTACATCCACTTTAAGCCTCATACAAACAAACTTTTCCGTGGATTTTTGTTTGAAGGGCGTTGGCCGTGAAAGCCCATAGCATACACACGGCAGGACTTTTTCTTCAAACTTTCTCAAAATCACGTGGTTTTTGTGCTCTTTTCTGCTCTTTACCGCCACCTTTTGGTCAACTTCTGCTATTGTTGGTTGATTTTTAACATTGGTTCTGGGCATGCATGATTGTACTTTGGACTAAAGTCAGATGGATTTCTGTACACACGATAGGACTTTGCACCGTAGGACTTTTGTTGCCGAAAAGTTTGTCCGTTTGCAGAGCGAACTTTTGTCCGATGAAAACCGGAAAAAGTTTGTCCGATGGAGCGTACACACGGTAGGATTTTCTTGAAAACCTGCTCATTTTGAAGTATGTTGTCAAAAAGTCCCACCGTGTGTCCACGGGCCTTTAGAGAGAGCTGTGCATTATGTCATAAGCCTAGGCTTTTTTCCAGACAAGAAACGGGAAGTGGGCTGCATAAAGGTATTTGCTGGCCGAAAAAAATGTTTTTTCCCCCTTTTTGGGATAAAAGGTTTTACATAAATAAAATCACAGCTAACTGTATGCACCCCTGCCAGTGTTAAATGGTTTGTCTCATCGCTGTAAACCAATACATCTACACGAGAGCTTGCTCTTTTGAAAAACAGCTGAAACATACCATGGAGAAACAGCTGCGAGTTTGGTGGGATATAGCCACCCTTGAGATGTATGTTAAAGACAAAATGACCCCCAGACGGCTTAGATGGGATATCCACCCGAATGACAATGTGGAAGATGTAGGACTAATGAATGATTGGTATGCATTCTTCAATACTTGTGAAAATGAACTACTGCATAACATCATGAAAAGAAGAAAGTTCAAACTTAGGGGGATAGAAAACAGCATCACTGAGATTAAAAACTCACTGTTACCATTTGCCGGTCACCAGGTTTATAAGGATAAGGAGAAAGAACTCCAAGAACATATAAAAAAGTATGATATAGATATACAGGCTAAAAAACAAAAGAAATTTAAAAGGGATGTTTTAGATTATCAAAACATGAAAGTTTATAAATGGCAAGTATCAATGGAAGATCAAACTAATGAACTTGAAGATACACTAATGGATGAAAGCCCAGTAGAACTTCTAGGTCTAACGGATATGGGGACACCTAGAGCTGTACTCCAAATAACTGCAACCAATCAGTCTAGACCTTGTAATTCGTGGAAGGCCTAACCTACCTAATCGAAACTAAGACAGGCCAGACAATAGGAGGACAAATTACCAGGAGCCTCATGAATACCGTAGTCCCATTTAGGTATAATATACCCACAAACAATAGATTTTCTCCACTAAGGAGAAATCGTCAATACGAATCCAGTCCCCACTATAGAAGAGATCATAGAGATAATCGGGATTTTCGAAGGAGAGGACCCCAAGACAGACCACCTGGAAGATGGAAGGCTCGAGTGCCCTACAGCAACCCTGGGTGGAGAGGTATGAGTGGGAACCAAGGAGGACCTCGAGGGGGACCGCGACGAGGACCCGAGAATCAGAGAAACGAGGGAGAATGGAGACAAGGAGACTACGGCAGTCAGAGGAGTGGCAGAGACAACTACCCAGAAAGAAACACAGTGCCCCCGCAAAGAAACCCGGAAAGAGAAAACAGACTAGAGGATGCAGGGGAGGGAAAAAGAAAGCGCCCAAGAGAATATTAGGGAAGGGCATCTATAATCTTAGCAATATGGAGTTTACCGAGGAGGAAATGAAGGTGCTAGATTTAGGGCTCAAATATGCGCCTGATGAAATTTTAAATAAATTTGAGGTATTTATTGACCTCCAAAAATTTTTAAGAAAGTTGAATTTGAAAAAGCACTTTGCGCTGAATAAGGATGATAGAGAAATGGAGGAGACACAGTATGTACAAACGAAATTAAACAATAACTCGATTTTCAATCCTAACACTCCAGGTAATCAGTGTATAGGAGCTTTTAAAAGAATGGTTGAAGACGACCTAAAAAATCCGAAGAACCCAGGGAAGAAACACACAAAAACAAAAGAGATCTGGAAAGCGATTAAAGACATTGGGAAAAAGAAAGAAGTCGTAATCAGACCGGCCGATAAAGGGGGGGGGGGGCTAGTTATTTTAAACAAGAAGGATTATGAAGAAGAAATGCAAAATCTACTGAGCATTGAGAATACTTATAAAAAGCTTAAGGGGAAACCTAAAATTATATTCGAGAACAAACTCAAAGAATATGTAAAGAAAGGACTAGCGATAGGAATTCTGAATACGAAAGAAGCCGAGTATATGGTATCCAATTCTACTAAAACCCCGGTTATGTACTACACGCCGAAAATCCATAAAAGGCAAATTAAACCACCTGGAGGGCCGATAATAAGCGGTATAAATTCTGTATTTTCGAGACTAGGCGAATATCTGGACACATTTTTGAAGCCAATTGTAAAGGAAGGCAAATCATATCTAAGAGATAGTCTACAACTCATACAAGAAATACAAGAAATTAGGGGGGCACAAGATTTCCTACTTGCAACAGTAGATGTGAACTCCCTTTACACTAGCATCTTTCAAGAAGATGGACTAAAGGGTGTGGAAAAAGCACTACATAGTAATACCAACATGAGACAACAACAGATAGACTATATCTTAGAGGGCCTAAAAATGGCTATGGAATGTAATTACTTCTGGCATGATAAGGCCTATTATGTTCAAACTAAGGGGGTAGCTATGGGGGCACGGTATGCCCCTAGTGTAGCGAACCTCCTTATGACCATGTGGGAAGAGGAGTACATTTACCATAGAAATCTCCCTGAAGTCAAATTGTACCGGAGGTATATAGATGACTTAGTCATATTATGGGATGGACCAATGGAAACCTTCCAAATCTTCCTTCAACAATTGAATATCAATAGGTATGGACTGACCTTTACGGGAAAGTGTGACCAACAAAAAATGTATTATTTGGACTTGGTGATCTTCAAACAAGGGGACCTCCTCCATACTAAAACCCACTTTAAAGTTACAGATCGTAACGGATACATCCCGACTTCCAGCTGCCATCACCCCAAATGGAAAGGGAATGTCCCTAAAGGGCAAATGCTGAGACTGCGTAGAAATTGTAGCTCATTGGTAGACTTTAACCAGCAAGCAGATGTCATTATTGACAGATTTCAAGAAAAAGGTTACGGGATGGCATCCCTGATAAAAATGGAGGAGATCTCAAAAACAGATAGACCTAGCCTGTTGAAGAAAACCGCTACTAAGAAGAACAAAATGGAACTAGCATTCATTACAGGGTACAGTAACCAATACAGGGCTTTTGAGGGTATCATTAAGAAATACTGGCCTATTCTTAAGGAAGACAGAGTCATATCTATGGTCTTACCCAATAAACCAACGTTCGTATACAGGAAGGCTCCCAATTTGCGGAACCACATTGTGCACAATGTGATTAACGCACCAAAAGCAGTGAACATCTTTCCTGAATTAAAGGGTTTCTTTAAATGCCAAAGATGTTTGGCATGCAGGGTTAGTAAGAAACAGCCACGTAGGAAAGAAACATTTAAATCTAGGACAGACTATAAGGAATACAAAATCCGTGAATTGATAACATGTAATAGCACTCATGTTACCTACGTCATTGAGTGCCCGTGCCACCTACAGTACATAGGCCGGACTACACGTCCATTGTGTGTACGTATTAGGGAGCACATAAACAACATAAAGAAAGGGTTTCCAAAACACAATCTTTCACGGCATTTTGATGAATTCCACAACAGAGACCCAACTGGACTTATATTCTATGGGATTGATTTGATTAAAGACAACTGGAGAGGGGGTAATAAAACCACCCTTATCTCCCAGAATGAAACCAGTTGGATATACCGACTCGGATCTTTGGCGCCCAAAGGGTTGAATATTAGACATGTGCACACTGAAATATTTCGTTTCGGAATTTCGTTTTCGTTAGAAAAATTAATTTATTTAGTTACTCCCGAAATTCGTTTTTATTTATTTTGTTTTTCGTTAGAAATTGCATTCGTCCGAAAATCTGAATTAAGGTTGAATCTGTCATTGAAGGCTTATGGTGTCTGTCGAATGTTCAAAGAAGATTCGACGGAGCAGCGAAACTGTACAACGCTGCAATCATACATTTCCGGTCGAATGTTCCGCCTACATTCTACTAGCTATAGTAGAATTCTAATGTTGTATGACTAGTAATAATTATATTTATTAATTATTATTACTAGTCAACCAACATTAGAATTCTTCTATAGCCTATGGGCCGAGCATTTGACCGGAAATGTATGATTGCAGCGTCGTACAGTTTAGCTGCTCCATCGAATCTTCTTAGAACTTTCAACAGACACCATAAGCCTTCAATGACAGATTCAACGTTTGTATGTTTTTCAATGCTTTGTCGAATCTTCGTCGTTCACGTTGAATTGTCAAGTTAGTTCTAGCTATTTTACTGCTCCTCCTCTTTGGTTACAATCAGCCAATAACATTCATCATTATCATTATTTTTATTTTACTTTCCCCACCCAATTCCAGCAGCCATCTTTTCTCTCTATGTCGAATCTTTTCTCTCTATAATGTCAAATCTTTTCTCTATAATGTCGAATCTTTTCTCTCTATGTAGAATAATCTTGGACTAATAGAGTTAACGTTAGGCACATTCGACCACAGGTTCGATAGACACAGATTGTTATTGTCAGCCTCATGTCGAATCTCCTATCTATATCGAACTGTTGTTGCAACTAAAACGAAAATTAAGCATTTGTTTATGTAGCGATACCTCCAACTAAGGAGGCCGCAGAATTAGATTTGGGCCCTGAGTGCAGCTCCGCCAACCCCCGGCAATAGGCTCTACCCCCTTCTGGCACAGCTAGTAATAACAATCAATGATATGTCCTATGCAATAGAATAACTAAGCAAGGACACAGTAATGAATTGCAATAGATAGAGTGTTTTACTCATTAATTCTCAATATGAATAAAGGGGGTAACAATAATCACAGTTCTAAACAATCACTCCTAAGGGCAGCGTCCTGCCACTCTAACACACTATATAGTAACACACGCTACAAGTGCGCCATACGGGCGACCGTTAACTAAGTGCCCTATGGCGCAGCAATCAAACACGCTAGAATCCCCACCAGGCCTGGTTCTAATA
Organism: Rana muscosa; assembly: GCA_029206835.1. Lineage (NCBI taxonomy): Eukaryota > Metazoa > Chordata > Amphibia > Anura > Ranidae > Rana > Rana muscosa. The sequence goes on from CM055120.1 coordinate 65,118,746, forward strand.
TTTAGCTTAGTCCTTCTTTCTTCACCGGCAGGTCTGTAATGGTGGTGCACTTAAACAGAGTATAACTTTGTAATCCAAGGGGTATGAAAATAACTTGTAGGCCACGGCAGTCTATAGGCCTATACACAGCAACAGTATCTAAGCTGGGCTTATGCCCTCTCACCCGCCGGACTACGGATCCAGTCCGGGAAAACCTCCACCGGCCGTGTCACACACTCTCGATCTCTCCAACGATCGGGTCCCCGATCCGACAAGGCGGTAGCTCACAAAGTCAGATGCCACCCAGGCTCGCAGAGGGGAGGATGGAAGGCTCTTCGGTGCAGAGCAAGGCCTCAGGCTTCAGGCCTTGCCCCTCCGACACATCCGCACAGGAGGATCCGTCCGTGAAGTCTCGTGTCGCCAAAGAGACCGAGCCCGGCCCCGCCTCTTCCTTTTATAACCCCTCCCATGAGTCTCTGCGGTGGAACGTCACAACAAGAATGGGGTTATGGGTAATGTAGTTTCTTCCCAATATAGGGGAACACCCCGCTACACACTCCCCCCACTAAAACTCTTTGGTCCCCAAAGATAAATTTTAGCAACAACTATATACAACATTGGACAATTCTGAAAACGATGTTGGGATAGGGGATTCCCACCATAACTGAGGGGTTGAATTCCCTTGCCCACAGGTCACATTATCTTGGGTGGCCTGACTAACTGTGCCAGAGAGTGAGCTGGGGTTGCCCTCCACCAAATGGACAGTGGAGGGATCCGGAATCTCAGCATTTCTCCTAGCAGTGACCACAGAGTCTTCCGAACTGTTCCCCATCTGGGGGTAGGTCAGCTTCTTAGGAGGTTGAATGACTCTTCGAGCTCTTTGCTCTCTTGGAATCTCTGGCTCTGGCGCCTCAGGCTCCTCTTCCTCGGAGTAACTATCATGGGCATCTTCCCAGTAATCTGTTGAAGGACTGAAAGGGATGAATTCTGTAGCCTCTGGGTTCAGCGTTTCATCTGTGGTATCTTGGGTGACTGGAAGATCTATGATAGAAGTTCCTGGAGTTGGGGAAGACCACAGCCAATCAAGCTCTCCTTCTTCATCTCCACTAAGTTGGGAGGCCTCTCCATTTCCAGCTCGGGAGGTCTGTGACCGAGTGTGCGGTCTAGGAGTATCCAGGATAGAGGCCGGTGCAGGGGAGTCTCCCACGGAAGGTATTCTAACTGCCTCCGTCAGTGGGAGCAGGTGGTTTCGATGCCATGTCTTCAGTGGGCCTACCTTTCCCTCTGGCTTCACCTTGTAGACAGGTAGGCCCGGCAACTTCCTGCAGATGACATAAGGTTCAGATCTCCATCTGTCTGCAAGCTTGTGCTTTCCGGGGACTCCCAGATTGCGCAACAGTACTCGATCCCCGGGCTGTAGGTCTTGTACCCGGACCTTCAGGTCGTAATTTTTTTTATTCCGAGCTCCCCTTTGATCTGAGGCCGCTTGAGCTTGTTCATAGGCTACTTTCAGGCTGTGTCTGAGCCTATCCACATATCCTCTGTGAGAGGTGACGGAGGAATGGTCCAGTGAGGTGCCAAAAGCCAGGTCCACCGGTAGTCTCGCTTCTCTCCCAAACATGAGTCGATATGGGGAATAGCCTGTAGCATCACTGATGGTGCAGTTGTAAGCATGTACCATGGCTGCTATGTGTTTGCTCCAATGTTGCTTTTTCTCGCTTTCCAGAGTCCCCAACATGTTGAGCAGGGTTCGGTTGAACCTTTCCGGCTGAGCATCTCCCTGAGGATGGTAAGGTGTAGTTCGAGTCTTCCTGATTCCCAACGAATCCAAGAGCTTCCGGATCAGCTTACTCTCGAAGTCCCTCCCTTGATCTGAATGGAGTCTCTGTGGCAGCCCATAATGGACAAAATACTTCTCCATAAGTACCTTGGCCACGGTGGAGGCCTTCTGATCTTTGGTGGGGAAGGCCTGGGCATACCGGGTGAAATGGTCGGTTATCACCAGAACATTTCCTAGTCCACTCAGGTCGGGTTCGAGGCAGAGAAAGTCAATGCACACCAGGTCCATAGGCCCTTGGCTCTGTAGATGGCCCATTGGGGCAGCTTGATGGGGCAAAGTCTTCCTCTGGATGCATCGCGCACATGAGTGGCAGTACTCCTCTACCTCTGCCCTCATGCAGGGCCAATAGAACCGACTTCTGACAAGTTGAAAAGTCCTTTCAGCCCCTAGGTGGCCATGATTGTCATGCAAGGCCATCAAAACAGTCTCCCGATGTTTCTCTGGGAGGAACATCTGCCACTTATCTTCTGAATCATCAGAGGGGCCCCTTCGGTAGACCACTCCCTGATGCAACTGCAACCTATCCCACTCCTTCCTCAGTAGGCGAGCTTCTTTGGAGGTTTGACGCATGAGTATGTTTGGATCCTGATTTTTCAAGGCCTCCAGGACCAATCTCCCCATGGGGTCTTCCAATTGGTCACACCTTAATTCCTTTTTGGACAATCTTGGTAGGTTGCCCTCTTCCAATTGAGCTACTCCACAGTAGTGTTTGGGGACTCCCACCGTGGTAACTCCTATTTCCTCTGCTCTGGAGCATCCTCGGGCTTGGAATGCAGCTCCTTGACAAAGGGCCTGCACCCCGTCCGGTGCCACTTGGGTCCAATCTTCTATTTCAATGGTCGGGGAATGAGATCTTCTGGACAAGGCGTCTGCGTCTCGATTCCCCACTCCTGGTCTATACTTAAGGCTGAAGTTGAATCCAGACAGTGCGGCCAGCCACCTGTGTCCAGTGGCATCCAGCTTGGCCGTGGTGAACAGGTAGGTAAGGGGGTTGTTGTCGGTCTTCACAGTGAACTCTGCTCCGTACAGGTAGTCTTTGAGCTTGTCTACTACCGCCCACTTGAGGGCCAGGAACTCCAGCTTGTGAGTGGGGTAGTTCTTCTCAGAGGGGGTCAGGCTTCTACTCACATAGGCAACAGGCCGCAATTGCCCCTCATGTTCTTGGTAAAGTACTCCTCCCAGACCGTCATGACTAGCATCCACGTGCAGTTCATAGGGTTTGGTTGGGTCTGCATAGGCCAAGACTGGTGCAGTGGTCAGGCTCCTCTTCAATTCCTGGAAAGCCTCTTCACACCTCTGATTCCACTGATCTCTGATGGACTCTCCAGGCCTCCTGGGCCCCGATCCATCCTCCTCTCCTTCAGTCTTGAGCAACTCATTCAATGGTCTAGCAATTCGGGCAAATCCCTCCACAAACCTTCTATAGTAGGAGCAGAAGCCCAAGAAGGATCTGAGTTCTGTTACTGTGGTGGGCTGTGGCCAGGAGGTAACTGCCTCCAATTTCTCAGGGTCTGTGGCTACCCCTTCTTCAGATACTATGTGCCCCAGATAGTTCACAGAAGACTGGTAGAACCGACACTTCTCAGGCGAAAGCTTAAGTCCTTCCTCACTGAGTCTTCTCAACACTTTCTCCAGCCTCTCTTCATGTTCCTCCAAGGTTCTCCCAAAGACAATGACATCGTCTAGGTATACAAGGACTTCGATCAAGTTCATGTCCCCTACTGTCTTCTCCATGAGACGTTGGAAAGTAGCTGGGGCTCCAGACAGACCTTGGGGCATCCGGTCGAATTCAAAGAACCCCACTGGGGTTATGAAAGCTGTCTTCTCCATGTCTGCTGGGTGCATCGGAATCTGATAGTACCCACTCTTGAGATCCATAACGCTGAACCATTTGGCTCCAGACAAGCTCTGTAGGGCATCCTCTATCCTCGGAGTGGTGTATTGGTCAGGTATGGTTCTCCTGTTGAGAGTCCTGTAGTCTATACAGAGCCTCAATGATCCATTCTTCTTTCGGACCACTACTATGGGAGAGGCATAGGGGCTTCTGGACTCCCGTATCACACCAGTCCTCTTGAGTTCTGCAAGTTGTTCCCTCAGATCCTCCAGATCTGCTAGCGGGACCCGCCTGACCCTCTCTCGGAAGGGCTTATCTTCCTGGAGGCGGATCCGATGGGTGGAACTTCTTGCACACCCCACATCAAACTCATCCTTAGAGAAGATCTTCTCCCATCTATTCAACTGGGCCTTGGCTCTCTCTTTCCAAGCCCTGGACAGATTCGGGTTTTCCATGGTCAGCTTCTCCCAAACATCCGCTTCTTCACCTGTCCTCTTCACTTCTGACAGGGTAACAGGGGCCACCGGGCTCACCTGGCCTAGCAACATTCTGGCTGGGATGTCCATGGGGTCTTTGGTAGTATTCCTAACACTCACTGGAACTCTATAATGGGCCTTCTTCAGGACCTTCAGCGGAATCACTTCCGGTATCACCTCCAGGCCTGAGGATTCACCCCTTGGGTCTGACTCCAGCATGACAAAGGGACCAGGCTGCTTCCAGGTGAGCTTCACAGTGGCCCTGAGGCAAGCCACCTGTCCGGGCTGCAGCACCACTCCTTCTCTCCCCAGTCTCCACACCTTCCCTATCCCCTCTCCTGGGGTCTTCTGCTCCAACACTAACCGTTGGTAGGCTGTCTTCAGCATGGGATGGATGTTTGGATCTTGATGGCTCCTCATCTTCACCAGGGGGGTCAGAAGTCTTCTCACTAGATCCGTATTGGTGCCTATGATGAGGGACATCTTGCTGGCCCCGGGTGGTCTAGTACACACAACTGCCAGGGTGTCGAACACTTCTGTCTTCCCAGCCACAGAGGGGTCGAATGTCAGCTTTATGGGCAGATAACCATCATAGGGGAACCTCTGCGTTCCCAGGCCCCATATCTCCAGCTCTTCTATCTTCTGTATAGGCAAATGGCTTAAGTGCCTATCGTAGAAGTCTCTGTACAACAAAGTCACTTGAGCTCCAGTGTCCAGGAGGGCTTTCGTATATACTCCTTCCACCTGGATAGATACAGTGGGGGACGGGCCGACCAATTCTTCTGGGTACGGCCGGGTTGAGGTCACTTTCTTCTGAGGACTTGTCTTCATCCAGTTTGTTTTTGACTTTATTCTCTCTTGAGCCCGGTATGCATTGACCCTCCCCACCCTAATGGGAGTACAAACCCGCTGAGGGATGTTATTGTCTCTTGGTTGTAGGCATTCCTTCTTGGGAGTGCTAAATTTCTTCTGAGGGGTCTTGTCCCCTCTCTCTGGTGTGTATCTTGGTTGAGAGACCCTAGATTCCTTCTGAGGAGTTTTGTTCTCTCTCTTTTGCTTCCTTCCATTCAGTTTGGAGCTCACTGAAAGAGATGGGCACCCGGTTGACTCCCTCACCGGGGCCCTCTGGAGTTTCCCGCCGGCTGGCGATTATCCATTTTCTTCTTCTTGGGACTGGAACACCTACTGGCAAAGTGGCCACTGCCCCCGCAGTTGTAGCATAGCATCTCTTCTCGGTCCTGTATGGAGGCTGGTTCTGAGGTATTCGGGAACAACTCCTTTCTGGGGCTTGGTTTCTCTGCTCCACCTCGACCTTTCGCCATTATAGCAGTCATCATCTCCATCATCTGGGACATCTGCAACTTCAAAGTGTCCACCTCCGCTCCCCTATCGGGAGTCATGGCCGGTGTAACTATTGCTACCGGCTGTTTGACGGGCTCTATCAGGCGTTCTTTTTTTTTTTCTTCTAATATAGCCTCTTCCTCTCTAATCATTCGGATGAGGTCAGGGTACTCCAGATTCTTCCCATCCTGCCGGGCACGCAGTGTCCATGCAATTGGATCCATGGGTTGAGCTCCCCTCACTACCTGTTGAGCACGGGCCTCATCTACTTTCCCTGGGCTGATCCCCTTCTTTAGGATCATCCTATGCAGTATTTTGTCCAGGCGTCCCATATAGTCTGATAGTTTCTCACCTTCCTTCTGGTAGCAATGCTCCAGCTGATAAGCAAGCTCTGTGACTTTCTCTGTCCCACCAAACACATTCTGTAACACATCGAGGCACTCTTGTGCAGTACAATCTGCCTTGCTCATCTTCAAGTTGCGTACGGCCTCTAGAGCAGGCCCTTTCAAACTTTCCACAACCCTCTGTTTCTTTCTGCGGTCCGGAACTTCCCATTCCTCTAGTGCCTGAGTTGCGCTGTCTAGCCACTCCTCAAATCCCTCTTCTTCCAAGGGTACTGGTTTCCTTCCTGAAAACATCCGGAGTTTCCTGTACCCCGACATCGGGTAATCTGTGAGCTCTTTCTTGCACTGAGCTACAATCTCCCCCAGAACAGCGCATAATTCTGCACTAAGAGTGCCGGGGCTTGTCCTGGGACTCTTTGTGTCCTTCTGTGGGGATGACGGGGAAGATGGCTGCGGTGACAGTGTTATTTTTGTCTGAGGGCTATCTCTTGTGCGCGGCAGCGCATGCAGCAAATGATAGACCTGATCGTCCTCATCTTGTATGCTGTTGCCTCTAAACTGTTCAGGAATTTCTACCTGCCATTCCAGTAAGACATGTGAAAGTCCACCACTAGTTTTCACGTCTATCACCCATGGTTTGTGAATCGGTGATAGGGACATTATGAGTTGTATCATTGCTTGTGTCTGCCATATCCCCGGGAGTTCTATAACTGCCGTCCTGGCTGGGTCTACGCCCCATCTCTTATACCACTGTCCCACCTCTATCGGGTCCATGCCGGTAGCTTCTGGCGGTTTCACCGCTGTCTCAGTAATCCCGGATGTACGAGCCCCCACGTGTAGCGATACCTCCAACTAAGGAGGCCGCAGAATTAGATTTGGGCCCTGAGTGCAGCTCCGCCAACCCCCGGCAATAGGCTCTACCCCCTTCTGGCACAGCTAGTAATAACAATCAATGATATGTCCTATGCAATAGAATAACTAAGCAAGGACACAGTAATGAATTGCAATAGATAGAGTGTTTTACTCATTAATTCTCAATATGAATAAAGGGGGTAACAATAATCACAGTTCTAAACAATCACTCCTAAGGGCAGCGTCCTGCCACTCTAACACACTATATAGTAACACACGCTACAAGTGCGCCATACGGGCGACCGTTAACTAAGTGCCCTATGGCGCAGCAATCAAACACGCTAGAATCCCCACCAGGCCTGGTTCTAATATTTAGCTTAGTCCTTCTTTCTTCACCGGCAGGTCTGTAATGGTGGTGCACTTAAACAGAGTATAACTTTGTAATCCAAGGGGTATGAAAATAACTTGTAGGCCACGGCAGTCTATAGGCCTATACACAGCAACAGTATCTAAGCTGGGCTTATGCCCTCTCACCTGCCGGACTACGGATCCAGTCCGGGAAAACCTCCACCGGCCGTGTCACACACTCTCGATCTCTCCAACGATCGGGTCCCCGATCCGACAAGGCGGTAGCTCACAAAGTCAGATGCCACCCAGGCTCGCAGAGGGGAGGATGGAAGGCTCTTCGGTGCAGAGCAAGGCCTCAGGCTTCAGGCCTTGCCCCTCCGACACATCCGCACAGGAGGATCCGTCCGTGAAGTCTCGTGTCGCCAAAGAGACCGAGCCCGGCCCCGCCTCTTCCTTTTATAACCCCTCCCATGAGTCTCTGCGGTGGAACGTCACAACAAGAATGGGGTTATGGGTAATGTAGTTTCTTCCCAATATAGGGGAACACCCCGCTACATTTATGTCGGATATTTCGGTTTTCGGATTCTGCATTTTCGTTTTCGTTTGTTAAAACGATAACGAAAATACCTGAAATTCGGACGAAAATGCATTCGGACGAAAACAAATGCACATGTCTATTGAATATAGACATAGACTTAAATTGCTTCATAGCTAATCCATAATAAGCATTCTACCTGCTTACATGAGATTCTGACTGATTAGTGGATGAAGCTCCTTCCCTTAACACTAGTGATTTTCATTCTTATTTATCCTTACATTCATCATTACTATCATATTTTTTCTTTCCCTTATCGCTTATTGACCACTATGGGGTCTTTTTTTTCCTGGATCCAGAGGATGGGCATTAGATGCAGGTTTACTGCATTAAGTAACATAGGTACACTAATTAACACCTCCAATTCTATCAAGTGAGTATATATATATGTGCATGACCTTTGTGTGTACATGTGCATATGTATGTGTGTATGTATTGTACGTGAGAGTGAGATGCGCTACGGCCCATGTCCTCCCCATTGCAGCGGGTGAGGCCAGTACCTGTTATTCTCCTCGGGCCTGTGTGTCTCTTTAAGAACCAAGTCCTGCAGTGCTGACACTCCCCTCACTCCCATTAACCAGAGTTCCACACACCGATAAAGGGTCCAACTCTTGTTTATTATAGCACACAAATAAACAGTTCTTTGCCAACTGACTGGTTGGGACCCATGAAACAGTTCAAAATGGTGGGGTGAGCAGGTCGAGGCACAGTCCTAACAATCAATCTAAACCACTGTGGTTTCACCAGCGGTTGCTACAGCCATCGGCTAGAGAGATAACTTGAATTTTTGGAGTCTCTACCAGCGACTCTAGAGAACATGAACTGGAGTACCTTCGCTGCGTTGTGGCCCCTGTCAGGGGGAAGATGTCCCTCCAAGGGAGTTACCAGAGGCCCCTCCGTCACCGGGTTGATGCTGCTCCGAGCTCTTCAGAAGGGTAACCTCTCCGGCCTCCTCACCTCAGACACGGGCCCCATCCACCTCAGGGTCCCTCAGACTCATCCGCCCTTGCGGAGCCCAGTAGAAGTCACTGGGCCCCAGGCCTCCGATGTAGTACCTCACCCCAGGCTTAAGGTGCCTGAGATGGACGCCAACACTGCTCCGACCAGGCCATGGGCGCCTGGGCTGGAACTCTGGACCACCGACACCCAGGCCTAGGGTGCCTGGGCGCAGGATGCAGAAGACCTCGTGGCGAGGGCGTCTCTCCCCCTTATATCCTCCCGTGATGTCACAGCAGGTTCCCCGCCCGCTGTACCACCGCCTGAACAGGACAAAAAGGGGACAGCACTGTGGCAGTGATTCTACCTCGACCCGTGGGAACACCGCCACCCACAGGCCAAGGAGAATAGTACACCACCAAAGTCCTCCACGATTTAAATGGTCCAAATCCTCTCATGATTAGCACATCCTGGATCATACTACCACCCAGGTGTACCCCCCCTAAATTTAGACTCCCGCTACATATATATATATAATTTTATATATTTTTATAATTCATATTATTTTATATCCTAAGTATGGCCTATTGGCCCTATTAATGTACTAGCACCTGCAAACCCTCTAGGTTTACATTTATTACTCCAAGTACACCCTGACAGCCTAGTTAGGGTTAGAGAATAATATCTCAGCCCGGCATTTTATTAGTATATATATATATATATATTAGTCCATACAAGGTTTAGTGATATGGCTAACTACATAATTATATATATATATATATATATATCTTAATTATTTTTTATTTATTTTTTATATCTAGTTTATCGTACCTATGTATTTTTCTTGTATTTTTCATGTTTACCGGGTACTAGCTGGGTTTGCATAGCGCAATCAGTGCAGTACCCTGCCTCTACCAGAGAGGGTGCATGGAAGCCATAACTTAGAGATGGTCAAGTATGGTGTATATGTAATTTGTATATGGATATATATATATATATATATATATATATATATATATATATATATATATATATATTGTGAGGGGGTTAGCTCGGCAGCGGGTGTGTGTGACCCCCGAGATGGGCTCCCCACACAAAAACAGGCCCAGCAAACGGAGGTTGTGGTTTTCAAAATCAAAAAGGTGCGGTTTATTTTCTATTTACAGTGACAAAACACAGCAAAGCAAAAGAAACATAAACAAAATAAATCCTGGTCAACTTGACCTCTGACTAAACATACAGGTTTCCTAACTAACAACTGGGATCAGCCTAGTGCTGTCCTAGTCCCTAAGTCCCTGGTTTTAAATGTCCAAGCAAATAGCCACACAGGCTTTGTCTCACCGCACAGGGGTTCACTCTCCCTAGACAGTCCACACAGGTCTGGTTCCAGGCATGAGCTAACATCTAATGAAGCTGGGAGTTCTTATAGAGGCCTAAATGAGCTGACAAGCTTCAGCTGGTCTCATCAACTCCCTGTCTGCACGACGCCCCACACTCTCCCTAGAGGTATGAGTCATCCATGAGCCCACTAGCCTTATACAACTCTCCACCTAGTTGTATAAGTCGGCGTAAAGCCTGAATCTGGGCGAAATATATCTACCCCCCTGGATGCAACCAGGTGACTTTACCTTCCTGCTGTCACATACCCCCCCTCTTGTTTTAACCTCGGGGTTGGAACACCAGCAATCAGGCATTCGTGTACTCGAGACAAAGCATCCACATTCCCCATTTGAACGCCAGGGCGATGCTTTACTGTGAAGTTGAATTCCTGGAGGGCCAGGAACCACCTATTCACTCTTCTATTTGTTTCCTTGTTTTGAGCCATCCACTTTAACGGAGCGTGATCCGTAACCATGTCAAAGTGCCTACCTAGCAGGTAGTACCGAAGGGAATCTAGAGCCCACGTCACCGCTAAACACTCCTTTTCAACGGTGGCGTAATTTACCTCATGGGACTTCAACTTCCTGCTGAGGTAAATGACTGGGTGCTCTTCCCCGTTCCAGACCTGGGACAATACTGCTCCTAACCCCACATCTGACGCATCACTTTGTACGACAAAGTCTTTAGAGAAGTCGGGTGAGTACAACACTGGCTGGCTACATAAGGCTTGTTTCAAGAATTGGAATGCTGCCTCAGCCTCGGGGGTCCATTTAATCATGACCGACCCTTTCCCCTTCGTCAGGTTGGTTAGGGGCACAGCCTTAGAAGCAAAGTGGGGAATGAATCGCCGATAATACCCAGCGATTCCCAGAAAGGCTCGTACCTGCTTCTTGCTGTTGGGACGTGGCCAACTCTGGATGGCCTCGACTTTGTTGAGTTGGGGTTTTATTACTCCCCTCCCAATGGTGTACCCAAGATATTTGGCCTCCTCCTGCCCAATGGTACACTTCTTGGGGTTAGCCGTAAACCCCGCTTCCCGAACAGAGTCCAGGACTGCTTGCACTTTTGGCAGATGTGAGGTCCAATCTGTGCTATGGACAATTATGTCATCCAGGTAAGCCGCAGCATACTTCCGATGGGGCCTCAGCATCTGGTCCATTTTCCGCTGGAATGTGGCCGGCGCATTCTGTAACCCGAACGGCATTCTTTTATATTGGAACGCCCCGTCTGGGGTTACAAATGCGGTTTTCTCTTTGGCCGACTTGGCCAGGGGGATTTGCCAATACCCTTTTGTGAGGTCAAGAGTCGTCATGTATCGGGCTGTTCCCAGCCGGTCGATCAACTCATCTATACGTGGCATGGGGTAGGTGTCAAATTTTGTAACTTTGTTCAACTGATGAAAATCGTTACAAAATCGCCAGCTCCCATCCGGTTTAGGCACCAACACAATGGGACTAGACCAATCACTTTGGGACTCCTCTATCACCCCTAAGTTCAGCATTTTCTGTACTTCCTCCCGTATTGCCTCCCGTCGGGCCTCTGGGATCCGATAGGGTTTTAACTTCACCCTTTCACCGGGCGGGGTAATGATGTCATGCTCTACCCCAGATGTTTGTCCCGGCAGCTCAGAGAATACCTCCTTGTTGCGAAGCACAAACTCCTTAACCTCCTGTTGTTGGGGTTGTGACAAGGTGGCTGCTATTCCAACCTCAGGAATCACGCAACCAGTTTGAGCTGGTGACCAAGTGTCTGCGACTAGGGACTCTCTATCCCTCCAGGCTTTCAACAGATTAACGTGATAGATCTGTTCGGGCTTTCGCCTTCCTGGTTGTCTGACCTTGTAATTCACTTCGCTCACTTTTTCCATTATCTCGTAGGGGCCTTGCCATTTGGCAAGGAATTTACTTTCAACCGTAGGGACAAGTACCAGTATCCTATCCCCCGGGGAAAAGGTACGGGTCTTGGCTCCACGGTTGTACACTCTCTGCTGTGCTAACTGCGCTTGGGCCAAATGTTCCTTCACGATGGGCATTACCTGTGCAATTCGGTCTTGCATCAGGGCGACATGCTCAATCACACTCCTGTGGGGAGAACTCTCACTTTCCCAAGTTTCCTTGGCAATATCCAACAGCCCTCTTGGGTGTCTCCCATACAGTAACTCAAAGGGGGAGAATCCCGTAGAGGATTGGGGCACCTCCCTAATAGCAAACATCAGATAAGGAAGTAGACAGTCCCAATCCTTTCCATCTCTATCCACCACTTTCTTCAACATTTGTTTTAGGGTTTTGTTGAACCTTTCAACCAGCCCATCGGTTTGGGGGTGATACACAGATGTACGTAATTGCGTCACTTTGAACAATTTACACAGCTCCTTCATAACCCGGGACATAAAGGGTGTACCTTGGTCCGTAAGCAGTTCTTTACAAATACCCACCCGGCTAAACACAAGAGATAGCTCTTTGGCTATGGTTTTGGCCGAGGTATTTCGGAGAGGGATCGCTTCTGGATAACGGATGGCATAGTCCATTATAACTAATATGTACTGGTGCCCCCTAGCGGACTTGATTATAGGACCTACCAAATCCATGGCGATCCTCTCAAACGGGACCTCAATGATGGGTAGAGGGACCAGCGGGCTACGGAAATGTGGCATCGGGGCCGACCTCTGACACACAGGGCAGGAGGAACAATAATTTTCTATGTCCTTCATCACCCCCGGCCAATAGAATCTCTGTAATACCCTCTCTCGGGTTTTCTCTGTCCCCAGATGACCTCCAAGAATGTGCCCATGGGCCAACTCCAACACCAACTTCCTGTAAGGTTTGGGCACCACAAGCTGCTCAACGGTTTCTTCTGCCCTTTTTGCCACCCGATACAGTAGGTCCTTCTCTACGCTGAAGTATGGGTAAGTGCAGGTATTATCTGGGTTCACTAACTCGCCATCTATTTTCACTACGTTTTCCCGTGCCTTTATTAGGGCGGGGTCTTTCAACTGTTCTGTGGCAAAGTTTTCCCTGTGAACCTCAAGATCAGAAAACTCCACAGACGGTAGGTTTTCGTCTGAGGAGGTGGGCTCCTCTCCAGTTTCTTGAGTCTCCCCTGCCAATACTGATAAGGGAAATTCCGGAGAGTCCTCACCACTCTCAGGGGAGTTCTGGCTATCACATTCCTGGTACATAGGGGCACCAGTGGGGGGCTCAGGATCATCCCACAGTTCCCAGAACTTCGGAAAATCCCTTCCCACAATGGCGTCATGCGGTAACTGAGATACTAAGCCCACTGGATGAGAGAGGGTACCTTTGGGGGTCTCGAAACACACTGTAGTCACTGGATACTCTCGGGTGTCCCCATGCACACAAATAACAGCTACCTTGCTATTCCCAGAGACCTCTGTTTTAACTAACTCAGCCTTTATCAGGGTCACAAGGCTACCTGAATCCAACAATACCACAACATTTCTACCATTAACACACATTTTGCATAAATGTTTCTCAGTTCCTCGAATGGCAGTGCATGCGACTGTCGCACACAGCGACTGACGTCTGCCCGTCAGAAAGTCACACTGCACGGGTTCCTCCACAACCGGGCAATTGGCTGCAATATGTCCCGCTTGCCGGCAGCGGTAGCAAACGATCCTTCTTGCGGCCTCTTGAGCTGCTGATTTCCCAGGCTGTTCTCGCCAAACTTGGGGTAGAGCTCCCACCCTCTCACTCTCTCCACCCTCACCCCTTGGAATCCTCTTATCCGCCCCTGGGGATGGTCTGGTCTTAGGGTGGAAAGTCCGAGTGTCTCTGGAAGAGGCCGTCAGGTTCTCTGTAGCCAAGTATTTCTCCACACGATCCACAAGACCATCGGCCGTCTTGGATGGCAGTAGGAAGAGCTCTCAAAAACCGATCCATTACAACACGTTCCACAATCTTTGGTGCGGACAAAGTCTCTGGCTGTAGCCACTTTCTGCTCAGGTGAATGAGATCATACATTTGAGACCTGGGGGGTTTTCCAAGCTGGAAAGTCCAGTTATGCACACGCTGAGCCCGGACAGCCTGGGTGACACCCAGCCTTGCCAATATTTCAGCTTTTAGCATCACATAGTCTTTTGCTTGGTTAGGCTCTAGGTCATAGTAAGCTTTCTGCGATTCACCAGTTAACAGAGGAGCCACCAGTCCAGCCCACTGCTCCTCAGGCCACTTTTCTCTTTCAGCGGTCCTTTCAAATGTGGTCAAAAATACCTCTGGATCATCCTCTCCAGTCATTTTTGTCAATAAACGACTCACCCCAAAGGACGCGGTATTAGTGGGACGGCTTTCCTCACTGGTCTGCGGACGTTGCTGCATTACTGCTTCCATCTGTTGTTGTAGTCTCTGCTCTTGCTTCTGCAACAGGTCTATGAAGCGGGCCTCAGATTGCTGCTGGGCTTGTTGCTGAGCCTCCAGACTCTGTTGCAAAGTTGCGTTTGTCTGCTGCTGGGCTGCAAGGCTCTGTTGATGAGCTTGCTGCTGGGCTGCGAAGTTCTTTTGCAAACCTGCATTTGTCTGCTGTTGATTGGCATTTGCTAGAGCCAGCTGCTTCAGTATCTCCTCCATGCTGGCTTAAAAAAAAACTGCCACTGGTTCTCCACCAACTGTGAGGGGGTTAGCTCGGCAGCGGGTGTGTGTGACCCCCGAGATGGGCTCCCCACACAAAAACAGGCCCAGCAAACGGAGGTTGTGGTTTTCAAAATCAAAAAGGTGCGGTTTATTTTCTATTTACAGTGACAAAACACAGCAAAGCAAAAGAAACATAAACAAAATAAATCCTGGTCAACTTGACCTCTGACTAAACATACAGGTTTCCTAACTAACAACTGGGATCAGCCTAGTGCTGTCCTAGTCCCTAAGTCCCTGGTTTTAAATGTCCAAGCAAATAGCCACACAGGCTTTGTCTCACCGCACAGGGGTTCACTCTCCCTAGACAGTCCACACAGGTCTGGTTCCAGGCATGAGCTAACATCTAATGAAGCTGGGAGTTCTTATAGAGGCCTAAATGAGCTGACAAGCTTCAGCTGGTCTCATCAACTCCCTGTCTGCACGACGCCCCACACTCTCCCTAGAGGTATGAGTCATCCAGGAGCCCACTAGCCTTATACAACTCTCCACCTAGTTGTATAAGTCGGCGTAAAGCCTGAATCTGGGCGAAATATATCTACCCCCCTGGATGCAACCAGGTGACTTTACCTTCCTGCTGTCACAATATATATATATATATGTTTTATACATGATGGTATTATGGATATCACAGACTCCCCAGTCTTCCTGATTGTAATACATTTTTAGAGTAAGAGTGGCACGAAATAAAGTATGTCCCGGGATGCAACTATTTATGACGATAGAATTATTCTATCTAACCAAGACCAGTCTATTGGCTGTTGTCTTTTCCCATATCCTTGCCCTGATTTGACGGCCCGGAGGGTGTGGGCGGGTCTGCAGTGACGCTCCTCTCTTTTAAGCGTGGAAGTAGCGTATAGTGGTACCGCCTCTAGACAAAGTCCTATGACGAAACGCGTAAGGCGGAGCCACGTAATACGCACACCACGCTAAGTCTATCCGGAAGTGCAGCAGGAACGCAGTTAGAACGCACGCCGCGTATACCAGCTCGCACTGATCGCAAGTTACAACGCGATATAGGGACTGTGTTCCTTTCGATTCTTTTATACTTATTTTTTGGATCTATTTATTTTACAATAAAACCATACGTTTTTTACCGCACTATGGGAGCTTTTTTGTGCTTTCACCAATGAGGAAATTGGAAGTCTTCTGTCCACGGTATTTGAAAGTCCTGGGGAAGTTATATTGAAGTGAAGCCAAAACAGAGGATACTGCTGACATCCTTTCCTGCACGTGTGACCTGGATATCTTCTCATGCTGTCTACCCCTGTAGGGGTGAAAGGAGCTGGTGAGTGGGGACACATGTGGGGGATGAACTGCATGTCTAACTGAGGATCAGAATCTACATCTGCTATTTTTCACGAAGAGGATTGGTTATCCTAGCATCAAGTTTTAATCACATATAGACTCAGGCTATATCCAAGTGGCAGCAGTCACAGTTTGGAGGCACAGTTTTTCTGCACTGTATTATTTGGATGTATTATTTGTCACATATTTTTTGTACTTATTGGTTTTAGTTATGAGATGCTCTAGTTGAGACATCACTGATCACCATATTTTATTATTTAGCATTGATTATCATATGTGCTGTATTTCCTTTGTCAAGGTATATAGCGGCACTATCACTATATAGGGTGGCACGATCACATATCAAATTGTGGTACATTTCACTATATTGTAGCACTGGTCCCCCTAGGATCAGCGAGCAGCGCCACACCCCATTTATTATTATTTTTTAATAGACTTATTGGCTGGTTCACCTGATGAAAATAGAAGAGAGAAAGCCTAAAAAGATAAAACAAATGCAGCCATCACCTCTAATGCTGCGTACACATGACCGTTTTTCATTACGAGAAAAATGCCATTTTTAAAAATGGTCGTGAAAAACGGTCGCGTGTATGCTCCAGAGCATTTTTCAGGACGAGAAAAATGGGCGAAAAAAAATTAGAGCCTGCTCTATTTTTTCTCGTCGTTCTTTTTAACATCGTGAAAAACGGTCTTGTGTATGCTTTTACGAGGGGGAAAAAAATGCGCATGCTCAGAATCAATGGAGATAGCACATTCGTCATCCTGTAACGGACTGAAAAGCACGAAGACTGAAAAGCGCGAATCGTCTCTCACCAAACTTTATTAACACGAGGATCAGCAAAAGCGTCCCAAAGGGTGGCGCCATTCGAATGGAACTTCCCCTTTATAGTTCCATCGTACGTGTTGTACGTCACCGCACCCTGCTCAAGCGTTTTTTTCATGAACGTGTGTATGTAAGGCAGGCTTGAGAGGAAAAACGAAAAATCACGTAGAGAAAAACGTTTTTTTTTCCATGACATGAATAACGGTCATGTGTACGCGGCATAACAATTGGCAAGCTGCAATATAATAAATATTTGCTGTTGGCTTTAACCACTTACGGACCGCCCGCCATCGTTTTACGTTGGTTGTTTGAAGAGGAATGCCGTTGTTATGGTAGCAGCTAGCTGCTATAACCCCGGTATCCTCTTCTTCAGCGGGCAGTCTGCTACAAAATAAAAGTGGTCTCTGCGGCGGATACGCCGCAAGATCACTTTTATCGGCGGCGGGAGAGGGGTACCCCTCCCGCTGCTCTCCAGTGTCCTCCGCCTCTTACCGCAGCCGTCGATAGCGGCAGAGACAATCGGATCCTGTCCCTTGCTGGGTATGGAGATGAGTGAGGGGAAGATGGCCCCCACCCATCTCCATATCACTGCAGGGCGGAAGCAACGTCTAAAAACGTCACTTCCGCCCAATGCTCTTAAACTGACATTTTTTTAGAATGACATAAAAAAAAATGTATTGCATTTTAGTCCAAATATGAGATCTGAAGTCTTTTTAACCCCAGATCTCATATTTAAGAGGACTTGTCATGCTTTTTTCTATTACAAGGGATGTTTACATTCCTTGTAATAGGAATAAAAATGACCCAATTTTTTTTTTTTTTAAAAGACAGTGGCAAAATAAATAAAATAAAGTAAAATGAATAAGAAAAAATTAATTTCTTAAAGCGCCCCGTCCCGACGAGCTCGCGCGCAGAAGCGAACACATACGTGAGCTGCGCCTGCATATGAAAATTATGTTCAAACCACACATGTGAGGTATCGCCGCAATCGTCAGAGTGAGCAAAATAATTCTAGCCCTAGACCTTCTCTGTAACTCAAAACATGCAACCTGTAGAATTTTTTAAACGTCGCCTATGGAGATTTTTAAGGGTAAAAGTTTGACGCCATTCCACGAGCGGGTGCAACTTTGAAGCGTGACATGTTGGGTATCAATTTACTCTGCATAACATTATCTTTCACAATATAAAAAATATTGGGCTAACTTTACTGTTTTCTTTTTTTTTATTCAAAAAAGTGGTTTTTTTTTATTAAAAAGTGCGCTTTTTAGACAGCTGCGCAAATACGGTGTGACAAAAAGTATTGCAAAGACCGCCATTTTATTCTCTAGGGCGTTAGGAAAGAAGATATAATGTTTGGGGGTTCTAAGTAATTTTCTAGCAAAAAAAATGTTTTTTAACTTAACACCAAATCTCAGAAAGAGGCTCGGGGCTTAAGTGGTTAATACCACTTTAACTATTTTTAATCCCTATGCTGACATCCTGGTTTCTGGTCTAGGCCAAAATGAGGTCATGCATCCCAGAAGTCTTCTTGGGATTCCCCCCCCCCCCTCCATCTGAAAGGGGAGGAGGGGCTGTCTCGGCTAAGCACACCCTCCTCCTGCCTGCATGCCTGAGCTAAGGGTGGATGGGTTCCAGGAAGTAAATGCTACATGAATCATCTGCCCTCACTCAAAATGGACGCAGCTAGAATGCTAGAGAGTTAAATAGCGTTTTCAGTTTGTGGTGTTCAGATACAGTTTAGTTCCACTTTAAGAACACACCATGGCTCACGAAATGCTGTACACAGCAAATGATGTAAAAGTTGGTGTATTTCATTAAATAAAGACTAAACTTGTTTAAGAGTGATGAGATTTTGCACAGAGCTTTTACTAAATGACTGTAGAGATCACCGGATAAAATAATAAGAAAGGGAAATAACAATCCATTACATGTTATTATACCAAGTAGACCAACCTTACCTCTGGATTATCCCAGACACTGGGGCATCTGTTCATGAGAAATATACTCAGAAAAACAATAGAATCTGACAGATAAAAGAGAACAAAGCTTTATACATTGTAAATCTCAAATGTGGGAGAGTAAAATGCTACAATTAAATATTTGTTTTTCACGGAGTGTACAATTTGATGGGCCAAATGTGCACACAATACAACTTAAATTGTAATTAAAGACACCCTGTCAACACAGCATGAAGAGTGGACGATGCCAAATCTGCATGATGCAGTTTGCCCTGGATCAGCGTCATGCATTGCCATGGTGTGGGCAGGCCAGCCGCCAGCACCAAAACAACCAATGAGGCTCCAGTGCCAAGATGCATAGGGGTTGAGTTACTGAAACTGAAGAGTGCAAAATCTGGTGCACCTGTACATGGTAGCCAATTAACCTCATAATTTCTCTTTGACAAAAAAAAATGGAAGCTGATTGGATTCGATGCAGAGATGCACCAGATTTTGTACTCTCCAGTTTTAGTAAATCAACCATATAGTGTCTCCCTACACCATGGCAACGCATGAAGCTGATCCAGGGCAGGTGACATGCACCTCTGTCCAGACCTGCTCTGCCCCCTGCCCCCTGCCCAGCTGCTGGAGTAAGATTCTGATGGGAAGAGAGGACTCTCTGATAAGGGAACTCTGATGTGAGGAGAGGGTCCTCATATTTATGGGGGGACGCTAATGGGAAGGGCGGGCTTCTGATGTGATGAGGATTCTGATGTGAAAGGTTAACTGATGTGACAGGGAGCCTCTTATGGGAAGAGGGGGCTGCGATGTGAAGAGAGAGAACTCTGAAGGGGGGGGGAATGCTGATGTGATAGGGGGACCTCCAATGTGATGAGAAAACTCTAAATGAGGGGGGGGGTCTGATGTGATGGGGGACCCTGATAGGAAGAGGGACTATGTAAAAGGGGGGGAGGCTACTCTAATGTGATGGGGGTACTCTGATGTGATTGGGGGGGGTACTCTATTATGATGAGGGGTCTTTGTAAAGAGAAACTCTGATGTAAAGGGGGACATTGTGAAAAGGAGTCCCAAATGTGAGGAGAAAACTTCTAATGTGATGGGGGGGGGGGCTCTGCTGGGAATAGATGACTCTGATGAGAAGGGGGGGGACTCTGACATGATGGGGGATGGACTTTGATGTGATGAGGGGACTTCTCATATGAAGGGGGCACTGAAGTGATGGAGGGACCTCTTATGTGAAGGGGCTTCTGACGTGAATTTAAATTTTACAAAGGTGGTTGTGTGCATCGCCCCAGGCTCAGGTTTCCCCATTATTGGAAACATAAATTTTTTACATTATAGACTGGCGTGCCTCAAGATTTTGTGTATTTTTAAAGCATACCATGACCTAAAAAAGGTTAATAAAACACCGGCCTAGGTGCATTCAGCAGGCATAGTCTGAATGTTAATGTGGCATGTTTGGGCATATTCAGTGTGGCATGTGGACATCATACTAAGAGCAGTTAGTGAAATGATCTGGATGTCATGTTAACAAATTACAATAGTACAATTTAATATGTTAACTAGCATGATTAAGACAAAACTCAGCGGCAACCACATTCTTGGAGTGCACCATGTGTAAACTGTTTGTAAATGTGAGGAGACCCTAATTATGTATTTGGAGAAATATGGCAATAGTAATATTGGAAGTGCAATTTCACAAAAGCATATTTAAAAACAAAAACAAAAAACAAATAGTTGGACTTTAAAGACACAGAACATACAATCTCAGTATGCAATGCATTTGTGACGACTGACCTTTTGGGAGACTCCGCCCATCAGGGAAGGTGATGGGTGAGGCAAGTTGACGGACCACTCCTGGCACTGGTGGATACAGGCGCATGCTCTCCTTAATACACATAGTGGTATACGGCATCTTACCCAAATCATCCCTGATCACACACAAAATGAAATATATGTTAATATTTAAAGCCCAAATCTTATATATTTTTTTTGTTATAATACTCTTGTCTTCTGCAGTAGTTCTATTGTGTGACTAGATGTCCTCGGTCTTCTAAGTTGAATGATGCACAGAAGATTGAGGACATCTGGTGGGTACAAGTACATCACAGACTCTGCCACTGAGGGAGCATTACCACAGTTCTCTGCATTCATATAGCGCAGGCGTAGGCAACCTTTGAGAGGTGGAGATTTATCTGAACAACATGGAAGAGATCAAAGATCACTGGGTTTTGGTGATTTTTTATATATATTTTTTTTTTTTTTAGAAAAAAAAAAATATCTAGCAAGCCCACCAATAAATAGGAAGGATGACACAAAGAAAGATTATAAAAAAAATAAGAAAAGAAAATGTCCCTGTAAAGATAGAAACTTAGCCAACCTTAAAATTTTGCTTTAGTGGGAAACTTGGCATAAGGTCATTAGGGCAGTAGACAGTGTCTCAGTAGGGAAGTGGACTGCGTGTGTACAGTTTCAGTAGGGCAGTGGACAGAGTCAGTAGGGCAGTGGACAGAGTCAGTAGGGCAGTGGACAGAGTCAGTAGGGCAGTGGACAGAGTCAGTAGGGCAGTGGACAGAGTCAGTAGGGCAGTGAACAGCGAGTAAGCACTAGGGCAGTGAATGATCCATAAGCAGCAAGGTAGTAGATGGTTACTAAGCAGTGGATGGTCAGTAAGCAGGGAACGGTCAATTAGCAGTGGGGCAATAGATGGGATCAGCATGGCAGAAATTTGCATGTACACTGGTCACAGCAGGGCAGAAAATTCCCGCACTGGTAGAACAGTGAAGTGCTGGCTACACTCTGCTATATGCTCCTCTGGTGCACTGATCCCTGTCACCCCTACTTACTTGTCCATCCCCTGTGATATCACAAACAAGTGTCTAGGATGGACTTGACAGGAGGGTGTGGGGATCAGCGCTGCATGCTAGGTGTGTTCCCTCCCTGTGCCTCTCTGCCTTTGTGAGAGAAGCAGTTTAGACCAGGGTCGGCAAGCCAGGGATGCAATCTAGCGGTCATCTGGCCACAATCCAACCGTGACATGACCGCAATTGACAGGTAGATCGCGATCAATATAGAGTGATGCAGAGAGCGGTGCGGATATGATGACGTTGCATCATTGTGAACTGCTCTTGTCTGGATAACATCCAAAGGTAAGAGGACTCTACAAGTTACATTCCAATTCTGAAGAGTTTGGTAAGGCAAGCATTAAAAAAAATTATTAAATAGTACCAAATTCCTGGGGTGGGGGGGGGGGGGGGGTAATTTGTGCCCACAGCTGTCTTTTTATTGTTTATACTCCCTGCAATTCAGCACTGGGATGTTTGCCATACCCTGTCTAGTGTAACAATTGGGTTAAAGTGGTTGTAAACTAGGGATGAGCTCGGTGTTCGAGTCGAACATACGTTCGACTCGAACATCGGCTGTTCGATCCTACGACGAAGATCGAACGATTTGGGCCGTTTGCGCCAAATTCGAGTGACGCGAACGGCCCACAATGCACTACGCCATCGCTGTGCAATCCAGGCGCTGTGATTAGCTAAGCATGCACTGTGACCCTGCATGCTTGGCCAATCACAGCGCCGGCAGCGAGGAGAGCCATAATTGGCCACAGGCAGGATGCCTGTGGCCAATTATAGCTCAGAGGAATTTAGTACACACCCCACACTATAAAAGGCCGCCAGCGCCGCGGCCTTGTGTAGTGTGTTCTGGTTCAGGGAGAGAGAAGGATAGGCAGGGACAGTGTCAGTGCTATTTGTTCATTTAACTTGTGTGCAGGGAGAGAGAAGGATAGGCAGGGACAGTGTCAGTGATATTCTTTGCTAAACCTTGTGTGCAGGGAGAGAGAAGGATAGGCAGGGACAGTATCAGTGATATTCTTTGCTAAGTCTCCTGCACAGTATACACCTGAAGCTAGCCATTATTGCTGTGTTTTCCTGTTGTGTAACACAGGCAGGCATCTGCAGCACTTACAATGGGCGTAGTGTGCCTCCTGCACATTATACACCTGAAGCTAGCCCTTATTGCTCGTGTTTTTTCCCTTAATATTTTTAAACAAAGGTTGGGGCCACCCGTGATGTGACGGGTAACCCCGCCCCCACTAACGCGTTGCGGGGGTTTCCCGTGACACGTTAGAGGGGGCGGGGTTACCAGTCACATCACGGGTGGCCCCGACCTGGGTTATAAAAGAACTGTCAAACACTGCTTGCGCGTCATTAGCCGGGGGGGCTCCGGTGCAGGAAAGATGTGTGTCGTTCCTCGCTGGAGAGAGAATGGATCATCGCTGGACAGACTGCATTACATCGCTGGAATGTTTTGTTTTTTTTGTTTTTTTTTAATAAAGGACTTTTCCCAACTGTGTCTGTATGGTTTTTAACATTTTTGACACTTTCTTTTGTGAAATGGTAGGGGTACAATGTACCCTGTTACCAATTCACATAGGGGGAGGGCAGAATCTGGGGGTCCCCTTTGTTAAAGGGGGCTTCCAGATTCCGATAAGCCCCCCGCCCGCAGACCCCCGAGCAAGGGTTGTGTGGATGAGGCCCTTGTCCCCATCAACATGGGGACAAGGTGCTTTGGGGGTCACAGACTCCCAAAGCATCCTCCCCATGTTGAGGGCATGTGGCCTGGTACGGTTCAGGAAGGGGGGCACTCTCTCGCCCCCCTCTTTTCCTGCGGCCTGCCAGGTTGCGTGCTCGGATAAGGGTCTGGTATGGATTTTTGGGGGGAACCCCATGCCATTTTTTTTCAGTGTGACCCCGGGAAATATGGTGGACAGCCTCCCCCCTTTCTTGCTGCCAGAGTGACCCTGGAATGGTGGACAAACCCCCCCCAGACACCAATGTGAGCCCGGGAGGAGGGGTGGGTGGACAACCAGGCGGCCCTGCCGACGACACCGGCGATGAGCAAGGAGGAGTGGGTGGGTGGATGGATGGACGGCTCCCCCCCTCTCAATGTGAGCCCGGAAGGCAGATAGGGTGGACGAGCAGCCCTGACGAAAAAAACGGCTTGCGTGGGTTCCAGGGAGGTGAACTGGCAGGTGAGTGGCAAGTGGGTGGGTGGAGGATGGATGGACAAACAGCCAACCCCCCCCCCCCGCTCCCCCCCGGCATGAGCACCAGGAGAAGCGGGCGGGCGGCCCTCATGATGCTGGAAGGAACACAGGGATGAAAGGGAGAAGCGGGCAGCGAAGGTAGGTGGATGGACGGACAGATGACACCCCCCCCCGGCGTGAGCACTGTAGGAAGCGGGCGGGCAGCACCCTGATGCCAGATGGAGCCCTGAGGAATGTGGGTGGGTGGAGGACGGCCAGCCTTACACTTAACTGGGAGGCCATAGTCATTTTTATATTAATAGTAATGATCACAAATAGGGATGAGCTTCGTGTTCGAGTCGAACATACGTTCGACTCGAACATTGGCTGTTCGATCGTTCGACGAAGATCGAACGATTTGGGCCGTTCGCGCCAAATTCGAGTGACGCGAACGGCCCACAATGCACTACGCCATCGCAGTGTCATCCAGGCGCTGTGATTGGCCAAGCATGCACTGTGACCCCGCATGCTTGGCCAATCACAGCGCCGGCAGCGAGGAGAGCAATGATTGGCCACAGGCATTGCTGAGGGTGTTTAGTACACGCCCCACACTATAAAAGGCCGCCAGCACGGCGGCCTAGTGTAGTGTGTTCCGGAGCAGGGATAGAGTAGCATAGGCAGGGACAGTGACTGTTATTTCTTTCTTGCTTAACCTGGATTCCTTTAGTTTAGGGAAAGAGAAGGATAGGTAGGGAGAGTGTCAGTGTGTTTTGTGCTTCTGCTATAGTGTGCTTAAAAAAAACATTTATTCTAGGGACAGAAAACTCTAGGTAGGGACAGTGTCAGTTTCTTTCACTCTGCAAGTCCTTGTTTCCAGGGACCTGTAAGGACAGTGAGTTAATTGTCCTTGTGCTATATTGTGCTTAAAAAAAACATTTATTCTAGGGACAGAAAACTCTAGGTAGGGACAGTGTCAGTTTCTTTCACTCTGCAAGTCCTTGTTTCCAGGGACCTGTAAGGACAGTGAGTTAATTGTCCTTGTGCTATATTGTGATTAAAAAAAACATTTATTCTAGGGACAGAAAACTCTAGGTAGGGACAGTGTCAGTTTCTTTCACTCTGCAAGTCCTTGTTTCCAGGGACCTGTAAGGACAGTGAGTTAATTTTCCTTGTGCTATATTGTGATTAAAAAAAACATTTTTTCTAGGGACAGAAAACTGTAGGTAGGGAGAGTGTTTTTTTTCTTTCACTCTGCAAGTCCTTGTTTCCAGGGACCTGTAAGGACAGTGAGTTAATTGTCCTTGTGCTATATTGTGCTTAAAAAAAACATTTATTCTAGGGACAGAAAACTCTAGGTAGGGACAGTGTCAGTTTCTTTCACTCTGCAAGTCCTTGTTTCCAGGGACCTGTAAGGACAGTGAGTTAATTTTCCTTGTGCTATATTGTGATTAAAAAAAACATTTATTCTAGGGACAGAAAACTCTAGGTAGGGACAGTGTCAGTTTCTTTCACTCTGCAAGTCCTTGTTTCCAGGGACCTGTAAGGACAGTGAGTTAATTTTCCTTGTGCTATATTGTGATTAAAAAAAACATTTATTCTAGGGACAGAAAACTCTAGGTAGGGACAGTGTCAGTTTCTTTCACTCTGCAAGTCCTTGTTTCCAGGGACCTGTAAGGACAGTGAGTTAATTTTCCTTGTGCTATATTGTGATTAAAAAAAACATTTATTCTAGGGACAGAAAACTCTAGGTAGGGACAGTGTCAGTTTCTTTCACTCTGCAAGTCCTTGTTTCCAGGGACCTGTAAGGACAGTGAGTTAATTTTCCTTGTGCTATATTGTGATTAAAAAAAACATTTATT
Organism: Rana muscosa; assembly: GCA_029206835.1. Classification (NCBI taxonomy): domain Eukaryota; kingdom Metazoa; phylum Chordata; class Amphibia; order Anura; family Ranidae; genus Rana; species Rana muscosa. The sequence goes on from CM055120.1 coordinate 65,144,291, forward strand.
CTAGGGACAGAAAACTCTAGGTAGGGACAGTGTCAGTTTCTTTCACTCTGCAAGTCCTTGTTTCCAGGGACCTGTAAGGACAGTGAGTTAATTTTCCTTGTGCTATATTGTGATTAAAAAAAACATTTTTTCTAGGGACAGAAAACTGTAGGTAGGGAGAGTGTTTTTTTTCTTTCACTCTGCAAGTCCTTGTTTCCAGGGACCTGTAAGGACAGTGAGTTAATTTTCCTTGTGCTATATTGTGCTTAAAAAAAACATTTTTTCTAGGGACAGAAAACTGTAGGTAGGGAGAGTGTTTTTTTTCTTTCACTCTGCAAGTCCTTGTTTCCAGGGACCTGTAAGGACAGTGAGTTAATTTTCCTTGTGCTATATTGTGCTTAAAAAAAACATTTTTTCTAGGGACAGAAAACTGTAGGTAGGGAGAGTGTTTTTTTTCTTTCACTCTGCAAGTCCTTGTTTCCAGGGACCTGTAAGGACAGTGAGTTAATTGTCCTTGTGCTATATTGTGCTTAAAAAAAACATTTATTCTAGGGACAGAAAACTCTAGGTAGGGACAGTGTCAGTTTCTTTCACTCTGCAAGTCCTTGTTTCCAGGGACCTGTAAGGACAGTGAGTTAATTTTCCTTGTGCTATATTGTGATTAAAAAAAACATTTATTCTAGGGACAGAAAACTCTAGGTAGGGACAGTGTCAGTTTCTTTCACTCTGCAAGTCCTTGTTTCCAGGGACCTGTAAGGACAGTGAGTTAATTTTCCTTGTGCTATATTGTGATTAAAAAAAACATTTTTTCTAGGGACAGAAAACTGTAGGTAGGGAGAGTGTTTTTTTTCTTTCACTCTGCAAGTCCTTGTTTCCAGGGACCTGTAAGGACAGTGAGTTAATTTTCCTTGTGCTATATTGTGCTTAAAAAAAACATTTTTTCTAGGGACAGAAAACTGTAGGTAGGGAGAGTGTTTTTTTTCTTTCACTCTGCAAGTCCTTGTTTCCAGGGACCTGTAAGGACAGTGAGTTAATTGTCCTTGTGCTATATTGTGCTTAAAAAAAACATTTATTCTAGGGACAGAAAACTCTAGGTAGGGACAGTGTCAGTTTCTTTCACTCTGCAAGTCCTTGTTTCCAGGGACCTGTAAGGACAGTGAGTTAATTTTCCTTGTGCTATATTGTGATTAAAAAAAACATTTATTCTAGGGACAGAAAACTCTAGGTAGGGACAGTGTCAGTTTCTTTCACTCTGCAAGTCCTTGTTTCCAGGGACCTGTAAGGACAGTGAGTTAATTTTCCTTGTGCTATATTGTGATTAAAAAAAACATTTTTTCTAGGGACAGAAAACTGTAGGTAGGGAGAGTGTTTTTTTTCTTTCACTCTGCAAGTCCTTGTTTCCAGGGACCTGTAAGGACAGTGAGTTAATTTTCCTTGTGCTATATTGTGCTTAAAAAAAACATTTTTTCTAGGGACAGAAAACTGTAGGTAGGGAGAGTGTTTTTTTTCTTTCACTCTGCAAGTCCTTGTTTCCAGGGACCTGTAAGGACAGTGAGTTAATTTTCCTTGTGCTATATTGTGCTTAAAAAAAACATTTTTTCTAGGGACAGAAAACTGTAGGTAGGGAGAGTGTTTTTTTTCTTTCACTCTGCAAGTCCTTGTTTCCAGGGACCTGTAAGGACAGTGAGTTAATTGTCCTTGTGCTATATTGTGCTTAAAAAAAACATTTATTCTAGGGACAGAAAACTCTAGGTAGGGACAGTGTCAGTTTCTTTCACTCTGCAAGTCCTTGTTTCCAGGGACCTGTAAGGACAGTGAGTTAATTTTCCTTGTGCTATATTGTGATTAAAAAAAACATTTATTCTAGGGACAGAAAACTCTAGGTAGGGACAGTGTCAGTTTCTTTCACTCTGCAAGTCCTTGTTTCCAGGGACCTGTAAGGACAGTGAGTTAATTTTCCTTGTGCTATATTGTGATTAAAAAAAACATTTTTTCTAGGGACAGAAAACTGTAGGTAGGGAGAGTGTTTTTTTTCTTTCACTCTGCAAGTCCTTGTTTCCAGGGACCTGTAAGGACAGTGAGTTAATTTTCCTTGTGCTATATTGTGCTTAAAAAAAACATTTTTTCTAGGGACAGAAAACTGTAGGTAGGGAGAGTGTTTTTTTTCTTTCACTCTGCAAGTCCTTGTTTCCAGGGACCTGTAAGGACAGTGAGTTAATTTTCCTTGTGCTATATTGTGATTAAAAAAAACATTTATTCTAGGGACAGAAAACTCTAGGTAGGGACAGTGTCAGTTTCTTTCACTCTGCAAGTCCTTGTTTCCAGGGACCTGTAAGGACAGTGAGTTAATTTTCCTTGTGCTATATTGTGCTTAAAAAAAACATTTATTCTAGGGACAGAAAACTCTAGGTAGGGACAGTGTCAGTTTCTTTCACTCTGCAAGTCCTTGTTTCCAGGGACCTGTAAGGACAGTGAGTTAATTTTCCTTGTGCTATATTGTGATTAAAAAAAACATTTATTCTAGGGACAGAAAACTCTAGGTAGGGACAGTGTCAGTTTCTTTCACTCTGCAAGTCCTTGTTTCCAGGGACCTGTAAGGACAGTGAGTTAATTTTCCTTGTGCTATATTGTGATTAAAAAAAACATTTATTCTAGGGACAGAAAACTCTAGGTAGGGACAGTGTCAGTTTCTTTCACTCTGCAAGTCCTTGTTTCCAGGGACCTGTAAGGACAGTGAGTTAATTTTCCTTGTGCTATATTGTGATTAAAAAAAACATTTTTTCTAGGGACAGAAAACTGTAGGTAGGGAGAGTGTTTTTTTTCTTTCACTCTGCAAGTCCTTGTTTCCAGGGACCTGTAAGGACAGTGAGTTAATTTTCCTTGTGCTATATTGTGCTTAAAAAAAACATTTTTTCTAGGGACAGAAAACTGTAGGTAGGGAGAGTGTTTTTTTTCTTTCACTCTGCAAGTCCTTGTTTCCAGGGACCTGTAAGGACAGTGAGTTAATTTTCCTTGTGCTATATTGTGCTTAAAAAAAAACATTTTTTCTAGGGACAGAAAACTGTAGGTAGGGAGAGTGTTTTTTTTCTTTCACTCTGCAAGTCCTTGTTTCCAGGGACCTGTAAGGACAGTGAGTTAATTGTCCTTGTGCTATATTGTGCTTAAAAAAAACATTTATTCTAGGGACAGAAAACTCTAGGTAGGGACAGTGTCAGTTTCTTTCACTCTGCAAGTCCTTGTTTCCAGGGACCTGTAAGGACAGTGAGTTAATTTTCCTTGTGCTATATTGTGATTAAAAAAAACATTTTTTCTAGGGACAGAAAACTGTAGGTAGGGAGAGTGTTTTTTTTCTTTCACTCTGCAAGTCCTTGTTTCCAGGGACCTGTAAGGACAGTGAGTTAATTGTCCTTGTGCTATATTGTGCTTAAAAAAAACATTTTTTCTAGGGACAGAAAACTGTAGGTAGGGAGAGTGTTTTTTTTTTCACTCTGCAAGTCCTTGTTTCCAGGGACCTGTAAGGACAGTGAGTTAATTGTCCTTGTGCTATATTGTGCTTAAAAAAAAACATTTATTCTAGGGACAGAAAACTCTAGGTAGGGACAGTGTCAGTTTCTTTCACTCTGCAAGTCCTTGTTTCCAGGGACCTGTAAGGACAGTGAGTTAATTTTCCTTGTGCTATATTGTGCTTAAAAAAAACATTTATTCTAGGGACAGAAAACTCTAGGTAGGGACAGTGTCAGTTTCTTTCACTCTGCAAGTCCTTGTTTCCAGGGACCTGGAGAGACATTGAGTGAATTGTCCTTGTGCTATATTGTGATTAAAAAAAACATTTATTCTAGGGACAGAAAACTCTAGGTAGGGACAGTGTCAGTTTCTTTCACTGTGAAAGTCCTTGTTTCAAGGGACAGAGAAGGACACCTGAAGGTAGCCCTTATTGCTTTTTTCCCATCTCCCTGCAGGCCATCTATTAGAATGTCTGGAAGGCAAACAAGGAGAGGCAGACAGTCAGGAGGCAATAAAAGAGGGCAAGCAGGCTCTGTGTCTGGGGGCAACAGTGCTGGTCGTGGACGCGGTGCATTGTCATCAGCACATGGCCATGGGACACGCTTGTCCTTCTTTTCGGCAGCTGGACATGTTGAGCCACATCATGCCGAAGACTTGGTAGAGTGGATGACCAAGCCCTCCTCCTCCTCCTCATCCTCTCTCACCCAGGCTCAGGGTACTGGAAAAGCAGCTGCCAAAGCGTCGTCTTCCCTGGTATCAATGTCAGACAAATCATCAGTCACTCCTTCCCTAGACCCACCATGTCCTCCTCCTGAGGAGTCCCCCGAACTGTTTCAGCACAGTGTTGGGTACATGCTCCAGGAGGATGCCCAGCGTTTCGAAGGGTCTGATGATGAAACCCAGCTAGAGGAAGGCAGTAGCGTGAGAGCAGACAGAGGGGATGCTCAAGAAGGACACCAATCTGGCAGTCATGTTCCAGCAGCTGCAGCATACTGCCAGATTGGCTCCAGTGATGAGGAGGGAGGGGATGATGAGGTCAATGACTCCACGTGGGTGCCTAATAGGAGAGAGGAGGAGGAGGAGGATGAGGAGGAGGCACATCTCCAACGAGGCAGGATGCCCTTTGGTGGCCAGCGTAAGGGCAGTACACCGACGGAATCACACCGCAGAGCTCCGCCTGTGCAGGGCGCTGCCTCTGCCCGTCATTCAAAAAGTTCTTTGGTGTGGGCCTTTTTTGAGGCTAGTGCATCAGATCGCACAGCTGCTGTTTGCAACATATGTCTCAAGCGTATATCGCGTGGCCAAAACATCAGCCGCTTGGGTACCACATGCCTGACCAGACATATGTTGACCTGCCATGCAGCTCGTTGGCAAGCCTACCTCAAAGACCCACACCAAAGAACAAAGCGGACCTCTCCTTGCACCGCATCAGCTGGGATCTCCAACCCCACTATAACTTCAGTCCTCTCTGAAACATGCACTGAGAGGAATGAAGGTGTAGAATTAGGTGTGTCACAGCCAAGTACTTGCGCCCACTCTGCTAGCAGTACACCGACGTCCGATTCTAGCAGGCAAATTTCCCTGCCCCAGCTGCTGGACCGTCGAAAGAAGTTCACTCCCAGCCATCCACATGCCCAGCGGTTGAATGCTAGCTTGGCTAAATTGCTAGCGCTTCAACTGCTGCCTTTTCAGTTGGTAGACTCGGCCCCCTTCCGTGAGTTTGTGCAATGTGCGGTTCCTCAGTGGCAGGTTCCCAAACGCCACTTTTTCTCACGGAAGGCTATTCCGGCTCTCTACCGGCATGTGGAAGGCAATGTCTTGGCCTCGCTGGACAGGGCGGTCAGCGGTAAGGTGCATATTACCGCTGACTCATGGTCCAGCAGGCATGGACAGGGACGTTACCTTTCTTTCACGGCCCATTGGGTCACTCTTTTGGCAGCTGGGAAGGATTCAGGACAAGGTGCAGTAGTGTTGGAGGTTGTCCCACCGCCACGCCTCCAAAATGCTACTACTGGTTGTGACACACCTCTCTCCTCCACCCCCTCCTCTTCTTCTTCCTCCATGGCCTCTTCCTGTGGTTTGTCCTATGAACCAGCGGTGCTCCGTAGCCGTTCACGGGGCTACGCAAGTACGCAGGCAAAAAGATGCCATGCCGTGCTTGCGCTGGTGTGTTTGGGGGACAGAAGCCACACTGGGGCAGAGGTCCTGTCTGCTCTGCAGGGCCAGGCCGAGAGGTGGTTGACGCCACGCCAGCTTAAGCCAGGAATGGTGGTTTGCGACAATGGCACCAACCTCCTCTCCGCCCTCCGACAGGGACAACTGACCCATGTGCCCTGTGTGGCTCACGTCCTTAACCTGGTGGTGCAGCGCTTCTTGGGCAGGTACCCGGGCTTACAGGATGTCCTGAGGCAGGCCAGGAAAGTCTGTGTGCATTTCCGCAGATCTTATAATGCCAGTGCTCGCCTGGCTGAGCTGCAAAAGGAGTTGAACCTGCCCAAGAACCGCCTTATATGTGACATGCCCACCAGGTGGAACTCAACGTTGGCCATGCTGCAACGGCTGCACACGCAGCAGAGGGCCATCAATGAGTACCTGTGCGACTACGGCACCAGGACAGGGTCAGGGGAGCTTGGTTTTTTTTCTCCACGCCAGTGGGGCATGATCAGGGATGCATGCACTGTCCTGGCACCATTTGAGGAGGCCACGAGGATGGTGAGCAGTGACAGTGCATGCATCAGTGACACTGTACCTCTTGTCCACCTGTTGGAGCACACGCTGCGTGGAATAATGGACAGGGCACTTGAGGCAGAACAGAGGCAGGAAGAGGAGGACTTCCTTGCCTCTCAAGGCCCCCTTTACCCAGACAGTGTTCCTTCTGTCCCACCCATCGCACAGGAAGAGGAGGAGGAGGAGGAGGAGGAGGAGGAGGAGGAGGATTGTGTCAGCATGGAGGTGGAGGCTGGCACTCAGCATCATCAGCAGCAGTCTTTTAGGGATGATTTACAGTCCCAAGAAACCAGTGGACTTGTACGTGGCTGGGAGGAGGTGGCTGCGGATCATGTCGTCCTTAGTGACCCAGAGGACTCCGGAGCGAATGCCTCAGCAAACCTACGCTGCATGGCCTCCCTGATCCTGCAAAGTCTGCGGAAGGATCCTCGTATTCTTCGGATCAAGGAGAGGGACCATTACTGGCTGGCCACTCTCCTTGATCCACGGTACAAGGGTAAGGTTGCGGACCTTATGTTACCGTCGCAGAGGGAGCAGAGGATGAGACAACTCCGGGAGGCCTTGCAGAAAGGTCTGTGCAACGCGTTCCCAGAGACTGGGAGGTTGCAAACTCCTGGTCCTGGACAACGAGTTGCTGAGGCTTCGGCCAGTCAAAGAAGGAGCGGTGGGGAAGGTGGCCGTCTGACCGATGCGTTCAGACAATTCTTTAGTCCGCAGCCCCAAAGTATGATCGGTTCCAGCAACCATCGCCAGCGTCTGATAAACATGGTGCAGGAATATCTAGGGGCAAGGTCAGACTTGGACACCTTCCCCACCGAAAATCCTCTGGCTTACTGGGTCTTGAGGATGGATCACTGGCCAGAGCTTGCACAGTATGCAATTGAGCTACTGGCCTGTCCTGCATCCAGCGTTCTTTCGGAACGCACATTCAGTGCTGCTGGAGGATTTGTCACGGATCACAGGGTGCGCCTGTCCACCGACTCGGTTGATCGACTGACTTTCATCAAGATGAACCAGTCTTGGATCACCACCAGCTACCACACACCTGATGCTGATATAACAGACTAATTGATTTTAAAATGTCACATCCCTTCAAGACTGATGCTGATGCTGAGTGCCTGTGCTGTTATGTTGACTGGCTATCCTCCTCCTCCGAGTCCTCAATGATACGATTGATGATGATAGCTTGGAAGATCATTTTTGTTTATGGGTGCCGCCACCAGTGCCTAACGCCCAATTTTTCAGCCCCTGTTTAACAGGGGCGTGTAATTACAATTTTTGAAGCAATACTTTGCAACAGGGCTCATTGCTGTGCTCCAAGTACAGTATCTGTGAGGAGTTGCAGTGTTGTGCCACCAGTGCCTAAGGCCCAATTTTTCAGCCCCTGTTTAACAGGGGCGTGTCATTACAATTTTTGAAGCAATACTTTGCAACAGGGCTCATTGCTGTGCTCCAAGTACAGTATCTGTGAAGGGTTGCAGTGTTGTGCCACCAGTGCCTAAGGCCCAATTTTTCAGCCCCTGTTCAACAGGGGCATGTAATTACAATTCTTGATCTAATAATTCACAGCAGGGCCCATTGCTGCACCCACCAAGAGTAACTGTCAGGGCTTACAGTGTTGTGGCACCAGCACCACCATCAAAGGCCCAATTTTTACTACCACTGTTCAACAATTATATGTAATTAAAATTCCTGATATAATAGTTGACAGCAGGGCGTTCCAGCACCAACCAAGAGTAACTGTGAGTGCTTACAGTGTTGTGCCAACACCAACAACTAAGGGGCCTATTTCTGCAGAGTATATACGGCAGGTCCCTACTTTCAAACATCCAACTTACAAACGACTCCTACTTGCAAACGCAAGAAGACAACAGGAAGTGAGAGGAAATCTACCACTAGGAAGGAAAATTCTCTCCTGTAAGAATAAATATGGGAGAAAGGTGTCTCCTCTGTACTGATGCTTTATCAGCAATCCTTGTTTCAAGAAAAACACCACATTTCAAAAACAGTTGTCATTAGGACGGAAAGTGAGGTGAAATGTTCTGAACAGGGGCACAGACAGCAAAACAAATGTTACAGGGGTGATAACCCTTACCTATGTTTTCCAAAAAGTTTAAAAATAGATTTTTGGTCTGGAGCTACACTTCAACAATGTACCTGTTCAAAATTACAAACAGATTCTACATAAGAACAAACCTACAGTCCCTGTCTTGTATGCACCGCCTGTATACGGCTGTTCAGAGTATATAGGGCCTTTTTTATTTTATGTGCGGGGTTCCCCTTAATATCCATACAAGACCCAAATGGGGCTGGTAATGGGCTGGGGTAGGGGGGGGGTCATGGGGTAGCTATGCCATTTTTCTTAAAGATTTTCATCCATATTACCGGGACCAGACATTACATTAAAGCCGCAAGCAGTTTTAAATGGCTTTTTTTTCCTTTAGAAGTGTCATTTTGTGCAGGGACAGTTCTAAACACGGGAAACACGTGGCACTTCACAGGCATACTTTAGACACCCCCCAGGTACGATATTTAAAGGAATATTTGACTTTTTTTTTTTCACTTTATGCATCATTAAAATGACTGCTCCCGGAAAACGACCGTTTTTAAAACTTATTTTTGCATTGATACATGTCCCCTGGTGCAGAACCCGGGTTCCCAAACCCTTTTTAGGACAATAACATGCATAATAGTTGTTATAATTAGCACTTTAGAATTCGAACGTTCGCATCCATTGTATTTAATAGGGTTCTAATGTTCGTTCGAACTTTCGGTCCGTTCGCGGGTTCTGGTGCGAACCGAACCCGGGGGTGTTCGGCTCATCACTAATCACAAACTAGAAGTTGTTTTCTGGTCATTCACATGAGTAAGGCAGGGTGAAGATTCAACCCCTTCTCCCCACTCACTATTACCTCCTTAAAGACTCAGTCAAACCAAAATTGATATTAACGCTGGGCATGGACAATTGTGGGTTTAACCACCAACTAGCCCCTTATATATAGAATTTAGAAAACTGAGATATTCTAACTTTCAAGCATCTGTGCAGAAGTGCTATTTAAGTTTTGATTGGCCTTTATTACTGCACAGAAAGCTTTTCGGTAGGTCATCAAAATTTAAGGATAATGAAATAATGTTCTCACCATTCCAAGGTGTTCCGACCTGCCAGGAGCTCTCTGATCTCCTTTCGACATTTGTCCTGGTGTTCAGGGTGTGTAGCCATACAGTATAATGTCCAGGAGACCCCGCTGGCTGTTGTATCGTGTCCCTCGAACATGAATGTGTCCACCTCTGCACGCAAGTCCTCATCCGACAGACCCTGACCATTTTCATCCTGATGTTTTAAAAAAAATCATATATTAGCAAACCTTCCAACATATTATAAAATAAAAAAAGAAAAGGACAAGTCAAAAACCTAGTCTACCCAGGATTATGAAAGAAATTAGATGGGTCAGCAAAAGCATCTTCTATATTTCTGCCCTTGAAGGTTGACTTTAAATTCAGAAAATTATTAGTGTAAAATGTTGGTGAATTTATACATTAAAATCCAACAGGTCTTATTAAAGGTGCCATTTATTTACAAAACATATGGATATGGATATGCCTTTTTTGGATATGCCTCATGCACACTAGACGCTTCTCTATCTCTCCTCTACGTCTTTTCTCCTCGCAGTGGTATTTTAGCATAAAAAATGCTTGGCGCTTGTAAAAGTGTTTAACGCATGTAGGTGTGTTTAGCTGCGTCCAGCGTTTGGACATTAACTCATTTTATTGGCCAGAATAATAATATATTCTGGCCATTGAAATTAATAAATGCTCAAGTGCTAAACACGCCTAGCATTCCACGCGTCAAGCGTTTTTTCTGGGAAACCGTTGCTGCTCCTGACACATTGGCAGTGGGGTTTTCCCAATTCGTCTTCCAGGACAGCCTATGAGACACAGCACGTCCTTGAAGACTCCTGAAAACAGAGTTACCGGTAAGTCTAACTCTGTTTTTTTCTGCCTCTAAACACCTAAGCCTCTGAACTCCTGCATGGACTTAAAGGCCAAGATGCAGGGGTGTTTTAGAGGCAAGAAAAAAAAAACACACACACACACCACTCCAGATGCCCCTAGGAGCAAATGAAAAAATGTCCAGTGTACACAAGGCCATAGAATTCCTGGTAAGAAAGGCAAATCTGGGCTAGATAATACTATTTTCACAACGCCCCCTTGGACTAAAGAAAAAATTTGTTTTTTTTCTTATGAAAATACTTATTACCTGGCTGTGATGTTGACCTCTGGCTTCAAGATATCCTGAGACATTGGCCCCAGAACAAGAATGTAGATCAGCCCTTGCATACTTGTTCATGTGTTGGCTTTGAAGCAAGAGGGTTAGCATTATAGCAAAAAATAAAAAAATAAAAATAGTACTTGCAGAATGAAAAGTAAACAGGCAACCCACGTTTCTTTTTCTATAACTCTAGTTTGACAATCTAATAACATTTTACACATGATCTATGGAAGTGGATACAATTTGTACTGCCTGAGCAGCCTGAATAACTGATGAAGATTATACCATCTACTGTATATAAAGTGGTCCTTTCAGATTAGATTTGGTACCTTGGCACACAGAAGAATGTCAAGAAAGTCCAGGTGTCTCTTCTGCTTGACTTTCTCCAGCTCCGTGTCCTGTTTAAGAGATTCTTTCCGCTGCTTGATCACATTATCTGTATTGGAAAAAAAAATTAAAAATCTGGTTCCAGCCATTGTTTCCACTAATCAGGAAGTATAAAATGTTGTAACTGCCAAATTACAAAATTCTAAAATTTGAATGTAGCAGGGTCTCCTTTAAGACTCTCAGGACTACCTTACCCAGAACCCCATTTGGCACCCAGGGTGCATTGTTGCCACCGCAGAGACTTATGGGTGGGGCTATAAAGGGAAGGGGCGAGTCTAGGCTCGGCCTCTTTGGGACATGAGACTTCAGTGGATAGATCTTCCTGTGCGGATCCGCTGTGGTGCAAGGCCTGAAGCCTGGGGCCTTGCGCAGCTACCCAAAGAGCCTTCCACCCTATTGCGAGCCTGGGTGGCATCTGACTTGGTCATCCTCAACCATTGCTGGACCGGAGACCCGACCGCTGTAGACGCTGTGTGTGGAGACACAGCAGGTGGAAGTCCCGGACTGGGATCGCGTCCGGAGGGGTGAGCGAGCACCTGCTCAATCCATATACTTTACATTGTTAGGCCTACAGACTGCTGTGGCCCACCAGTTCATATTTGAGTCCCCACTGGAGATCCATAGCAGAACTGAGTCAAGCGGATCTCTAGTGAAGTGCTCCGTGTTGTCACTTTGACCCCTTTTGGATTACAAATGTGTTCCGGAAATGTGCACCACCATTACAGACCTGCATGCGAAGAATTCATTTCCTAGAGACTGAGTTATAGGGTCAGGCCTGACCGGGTATTAGAGTTTAGTAGCTGCGCCACAGGGCGCTTGGTTAACGGTCGCCCCACGTGGCACGCCATTACTGTGTTTCATTAATGCGTAGTGTACCATTTGCTGCAGGGCTCTGCTAGAAGCATATGTTACAGTATCTGTTTTACTGTTGATTTATTTTACTAAGTGAGAGTAAACTCATTATTCTTTTACTATTTGCATTGGCGTCTGAATTTTCCATAGAGCATAAAATATATTACCCTAGACTAACTGTGGCAGAGTGGGTCGAGTGAATTGCCGGGGGTTGGCGGAGCTGTCTTCAGGGCCTAAAACTAATACTGCGGCTCTCTTAGCTGAGGGTAGCGCTACACGTGAGGGTTCTCATCCGGGATCCTGATACAGCAAGTGAACACGCCAGAGGTACCGGCATGGACCTGCTAACAGTAACAGCGTGGTGCGAAGCATCTAAAGCAGAGCCAGACAAGTCGGTAGTCATCAGCCTGCCGGGGGAGGAGTGGTCAACAGAGCGGACGATAGAGCAGCTAATGCTGTCCGTGTCCCCAGATCATACACCGTGGGTGACGGAGATAAAATCAGATCCAGATATCTCGTATCAGTATGCACTAGTGGAGTACTGGGGCGGGATGCCAGAGACTTTCAAGCGCAACTGTGTGCGGACGCCAGACAACAAAACCTATAGGTTGGCGCACGCAGTAACTGTAAAGAAGGAATCATCACCAACGGGATCACCGCAGGCTGCGGCCCGTGCCCCACCTGAAAGAGGAGACAGGGCGACGCCTCCGGTGGCACCTGCACCTGTCGCTGCTATATCACCAGAACTGATAAATGCAATAGGGGATCTGCTAACCAAGTGTCAGAAGACAAGCACGGTGCATGTGGAGACTAGCTACCGGAGACGAAAGACATTCTCAGGGAAGCTCCCTGTCCCTGCAGGGGAGGAAGACTTCGATACTTGGGTGGAACAGGCATTACAAGCAGTGGAGGCATGGGAGGTGCCTGAAGCGCAGAAGAGGCAACGAGTGATAGAAAGCCTTAAAGGCGCAGCAGCAGAAGCAGTGAAAAGTTTCCGGTTTGGGAATACAGACTGCACGGCTCAAGACTCTCTAGCCATGCTACAGGAAGAGTTCGGTCAGTTAGAAAAGGTGACAGAGATGGTCTACCAATTTGAACATACTTTCCAACAGCTGAATGAGAAGCTTTCAGAGTATGTCAGAAGACTGAACAGGTTGCTGTGTAAGATTGTCTTGAAGAAGGGGATGATGCCCCAAGATACAGATGCGGCAAGAATGAAGCAAGTCTTAAAGGGAGCGTTGCGCTCGGATCCAGTCTGGTTGCACCTGAAAACCTTGGGAGGAGGAACGTCACTGACTTACTCTGATTTGATAAAAATCATCAAATGAAGAGGCACTGCAGAAGGATCAGCAAATGATAAAGACAAGTCATGCTCCTACACCAATGATGGTCAACTCGCTGATGACCCCAGAAAGGGACACTTTGAAATCACAAATGTCTCAGGTGTTAGAGATGCTGACCTCTCTGATGGCGAAAGACACACAGGGTCCCGAGAAAGAGGTAGCGAGGAAGGAACTATTCCCTATTGCCTCAGCACCCGCATCTCCACAAGAATGGGAAGATATAGTCTGTTTTAATTGTGGGGGAGTTGGCCATATTGCAGCTATATGTTCCAGTCCCAAGAAGAAGAAGAAAACAGATAACCGCAAGCCGGCGGGAAACTCCAGAGGGCCCCGGTGAAGGAGTCAACCGGGTGCCCATCATCTTCAGTGAGCTCCAAACTGAATGAGAAGCAGAAGAAAAGAGGAGACAAAACCCCTCAAGGGAAACACAGCGTCCCTCAACAGAGATACACCCCAGAGAAAGGGGGTAAGACCCCCCAGAGGAGGCACAACACTCCCCAAAAGGGGCATACACCTAAGAAAAACAATAATATCCCTTAGCGGGTCTGTACACCCATTGAAAGGAGGGAAATCAATGCATACCAGGCTCAAGAAAGACTAAAGTCCAAAGGGAGTTGGACAAGAGAGAGTCCGAAGGGAAAAGACCAGAAGAAGGCAACCACTGCCAGGCCATATCCGGAGAAGCTGGTAGGCCCATCTCCTGTAGTGCCCATTCAAGTGGAGGGAGTCTACACCAGAGCCATCTTGGATACTGGGGCACAAGTGACCCTACTATACCGGGATTTCTACGATAAGCACTTGAGTCATCTACCCATCCAGAAGATAGAGGAACTGGAAATATGGGGAATAGGAACTCAGAGCTTCCCTTACGATGGCTATTTGCCCCTAAAGATGACGTTCGACCCATCTGTGGCTGGGAAGGCCGAAGTGTTTGACACCCTGGCAGTTGTGTGCCCTCGGCCGCCTGGAGCTAACAAGAGTTCCCTTATAATAGGGACAAACACGGACCTGGTCCGGAGACTCCTGACCCCTCTAGTGAAAGAGAAGGGCCATGCAGCCACCAGAATCCATCCCATGCTGAAGATGGCCTACCAACGACTGGTCCTAGAGCAGAAGACCCCTGGAGAGGGGATAGGGAAGGTATGGAGACTTGGAAGAGAAGGGGTAGTGTTACAACCCGGCGAAGTAACCTGTCTCAGGGCCACTGTGAAGCTTACTTGGGAACAACCCGGACCCTTTGTCATGCTGGAGTCCGACCCAAGGGAGGAGTCCTCGGGTCTGGAAGTGATACCAGAAGTGATTCCGCTGAAGGCCCTGAAGAAGGCCCATTGTAGAGTTCCGGTGAGTGTTGGGAACACTACAGGTGGCCCCATGGAGATTCCAGCCAGAATGCTGTTGGGCCAGGTGAGCCCTGCTGCCCCGGTTACCCTGTCAGAAGTCAAGGGGACGGGTGAAGGGGGAGATGTTTGGGAGAAACTGTCCATGGAGAACCCGAATCTACCCAGGGCTTGGAAAGAGAGAGCCAAGGCCCAGTTGACCCGATGGGAGAAGATCTTCTCCAAAGATGAGTTCGATGTGGGGTGTGCAAGGAGTGCCACCCATCGAATCCGCCTCCAAGAAGACAAGCCCTTCAGAGAGAGGGTCAGGCGGGTCCCACTAGCAGATCTGGAGGATCTGAGGGAACAACTTGCGGAACTCAAGAGGACTGGTGTGATCCGGGAGTCCAGAAGCCCCTATGCCTCCCCGTTAGTGGTGGTCAGGAAGAAGAATGGGTCGTTGAGGCTATGTATAGACTACAGGACTCTCAACAGGAGAACCATCCCCGACCAGTACACCACTCCGAGGATAGAGGACGCTTTACAGAGTTTATCAGGAGCCAAGTGGTTCAGCGTTATGGATCTCAAGAGTGGATACTACCAGATCCCTATGCATCCAGAAGACAAGGAGAAGACAGCCTTCATAACCCCAGTGGGGTTCTTTGAGTTTGATCGAATGCCTCAGGGACTGTCTGGAGCTCCTGCTACCTTCCAACGTCTCATGGAGAAGACTGTGGGAGACATGAATCTTATTGAGGTCCTTGTGTACCTGGACGACGTCATTGTCTTTGGGAGAACCTTGGAGGAACACGAAGAGAGGCTGGAAAAGGTGTTGAGAAGACTCAATGAGGAGGGACTCAAGCTTTCGCCTGAGAAGTGTCGGTTCTACCAGTCTTCTGTGAACTATCTGGGGCACATAGTGTCTGAAGAAGGGGTGGCCACAGATCCTGAGAAATTGGAGGCAGTTACCTCCTGGCCAAGACCCACAACAGTAACAGAACTCAGATCCTTCTTGGGGTTCTGCTCTTATTACAGGAGGTTTGTGGAGGGATTTGCCCGAATCGCCAGGCCATTGAATGAACTACTCAAGACAGAAGGGGAAGAGGACGACTCAGGGCCCAGGAAGCCGGGAGAGTCAGTCAAAGATCAGTGGAACCAGAAGTGTGAAGAGGCCTACAGGCATTGAAGAAGAGCCTAACCACTGCCCCAGTCTTGGCTTACGCAGACCCAACAAGACCCTATGAACTACACGTAGATGCCAGTCATGACGGTCTGGGAGGAGTGCTCTATCAAGAGCATGAAGGGCAACTGCGGCCTGTTGCCTATGTGAGCGGGAGCCTGACCCCCTCTGAAAAGAACTACCCCACTCACACGTTGGAGTTCCTGGCCCTTATGTGGGCGGTAGTTGACAAGCTTAAAGACTACCTGTATGGGGCAGAGTTCACTGTGAAGACGGACAACAACCCCCTCACCTACCTCTTCACCACAGCAAAGCTGGATGCCACAGGACACAGATGGCTGGCTGCCCTGTCTGGGTTCAATTTCAGCCTGAAGTACAGACCAGGGGCTGGAAATCGAGATGCGGACGCCTTGTCTAGGAGATCTCATGCCCACACCAGTGAGACAGAAGACTGGACCCAAGTGGCACCTGACGGGGTGCGGGCCCTTTGTCAAGGGGCTGAATTACAAACCAGAGGAGGCTCAAGGGCAGAAGAGATAGGAGTTACCATAGTAGGAGTTCCTAAACAATACTGTGGAGTGACTCAACTGGAAGAAGACAATCTGCCAAAACTGTCAAAGAAGGAGCTGAGAGGTGACCAACTGGAAGACCCTATGGGAAGATTGGTCCTGGAGGCCCTGGAGAACCAGGATCCAAATGGGCTCCTGCGTCACCCCTCAAGGGAAGCTCGCCTATTGAGAAAAGAGTGGGACAGGTTGCAGGTACATCAGGGAGTGGTCTACCGAAGGGGCCCCTCTGATGGCCTGGAAGATAAATGGCAATTGTTTCTCCCCGAGAAACACCGAAAGACTGTCCTGGTCGCCTTACATGACAACCACAGCCACCTAGGGGCTGAAAGAACCTTTCAACTCATCAGAAGTCGGTTCTATTGGCCCTGCATGAGGGCTGAAGTAGAGGAGTACTGCCATTCATGTAAACGCTGCATCCAGCGGAAGACTTTACCCCATCAAGCTGCCCCAATGGGCCATTTACAAAGTCAAGGCCCAATGGATCTGGTATGCATTGATTTCCTCTGCCTCGAACCCGACCTGAGTGGACTAGGAAATGTTCTGGTGATAACCGATCATTTCACCCGGTATGCCCAAGCTTTCCCAACCAAAGACCAGAAGGCTTCCACGGTGGCCAAGGTACTTATGGAGAAGTATTTCGTCCACTATGGGCTACCGCAGCGACTCCATTCAGATCAAGGGAGGGACTTTGAGAGTCGGCTGATCCGGAAACTCCTGGATTCTTTAGGGATCAAGAAAACCCGAACCACCCCTTACCATACACAAGGAGATGCTCAGCCGGAGAGGTTTAACCGAACCCTGCTCAACATGTTGGGGACTCTGAATAGCGAGAAGAAACAACATTGGAGCAGACACATAGCAGCTATGGTACATGCTTACAACTGTACCACTAGTGATGCTACAGGCTACTCCCCCTACCGACTCATGTTTGGGAGAGAAGCAAGGTTACCCATAGACCTGGCCTTTGGCACCTCCTTAGACCATTCCTCAGCCACATCCCACAAAGGATATGTGGACAGACTCAGACACAGCTTGAAGTTAGCCTATGAACAGGCCCAAGCGGCCTCAGATCCAAGGGGAGCCCGCAACAAAAGGAACTTTGACCTGAAGGTCCGGATCCAGGACCTGCAGCCTGGGGACCGAGTACTGCTACGCAATCTGGGGGTCCCTGGAAAACACAAACTTGCAGACAGATGGAGACCTGAACCCTATGTCATTTGTAAGAAGCTGCCAGGCCTACCTGTTTACAAGTTGAAACCAAAGGGGAAGGTAGGGCCACTGAAGACCTGGTATCGGAACCATCTTCTCCCACTTGCCGAAGCAGTCAGGATACCTCCAGTGAGGGACTCACCTGAACCAGCCTCCATCCTGGATACTCCCAGGTCAAACACCCGGTCCCAGACCTCTCGAGCTGAAGATATCGAGGCCTCTGAACTAAGTGGAGATGAAGAAAAAGAACTTGATTGGTTGTGGCCCTCCCCAACTCCAGAAGCTTCTGCTATAGATCTTCCACCTACTGAAGACACTACAGACAGTACACTGAATGCAGAAGCTACTGAGTTCATTCCATCTAGTCCTTTATCAGATCACTGGGAGGATGCCTGTGACACTTACTCGGAGGAGGACGCCAGGGACTCTATATATCTTCCAGTTCCTGAATCAGATGTTCCGGAGCCCGCAGTGTCCCCCGAGCCTGCTCCGGAAGAAGAACCTGTGGCGCCAGAGCCAGAAACTCCAAGAGAGCAAAGGGCTCGAAGAGTCATAAGGCCTCCCAAGAAGTTGACCTACCCATAAATGGGGAAGAGCTCAGAAGATTCTGTGGTCACTGCCAGGAGGAGTGCAGAGAATCCGGATCCCTCCACTGTTCATTTGGTGGAGGGCAACCCTAACTCACTCTCTGGCACAGTTAGGCAGGCCACTCATGATAGTGTAACCTGTGGGCAAGGGAATTCAGCCCCTCAGTTTTGGTGGGAATTCCCTATGCCAACATCATACGCAACTTTGTCTAGGGTTGTATGTAGTGTATGCTGAAATTATCTTTGGGGACCAAAGAGTTTAAGTGGGGGGAGTATGTAATGGGGTCTCCTTTAAGACTCTCAGGACTACCTTACCCAGAACCACATTTGGCACCCAGGGTGCATTGTTGCCACCGCAGAGACTTATGGGTGGGGCTATAAAGGGAAGGGGTGAGGCTAGGCTCGGCCTCTTTGGGACACGAGACTTCAGTGGATAGATCTTCCTGTGCGGATCCGCTGTGGTGCAAGGCCTGAAGCCTGGGGCCTTGCGCAGCTACCCAAAGAGCCTTCCACCCTATTGCGAGCCTGGGTGGCATCTGACTTGGTCATCCTCAACCATTGCTGGACCGGAGACCCGACCGCTGCAGACGCTGTGTGTGGAGACACAGCAGGTGGAAGTCCCGGACTGGGATCGCGTCCGGAGGGGTGAGCGAGCACCTGCTCAATCCATATACTTTACAATATTGTTAGGCCTACAGACTGCCGTGGCCCACCAGTTCATATTTGAGTCCCCACTGGAGATCCATAGCAGAACTGAGTCAAGTGGATCTCTAGTGAAGTGCTCTGTGTTGTCACTTTGACCCCTTTTGGATTACAAATGTGTTCCGGAAATGTGCACCACCATTACAGACCTGTATGCGAAGAATTCATTTCCTTGAGACTGAGTTATAGGGTCAGGCCTGACCGGGTATTAGAGTTTAGTAGCTGCGCCACAGGGCGCTTGGTTAACGGTCGCCCCACGTGGCACGCCATTACTGTGTTTCATTAATGCGTAGTGTACCATTTGTTGCAGGGCTCTGCTAGAAGCATATGTTATCTGTTTTACTGTTGATTTATTTTACTAAGTGAGAGTAAACTCATTATTCTTTTACTATTTGCATTGGCGTCTGAATTTTCCATAGAGCATAAGATATATTACCCTAGACTAACTGTTCCAGAGTGGGTCGAGTGAATTGCCTGGGGTTGGCGGAGCGGTCTTCAGGGCCCAAAACTAATACTGCGGCTCTCTTAGCTGAGGGTAGCGCTACATGAATATATCATACCCTTAGTACAAAACGTTCAGACTGAAGGTAATACAAGTCTGTGCCCATTTTTGGGTGAAAATTCACAAGCTCCAGGCCCCGGAGTGTGCACCTTTTAAAAGCAGTTAAGTTATGATTAAACCTAACAAATGTTCAAACACAGCTAGCTTTCATTTAAAGTGTATGTAAAGCCAAAACTGTTTTTAGTTTTGGATAGAGTAGGAAAGTGTTAAAGGGATACTAAAGGTTCATTTTTTTTAAATAACAAACATGTCATACTTGCCTCCTCTGTGCAGCTCGTTTTGCATAGAGTGGCCCCGAACATCCTCTTCTGGGGTCCCTTGGCGGCTCCTCCCCGCATTAGATAACCCCCTTGGAGAAGAGCTCTCCCAAGGGGGTTACCTTGCGGGCCCGCTCCTGAGTTATACTCTTGGCGTCCATAGACGCTGAGTGTATGACTCGGCCCCGGCGCCCACGTCATTGGTTTTGATTGACAGCAGCGGGAGCCAATGGCTGCGCTGCTATAAGTCTATCCAATTAACGCCAGGACTGGGTAGAGAAGAGGATGCCGGGGACGCGCCGAGCAGATGAGCTAGCTCAGGTAAGTAAAACGGGGGGGGGGGGGCTCGGGGTCCGGTGATTGCCAGGTGTTTTTTCACCTAAATGCATAGGATGCATTTAGGTAAAAAAACACAAACCTTTACAACCCCTTTAAAATCCCTGCCAAGTTATCTTTTTGCTGCCTGTGTAACATTGGGGAAATTTCCCTTCACAGGGATGCAACAAGAAGTTAGAAGAAACCTCCCAAGGTTAGGGACATTTCCCCTTAGGTTTTTCCCATCAAAACAGGTGTCTGTTGGAAGATTCTCTTTACCTCTGGTTCTGGGGACAACTATAACATTTTGGATTACCCTTCATGGTCTTTTTAGGTGCCTATGGTTGGACTGTTTTGGGTAGCGTTGCCCAACATAGTCCCAAAGCAAAGACAAGGCAAACTTTGCTTGTTATCACTCCTATTGAACTTTAGGTTACCATTTTATATAAAATAAATATGCATAATGCAAGGTGTATCTGCTGGTTTTGCTTGAAGCCGCATTTATCAACCTTTTTGCCCCAGAAGAACCTTATCAAATAATGTTTAGATCTCAAGGAGCCCTTGCTAAAAAAAAACTAATGGGGATCAAGGGAAAATGCTTCTTACAATAATGTCCAGTGGGAAGACTCTTAAAATTGTTTTCTGTGCCTAAAGCCTAGTACACACGACCGAGAATCTCATCGTAAAAAAAACAGTTGTTTTTCTTGACGAGATTCTTGCCAAGCTTGACGAGATTCTTGCCAAGCTTGACGAGATTCTTGCCAAGCTTGACGAGATTCTTGTCAAGCTTTCCTTGCATACACACTGTCAATTCCAAATCTCGTCATTGTAAAGCGCGGTCACGTACAACACGTACAACGGCAGTATAAAGGGGAAGTTCGATTCCAATGGCGCCACCCCTTGGGCTGCTTTTGCTGATCTCGTGTTACCGCGTGTTAGTAAAAGTTTGGGGAGAGACGATTCGCGCTTTTCAGTCTTCGTGCTTTCAGTTCGTTTTAGGGTGACGAATGTGCTATCTCCATTACGAACGCTAGTTTTACCAGAAGGAGCATTCCCGTCTTCTACTTGATTCTGAGCATGCGCGATTTTTTAAGACTCGGAAAAGCATACACACGACCGGTTTTCTCGTCGGGAAACAGGCCGACGAGAATCCAGACGAGAAAAACGAGAATCCTGACGAGAAAATAGAGAGCAGGTTCTCTATTTTTCTCGTCGAGATTCCCGGCTGTTTTCTCAACGAGAAACCATACACACGAACGGTTTTCTCAACAAGAAAGCTCTCCCAACAGTTTTCTTGTCGTTTGACGAGAAAACCGGTTGTGTGTACGAGGCTTTAGTGTGAATATTCTACAGATTGTGCTAATATTCAATAATACTGACAGCTGCACTCACTGTATTACACATACCAATACAAAAACATATAAAAAGAGAGAGAATGTTGAGCGGCCATTGCTTGTAAGAGCTTCATAATGTATAAATAGTCGCGATAGGCAAATTCATCAACAAATTTGTTATATTAGGTGTTATCATGCAACCCGTAACCATAAAGTGTCTAAAAAAATTTAAATAAATCATAAACAATTCATCCATGTGCATAAAATAAACAAAATCATAATAATATTAATAATTAAAAAAAAAAAACTGTTCAAATTCATAAAGTCTGTGCTATTATGCAAAAGTCAAATGCAAAATCCATAATTGTTGTGTACTGTATATGAAAAAGTCATAAATTAAATTATGACATTAAAAATGGTGCTCCAAGCGTGCACCTCCTATTTTGCTAGTGCTCCAGGTGATCACCAATTTGTGTTCCACTTGTAGGTGTAAAAAGTAGCCTCTTACCAGATATTAAGACCTTATAACAGGGTCTAGCCTTGCTTTAGTAACAACACCTCTCACTTTGGGTATGGAACATAGCTCCCAATAGAAAGGCTCATACGGTAATCGGCCCCTTAGTAAGGATCTCCGTATCTCTCTGCAAATTATTAGTCCAACGTATTCATATGGAGCAGGGTACGTGTGAAAAAAGAAAGAGAAGTACTCATTGCGCAACATCCACAAAAGATACTCTTTCTTTTAAAAAAGGCAAATACTCACAAGTATAATAAAAAAACAGGCAGTCAAAGTCAGTAAATTAAACCATCCAAATCAAACATCCGTGCTGATGTCACGGCTAGAGCCTCTGCCCAAAGTACGTGTCTTCGTATAAGATGGGTAAAGTAGTTATTCCTGCGCTACAGTGGAAACTATGTGTGCATAGGGTAAAGGTGTGGCAACTACCGTATGGGCCAACCACTACCCACAGTGAGACATGGAAAAAATCAAGAGATGGTGTTGCGCTCTAATAGCATAGAATGGTGTAAATGGTAAAATGTATAAATAACTGTAGCACACGAACCTTTTTCTCGCCTGGCTCACTTGCAAGTCAAGGCACACCGTGCTATATGCCCGTACCCTCCTGTTTGAAGAGGTTAAGCGGTGTTCACAAATTTTGGGTCCTGCAGCGGGTTACCTTCTTCCACTGGTTCTCTTTTCCAGAGTATAGGGTCAAGTCTCTATTTCTTCCCCCAAAGAAACCAATGTCCAGAAACACTTTAACTCCAACAGAGAGTTTATTTTCTATTTGCTGCGTAGTAGACAGAGACAGATGGATGAAAGAAGGAATAAGTGTGAGGGATTAGATCCAGGCACAACTGTAACTTCGTCGCCACTCGGTCACTAGTGGGTTCAGCTCACCCGGATAGTCCTCTCTCACAGTCTTAGCAGCCGGTGCGGAGCTCAAACAGTTCTGCCACCCTATCCCCTCCAGGGACGGGTACAGGAGATCCTCTAACCTCTGTAGAATTTTAAGAACAGGATAATGCCAATGGGCACTCTACAGGTTAGCCTTCCCGAACAAGGAATCCTTCCCTCTGACAGGTCACCAGGCCTCTCCCGAGACAGCAATCTTCCATTACTCATCTCCTCAGTGGGACCGATCCTCCCCTGGCTTCCTCTCGGTCAGAGCGGGTACCCTCACCCGGGCACCCTGGGACTCCAATGGGCGAATTGTAGACCCAGTTAAAAGGTACTGGGCCTACCTGAAACGTTGCAGCCTTCAGGCCAAAGGTGCCCGAGACTTCTCGGCCAGTCATCGCACCCCCGAGGGGCACACCCCTCCGGCTCCTCCACTCCACCACACACTTCACTCTACTCCACTCCCCCCCCCCAGATGGCGTCTGCCCCTTATGTACCCTCTCCCGGCATGCACAGCAGGCCGACTACGCCCACTGTACTGCTGCCGAGAGAGGACACCCTAAGGCGCAGTATTGCCACCCATGGCTCAACCCTGACCTGATATTACAGTGCCACCTACAGGCCACAGGGAACCATACATCAGGCAGCATCACATAGGCAGAAGCAAATACCTAGCAATCAAAGCGGTCCGAGCCTAGCTACCAGCTCAGACCAACCCCTAAATTTAGGCACATAACACCCCTAAAAAGTAAAGGGGCGCTACATAATCAAAATAGTATAATTGATAAATGAATGTGCAAATATGCAAATAAACTGACTGAAAGATAAAATCGCTATAAATGCCAAGATAAGGTGCATCTAAAGGTGAACTGAATAAATGTGCAAACAGTGCAGATAGGTGACTCGGGTGCATAAATAAAATCACAACGTGAAGATAATATATGCAATCGCAGGATGGTGTTATGCTCAAATCAAAATGAATGACTGAACATAACTGATATACAGCAATGATGGATGAATAAAACAGTGAACTGAATAGGAGTGCAAGTAAATACAAATAGGTGACTGTATAATGCAAATAAAATCACATCGTATGAATGGTGGATGGAACCACAAAATTGTTCATACACCGAAGATTCACCAACAAGTCACCTTGCCACCTGCTGATGTCATTTAGCACCCAGCACTTTACTTGCACCTTGCAATTTCTTTTGATTAAATTGCATCACCTCTTGGACCGAGTCGCAGTTGCACCATTTGCACTTTGTAACAATTGGACAATCTTGTGGTTCCATCCACCATTCATACAATGTGATTTTACTCACATTATACAGTCACCTATTTGCATTTACATGCACTCTTATTCAGTTCACTGTTTTATTCCTCCATCATTGCTGTATATCAGTTATGTTCAGTCATTCATTTTGATTGGAGCATAACACCATCCTGCGATTTCCTCTGCGACTTCATATATTATCTTCACGTTGTGATTTTATTTATGCACCTGAGTCACCTTATCTGCACTGTTTGCACATTTATTCAGTTCATCTTTGGATGCACCTTATCTTAGCATTTATAGCGATTTTATCTTTTCAGTCAGTCAGTCTATTTGCACATTCATTTATCAATTATACTATTTTGGTTATTTATACATTTTACCATTTACACCATTCTATGCTATTGGAGTGCAACACCATCTCTTGATTTCTTTGAATAAGATGTCGTCACTAAGGCAACAGTTGCATGATAGCATGGACTTTATGAAGTTGAACTGTTTTTTTGAATATTTATTACAATGATTGTGTTCATTATATGCACATGGCTGAATTATTTTTTATGATATTATTTACTTCTATGCACTTTATGGTTACTGGTTGCACGATAGCACCTAATGTAACAAATTTGTTGATGAATTTGCAACTATTTATAATTTGAGAAGCACTTACAAGCATTTTAAATAGGTAGAATGTCCCCCTTACAGTGTTGGTTAGAATACCACCTTTACAGGCAGTTAAAATTATAATTGGTGTCATGCTGCTGCCTCTGCCAAGTGGTGTTGGCCCTCAAACAGTGATGGGCACCATAAAATGAGCAGTCAACCAGCCCTGGTTGAGAATAGCTGGCCCAGAGAATGATGATGAATGTTGATCCTCTAACTGCAGTGTTTTCTGAGTCACTGACCAGTACTCAGATTGGGGGATCTGTATAGTTTTTCCAGGTCAATGTTAATAAATGACTAAAGCCAGAGGCAGTCAGATAAATACCATTTTTCGAAGGTCAGTAATGACAGCCAAAATACTTTTCCATGACAGATGTCCTGTAGCATTTTAAGTTGACACTTACTTGTATGTTCATGAGCTGTTCTTAGTGCCTTCCGGAAGCGGTATCCATGGGGGCTCAGGTTGAAGATGAGATCACTATGGTATTGGAATTTTCTAAATCGAAAATCTACCAGATAGGAGAGATCATAGACAGCCTTGATGTATTCACTCTCACTGTAAGGGGACAAAATGTGAGAGCAGTCTATGCCATGCAATACTCTTTTAGACCCAGGTGTCCTCATAGTAATAAAAAAAAAAAAGTTTTCCAAATTTTACTGACCTGTCATTCTGGCAGTTGCTTTGGTAACTGAAGGCACATTTCATGATGGTGTCCAGCGTCATGAGGCTCACATGCTGGAACAGCTCTATAGACTTCTTTTCTGAGACCAAATGCTCCCATTTGTCCTAATGAAGATCAAACAAGAAGGAATATATCAATGCAATCATTCATTAAAGACTAAATTCAGCTTTTTTTTGTTTGTTACAGAAAAAGTAGGGAAAAGTAAAAACTTTTGTCAGGTTTTTATTACTACCTGTGACTACACTTGTGATGTTCCAATCATTAATGGGTCAAATCAGTGATCGTTTTTTGATCACAGTGATGAGAAAATTCGAAGGAGTGGGATGGATTTTTTTTTCGAAAGAGTGATATGTGGTTTTCAATCAGGAAATTACATTCAATAAAACTTTTTAAGTACTGTTGAACAACATTTGTCCAGTCATCAAATGTAGAAGGAATTTTTGTAAAAACCTTTATTCGAAAACCTGCTAACTTAACAAGTTCAGTTCTATCCCTTCTCCCCTCTACTATTGTTTGCCCCGTTCTGACAGGAAGTGATGAGAAATCTCCCTAGGAACACAGCAATACTGTAGTTCACAGGGCCATTCAAAAGTGGATGTGTATGGATTCTTTTTTTAAAAGAAGGAAGGATATAATTTAGTATCACTTTGAGGTAAACCATTCAAAAAGAAGTACAGGGTCTGTCATAGGTCTTGTCCCTGCCCCAGCCTGGGACTGAACAAAGCAGCAGATCGATGAGTTCATCACACTGTCACTCTGCTCTGTCCTATCAGCATTTTCCTAGTTAGCACATGAGCATTGCAGTCAAATTGTTTGGCTCCTTGTGCGGCTTATCCCTCACCTAGAACAAAAGATTACAGCGCACACACACAAAAATTACATTGAAATCCTGCAAGGCTATTTAAAACACCTGAGCATATTCAGCAAATAAGCAGAAATATGGGGATTTGGCCATATAGTGCTTAAGCCCACTACTGCGTCAAAGTACCCCATTACCAGTGGGTCCTACACTATTCATAGAATGAAAGATCCCGCTTCTCAATCATGGGAGAAATACACTCCTCTTTATGGTAGAACTAAAGGACTCCTCCTATAACACAGGTGGACAATAAATAGAGGTAATGGCGGGGGGCGCGGGGGGGGGGAGTTGGGGTGCTCCAGCCTAAGGGATCTGGTCAGGACCCATACAATAGACAAACAAAGACTTGGGGGGGCACACCCTAAAAACGCATTACATTACAGTGGTTGTAAACCCCGCTTTTTTTTTTTTTAAACAACCTGCAACACAAAGACATAATGAGCTAGTATGCATAGCATACTAGCTCATTATGAATCACTTACCTGAGATCGAAGCCCCCACAGTGGTGCTCGAACACCTCCATCGCCGATGCCATCTTGCTCCCCTCTGCCTTCCGTGTATCGCTGCTCCGGTGCTGTTATTGGCCCAGGAGCGGCGATGACGTCACGCGCATGCGTGCTCGGGCCGGCTAACTCCATTCAGAAATCCGGCTGCTAAGCCGGCCCGCTAGTGCGCATGCGCGTGATGTCAGCGGCACCGGTTTTAAATGCAAATATCTCCTTAACCGTGTAGGTTAAGGAGATATTTTTATACACCTACAAGTAAGCCTTAATCTAGGCTTACCTGTAGCTGCATTTTGTGTAAGTGGGTTTACAACCACTTTAAAGTTGGTGTAGCTATAAGACCATACAAACAGAACAAAAGATTACAGTGCACGCATACAAAAATTACTTTTAAATCCATTACCTCTAATTAGTGTCCACCTGTGTTATAGGAGGAGTCCTTTAGTTCTCCCATAAAGAGGAGTGTATTTCTCCCATGGTTGAGAAGCGGGATCTTTCATTCTATGGTTAGTGTAGGACCCACTGATAATGGGGTACTTTTACGCAGTAGTGGCCTAAAGTGGCCTTCCACCCACTTTTGAGAGGTGGTCTTAAATGAAAGACCACTTCTCCACCCCTCGTTTTTGGATAGTAAATTTTTTTTTTCTTCTAACATACCTTTTTATGAAGAACAGCCTATAATTCCGATCCATCCGTACCGCGGCTCAGGACGTCATATCCTCTTTTTCGGCGAGCCCCCCCCCGCTGTCTTCTGGGACCTGTGTGTGTCGCCGTGTGACTCGCGCATGCGCAGTAGAAAACGGGCAGTTACAGGCACTTAACTTTTTTTTTTTTTGATCACTTTTATTCCTATTACAAGGAATGTAAACATCCCTTGTAATAGGAATGTGTGTGACAGGTCCTCTTCATGGAGAGATGCGGGGTCAATAAGACCCCACATCTCTCCTCCAGGCTGGAAAACATGAGATTGTGATTTTTTTTTTCACTGATCTCAGGTTTACTAGCCGCAATGGCAGCTTTGTTTACATCTGAGGACCCGGGCGTGACGTCATCACATCGCGCCCGGGCCTCCGATGGTCATATAGATGACTGGTGACCATCCGGTCACCAGTCATCTCTATGCTCATCACGTGACCCACCACCGGCGCCGGACGATTCTCTCTCGGTCCCCAATGGCACGGGAGAGCCCAGAGAAGCACCGGATGGCGGCGGGGGGGGGGGGGGGGGGGTGGTGTTATCTCCTCCCGCCACCTATAAGAACGATTAAGTTCTGGTGCACAGAATCGCCGGCAGAGCAAAAGGATATCTGAATGATGCCTCTAGCTGCAGGCATCATTCAGATATCCCCCTTCAAACCCAGGACGTCATATGACGTCCACCCAGGATGGGAGATCCCATCTGTGGATGTCATATTACTATGGCTGGGTATTGAAGTGGT
Organism: Rana muscosa; assembly: GCA_029206835.1. Taxonomy (NCBI): domain Eukaryota; kingdom Metazoa; phylum Chordata; class Amphibia; order Anura; family Ranidae; genus Rana; species Rana muscosa. The sequence continues at coordinate 65,172,208 of CM055120.1, forward strand.
TAAAGAGGAAGTAAACCCTGATGGGTTTTACTTCCTCTATGTTTCCCTGCAAAAGTAAAGCATAATAGGCTACTATGCATCGCATAGTAGCCCATTATGTGACACTTACCCGCAGGAGAAGCCCGCAATGTCACCGTCTTCCACGCTGGCAGCGAGCATCCATTCTTCACCCCTCTTCTTCCGGGGGCCATGAACTCTGGCTCTGTGACTGGCCGGAGTCGCGTGACGTCACTTCCGTGCATGCGCGGGAGCCGCCTTTAATGGCATGACCCCAGCTTGAAACGGCATAGCGTGCTTTTTCAAGCCGGCACATGCGCCATTGAAGGCGTCGCTCGGGGAAATTGCAAATATCTCCTAGACCGTGTAGGTCTAAGAGATATTGCAAGCACCTACAGGTAAGCCTTAATCTGGGCTTACCTGTAGGTGTAACTTGTCCCTGAGGGTTTACAACCACTTTAAGCACTATATGGTCATATAGTGTGACCAAATCCCCATATTTTTGCTTATTTGCTGAATATGCTCAGGTGTTTTAAATAAATAGTCTTGCAGGATTTAAATGTAATTTCTGTATGCCTGCGCTGTATTATTTTGTTCTGTTTCTATGGTCTTACAGCTGCACCATCTTTAATGTAATGCATTAAAGTCTTTGTTTATCCCTCATCTAGTCTGAATGTTGCTGTACAGGGACTGCAAGAGACTGTACAAATTCAGGTACCTACAGTACATTACTAACATTAAATGAGAAGTATGGGGTATATATATATACACACACACATACAGTGCCTTGCAAAAGTATTCTCACCCCCATTGGCATTTTTCGTGTTTTGTTGCCTCACAACCTGTAATTAACATGGATTGTTTGAGGATTTGTATCATTTAATTTACAGAACATGTCCACAACTTTGAAGAGGTTTTTTTTTATTGTGAAGCGGACAACAAATAGGACAAAATAACAGAAAAAGAAAATGTGCATAACTATTCACCCCCTCTAAAGTCAATACTTTGTAGAGACACCTTTTGCGGCTATCACATCTCCAAGTCGCTTTAGATAAGTCTCTGAGTATGTTTGGGGTCATTGTCCTGCTGGAAGGTGAACCTCCGTGCTAGCCTGAAATCACACACAGAGTGGTACAGGTTTTTCTCAAGAATATCCCTGTATTTAGCACCATCCTTCTTCCCCTCAACTCTGACCAGTTTCCCAGTCCCGACTGCTGAAAAACATCCCCCCCAGCATGATGCTGCCACCACCATGTTTAACTGTGGGGATGGTGTTCTTTGGGCGATGTGATGTGGGTTTGCGCCAGACATAGCGTACATAGCGTTTTCTTTGATGGTCAAAATGTTCAATTTTAGTCTCATCAGACCAAAGCACCTTCCTCCATACATTTTGGGAGTCTCCCACATGCCTTTTCGCAAACTCAAAACGTTCCATTTTTTATTGTTTTTAAAGTAATGTCTTTCTTCTGGCCACTCTGCAATAAAGCCCAACTATATGGAGCGTACGGCTTATTGTCGTCCTATGTACAGATACTCCAGTCTCTGCTGTGGAACTCTGCAGCTCCTCCAGGGTTACCTTATGTCTCTGTGCTGCCTCTCTGATTAATGCCCTCCTTGCCCGGTCCGTGAGTTTTGGTGTGCGGCCGTCTCTTGGCAGGTTTGCTGTTGTACCATGTTCTTTCCATTTGGTTATGATAGATTTGATGGTGCTCGTAGGGATCATCAAAGATTTGTAATTTTTTTTATAACCTAACCCTGACTTGTACTTCAACAACATTGTCCCTTACTTGTTTGGAGAGTTCCTTGGTCTTCATGGCAGAGTTTGGTTAGTGGTGCCTCTTGCTTAGGTGTTGCAGCCTCTGGGGCCTTTCAAAAAGGTGTGTATATGTAATGACAGATCATGTGACACTTAGATTGCACGCAGGTGGACATCATTTCACTAATTATGTGACTTCTGACGGTAATTGGTTGCACCAGAGCTTTTTATGAGCTTCATAACAAAGGGGGTGAATACATACGCACATGCCAATTATCAGTTTTTTATTTCTGAAAAATAGTTTTATGTATATATTTTTTTAATTCTACTTCACCAACTTGGACTTTTGTGCTCTGATCTATCACATATAATTCAGATTAAAAAAACATTGAACTAAAGGCTGTAAAGTAACAAAATATGTAAAAAGCCAAGGGGGGGGGGGTGAATACTTTTGCAAGGCACTGATTTTATATATATATATATATATATATATATATATATATATATATATATATATATATATAAATAAATAAAAGAAAAAACGCTTATATTACTCACCTAGTTGGATGCAGCAGTGATCAAAAGGTGCATCTGTCCACTGTTGCCTCTGCACTGGGAACTGAGCGATCAAACACTGCGGAGTAGAGAGTGGTGCTCTGAAGAGGGGCTCCTTGCTCTGCCCCTCCAGCACTCACTTGAGCACTGGGTTTGGGAGGGGAAGGAGCATCTGGCTCAGGCTCTTATCAGTGAAGCTGAGAGGCTGAGCCAGCTGCTGGTCCAGTGACATCAGCTGACAGCCAAACGAACTGCACAGCTGTGATTCATAGGACAAATAGGGCAAAAAAAAAAAAAGCTTTGGCCATACTTCTCCTTTAAATCATTTAATAAATATAGTTGCACATGTTTTTGTATTTTATATCTGCCTGGAGTTTAGCTTTAACTTGTGCATAGTAGCTCTGGGTCAGCAACTCATAAGATATAGAAACCATTAGGTCAGCATGACAGCCAGGGCTCTGGCATTTCCAGGAGAGGCAAATTAACATGTGATTATTAGAGGTCAGTTTCACCTTTACCAGCTGGGAAAACGATGGGCAACATTTTGCTTATTCACCCTCTACAGGGCCAGCCTATATCTCAGCATTAATTCTTTCTTACCAGCATCACATTAGCGCAGTCTGACATCACTCCTACATATGGCTTCAGAACATCATAATGGAAACCCGGGGTCAGCAGCCTTCGGTGCTGGAACCACTTTGCACCAGATAATACCAATAATCCTTTCCCTGCATAACAAAAGCACAGTAGAAAGATCAGAACAAAAGAACCAGAGTTACATGTACAGTACATGTTGCACTTGGCAGGTGTTACGGCTACCAAACTCGACCAATGCAAGTCTATGGGCCTGTGTCTCAACTGCGTACAATGCATGCCATTGTGGAACGATAGTGTAGCATTTACTGGTTTAAGTCAAGTGGTAAGGAAGAAACTTCATGCCTCATCACCACTTGCAAAGGGGAGACTTTTGAGAAAGGAAGATAATATGTCCTTGTGTAAACAGAGCAGTCTTTCTTAACCTTTATCAACACAGAGGAACCCTTAAAATAACTTTCCCGTTTCGGGGATCCCTTGCTAAAAATTTATATTCCTACAACTCATGTTACATTAGTGTGATAGTCAGTGGGAACAATGTTCCTTATGTAGCGGTACACCCGTGAGGGCTGCTAATAGACTCTGTACCCCACTGATTACCTTGACTCTGCAAATCCTCCCTTACCTCTGACACCCTGGGTTCCATCATCTCACTAACTGTAGTATTAAATAGAGACTCACACAGTATTGAAGAAACAGTTCAAATATGTTTACTGTATTATTATGTAGCGGCCTCACTCCCTTCTCCCGGGTATCTTGTATGCAAGAGTGAGAGCGCCACGGCCCATGTCCTCCCCATTGCAGCGGGTGAGGTGAAGGCCAGTACCTGTTGTTCTCCTCGGGCCTGTGTGTTTCTTTAAGAGCCAAGTCTGTCGTGCTGACACTTCCCTTCGCTCCCATTAACCAGAGTACCACACACCGATAAGGGTCCAACACTTGTTTATTATAGCACACGAATAAACAGTCCTTTGTCAGCCGACTGGTTGGGACCCATAAAACAGTTCAATTACGGTGGGGTGAGCAGGTCGAGGCACAGTCCTAACAATCAAACTAAACCACTGTGGTTTCACCAGCGGTTGCTACAGCCATCGGCTTGAGAGAGAACTTGAATCTTCGGAGTCTCTACCAGTGACTCTAGAGAACATGAACTGGAGTACCTCAGGGGGAAGATGTCCCTCCAAGGGAGTTACCAGAGGCCCCTCTGTCACTGGGTTGATGCTGCTCCGTGCTCTTCAGAAGGGTAACCTCTCCGGCCTCCTCGCCTCAGATACGGGCCCCATCCACCTCAGGGTCCCTCTGAGTCACCCACCCTTGCGGAGCCCAGTCAAAGTCACTGGGCCCCAGGCCTCCGGTGTAGTACCTCACCCCAGGCTTAGGGTGCCTGAGATGGACGCCAACACTGCTCCGACCAGGCCATGGGCACCTGGGCCGGAACTCCGGACCGCCAGCACCCAGGCCAAGGGTGCCTGGGCGCGGGATAGCAAGAAGACCTCGTGGCGAGGGCGTCTACCCCCTTTTATCTCCTCCCCCCAGCCGGCACAGCAGGTTCCCCGCCCCGCTGTACCACTGCCAGAGCAGGACAAACAGGGTGCAGCACTACGGCAGTGGTTCTACCTCGACTCGGGACAACATCGCCACCCACAGGTCAAGGAGAACAGCACACTACCAAAGTCCTCCACGACTTAAATGGTCTAAACCCTCTCATGATTGGTACATCCTGGATCATACTACCACCCAGGTGCTCCCCCTAGATTTAGACCCCCGCTACAATTAAAACACAAAATAAGTATATATCAACTTTGTCAGTTAGTAAGAAACACTCCTACACACACACACAGCTATTTTATCTATACTTATCCAAAAAAAAACACAATATAATGGTGCAAAGTTCCTTTGGTTGTAAATTAACACAAATATTACCCCAATCACAAAAACCTATGTGAACAGTTTACCAGGAGGGTAGACAACTGACACTATGGGGTTGATTTACTAAAACTGGAGAGTGCAAAATCTGGTGCAGCTCTGAATAGAAAAACCAATCAGCTTCCAGGTTTTATTGTCAAAGCCTAATTTAACAAGATGAAGTTAGAAGCTGATTGGCTAGAATGCACAGCTGCACCAGATCTTGCATTCACCAGTTTTAGTAAATCAACCCCTATATCTTATGTGTCACAATTCTCCCTTCTGCCTCCTTAACTCACAGGCCAGAAAATCCTGCACAATATGGAGAAACACTATGCAAACTATAACATTCAAATAAGATGGCTCCCCCTAGCAGTCCAATGCAATTAAGGCAGATGAGGGAAAAGGATGATAAAAAAGGTAAAAGGGTACTTCCTTGAAATCCAGATATCTTCAGCTAACCTCTTTATGTTGTAAATAAAGTAATCCTAGATGACAGAATGTAGCAAATTTGGCAGCACTTTGGTTTATCCTTGTTGTATTATGACTTCCTTCTTTTATGATCCTAAAGGTGTTATCCAATATGGCTACGGGAGTCAAAAATGTGAACTGGTCATAGATGTCCGCGTTCAGTATTCGTTATAATCTAGGATTTGACTTCTGTGGGACTACAAGTATCACCAGCTGAACTGTGTGACTGATGTCTGAAAGCAGTGTCCTTAACTATAACATTGGCTATGCCCGCTCACCACTCTGGAACTCAGATGAAATTCGCAATGGTGCAGATGATACTATATCATGGAATGACACATCTTTGGAAATCGGAGAGGGCTGCACACCCCAAATTTGGTACTTTAAACAAGAAAGGAAAATTCCCCAGGGGGCTTTTTAGCAGCAAATGAAGATTGGACATTTTTATAAAAAGTAATGGTTCTTATTATCAAAAAAAGGACAAGGACATGACACATGTACACATTTAAAATATGAGCTCTGGTAAGTACAACAGCGAGACAAGAAATTGTTTCAAGAGAAATATGCATAAGACAGTGAATCCTGTTAGATTGATATTGGCACTGTCCGATGTATGGAGATGCCCCAATGCATTTCGCCCTACAAGATTTTGGGTCTTCCTCAGGGGGTTCTTACATTTCTAGAAATACATAAAAAATTACAGGTTTATATATCCTATCTATCATAGTATAAATATATAGTATAATTACAATTACATTACAGAAAATAGTACTAACATCCATTCAACTTTGCATTCTCTGCATATTTACCCTTTCTGCCAAAGAGAGCTTGCTTATACCAGAGACTTTGTTAAAAAGAGTAATTCGAGGGGAACTCCTCAGATATAATCCTGGACCATGCTGGTGGAACGCATGCTCCCCAAATCGGGGGGGGGGCGGCACCCCCAATCCGTCGGGCTTGCCGGTGGTCACACAGATGATGAGAAGACTCCAGCCGGAACTCCTCTGTATCTTGACTATGGGTAATGGCGTCAGCCGCGCCACGCTTCAGCCCACTGGAGTCTGAATTGCAGGCGTCTCTGGATGACCTGGAACACCCTCCGGTCCGCTGCACTGAAGAAGCGATGCTGTCTGCAGAGATCCCTCTGGGTATAGCTGTCCGGAGAGGCTGATCTAGGCTGCGCCAGACCCATTTATATCCTTTCCCAGCAATTTGTTCTGTTCACTCAGCATTCTCTTAATTGTAGTTCAGATCAGTCCTGTTGGCATAGTCACTTCAGCATTCTGAACTACACATCCCATGATGCTTTGCTCTAAATCCTCACACAGGAAATAGAAAATTAACACAGAATCCAGAAAACACTAGAGGGAGCCAACCCCACATTAATAACACAGAAAATGTCTCTGGATTATAGGCATTATAGCCGACCCTGGCTACACTTACATTTCATTGGAAAGAATTACCCCTTGACAGATAGCTAAAAGGACCAATGGTGTCAGTAGGAACATATCTGAGAGGTAGAAATTGATCATTGCTCTAGGAACCCCTAGCAACCCCCGGAGGAACCCTAGTTGATCCTGATGTAGAGAATATAAATTGCAGCAGTTGAGAGTCAGAATTTTGCAGATATATATATATATATATATATATATATATATACACACACACATACACATACACATATACATATGTAGCGGGGTGTTTCCCCTTTAATTGGGAGAAAGGACTACGGTTCCCAGAGCTCCACTGGTTCACAGGATGTTTTGGGTTATGCCCCAGAGACTCATGGGGGAAGTGATATAAGGAAGGGGCGAGGCCTAGCTCGCTCTCTTTGGACACGGGACGGCTGAGACTGATCCACCTGTGCGGAGCTGTGCTGTGTGAGGGCCTGAAGCCTGGGGACTTCTTACAGCGAACCAAAGAGCCTTCCACCCTCTGCGAGCCTGGGTGGCATCCAACATCTCCTGCCTGCAGCCTAGATTGGATCGGAGACCCGATGGCAGCAACCGCTGTGTGCGAGTGACGACACAGCCGGTGGAAGTCCCGGACGGGTCGCGTCCGGAGGGTGAGCTGAGCGAAAGCTCATCCAATAACCTGTTTATAATACTGTGCCTATAGACTGCCGAGGCCTACCACCTCACTTTAAGACTCTCACTGGAGATCCGCAGCAGGACTGATCCAGAGGATCTCTGGTGAAGTACGGTCAGTTGTTCAGATTCTCCCTGTTGGATTACAAAGTGTTTGTTATTCTTATGTGCACCACCTCTACAGCAAGCCGGTGAAGAATCCATTATTCTTACAGGACTAAGTTTTAGAGTAAGGGATCAGGCCTGATCCGTTAGGTATACATTTAGCTGTTGTGCCATAGGGTACCTAGTTAACGGTCGCCCCACGTGGCGTTCCTTTACCCCCCCCTTTATTCTTATGGTGTAATGTGACTGTCATTGCAGGGCTCTGCATATAAGTTAAAAATCATATTGTCATCGCTGTGTGTTTTCTTTGCATAACAAGAAGTAAAATCCGTTATCCCTTTATCACTGTTCTATGTTTGAATCTCTCTCTTAAAGTATAAGGATATATGTGTGTATCCTTTAGACTAGCTGTGCCAGAGTGGGTAGAGCCGATTGCCGGTGGGTTGGAGAGCTGTACTCAGGGCCCAAATCAAACCTTGCGGCCCGCTTAAGCTGAGGGTATCGCTACACGTGGGGGCTCGTACATCCGGGATTACTGAGACAGCGGTGAAACCGCCAGAAGCTACCGGCATGGACCCGATAGAGGTGGGACAGTGGTACAAGAGATGGGGCGTAGACCCAGCCAGGACGGCAGTTATAGAACTCCCGGGGATATGGCAGACACAAGCAATGATACAACTCATAATGTCCCTATCACCGATTCACAAACCATGGGTGATAGACGTGAAAACTAGTGGTGGACTTTCACATGTCTTACTGGAATGGCAGGCAGAAATTCCTGAACAGTTTAGAGGCAACAGCATACAAGATGAGGACGATCAGGTCTATCATTTGCTGCATGCGCTGCCGCGCACAAGAGACAGCCCTCAGACGAAAATAACACTGTCACCGCAGCCATCTTCCCCGTCATCCCCACAGAAGGACACAAAGAGTCCCAGGACAAGCCCAGGCACCCTTAGTGCAGAATTATGCGCTGTTCTGGGGGAGATTGTAGCTCAGTGCAAGAAAGAGCCCACAGATTACCCGATGTCGGGGTACAGGAAACTCCGGATGTTTTCAGGGAGGAAACCAGTACCCTTGGAAGAAGAGGGATTTGAGGAGTGGCTAGACAGCGCAACTCAGGCACTAGAGGAATGGGAAGTTCCGGACCGCAGAAAGAAACAGAGGGTTGTGGAAAGTTTGAAAGGGCCTGCTCTAGAGGCCGTACGCAACCTGAAGATGAGCAAGGCAGATTGTACTGCACAAGAGTGCCTCGATGTGTTACAGAATGTGTTTGGTGGGACAGAGAAAGTCACGGAGCTTGCTTATCAGCTGGAGCATTGCTACCAGAAGGAAGGTGAGAAACTATCAGACTATATGGGACGCCTGGACAAAATACTGCATAGGATGATCCTAAAGAAGGGGATCAGCCCAGGGAAAGTAGATGAGGCCCGTGCTCAACAGGTAGTGAGGGGAGCTCAACCCATGGATCCAATTGCATGGACACTGCGTGCCCGGCAGGATGGGAAGAATCTGGAGTACCCTGACCTCATCCGAATGATTAGAGAGGAAGAGGCTATATTGGAAGAAAAAAAAAAAGAACGCCTGATAGAGCCCGTCAAACAGCCGGTAGCATTAGTTACACCGGCCATGACTCCCGATAGGGGAGCGGAGGTGGACACTTTGAAGTTGCAGATGTCCCAGATGATGGAGATGATGACTGGTATAATGGCGAAAGGTCAAGGTGGAGCAGAGAAACCAAGCCCCAGAAAGGAGTTGTTCCCAGATACGTCAATACCGAGTCCCACTCGGGACCGAGAAGAGATGTTATGCTACAACTGCGGAGGCAGTGGCCACTTTGCCAGTAGGTGTTCCAGTCCTAAGAAGAAGAAAATGGATAATCGCCAGCCGGCGGGAAACGCCAGAGGGCCCCGGTGAGGGAGTCAACCGGGTGCCCATCTCTTTCAGTGAGCTCCAAACTGAATAGAAGGAAGAGGAAGAGAGAAAACAAGACCCCTCAGAAGAAATTTAGCACTCCCAAGAAGGAATGCCTACAACCAAGAGACAATAACATCCCTCAGCGGGTTCGTAACCCCATTAGGGTGGCGAAGGTCAGTGCATACCAAGCAAAGGGGAGAACAAAGTCAAAAACCAACTGGATGAAGACAAGTCCTCAGAAGAGAGTGACCTCAACCTGGCCGTACCCAGAAGAATTGGTCGGCCCGTCCCCCACGGTATCTATCCAGGTGGAAGGAGTATATACGAAGGCCCTTCTGGACACTGGAGCGCAAGTGACTTTATTGTATAGAGACTTCTATGATAGGCACTTAAGCCATTTGCCTATACGGAAGATAGAAGAGCTGGAGATATGGGGCCTGGGAACGCAGAGTTTCCCTTATGATGGTTATCTACCCATAAAGCTGACATTCGACCCCTCTGTGGCTGGGAAGACAGAAGTATTCGACACCCTGGCGGTTTGTGTCCTAGACCACCCGGGGCCAACAAGATGTCCCTCATCATAGGCACCAATACGGATCTAGTGAGAAGACTTCTGACCCCCCTGGTGAAGATGAGGAGCCATCAAGATCCAAACATCCATCCCATGCTGAAGACAGCCTACCAACGGTTAGTGTTGGAGCAGAAGACCCCAGGAGAGGGGATAGGGAAGGTGTGGAGACTGGGGAGAGAAGGAGTGGTGCTGCAGCCCGGGCAGGTGGCTTGCCTCAAGGCCACTGTGAAGCTCACCTGGGAGCAGCCTGGCCCCTTTGTCATGCTGGAATCCGACCCAAGGGAAGATCACTCAGGCCTGGAAGTGATACCGGAAGTGATTCCAATCAAGGCCTTGAAGAAAGCCAGGGGAAGAGTCCCGGTGAGTGTAAGGAACTCTACAGGAAGGGCCATAGAGATACCTGCCCGGATGTTGCTGGGACAGGTGAGTCCTGCTGTCCCAGTCAGCTGGTCAGAAGTGAAGCAAGCGGGTGAAGAAGGAGATGTTTGGGAAAAACTTTCCATTGAGAACCCGAACTTACCTGGGGCCTGGAAGGAGAGAGTCAAGGCCCAGCTGACTAGATGGGAGAAGATTTTCTCAAAAGATTAATTCGATGTGGGGCGTGCGAGGAGTGCTACCCATCGCATCCGCCTGCAAGAAGACAAACCGTTCAGGGAGAGAGTCAGGTGGGTTCCGCTGGCAGATCTGGAGGATCTGAGAGAACAGCTTGCAGAACTGAAAAAGACTGGGGTGATTCGAGAGTCCAGAAGCCCTTATGCCTCTCCAATAGTGGTGGTCAGGAAGAAGAATGGGTCGCTGAGGCTCTGCATTGACTACAGAACTCTCAACAGGAGGACCACCCCTGATCAGTACACCACGCCAAGGATAGAGGACGCCTTACAGAGTTTGTCTGGAGCTAAGTGGTTCAGCGTGATGGACCTCAAGAGCGGGTACTATCAAATTCCCATGCACCCAGAGGATAGGGAAAAGACAGCTTTCATAACTCCTGTGGGATTCTTTGAGTTTAACAGAATGCCCCAGGGCCTATCTGGAGCCCCAGCTACTTTCCAACGACTCATGGAGAAGACTGTTGGAGACATGAACCTCATAGAAGTCCTAGTGTACCTGGACGATGTCATTGTTTTCGGGAGAACTCTGGAGGAACATGAGGCCCGATTGGAGAAAGTGTTGAGGAGACTTAGTGAAGAGGGGTTGAAGCTTTCCCCCGAGAAGTGTCGGTTCTACCAGTCTTCGGTGAATTATCTGGGACACGTAGTGTCTGAAAAAGGGGTGGCGACTGATCCTGAGAAGTTGGAGGCGGTTACCTCCTGGCCAAGACCCACAACAGTCACCGAACTTAGATCTTTCCTGGGGTTCTGCTCCTATTATAGGAGGTTTGTGGATGGGTTTGCCCGTATTGCCAAGCCCTTAAATGAACTGCTCCAGGACTGAAGGGGAAGAGGATGGCTTGGGCCCTAGAAGGCCCGGGGAGTCGGTTCAAGATCAGTGGACCCCCAGGTGTGAAGAGGCCTTCAGAACCTTGAAGAGGAGCCTCACCACAGCTCCAGTATTGGCCTATGCTGATCCCACCAGACCCTACGAGTTACATGTTGATGCTAGTCATGAAGGCCAAGGGGGAGTGCTCTACCAGGAGCATGAAGAGCAAATGCGACCAGTGGCTTATGTGAGTCGAAGTCTGACCCCCTCGGAGAAAAACTACCCCACCCATAAGTTGGAGTTCTTGGCCCTCAAATGGGCAGTTGTGGACAAACTAAGAGACTACCTTTATGGAGCAGAGTTTACAGTGAAAACAGATAACAACCCCCTGACCTACCTGTTCACCACTGCCAAGTTGGATGCCACAGGACACAGGTGGCTAGCTGCATTATCTGGGTTCAACTTCAGTCTGAAGTACAGACCAGGGGCTGGAAATAGGGATGCAGATGCCCTGTCCCGAAGATCTCATGCCATGGCTGATGACTGGGAGGACTGGACTCAGGTAGCACCGGACGGGGTGCGGGCCCTTTGTCAAGGAGCTGAATTCCAAGCCCGAGGAGGCTCCAGAGCAGAGGAAATAGGAGTTACCACAGTGGGAGTTCCAAAACACTACTGTGGGGTGACTCAACTTGAAGAGGAATGCTTGTCGAAGCTGTCTAAGAAGGAACTGAGGTGCGACCAATTGGAAGACCCCATGGGGAGATTGGTCTTTGAAGCATTGGAAAACGAGAGTCCAGAGAAACTTCGACATCACCCCTCCAAGGAGGCTCGTCTGCTATGGAGGGAGCTAGACAAGCTACAGGTCCATCAGGGAGTGGTCTACCGAAGGGGCCCCTCTGATGACTCCGAAGATAAATGGCAGCTGTTTCTCCCCGAGAAGCATCGGGAGACTGTGCTGATTGCCCTACATGATCAACATGGTCATATGGGAGCGGAAAGAACTTTCCAACTTGTCAGAAGCCGGTTCTATTGGCCCTGTATGAGGGCTGAAGTGGAGGAATATTGCCACTCCTGTGCACGATGCATCCAGAGGAAGACTCTACCCCATCAAGCTGCCCCAATGGGCCATCTACAGAGTCAGGGCCCAATGGATCTGGTATGCATTGACTTTCTCTGCCTTGAACCCGATTTGAGTGGATTGGGAAATGTCCTGGTGGTAACCGATCATTTCACCCGTTATGCACAGGCGTTCCCCACCAGAGACCAGAAGGCTTCCACTGTAGCTAAGGTGCTACTAGAAAAGTACTTTGTTCATTATGGATTACCACAGAGAATCCACTCAGACCAAGGAAGGGACTTTGAGAGTCGGCTGATCCGGAACCTACTGGACTCCTTGGGAGTAGAGAAGACCAGGACTACACCTTATCATCCACAAGGAGATGCCCAGCCTGAGAGATTTAACCGGACTTTGCTAAACATGCTTGGGACTCTGGAGACAGAGAAGAAGCAGCATTGGAGTCAACATATATCCGCTTTGGTGCATGCCTACAACTGTACCACAAGTGATGTGACGGGTTACTCTCCCTACCGCCTCATGTTTGGGAGAGAAGCAAGATTACCGGTGGATCTGGCCTTTGGCATTTCCCTAGACTATACCTCTGCTACCTCCCACAAAGGATATGTGGACCGACTTAGGTATAAACTGAAAGCGGCCTATGAACAAGCCCAAGCGGCCTCAGACCGGAGAGGGGTCAGAAATAAAAGGAACTTTGACCTAAAGGTTCGAGTGCAAGACCTGCAGCCTGGAGACCGTGTGCTGCTACGCAACCTAGGGATCCCAGGGAAGCATAAACTTGCTGATAGATGGAGGTCTGAGCCTTATGTCATTTGTAGAAAACTTCCTGGACTACCGGTGTATAAGTTAAAGCCAGAGGGGAGAGTGGGACCCTTGAAAACCTGGCACAGAAATCACTTACTCCCACTTAAAGAGGCAGTCAGGATACCTTCAGTGAAGAACCTGCCGGAATCTGTTTCCATCTTGGATACCCCCAGACCCAACACTCGGTCTCAGACCCTCCGAGCTAGGGATGGACAGGCTTCCCAACCAAGTGAAGATGGGAGGGGAGAACTTGAGTGGCTATGGCCCTCCTCAACTCCAGGGAGTTCCGCCATAGACCTTCCACCCACTGAAGATACACAGGATGGGACCCTGAACCCAGAGGCTACAGAGTTCATTCCATCCAGTGATGTGCCTGAATGCTGGGAAGATATTCCGGGCCTTTACTCAGAAGCAGAGGAGGAAGAGGCCCCAGAATCAGTGATGATGTCAGAAAGTGTTCCTGACGCAGAGCCTGTGGTACCTGAGCCTGAAGTCCCAAGGGAGCAAAGAACTTACAGAGTCGTGAGGCCTCCCAGGAAATTAACCTACCCTCAATTGGGAAAAAGCTCAGAGGACTCTGTTGCCACTGCCAGAAGAAGTACTGAGTGCTCAGATCCTTCCACTGTTCATTTGGTGGAAGGCAACCCCAGCTCACTCTCTGGCACAGTTAGACAGGCCACCCATGCTAGTGTGACCTGTGGTACAGGGAACCCCACCTCTGAGTTTTGGTGGAAATTCCCTGTACCAACATCATACTCCGCATTCAGTAAATTGGTTCAGAATTGTTGTTAAATTGTTTATCTTTGGGGACCAAAGAGTTTTAGTGGGGGGAGTGTGTAGCGGGGTGTTTCCCCTTTAATTGGGAGAAAGAACTACGGTTCCCAGAGCTCCACTGGTTCACAGGATGTTTTGGGTTATGCCCCAGAGACTCATGGGGGAAGTGATATAAGGAAGGGGCGAGGCCTAGCTCGCTCTCTTTGGACACGGGACGGCTGAGACTGATCCACCTGTGCGGAGCTGTGCTGTGTGAGGGCCTGAAGCCTGGGGACTTCTTACAGCGAACCAAAGAGCCTTCCACCCTCTGCGAGCCTGGGTGGCATCCAACATCTCCTGCCTGCAGCCTAGATTGGATCGGAGACCCGATGGCAGCAACCGCTGTGTGCGAGTGACGACACAGCCGGTGGAAGTCCCGGACGGGTCGCGTCCGGAGGGTGAGCTGAGCGAAAGCTCATCCAATAACCTGTTTATAATACTGTGCCTATAGACTGCCGAGGCCTACCACCTCACTTTAAGACTCTCACTGGAGATCCGCAGCAGGACTGATCCAGAGGATCTCTGGTGAAGTACGGTCAGTTGTTCAGATTCTCCCTGTTGGATTACAAAGTGTCTATTATTCTTATGTGCACCACCTCTACAGCAAGCCGGTGAAGAATCCATTATTCTTACAGGACTAAGTTTTAGAGTAAGGGATCAGGCCTGATCCGTTAGGTATACATTTAGCTGTTGTGCCATAGGGTACCTAGTTAACGGTCGCCCCACGTGGCGTTCCTTTACCCCCCCCTTTATTCTTATGGTGTAATGTGACTGTCATTGCAGGGCTCTGCATATAAGTTAAAAATCATATTGTCATTGCTGTGTGTTTTCTTTGCATAACAAGAAGTAAAATCCGTTATCCCTTTATCACTGTTCTATGTTTGAATCTCTCTCTTAAAGTATAAGGATATATGTGTGTATCCTTTAGACTAGCTGTGCCAGAGTGGGTAGAGCCGATTGCCGGTGGGTTGGAGAGCTGTACTCAGGGCCCAAATCAAACCTTGCGGCCCGCTTAAGCTGAGGGTATCACTACACATATACATACACATATATATATATATATACACACACACACACACATAAATACAACACAATACAAAAGATAGGATATAGTAAAATGGTCTGCTGATTACAAGTATACAATTTATTTCACAGAATAAATAAAAAAATGAAACGAAAAGCCCCCCCCCCCATCAAAAATCCCATTGTGGATATGGTGACAACATTGTCAACACACTCCAAGCCACCCACTATTGCATACAGTACATCCATCACACTACTGAGGTATCAGGACCGTAGAGCCACATGTGTGAAAAATACCATATAGAGACCCCAAACAAGCTTTAAAGTGGATGTTGACCCACTCTCATCCTGCCCCCACGGCATCCCTGTGTCCTCCCATTTCCCCAGTGTTGGCTGCGTCCGCCTGTGTCCTCTGCGCCCCCCACGGTGTCCCCCTGTGTCCTTCACGCCCCCCAATGTCCTCTGTGCCCCCACAGTGTCCCCTTGTCCTCCGCGCCCCCCAGGCATCCCCCTGTGTCCTCTGCGTAACCCAGTAGCCTCTGCGCCCCCAAGGCGTCCCTCTGTGTCCTCTGCACCCCCCAGTGTCCCCTGCTGTGTCCTCCACTTCCTCCTGTGTCCTCCGTACCCCCAGGCGTCCTCCTGTGTCCTCCGCCTCCCCCGTGTCCTCCGCGTCCCCCTCGATATCCCGTGTCCTGCGCATTCCCCTGTGTTCTCTGCGCCCCCCACAGCATCCCCCTGTGTCCTCCGCGCCCCCAGGCACCCCCTGTGTCCTCCATGCCCTCTCTGCCCCCCACGGTGTCCCCCTGTGTCCTTCACGCCCCCCAATGTCCTCTGTGCCCCCACGGTGTCCCCTTGACCTCCTCGCCCCCCAGGCATCCCCCTGTGTCCTCTGCGTAACCCAGTATCCTCTGCGCCCCCAAGGCATCCCCCTGTGTCCTCTGCACCCCCCAGTGTCCAATGCTGTGTCCTCCACTTCCTCCTGTGTCCTCCGTACCCCCAGGCGTCCCCCTGTGTCCTCCGCCTCCCCCGTGTCCTCCGCATCCCCCTCGATGTCCCATGTCCTCCGCATTCCCCTGTGTTCTCTGCGCCCCCCACAGCATCCCCCTGTGTCCTCCACGCCCCCCAGGCACCCCCCTGTGTCCTCCATGCCCTTCTGTGTCCTCTGCGCCCCCCACGGTGTCCCTCTGCACCCCCTGTGTCCTCTGTGTCCCCCTGTGTCCTCAGCGCCCGCTACGCCCCCCCCAGTGTCCTCCGCGCTTCCCTCAGCGTCCCCCGTGTCATCCGCAGTCCTCCGCATCCCCCTGTGTCCTCTGCACCCCCACAGCATTCCCCTGTGTCCTCCGCACCCCCCAGGCATCCCCCTGTGTCCTTCGCTCACCCCAGGCGTCCCCCTGTGTCCTCCGTTCCCCCCACGGAGTCCCCCTGTGTCCTCCGTTCCCCCCACGGAGTCCTCCATGCCCCCCACGGCATACCCCTGTGTCCTTTGTGCCCCCCAGGCATCCCCATGTGTCCTCAGCGCTCCCCCACGGAGTCCTTCTGCTTTCCTCCGCTCCCCCCAGTGTCCTCTGCACCCCCCAGTGTCCTCCATGCCCCCCTTGGCGTCCCAATGTCCTCTGCACCCCCCTGGCATCCCCGTGCCCTCTGCTCCCCCCACAAAGTCCCACTGTGTCCTCCGCGCCCCCCAGTGTCCTCTGCGCCCCCCACGGCATCCCCATGTGTCCTCCTTGCCCCCCAGGTGTCCCCCTGTGTCCTCCACATCCCCCTGAGTCCTCTGCACCCCCGTGTCCCCCTGTGTCCTCTGCGCCCCCCACAGCGTCCCCATGTGTCCTCCTTTTGTCTGGGGGCCCCATGAGTTGTCAGTCCGTCCCTGATGCACACAAACACGTATGCAGATCCTAATCTAATGTTAGCTGATGATAAGAAAGCTGTTACATACCAATCCATGGGGTGAGGAGGTTATAGACAAAGTTATCCTTTGGATCTGTAAGAAAAAAACAGACCATGATAGTTCTGTGTATAGGTCACATAGAGCACTGAACAGTTCCAGGTACTCCATTCAAGGGGGAAAATTGCAGAATTAAAAATAGGGCAAGTTGGATATTTTTATGCTTTTCCAAGTCCATCATAGAAATTGCTTTGATCCCCTTTAAAAAAAAAAAAAAGTTTTTTTATTTCAAAAGATTAAAGTACAAGGATTGTAAGAAACGAGTGGAGAGTATTAAATATCTGATAATTAAACATATACAGTGTGTCCTTCTCCTATCAAGCTTGTGAAAAATCTACCAGGCTTCCCGACTCAATTATTCAGTTTTAAAATGTATGAGGTGATATCTGCCTTTTTAACGAGTGGTAATGAACATTGTAGAGTAGGATAAAATGAGGGGAAGGTTAAATAAATAAATAAAATCAGGGACAAATGGACAACACAGGAAAGTAAAACCGTAATTGCTGCGTATGTGTCTAAAAGCAAAAGGAGGCATTCATGCATACAACACACAATATATCCGAAAAACTTTAAGGTGGAACTCCAACCAAAGCCTTCCCTCTTGTTTTTGAGTGGGAAAGGGATAGAACCTCTGTTGGGTTTTTAATTCTGCCCGTCTCTCTACTTGAAAATATCCCACCTTATATCCGGTCAGACTCAGAAAATGGTAATGTGTTATCTCATCTTGGACATCTGTCATCACTGTCATTGGAAGAAGTGTCCCCATTGTGAAATTCCCACCCCACTCCCACCCTAGTGTGTAGCGCTCACACCCAAAAGTGCCCACTGAGTGGTCCCAGGGTTCTTTCCCAAGATGGTGGTCTAGCAGCTGGGCACACAGTGACTTTTCTAGCTCAATAATTAGCCCTGGGGTATCCTTTTTTTGATGCTTTATTAAATCTTGTAACCTGAGGATACCTATATTTCTCATAAAGAATCTGAGTACAGTCCTTGCACCAGCAAATGATGGACTGAACTACACAGGGGCACCATAAGAAATGTCCACCTGACACGGAATCCAGAGGGATAGCAGCAGCACACGGTCACTGAGATCTCACACAGCAGTCTGTACTCAGTGTATTTTTATTTGGATCCCTCCTTCCAATATCAGCCAGACAAGTCTCCTGTGAACTGTTCAAACAACATAACCAGATAAATCTTTCGATCAGCTCAATCAGAGTTCAGTAGAATAAAAGCCCCCTTTTGAGGCTGACATCTTCTCCTGGGCAAGAACCCCTCTGCTCTAGGCCTCAAACTATTTCTGCATACCTCTAAACCCGCACGGATTCTGCGGGTTTTTCCCGCAGGGACACCATTTTCCAGCGTTCCCGCGCGGGACACTGTATTCCCACACAGAGCCAGAGGAGGGAGGAGGAGGTAAGATTCAGCGTGCTAGCGCGCCAGGCAGGGAGGTGAGGCGGGACTCAGAGCGGCTGCGATCACCCACAGCCCAGCCCCAGCTACTGGGGGAAACCAAGTCAACAACTTTGAAAGTCACGTCCCTATAAAAATAACTAACTGTCCCGCGGAACCCCCCAACCCCCCACCCCCCCGCTCAACAACTTTAAAAATATGAATGAATGTCTGGGACCACATACATTTTCAGACTGTAGATTTGACTCTCCCAGCCCACTGCATTCCAGTACTCTCCAGAAGGCAGGGGGAAGCAGTCAAACCCAAATTATGTGAAACTCAGAGCAGCCCAAAGCAATTACAAGCTGCTCAACTGATTACAGTAGAGCCAAAAGAATAAACTTTATGGAGCCTAGCTAGCTGGCTAAATAGGAAGGTGATAAAAGTGAAACAATCTTATATTTCCATTTATTTAACCTGGTGTCCTTGATGAACTAGGTCACAGACAGCAATAGACATCCAACAGATGCTCTGAATCATCATAAGAGGTCAGCAATGATTCTCTCTAAAGCAGGGGTCTCATACTCAAATTACCTGAGGGCCACAGGACAAGTTTTCACATCCAATGGGGGCTGCATGCAAACTTTCCTTTCCCCCAGAATTGGTGTCAGCGGACGCACTGTTAACCCCCAGCACTGATGTCAGTGGACGCACTATTAACCCCTAGCATTGGTGTCAGCGGACGCACTATTAACCCCCAGCACTGGTGTCAGCGGACGCACTATTAACCCCTAGCATTGGTGTCAGCGGACGCACTATTAACATCCAGCATTGGTGTCAGCGGATGCACTATTAACCTCTAGCATTGGTGTCAGCGAACGCACTATTAACCTCTAGCATTGGTGTCAGCGGACGCACTATGAACCCCCAGCCCTGATGTCAGCGGATGCACTATTAACCCCTAGCATTGGTGTCAGCGGACGCACTATTAACTCCCAGCACTGGTGACAGCAGACACACTATTATCCCCCAGCACAGATGTCAGCGTACACACTATTATCCCCCAGCACAGGTGTCAGCGGACAGACTATTATCCCCCAGCACAGGTGTCAGCGGACACACTATTATCCTCCAGCACTGGTGTCAGCGGACAGACTATTATCCCCCAGCACAGGTGTCAGCGGACACACTATTATCCTCCAGCACTGGTGTCAGCGGACACACTATTATCCCCCAGCACTGGTGTCAGCGGACACACTATTATCCTCCAGCACTGGTGTCAGCGGACACACTATTATCCTCCAGCATGGTGTCAGCAGACGCACTATAATCCACCAGCACTGGTGTCAGCGGACGCACTATTAACCCCCAGCACTGGTGTCAGCGGAGGCACTATTAACCCCCAGCACTGGTGTCAGCGGACGCACTATTAACCCCCAGCACTGGTGTCAGCGGACGCACTATTAACCCCCAGCACTGGTGTCAGCGGACGCACTATTAACCCCCAGCACTGGTGTCAGCGGACGCACTATTAACCCCCAGCACTGGTGTCAGCGGAGGCACTATTATCCCCCAGCATTGGTGTCAGCGGACGCACTATTAACCCCCAGCACTGGCATCAGCGGAGGCACTATTAACCCCCAGCACTGGTGTCAGCGAACGCACTATTAACCCCCAGCACTGGTGTCAGCAGACGCACTATTAACCCCCAGCACTGGTGTCAGCGGACGCACTATGAACCCCCAGCACTGGTGTCAGCGGACGCACTTTGAACCCCCAGCACTGGTGTCAGCGGACGCACTATTAACCCCCAGCACTGGTGTCAGCGGGCGCACTATTAACCCCCAGCACTGGTGTCAGCGGACGCACTATTAACCCCCAGCACTGGTGTCAGCGGACGCACTATAACCCACCAGCACTAGTGTCAGTGGACGCACTATTATCCCCCAGCATTGGTGTCAGCGGACTCACTATTAACCCCCAGAATTGGTGTCAGCGGACGCACTATTAACCCCTAGCATTGGTGTCAGCGGACGCACTATTAACCCCCAGCCCTGATGTCAGCGGACGCACTATTAACCCCTAGCATTGGTGTCAGCGGACGCACTATTAACCCCTAGCATTGGTGTCAGCGGACTCACTATTAACTCCCAGCACTGGTGTCAGCAGACGCACTATTATCCCCCAGCACAGGTGTCAGCGGACACACTATTATCCCTCAGCACAGGTGTCAGCGGACACACTATTATGCCCCAGCACAGGTGTCAGCGGACACACTATTATCCCCCAGCACAGGTGTCAGCGGACACACTATTATCCCCCAGCACTGGTGTCAGCGGACACACTATTATCCTCCAGCACTGGTGTCAGCGGACGCACTATAATCCACCAGCACTGGTGTCAGCGGACGCACTATTATCCCCCAGCATTGGTGTCAGCGGACGCACTATTAACCCCCAGCACTGGTGTCAGCGGATGCACTATGAACCCCCAGCACTGATGTCAGCGGACGCACTATTAACCCCCAGCACTGGTGTCAGCAGACACACTATAATCCACCAGCACTGGTGTCAGTGGACGCACTATTATCCCCCAGCATTGGTGTCAGCGGACGCACTATTAACCCCCAGCATTGGTGTCAGTGGACGCACTATTAACCCCCAGCATTGGTGTCAGCGGACGCACTATTAACCCCCAGCATTGGTGTCAGCGGACGCACTATTAACCCCCAGCATTACCCCCTACCAGGACCAGACTGGGAATAAAATCCAGCCCTGGAAAAAAATTAATATCAGCCCCATAGCATTATTATACCAGCATAACGTCATTATTTTCTTGTTAATGAAGGGGAAACCTTGCATTTTAAAGCACTATTCCCGTGAATGCAGCCTCACTGTACCCACCATTGCAGCCTCACTGTGCCCGTGAATGCAGCCATACTGTGCCCATGAATGCAGCCTCACTGTGCCAACCATTGCAGCATAACTGTGCCCACCATTGCAGCATCACTGTGCCCACCATTGCAGCCTCACTGTGCCCATGAATGCAGCATCACTGTGCCCACCATTGCAGCCTCACTGTGCCCATGAATGCAACATCGCTGTGCCCACCATTGCAGCCTCACTGTGCCCATGAATGCAGCATCACTGTGCCATCATTGCAGCCTCACTATGCCCACCACTGCAGCCTCGCTATTCCCGTGAATGCAGCCTCACTGTGCCCACCATTGCAGCCTCACTGTGCCCGTGAATGCAGCCATACTGTGCCCGTGAATGCAGCATCACTGTGCCCATGAATGCAGCATCACTGTGCCCACCATTGAAGCCTCACTGTGCCCTTGAATGGAGCCTCACTATGCCCACCATTGCAGCCTCACTGTGCCCACCATTGCAGCATCACTGTGCCCATCATTGCAGCATCACTGTGCCCATCATTGCAGCATCACTGTGCCCATGAATGCAGCATCACTGTGCCCATGAATGCAGCCTCACTGTATCCACCATTGCAGCCTCACTGTGCCCGTGAATGCAGCCTCACTGTGCCCACCATTGTAGCCTCACTGTACCTACCATTGCAGCCTCACTGTGCCCATGAATGAAGCCTCACTATGCCCACCATTGCACCCTCACTCTGCCCACCATTACAACCTCACTGTGTCCCATGAATGCAGTCTTACTATTGCCTAGTAACACACACACAGCGGGCATCTCCTCCTGTGTATCACGAAGCTGGCTGGGTCTGTGTTCGGCAGCCGTGCTGTAACAAGGTCCAGCCCCCCTAGACCGGCTTGTGTGATAGGCGGAACACTGATTCTATCTACTAGCCAGTCTAGGGGGGCGGAACCTTGTTACAGTGCGGCCGCCAAACACAGACCCAGCCAGCTCCGTGATACACAGGAGGAGAAGAGAGGGAGGGAGGGGAGCGCTGCAGTCCAAACTCAAAGCGGCCCCAGGGCAGGCAGGCTACTGGGAAATTTCCTGGTATCCCAGTAGGCCAGTCTGGCCCTGCCCCCTACACTCCAAAAATACCCCCCCCACACTCCACTTCACACAAATACCCTCCCAAACACCACTATACAAATTCCAGCCCCCCCCCCCCCCCCACACACACACACACTCCACAAATACCCCCTCTTCACAAATTTCAACCCCAGTCACGCAACTAAGGACTTTGCTCAGCCTCAGTGTGATGGCTCACTTACTTCTCCTCCTGGCAGTCAGCTGGTGGCCTGATCTTCTGCCTCCTGAGTCCTCTCCTCCTGTCAGGTCCTGGCTTCATCACAGGCACCCTGAGAACGCCACAATCTTCTGCCCTGAGGTGGAAGCAAGACCTTGGATCTGGGGCCGGGCACAGCCTCTGAGGTCGATCATCAGTACCTAGGTGGGCGGGGCGATAGGCTGATCCTCCCTCCGATCTGCTCTCATGTGCTGTGCGCGCTGGGCTGCAGCAGCATGCGGGGGAGAGGAGACGGAGAGACAGAGCTCCCAATCGCTGCGTGCTGTCACATGTGACACAAGCAGGGGCAAGGAATAAACCGCTCCTAGGATTGGCACTACCTGCAGGCCATTTGTAACCGGTCCCCGCGGGCCGTAAATGGCCCGCGGGTTGGTACTTTGAGACCCCTGCTCTAAAGAGAACCTATAGTTATAGAAATATCCAGACTGTCATTGTTGACCACTCCTGAAAATGCTGGTTGCCTGTCATTTTGAGCTAATGGCTTCAACACTTTCTGAGTTACTAACCAGGAACAAGTTTGTAGATTGGGAGTTCCGACTTCCCTTGCTGCATACTAGCTTTAGAGAAGCAACTCAAAGGCTGGCCATACACAGTTCAAATCTCAGCTGGTTCAGCAGGAACTGGCCGAGATTTGAACCATATACAGTATGGGCAGGTTGAATGGACCAAGTTGATGGATCAACTTGGGTACAACCAGCCTACCTGATTCTACACGCAATTATCGCTACCGGCTGTTATAGCCGCTAGCAACAATCACTGTCTTCTCCTGATGGGAACAGCTTCCCCCTCTGGGAGAATATAATGGCTGAGCGGGAGGGATTCCCCTGTTAACACTGTGTTGATTGGGGAATTGAGCGAATTTCTTTCCTGCAACCTGAGGTTGCAGGAAAGAAATTCACTCCATGTATGGCCTGCAAAAGTACTAAAATCGTTAGCACTGCCTTTTTCACGGTTACCTGATTTCACGGTTACCTGATTCAAGGCACAGCTCAGATTGCAAAATAATCTACATTACTATACCAAATCCTTATCACATAACAGGTTATCCTTTTATAAATTGAAATTCTATAACAAAAAAAAAGACAAGAACAAAAAAACTTCTTACCTTGTCTGGAAAAAATTAACTTTGCATAGTCTGGATGACAGATAGTGACAGTAGCAAAGAATCTTCCAAGCCACATGGGAAATGCATATTTATATTTTCTCCCATAACCAGCCACAATATCCAAATCTGTGCCATCTTTTTTAAACTATGAGCAAACAAGCAAAAAAAAAAGAGGAATTTTTGACAATGGAGAAAATAAAGCATGATAGAATCTGTTGGACGACTATTTTAAAGAATCCTGCACTGGGTAAAAGTGTGAAGATGAACACTAAACGGTTGCATTGGGTTATTTAATAGACATGTGCACTGCCGAAAAATTTGTTTGTTTTCATTTTCGTTTCATTCTTTTTTTGCATTTTTCGTAAATTCGTAAATTCAGTAAATTCGAAAATTCGTAAAGTCGAAGATTCGGAATTCAGAATTTCAGAGATTCCGAAATGTCTAATTTTCCAAATTTCTAATTTTCAAATTTCGAAAATTCGGAAATTCGATAATTCGGAAATTCAAAATTTCGAAAATCCAAAAATTAAAAAAATAGGAAATTCGGAAATTTCGGAATTAACAAATTCGGAACGAAATGAATTGCACGTGTCTATTATTTAAAGAGTAGCTGCACTCCTTGCCAGCGGCGGCCGCTCCATAAGGGGTGCTGCCCCCCTAATCTCCATGCAGAGCGCGGGACGCATTGCCATAACTGGAAGTGAAATTCAACTTTTACAATTGTTAAAGTGACCCTATCACTATAGAGCCAAAAGTAAAATAAAGCCACCCTGTAAAATGAAATATACCTCTCTGGTGGCCCATGTGTTAAACGTCTGCCGTGTTGTTGATCCCTATCTGCTGTAGGTATCCAACACCTCTGGGTGTGTACCTATTCCTTCCACCTAACCCTGTGGTTCCACCTGTGGACTGGTACATTATTACATGATGTACAAGCTAACAGGAAGCAAGTATTTGACACAGCTAGAAGTGTTAGATATTTGCTGCTGCAGGGGATCAACAACACTGGGTTTTAACATATAGCAGCAATACAAATATACATATTATATTATCTTATTTTGCAGGGTGTCTTTATTTGACTTTTAAATGTACATGGTCATTCTGTTAATGAACAAAGGGAGATCCACCATTTTCCTGCCCCTCATCTCCCCTTGTTCACATAGGGGGTTATTTACTAAAACTGCATGGTGCAAAATCTGGTGCATCTCTGTGTAGCAAGATCCCAGGCCTCCTTTAGTCTAATGAGAACCTCCAGAGTCAAGAGCTGCTGACACCCTGCCATATAGAGTGGGTTGTAATGCATAGTGGGTGTAGTGCAAGGTAGATTCATGGGCGCCAGACACTTCTTGAATGCAAAGAGATTTTTTTTCTCTTGAACAGAACTGTGGGAGAGAGGGTTTAGGGCCAGGACACCCTTAGGTAGTTGCAATGTTAAAGCAGTGTTCCGCCCCCAAAAAATAAATAAAATAAAACCAGCAGTTACACATACTGCAGCTGCTGACTTTTAATAAATGGACACATACCTGTCCTGGAGTCCAGTGATGTCGGGAACCCAACTGCGCATGCGTGAGGCCCGCTCCTTTCTCCTACTGGCCTAGCGGCCAGGGGAGGGAGGAGGAGGGAGCCCCGAGCTGACGCCACGGGCTGCAGCCCGGACTCCAGGAAGTGGGAAAGGATACCTGTCAAAGACAGTTATCCTGCCCCCCCCTCCCCCTGAAAGGTGCCAAATGTGACACCGAAGGGGGGGAGGAATCCGATGAGCGGAAGTTCCACTTTTGGGTGGAACTCTGCGTTAATTGACAGACTCTGAGACTTCTACAGGTAGACAGCCATGAAGGGAAAGGCATCCAGCAAGACACCACATCTGCATTTGTAGGAATGCTGTCTCCTATGGCAACAATCTTAGAACAATTTCTAACTCAATTTGTAACAAGCTCCTTTACTTTCTCTACAGTCACTTCTTGTAGGTTCTCAACCCATTGAGCTCTCAGTCTTTCTCACTAGACTTGCTGATTCACTGTCACTGAATCTCTTGAGCTTTTCCAATCCTTACTTAAGTATCTTCCTCAAGTGTCACCCCCGCTTCTCTTCTGGGTCCCTAGCTTGGCACCCCAGATACTTCTCAAGCTTCATCCCACTGGCCTGCTCGGTCCCTGGCTTGACACACAATACTGCTCTGCAAGTGTCACCTCCACAGGCTGGGTCCCTGGCTTGACACCTGCGGAAGTTTCCCAATTCTTCACCGTCCCCGGTTGGTGAAAATACTGATCCGGTACTTGCTTCAGCTACTCACAGTGGTCCCTGGTAATAAGGTGGTTGGTCCCTTAGTGGCGACAGCTTCCCCTCTACCTCTGACCACGACAGGTTCTCCGGCCGGCAGAACCATAATTTCTGGTTGGACTGTAAGCCGTAATCCCAACCCTGCGCTGCTCTTTTGCTTCTGGATAGGCCCTCAGACAGCCTAGAAGCCAGATATGCCCGGGATAGGCCCAAACTACAGCCTAGCAGCCCGGGCAATACAACACACGTCCACCCAGACAGCCGTCCAGGTGGCACAGAACACCGATCACCTCACCGAACCCAAATATATAGGCTCTCCCAGCAGGCCAAGGGATTTGATAAAACCCCTGCCCATTGGCTAAGGTAACCCATATACTCCTAATTTGTCCTTGCTTTTTCCTTGTCTTATCTAGGGTCACTAGATACCCGGCCACCTAGCGGCAGAAGAGAGAAGTGCAGCAATTCTAGACTTAGGGTGAAATCAATAGATCCCTAACAATGAGCCAAGGTAACTAAACCTGGCAGGTAAATTTAGGAGCAATCCTGCCTAAACATCCGGGTGCTACATCTGCATAGAAAGTTGAAACCAATCAGCTTCCAGGATTTCTTGTCAAAGCCTAATAGAACAAGCTGAAGTTGGAAATTGATTGGCTACCATGCACAGTTGCACCAGATTCTGAGTTCACCAGTTTTAGTAAATTTCCCCCAGAATGTCTTGAACTTAAATGAAAAGAATGCTAGGCTTTTTGTGAATGAAGGAGAGGAGAGTAAATGACATGATCCCTGCTCTGTACTATTGGTATGTAACCATAGGTATGCACAGCCTATTGCATTAGGGTGTGCATGCCAAAGCTCAAACAACGTGTGTGTGTCTACATGTATATTGTCCCGGTACATTAGTCTCTCTGTTGGCACAGTGAAAGAGAAGTGCGTAAGCACTTTTCTTATGGCAGAGCCGGGCGGAAAGAGGGAGATCTTTCCCATCTCCCCACCAGCACACAAAAGCAATAATGCTAATGTGCACTAGATAGATGATTAGGGTGTGCGCAGGCACACCTGGCACACCCTGTGCACGGGCCTATAGAGGTAACATTTAATCTGTGGTTATTGCATAAAACAAATGACACTTTACAATACAGGTTCCCAAAGTTAAACTTAACTTATTGGCAAGATAAGCATAACAGCGTCTTACCACATGTGTATTGCCATACAGCCAATGCGTCTCAGGACCTGGAAAAGAACGGAAATTTTTCAGCAGCTGCTTCCTCCTCAGGTGCAATGAATAAGCTTTATATAGGAGATAGAAGACACACAGCCAGGCAACACAGTGAAATATATCTGAAAAACTCAGAGAGGGCAATCCAAATATAGAGAACGCCATGCTGGAAATGTACACTGCACTGTGTATACTACACTGATCTCTGTACTGTATGTCAAATCACATATATAGTTCATTGTCAGTAGAAGGCATGTCTTCACAAATGCAATAGATAGGACAATGTGCAGAGGAGGTGGATAAACTCTGCAGGTGGGTGTGATTTCCCTGATAATCATAAACAGAGATTTAGTGAAAGAAAGAGAAAACAAGCAATGGAGTATATTAAATCAAAGTATCCAGCAGAATAAATTTCATGGGAATGGGTTAGCTAGATTCATGTAAAATAATTATTTTTAACTGAAGTAAATGTAAAATAGTGCTGCGCTGCTAGTCACTCAATTTAAACGTATATTCACTAATAAACTTCAGCAAATCAATACGGTAAGTGAATAAAAATAAACACAAACACCATACAGCGCTATGATAAAAAAATGTGCAAATAAAACTAAATATATAAAAAAAGTGCCTCTCAATAGTGAAACACTAATGAATATAAAAGGTATAACATGTGTAGCACACTTTACCATAGGTAGGTGCTAAGTGTAAAGGTTTTTGTGTAAGCTGCCAGTTCAGGTAAATTTAAGCAGGCCTATGCTGCGAGCTAGACCTGTTTGTTTTGATCTGGGGGCAAGGGAGTGGTTTAGTGTTTTACCTTTTTTTTTTTTTTTTTTTACCTTTTTTACCACCACCCGTCCCTTTAGAATTTAAGCTCTACGAGCAGGGCCCTCCTGTACCTTTTGTATTGAACTGTACTGTAATTGTGTTGTCCCCCCTATACATTGTAAAGCGCTGCGTAAACTGTTGGCGCTATATAAATCGTGTATAATATAATAATAGTGTAGCAGTAGGTGACTGACATGTACTTCAGCTCTTTGGCGCCTCCCCTGTTTCCAGGGAGAATGTTCTGGAAAAGGGGCAGGGCAGAGAGCTGGAGTGACATGGGGTACATGTGAGAAGCTCTGACCAATCCCCAACTAGGATTGGCAGGGGGCAGGCCTTCTACATATACCCATGGTCAGCCTGCTGGGGGAGGAGTTGTCGGCAAAGTGAATTGAAGGATGGAGTGTTAGACTGTCGTGCCTGAGGGAACCTCCATCTGGGGGGGTGTACTTCAGGCGAAGGAGCTTGGGAGCTGGGAGGGAGCCTCTCCTTAAATGGTCAGGGAGAGGTATCCTGGAACAGGAGCTGGAAGAGACAGTTGGTCCGCACGGTCCGGAGTAAGTACTTCAGGAAGGATCCAAGACAGGTGTCGGTGAGTGGAGAGCACAGTGGAGAGATCTGTAAGAGGCATGCCAGGGGATATGGATGTAGAGCCAGAGGGAGAGACTGTGGAGTTTGTGTCAAATTGATGCAGCCACGAGGGCAGGCAGGATTTGCAAGTCGGACTTGCTGGCATCAGTAGTCCATCACCATTTAATCTTCTCAAGTAAACGGTTGCCCCCATAAAGGGGATATGCAGGTCCCGGCCTACAAAGGGTCATCAAGTAAATTAACTCTGACTTATTCAGTGAGTGAGGCCTGGTCCTGTTCTGATGGCGTGACAGGCAAGGCCGTCTTTAAGGAAGGGCAAAAGGGGCAGCTGCCCTGGGCCCTGTCATTGTTGTGGGGCTCAAAGCAGCTGCCTCATACTTGCCAACTATCCTATTTTAAATTCCCTCGTACCTTGAGGTTTTAGTCCCATGCTGTATCCCGATATCTCAGTGTGAAGTGCTGCCACTAATGCTGCCCAGCTCTGCCCTATTGTTGTGTACAGATGACTCACCTGCAGACCCTGTGTTTACATGTAAATAACCAGCATTTACATGGAAATAGCAGCTGCATTCATATGTAAAAAGCTATGGACAGGCGGTATTCATATGTAAATAGAAGTGGCATTCATATGTATATCATGCCCCCCGAGGTCATATCTACCATCACCTATACTGAATGCTGCCCACTGGGGAGATAAAGGGGCATGCTTGAAAGTCCTGCCTACAACTGTGGTCATTTACATTGGTGGTCAGTGTAAATCTTCTCATTATATTGGGGCTTGGTGTAGAATTCTTTCATTCACACTAGTGGCCAGTGTGAAGGCCCCCCTTACATTATTGGTTAGTGTAAATTCCTCCTTACATTGGTGGTTACTGTGAATTCTCATATTACATTAATGGTCAGTGTAAATCCCCTTTACATTGGTGATCATTGTAAATCTTCTCATTACATTGGGGCTTGGGGTACAATCCTTTTATTCACACTAGTGGCCAGTGTGAAGGTCCCCCTTCTTACATTGGTGGTTACTGTGAATGCTTCTATTACATTAATGGCAGGTGTTGAAACTCCTCTTTTGGTAGTCTGTAAAAAAATCTGCATTGCTATTGATCTCGGCGGTCTACAGACAATTCCTTGCACTTCATGGCTTGGTTTGTGCTCTGACATGCACTATTAACTGTGGGACTTTATATAGACAGGTGTGTGTCTTTCATAATCATGTCCATTCAACTGAATTTATATTGTAGAAACATCTCAAGGATGATCAGTGGAAACATCTCAAGGATGATCAGTGGAAACATCTCAAGGATGATCAGTGGAAACATCTCAAGGATGATCAGTGGAAACATCTCAAGGATGATCAGTGGAAACATCTCAAGGATGATCAGTGGAAACAGGATGCACTTGAGCTTAATTTTGAGTGTCATGGTAAAGACTGTGAATACTTCTGGTCCAAACATAATGTGCACACCGCTCAGGCAAGTAATGAGCTGTTGACCGCTAATGGAGTTGTATTTATATGTATTGTTGTGTGATTTTTTCTTTTTTTCTTTTCTTTCCAAATTTCTTGTTTAGTAATGCTAGTAAGGATTGATTAATTATTTTAATTATCTGTGTCCACTTGTCATGCATCGACTAGCCGGTTACCTGGCCAGCTATACAGTGTCTTGAAAAAGTATTCATACCCCTTGAAATTTTCCACATTTTGTCATGTTACAACCAAAAACGTAAATGTATTTTATTGGATCTTTATGTGATAGACCAACACAAAGCGGCACATGATTGTGAAGTAGAAGGAAAATGATAAATGTTTTTTAACATTTTTTACAAATAAATATGTGAAAAGTGTGGCGTGCGTTTGTATTCAGCCCCCCTGAGTCAATACTTTGTAGAACCACCTTTTGCTGCAATTACAGATGCAAGTCTTTTTGGGGATGTCTCTACCAGCTTTGCTCATCAAAGAGTGAAATTTTTGCCCATTCTTCTTTGCAAAATAGCTCAAGCTTTGTCAGATTGGATGGAGAGCGTCTGTGAACAGCAATTTTCAAGTCTTGCCACAGATTCTCAATTGGATTTAGGTCTGGACTTTGACTGGGCCATTCTAACACATGAATATACTTTGATCTAAACCATTCCATTGTAGTTCTGGCTGTATGTTTAGGGTCGTTGTCCTGCTGGAAGGTGAACCTCCGCCCCAGTCTCTATTCTTTTGCAGACTTATAACAGGTTTTCTTCCAAGATTGCCCTGTATTTGGCTCCATCCAGCTTCACTGTCCCTGTTGAAGAAAAGCATGGTGTGTTTAGGGTGATGTGCAGTGCTAGTTTTCCGCAACACATAGCGTTTTGCTTTTAGGCCAAAAAGTTAAATTTTGGTCTCATCTGACCAGAGCACCTTCTTCCACATGTTTGGCTTCTTACAAACTGCAAACAGGACTTCTTATGGCTTTCTTTCAACAACGGCCTTCTTCTTGCCACTCTTCCATAAAGGGCAGATTTGTGGAGTGCACATTGTCCTGTGGACAGATTCTTTTAAAGGCTTCAATTCTGTTGTGGTGTGCGGCCATCCCTTTCCCTTTACTTGTGAATACTTACCGTATATACTCGAGTATAAGCCGACCAGAGTATAAGCCGAGGCACCTAATTTTACCACAAAAAAATGGGAAAATGTATTGACTCGAGTATAAGCCTAGTGTGTCCATCTGCATGCCTCACTGTGCCCATGCCTCACTGTGTCCATGCCTCACTGTGCCCATGCCTCACTGTGTCCATGCCTAGACTGACGTTTAACATGGGAGTCTATGGGGCACCCCGGCCGTAGGTCCTCCAGACAAAAGACTTTGCACACTTATAGAGGAGAAATGGGGCTATATGTGTGCCAAGTTTCGGGTCCAGGGAACTTACAACCGGCCAGTACTGGGTCCCCAAATTTACCGGAGAAATTACCGCTTAACATGGGAGTCTATGGAAGGGGTGCCCAGCTTTGAAAAATTGGTGCTCCCTGGCCGTAGGTCCCCCGAACAACAAACTTTGCACACTTATAGAGAAAGAATGAGGCTACATGTGTGCCAAGTGTGTGGTCCAGGGGACCTACGGCCAGCCGGTACCGGGTCCCAAAATCCAGGAGATCAGGCACAAAAAAGGTGACTCGAGTATAAGCCGAGGGGGGCATTTTCAGCACACAAAAATGTGCTGAAAAACTTGACTTATACTCGAGTATATGTACATGTATGTACATGTGATTTTTTTCATTTTTTTTTATTTTTAATAAATTTGCAAAGATTTCAAACAAACTTATTTCACATTGTCATTATGGGGTATTGTTTGTATAATTTTGAGGAAAATAATAAGTTTAATCCAGTTTGGAATAAGGCTGTAACATAGCAAAATGTGGAAAAAGTGAAGCGCTGTGAATATTTTTCGGATGCACTGTACAGTAGTTTGTAGACTCTATATAACTTTCACAGACTAAATAATATACACTGATTTGATACATTGATTAGGGTTATTTTTACCAAAGAAATGTAGCAGACTATATTTTGGCCTAAATTTATGAGGAACGATTATTTGTTTGCAAAATGTTATAACAGAAACTAAAAAAAAAAATGTTCAATATTTTTTCATTTATATAGCAAAAAATAAAAAAACGAGTAGTGATTAAATACCACCAAAAGGAATCTCTATTTGTGTAAAAAATTATTTTTTATTTGTGTACAGTGATGAATGACTGCGCAATTGCCAGTTAAAGTACACAGTGCTGAATTGCAATACATGCCCTGATAATGAAGGGGGTAAAACCTTCCAGTGGTCAAGTGATTAAGTAATTAATTTTAATGAATTGTGTGTAAATTTCAGCATATCCGACACCCTCCAAGTAGAGGTTTTGTCTTTAGCACAGTGCATTAGGATGAATACATTTAATTAATACAATACATCTAATACAAACATTTACAGGACCATAAAATCTTTTTAAATTGTTTCATTTAGGTTATGGGTGAAACTTATGGGCCAGTTCTATAAAACAGGACAAGGGGCAAAGTTCTAAGTCCAATAGTCATAATAACTAACTGTAATCCATTTAGTTCTTGTCTGGCTTCAGTAAACTGCAGTATAATTAATTACTGTGGATTCACGTCTGATAACAGATATCTTCTTTGATGTGATTTGAGGATAGTATACCAGATGTCATCAGTCTAACAACCGTCCAATTCTTTGTTTATGGAAATGAAGGTAAAGGTAAAGCATTCAACTGTCATGATTACCTGTATGACCTTAACCTTTGTATTACATAATCACTTTTTCTTTTTTTTTTTTGTTTACAAACTTTTTTTATTGGGGTTAAAAGGTGGTACAAAACCGACATGACAAAAGTAAAATACCAATTATATAGAGCCAGTTATACATATGGACAGTATAAAATAGATATGTAGAAATACAATTTGCATCAAATATGTAGATGTAAAAAGGAAGACAGGCATTATAAATGAAGTTACAGTGATGTGTATATATATTTGAACAATGAATTAAGGAGAGGCATGTTGATCTGGGTTAAGGAACTCATCTTGACTCTTCTGTAGATTACCTAACGTTGTGCAAGGCTATAGCATGCCTTTACATTACACAGCACTCTGGACCCCTTTACATTACACAGCACCCTGCATCTCTGGATCCCTTTACATTATACAGCCCCCTGCACCCCTTTACATTACACAGCACCCTGCACTTCTGGACACCTTTGCATTACACAGCCCCCTGCACCTCTGGACCCCTCTACATTACACAGCACCCTTCACCTCTGGACCCCTTTACATTACACAGCCCCTGCACCCCTTTACATTACACAGCACCCTGCACCTCTGGACCCCTTTACATTACACAACACCCTTCACCCCTTTACATTACACAGCACCCTGCATCTCTGGACCCCTTTACATTAAACAGCCCCCTGCAGCCCTTTACATTACACAGCACCCTGCACCTCTGGACTCCTGCATGTTACACAGACCCCCCCTTCAGTGCAGACCCCCTCCCATTAGTGCAGACCCCCCTTCAGTGCAGACCCCCTCCCTTCATTGCAGACCCCCTCTTCAGTTCGGACCCCCTCCCTTCAATGCAGACCCCCTCCCTTCAGTGCGCACCCCCTCCCTTCAGTGCAAACCCCCCTTTCAGTGCAGACCCCCCTTTCAGTGCAGACCCCCTCCCCTTCAGTGCAGACCCCTTCAGTGCAGACCCCCTCCCTTCAGTGCAGACCCCCTTTCAGTGCAGACCCCCTCCCCTTCAGTGCAGACCCTCCCTTCAGTGCAGACTCCCCTTCAGTGCAGACCCCCCTCTTCAGTGCAGAACCCCCCCCCTCCATTCAGTACGTCAGATCAGCCCGGCGGCGGCAAATGCACAGCAGGTCCCCTCCCCCTGTGTACACATAAACAGAGAGGAGGAGGAGGCGGCTTCACTCTGCTCTACTGTGCCTGTGTGACATCTGATCCAGGACCGCTCAGACAGCCCACGGCCGCAAGAGGAGGACATGGTTGGTGCAGCGGTGTCACCCCGCACCCCCTTGAATCGCCATTGTAGCTGCGTCTCCCTGCTCTTATCTGCCACTGCCTAAACCTGCCCCGCGGCGCTATCATCGCTTCAGTCGCAAAAGGGGGCTCCAGCCTGACACCCCCCAGTGTGTGGCACGCTCCCAACACAGTTATTGGCAGCTAACTGAAAGCTCCTGTTTGCTTCTTGTGATTGGGAGTTTTCCAATTACATGACCGCCGTGACGGCTTTAAGAGATTAAATGTGGTAGAGGCAGCATCCAACATAAATTTTTGATAACCCACATTTCGGCATTAATGATCTTCCACTATTTATCACGATCACGATCAAGATGTGCTGTGCTGTGCTGTGTTAACCTCTTGCCGACCTCGTCATTATACTGCGACAGGTCGGCACTCCTGCGCAAACCGCTGTAGGTTTACGGCGGTCTGTACAGGAAGGCTAGCGGGCGCACGTGCCACCGGCGGCGCACGCACCACAGGAGCGTGTTCGCGGGTCCCGTGGACCCGTTGTCTGCCGGTGACACACGATCACGGTGTACAGAGGCAGAACGGAGAACTGTCTATGTAAAGAAGGCAATTCCTCGTTCTGCCTAGTGACATGTCATCTTCTGTTCCCAGTGATCGGGAACAGCGATATCTGTCTTGTCCCAGTGAGCCCATCTACCCTACAGTAGAAAAAGGGGGGAAGTTTGGGACTTTGAATGAGATGCGTGTAGGCTAAAACCAATGGATTAAATGAACAAAGGAGGTTTATTCATAAATACATAGGACATGATACATAGCAAGTAAGACGAGCTGATAGGCATATAGTAGACATATAAAAATCCTATTATTGCACATACTAAATAAAATCTATGGAAAAGTATAATATACAGACATGATTGAAATAAACTGCATGGTAGGCTTGACGCGTTTCGTGGACTCAATTCCACTTCATCAGAAGCAATTTGCAGAATTCATGTCTGTGAGAATATATATCCAAAATTACTCCAATGAATTAAATAAGGATGCAGGGGAAGGAAAAAACCAAAACATCCCAAATTACTTACTCCACAGCTTTAAAAATAGTCATAATTTGCTAAAGCCTGATGGCTGAGGAAGGCCAAGAACTACTTCCGCCGGGAGCTGGGGGGGCGCGGAATCGCAGGCAGCACAGCCGGAAACAACCACAGCCAAGGGGGGGGGGCGATGAAAAGTGGCCAGGATGAGCTGCAGGGGAATACCTGTGGACAGCTCCAATCTATGTGAGATGTAAAATGTTGTGGTCAGTGAGGATGTGACTGGAAGAGGGCAAAGAGCCCAAGGAAATGAGAGTGAGGAGGAAGGTGTGTAGAGTCCACCGAAAAAACCTGGCAGCAGGGCAAACAGAGAAAACATGGTAGGGCCTCCTGAAATCACAACAGACCAATACTGTCCAGGGACTCAGGACTGCCCAGGGTGTGAAGGATGAAAAACAAAAAATAAGAGTGTAGTGAGAAAAAACTAAATTCTAAATAAGGGGGGAGCCACAGACACGAGGGCACGGGGTGATATGATGAAATGTCCTGGAATCACAACAGACCAATCCTGTCCAGAGATTCAAGGACTGTGTATAGTAGTGACAGAACCCCCAAGAAGGGGGGAAAAAAGGGGGGGGAAGGGAAAGAAAAATGAAGTGAGTGTACCTGGTGATTCCAGTGTGGTGACATAACTTCCATGTGTGGTCCCGGAAGTATCCAGCATGAAAGGAGAAGAGAAACTGTGCCTGCCCCAAGACTGTGCCACGTACCCGCCAGGGCCGCCGAGACTGACGCCCCCGGTGTCACGCTGAGTGCGTCCAAATGAGGCATTCCCGCCAGAACAGCTGACACGGTACAGCCAGCGTCTAGGGAGATGCTCCACACGCACTGTGATGGCGAGCGCTGCCGCCGCTGAGTCACCCGAGAGTGACGTCATGCGCTGCGGCGCGGGGCATGACACCGATGCACAGTGGCAACACCCACCCACCCCCCCAGTATCAAATAGGGAGGGGAAGGGAGGCAACAGTGTGCATCGCAGCTCCCGGACCTGAAACAATCCAGCCAAACACAGCCAACAGACTACATGCCTAGAAAAAATTGACCAACCCCCTATTGAAACAATGTAGAATGAGTGGAAAATTGCCTCACGTAAATATTCATTATATAAAACAAACAAGCGCGGACCAAAACCAATCGGGTCCGCGATCAACCATAAGAATCCATGGTTGACCGTTAATAATAAACACATGTGGGCAACTGTATTTCCACTCAAATCACACATCTCCATCCCTTGATTGTGGTAAAAAGGGGAGAAATTGGGAGTTTGAATGAAGTGTGTGGTCTAGATGAGCACACACTTCCATCCCTATTGTACATTAGAAAAAGGGGGGAAGTTTGGGACTTTGAATGAGATGCGTGTAGGCAAAAACCAATGGATTAAAGGAACAAAGGAGGTTTATTCATAAATATATAGGACATGATACATAGCAAGTAAGACGAACTCTCGGGTGACTCAGCGGCGGCAGCGCTCGCCATCGCAGTGCGTGTGGAGCATCTCCCTAGACGCTGGCTGTACCGTGTCAGCTGTTCTGGCGGGAATGCCTCATTTGGACGCACTCAGCGTGACACCGGGGGCGTCAGTCTCGGCGGCCCTGGCGGGTACGTGGCACAGTCTTGGGGCAGGCACAGTTTCTCTTCTCCTTTCATGCTGGATACTTCCGGGACCACACATGGAAGTTATGTCACCTGGAATCACCATGTACATTCCAGGTATTGTTGGTCCAACTTGCTCAAAATTACGTTTGTTGGCCAAAAGTCCGACCGTGTGTACGGGGCTTTCGTTTTAAGCAAGTTGGACCAACAATCCGACCGTGTGTACGCTCCATCGGACAAACTTATTTTCGTTTGGTTTTGTTTTCATCGGACAAAAGTTGGGTCTGCAAACGGACAAACTTTTGCCCAACAAAAGTCCGATGGAGCAAAGTCCGACCGTGTGTACAGGAAACCATCGGACTTTTGTCCGATGGAATAAACAACTAATGTTAAAATCAACCAACAAGAGCAGAAGTTGACCAAAGGGTGGCGGTAAAGAGCAGAAAAGAGCAGAAAAACCAAGTGATTTTACAAAAAGTTTTGGGAAAGTTTGCAGAAAAGTCCTGTGGTGTGTATGCTATGGGTGTTCCCGACCAACTCCGTTCGGACAAAAAAACACGGAAAAGTCCGATGGAAGTCCGACCGTGTGTACGGGGCTTTAGCGTGAGGAAAGGAATGCTAATAACCAGCTTGTATTTACTTTGTGATCAACTTTCGTTTGTGACTGTGATTGGCCCTGTGATCAACTGCATTCATAGCATTCCCACTTTAGAAAAAAAAAAATGCTGTGCACTGCTAAAGTGTTCGGGTTTGTCTTGAAGAAAAAGTGTCAACTCTACTTCACAGGGTACATGTAAGGGTTTACAGCCACTTTAAATATTATGGGTAATTCTTGTTTGCAATTGGGATCTCTGTTGTATGTTAATGGACACATTTTTTTTTACTTTTTCTATATCACCAATTAAATCAAGGAAATAAAATGTATGTATCTTAAATAAGTATTAAATTAAAACCATGTGTCCAAACAGTTTTAAAAGTATGAAACATTAGGGTAGACTACAAAAGGTGAAATGTGTAAGATACCAAATAAAGACATGGCCAAAACGAAAAAAGGAAGGTTGAGCATAAATTAACCCTACAGCACCATCCAGTGGCAGAACCACCAAACACATATGTAACTCTAAATAAGGGTGTATAAAACGGCCTTTCCTGACAGACTCCATGGCAGCCTACGTGTGGGTTAATCCCGCCCCTCATACCTCATAGGACCCTTCTCCCATAAATCTTTGCTCTGGGCCAGAGGCCGTGTTCCTTTTTTTGTCCTCCTCCTAGGACCAAGATATAGTCTTACCTTTTCATGAAGTTTCCTGTAATCCAGGCCTGGCGGTGTGCACGGCGATACGTTGGTGGTTAGCGGTGATCCTCTCTGCAGTCCAGCAATTCTAGCTATTAGCAGGTGGACATGGGCGATATGATGTGATACCATGAAGAGCTTACTAACCTGGCCATTGGCAGGCAAGCGGCAATATGGCCAAACGTCCCAGCTATTAGCGGGAGGCTTTGTAAACGCCCGATCGTGCGGTGGGTCGAGCGAACAGCTCCCCTGTCCCAGGTTCTGGTCCGGATCGTGCCGTGGTGGTGGTAATGTACAAAGATATTCCTTTTATATGGCAGCCGTATCTCTGTGTTTTGTGTGTCTCCTTATTTTCTATCAAGCTCCAGTGAGTGGCCACGGCGGCTGGAGCGCAGCTGCGTTCCAGCTCGCCGTTTCAGGAAGTCGCTGCGCATCCGCAAGCCGCAAACAAAGATTCCGTGCTTGGTTCGTGCAGGCGCAGTTTCGCCAAAATGGCGGCGGCGGTCGCGCATGCGATTGGCCGCCACCGGATGGCAACCGCTATGGGGCGGTGACATCGTTTATGGTGGCAGATTTAAATAGCTGTCAAAGCAGCTATTACTTGGGATGACTTGCAGGCTTATGCAGTGTTTACCCAGGCACTGGGCTCTGGTTTACAAGGTAAATTGTTTGCTGCAGGCTCCCTGGGTGCTGGCTATGTTTTGTTATGTGCTCTCTCATGCCTGTTGCCACTCCTGTTTCTCATAACGCTTTAATGATTCATTTCACTTTCAAACTGCCTTGCCATGGATCTGTCACCGTCCTCTTGTGGCCAACCCTTGCGCTGCAGGTAGGATTTATTTCTTTTCTACCTGTGATGCTTGGGTTCACTCATTCAGGAGCTCTTAACCCTTTCTTTTTCACTCAGCTCTTCTAGGTCTGAACACCAAAGCACGGCAAAGACCGTCCTAGGTCTCAACGTTGTCACTCCTCTTCAAGGTCCAGACGTCAGATCTTCCTTTAGATCTAGGTACCACAGATAGGAGTCTAAAACCACCTCTGGGCGTCACTCTCACCGCCACTCCAGCCGCTCTGTGAGGAAAGCCTGCTGGGTATGCGGGGCCCAGGTTCCTAAAGGCAAATCGCTCTGCGAGCGATGCTTTTCTAAAGTCGCATAAGAAAGAGAGGGTGGAGACCAACAAGTGGAAGCACTGGTCAGAAAGGTGGTCCATGAGTCCCTGAGTAAAGGGGATTCTGGTCATACCCACAACCCTGCTGGTGACACTATGTCAGTCCCTATTAGGGATGATCTCAAGGCTCCAGGCCCTTCACAGCCGAGCCATTCCTCAATTGAAGCCTCAGACAGTGAGGTGGAGGTAGATGACCCTGGTGCAGGTTTTGAATTTGCCCTAGTACCACAGCTGGTCAAAAGCTGTCAAAGAAGCTTTGAGATGGAAGAGCCAGTGGAGGCACCCTCCAAACAGAGGAAATATTTTAAACACCTCAAAAAAGAACACCCTAATTTCTCCTTTTTGGGTGAACTCAGCGCAATAATTACCGACGAATGGGGTGGTGTTGAAAGGAAGAATTGCCTGTTAATGAAGGTATCAAAAATGTACCCATTTAAAAGCAAGGATGTAAAACATCTGGAGTCGGCTCCTCTCATTGACTCAGCCCTAATGAGGATGGTGAGGCACGTCACACTCCCATTGGAGGATACTGTTTCCTTTAGGAATTGCCTGGAGTGGAAAATTTATACCGACCTCAAGCGGATCTACATTACAGCGGGTATGACCTGCAAACCAGCTCTAGCTCTCGCAGCCCTTTCTAAAGCGATGGAAGTCTGGACAGACGACGTAGATGCTTCTCTGAGGAGCATCTCGGAAGAACTGGCCAGGAGCTCACCTATTCATGGGCTAAGGTTGACGTTGGCTTTTCTCGTGGGGCTTCCCTAGACATAATTCGCCTGGTGGCTCGGATCATGCTGACATCTGTCACGGCTAAGCGTGCCTTGTGGCTGCGCCCATGGGTAGCTGACCCTGCCTCCAAGCAGGCATGGTGCAGGATTCCATTTGGGGGTTCGTCCCTCTTTGGGAACATATCGGACAGTGCCATCACCCGTGCCACAGGGGGCAAGTCGGGGTTCCTTTCCCAGGATCGCCGTCTGCTAAACCAGAAGAGAACACAGCCCAGGCAAAGTTCAGATCGAGCAAGGAATGCTCGCTACTATAGGCCTGGCCGTGAGTTCAAGAAGACCTGGAAGAAAAAACGGCCTTCAGGCCAGAAGTTTTCAAAAGGGGCATCTTCCGGTGGACAAGAATCCCCTAAGTCTTTATGATATTTCACCTGCCTAAAACAGAGCGAGTCGGCATCCTTGCCTCTCTCGGAAGAGAAAAAGCGAATTCTCCTGTCTCTCTTGTGGCTCAGGGCGCTGCAATTCCAGTTCCAGATGACAAAAGGTTTTAAGGGGTCTACTCGCCCCTCTTCATGGTGTTGAAGAAAAACGTCTCCTGGAGGCCAGTTATAGACCTAACCCACTTGAATTATTTTATCTAGAAGGAGAAGTTCAAGATGGAGACACTACTCATGATCAGTCAAGCAATCCAACCAGGCGATTGGCTTGTCTCTATAGACCTGAAGGACGCCTACTTCCATGTTCCGATAGCGTCAGAATTCCAGAAATACCTTCGCTTTGCTGTCGATTAAATCCGTCTGCAGTTCACCTGTCTCCCCTTCGGGCTTACATCGCCTCGTGTGTTTTCAAAACTTGTTGGCTGTCGTGACTCTGATCAGGACCAGAGGTGTCCGTCTGTATCACTATCTAGACGACCTGCTGTTGTCTCGGGACAAGGAGCAGTTGCTAATCCACAGATCCCAGGTCATCTCCACTCTACTCGAGTTTGGTTGGCTTCTGAATCTGGAAAAGAGCCATCTGGATCCTACGCAGTCCCTGGTATTCCTCGGGGCACACTTCAACGCTATCAAGAGCACCATCTTGTTACCCCTGGAAAAATCCCAGTGATCCGGGACAGAGTTTGGCTTGCAATGTCGTCCTCATCTCCAAGCCTCTCAATGCCTAAAGATCATTGGTACCATGGTGGCAACAACACCCATGGTAAAGTGGGCTCAGTGGAAAATGCGGCACTTCCAGAAGGGTTTCCTCCAGCAGTATAATCCAGGGCTTCGGGATCACTTTATCCAAATAACCTCATCCATGCGGGAGAGCTTTCCTTGGTGGCTACAACAGAGGAACCTCCTCAATTGTCACTCCATCGCACCTGTGTCTTGGGTCACCATCACTACAGATGCCAGCAACAGGGGCTGACAGAAGTAGCCCAAGGCATATGGAATTTTCTCTCTCACAGGATAGTCTCCAATGTTCTGGAACTCCGGGCAGCGTTCTGCGCTCTGCAGGCCTTTCACCACTTAACAGCAGGAGACCTCCTAAGACTGGACAACACAACGGTAGTCGCATACATCAAGAGACAGGGGGTACTCCCAGTCTCTCCCTGTCAAAGGAAATAGAGCCCATCATGATCTGGGCCCAGGAACACCTGGCCAACCTGACAGCTGTCTATCTCCCTGGAGTCCAGAATGTTCAGGCAGATTTTCTGTTGAGAGTTTCTCTGGACTTCGAGTGGACTTCCCCCCGAAGTCTTCAGGTGGGTCCTGTCCCTGGGAGTCATTCCGGAAGTAGACTTGTTTGCCTCCCCATGCAACTTCAGACTAGTGAGATACTACACAAGGTCTTGGTATCCCAGGCTTTTGGGTAGATGCTCTGACAGACCATTGGCGGTTCCACAGGGCCTATGCCTTTCCCCCGGTTCCTGTCATTCTCCGTTTTTTGTCGAGGCTCAGGATGGAAGAAGCAGAGATAGTGGCAATAGTCCCGTACTGGCCAAACAAGCCATGGTTTCCACTGCTGATGCAACTCAGCTTCCGGGACCCAGTTCCTCTACCCTCCAGACCAGATCTCCTATCACAAGGGGCATTTCTACATCCATGCTCGACCCATCTACATCTGATGATCTGGTTCTTGAGAGGGGAAGGTTGGAGGCCCTAGGCTGTCCAAGTAGGGCCATCTCCACAATATTAAATGCCAGAAGAACAGGCACCAACAGGGTCTACCAGAGGATTTGGAAAAAGTATTCAGACTACACCTCTTCCACTGCAGGTTCTTGCAATAACCCAAAGATACATGATATCCTGGGCTTCTTACAATCAGGATTGGATCTCTCATTGTCAGTCAGCTCGCTGCGAGTCCAAATCGCTGTAATCTCTGCCTTTACGGGTGTTTCCTGGGCTAGACACCCTCTTACTCAGTAGTTTTTCAGAGGAGCAATAAGGCTCAGACCTCAGAGCCAAGTTTTTCTAATTGGGATCTTCTCCTTGTCCTGGATTTTTTCTTAGGTAGAGAGTTGGAACATGAAGATCAATCTTCTGTCAAATGACTCTCTCTAATAGTTGTCTTCTTGGTGGCTATAACATCGGCCAAGAGGGTCTCTGAAATCAGCTCTCAGGGATGCAAGGGGCCATTTCTAAACTTTTTAATTCCTATGTTGGGTTCAAACCCCAAAGTGGCATCTGTGTTTCATGACAATCAGGAGATTGCTCTTCCAACGTTCAGATCTACCGAGGATTCCAGTGTTTATCCCTTAGATGTTGGAAAAGCTCTGAGTCAGTATCTTGAAGCTACAGCTTCTTTCCGTCAGACCGACCACCTGCTCGTTCTTTTCACAGGAAGTATAAGGGAATGCGTGCCTCTTCCAGATCTATCGGAGCATGGATTGTTCAGGCCATTCAGTGGGCCTATAAAGCCAAGGGCTTGGCGCCTCCAGAAGCGGTGACTGCTCACTCAACTAGAAGTGTCTTCATCATGGGCGGCATCACGTCACGTGCCTCCAGAAGTTATTTGCAAGGTGGCCTTGTGGTCTTCAATTAACACGTTCATGGCACACTACTGCGTAGTGGTTTACGTATCTTGTCTGTTGATGGTGCCAATTAAACCTTTTTTCTTTTGTCCAGCACTCTGCCCACCCGGGTGTGTATGGCTAGTTATTTCCCACACGTAGGCTGCCATGGAGTCTGTCAGGAAAACGGAAAATTTATATCAAATACTTACCGTAATTTTCCTTTCCTGATGGACTCCATGGCAGCAGGAGTTCCCTCCCAGTGGCTGGAGTAGGCTAAATTATGGAACACGGCCTCTGGCCCAGAGCAAAGATTTATGGGAGAAGGGTCCTATGAGGTATGAGGGGCGGGATTAACCCACACGTAGGCTGCCATGGAGTCCATCAGGAAAGGAAAATTACGGTAAGTATTTGATATAAATTTTCCGTTATAATACACCACTCAGCGCCTACGGACCACGAATATTGCTAATACCAAAAGGTGCAATGACCACACCAGTCATCCACAAATGAGCAGTAAATGTTGACAAAAATATTTTTAAAAAATAAAAATATTAAAAAATATATATTATATATATGTATAAAAACATATATATAACTAAGCAGCTGTTTAAAACATGGCAAAATATATATAACAGTAGTAAAAAATAAAATAAAGACAATAATCTATGTCAGTCAATACTACAAACAGCGCTGAATGTTGAATAATAGCAGTGGTCAACACCACATAAAAGTCTTTTTAGACAGATGCAAATAAGTTCCAGGGCTTCAAAAGAATGTCCATGGGTGATCCTAAAGAAATAAGTAGAGTGCACCTTCCACCGACCCTCCAGATCCACCACGTGACACACACACCCCTTAGGGGTTAACACTCACCAGAGCAATATTGAAATAAAGCCTTGAACAGATATTGCTGCATCCAAGCCAAACACTGAAATATTGCATCCGTCAAGGGGACATCAGAATGAATAAAGGGGTCACATTATGGGGCCACTTTCCTGAGATTGCGGCCTCCCTAGCACAAATTTAAAAGGTAAATTATTAAGTCAGGTTTAGCTGCATTAGTACAGTGGGGTTAGGGGCCCCGCCCCTTTTGGGGCCGGTCCACAAGGAAGCAAGAAGAGGCAATCAGGTTTCAGGGAACTTTCTGGATTTTGGGATTGCTTATAAAAGGGCCAGCAGGCGCAGGGTTCTGCCTCTTTTCAGCTGAACAAGCAGGAAGATTTGAGCTCTTACCTTACACAGAACATCTTACATGATGGAAGCGCTGGTGATGCAGCTATTAGAGAAAGCTGGCAGCTCAGGAGGAGAGGCATGGCTTAGACGCTGCCTGGAGTCAGCCCCGGAGGAAGAAGGACGGCTGCTGGAGCAAGAGGGTGGAGACTTGGTAGCGAGCGGCGAGAGGAGGAATGACACTGACATGGTGCAGGGAGATCCTGAACCAGCTCCGCCTGCAAAAGCGAGGAGACGCGCACCGCCGGAGAGGGAAGGAGGGGCTTCCGCAGAAGCTACAGACACCCGTGCGCCGCTAGTGATGCTGAGGGAAGATGGCGGTGGTGTGACGTCACGAGGCCGCCGCGGAGGTCAGAAGAGGCGGACCTGTTCGCAGTCGCCGGCTGGAAGAGGAGGACGGCGCGGCCAGCCGCAGCAGGCCGCACAGGACAGTCGGGGGAGACAGCGCGCGCAGCGGTC
This sequence comes from Rana muscosa, assembly GCA_029206835.1. NCBI lineage: Eukaryota > Metazoa > Chordata > Amphibia > Anura > Ranidae > Rana > Rana muscosa. Next base: position 65,216,944 of record CM055120.1, read on the forward strand.
TCCCGGGAACCAGCGCTTAGAGTGTCAGCAAGGCACTCAGAACACAGACATGCCACAGCATGCAACAGGTGAGCAGATGCTACAGGTGCAAGACCCCCCTTCAATGCTGGAGCAGGTGGCTCAGCAGCAGGTGTTGCAGGCTCCAGCTGGTGGTGAGTTAAACCAATTGCATGTACTATCTGGTTTGGTAGGCTCTTTGTCTTCCATAATACAATCACTGTCTAAAGGTTCAGCACCTGCTGTGTCTGCTGCTTCTATTTCTGTTAACCCTTCTGTGTCATCTCTTACTCCAGTACTGTCTAATCTGCCTGTCAGCTTACTATTTCAGCTAGATAAAGTTTCTGCTATGCAGTCTGACAAATCAGCTCCTGAGCTCTTGCAGACGGCTGGGCAAAGGTTACTGGTCCCTGAGATATATATGAAAGATTCCATGCCATGTGAAATGTCCCCTTTAGGATACCATTTAAGTGTAAATGTTAAGGAAAAGATTTGGAAAGGGGAATATGTTGACATTCTTTCTCTCCTGCCTGCGCATAAAGAATTTGTTAGAACAGAAAGGAGGGGGGAGGAGAGAAGCGAAGAAGAATCCCTAGGTCGTTTAACAATTGGCTTCAAGCCTTTTGTATTTATTCTGGCATTATGGCGGAGAAGCACCCGGAAAGGTGTGGGGGGCTTTTCCAGCATCTAGATCACATCTTGGAAGCCTATAAAAATTTTGGGGGCCTGGGGTGGTTTTTCTATGACGAATCCTTTCGTCAGAAACTGTCCATTCACCCGTCTCTAAGGTGGGGTATGAAAGATGTGGGCTTGTGGCTCAATTTGATTGTGCCACAAAGGCAGGTAGCGCCTAGACAACCCGCTACGACAGGGTCGACAGCGGCCTTTAGGAAAGGCTGCTGTTTTGCATTTAATGACAGCCAGTGCCGCTGGAATAATTCGGGTAAATACAGACACGAATGTGCCATTTGTGCGGGGACGCACCCAGCGGCAAAATGTTTTAAGCGGAATGCAGTGACAGGAGCTAGCCCGGTCCAGCATATTTTTCCCAAAAGCCTGCACGCCAGTGAGGCTGGAAAAAATGCGCCCGTGGCTGGACATCTACCCAAACAGGGAGAAGGCTTGTTTACTCAGTAAAGGTTTTGATCAGGGTTTCCCGTTGCCTTCCTTTTCGGGGGAGGGGTGTAAATTGGTAGGTAATTTGAAATCTGTAGATCAATTTCCCCAGGTGGTAAGGGATAAGTTATGTAAAGAACTAAAGGAAGGTAGAATTGCTGGCCCTTTTGAGCACCCCCCCTTCTATAATTTTCGGATTTCCCCATTGGGGGTAGTGCCAAAACGGGAACCCAATGAATTTCGTATTATACACCATCTATCCTTTCCAAAAGGTGACTCCTTGAACGATGAGATTGACGGGAGCCTATGCTCAGTGTCGTATGCCACATTCGAAGAAGCGATTGGTAAGATCAGGAGGTTTGGCCCTGGGGCCTTGTTGGCGAAGGCTGACATAAAATCCGCATTTCGCCTCTTGCCCATCTACCCGGAGGCTTTCAACTCGTTGGGGTTTTATTTTGAGGGTCAATACTTTTTTGACATGTGTCTCCCGATGGGGTGTTCGTTGTCATGTTCCTACTTTGAATCATTCTCTACATTTCTCCACTGGGTACTTGGCATCCGATCTGGGCTGGATGGTGCGGTGCACTATCTAGATGATTTTTTGTTTGTTGGCCCAGCAGACTCTAGTTTTTGTTCTGACTTGTTGCTGTCATTTCAGGCCATGGCTTTTGAATTTGTAGTACCGTTGGCTGAGGGAAAAAACTTGCTTGCCAAGCACTTCATTGGAGTTTTTGGGCATAGAGATAGATACTTGCGGTATGGAATTTCGTTTGCCGGAAAAAAAAATTGAGTAAATTAAAATGGTTAATCACGACGGTGTTGCGGAAAAAGAAGGTACGCTTGAAAGAAATACAGTCGCTGCTGGGGGTTCTGGCATTTGCGTGCAGAATCATGCCTGTTGGCAGAATATTTTCGCGTCGGCTTTACCTGGCGATTTCAGGCTTGAAATCTCCTTTGGATCATGTTAGAATAACGGCCCCCATTAAGGAAGATCTTTTGGTTTGGGCCAACTTTCTTGACGGATATAACGGTAGGTCCTTTTTTCAGGCGGAATTTGTTGTGGCAAAGGATTTTTGTTTATTTACGGATGCAGCTGGCTCCAAAGGCTTCGGTGCCATCTGGAGATCGCACTGGTGTTGCGCGGCTTGGCCGGAGCCTTGGGTGAGTTCGGGAGTGACCAGGAACGTGGTATTGCTAGAATTATTTCCAATATTAGTGGCATTGGAGTTGTGGGGCTCAGAGTTCGCTAATAGGCGCATCTTGGTGGAAACGGATAACAAGGGTGTATTATATGCAGTGAACTGCCTTTCATCCAGTTCTTTGCCGGTAATCAAAATCTTGCGTCAGGTGGTCTTCAGATGCCTCAAATTTAATATTTGGTTGAAGGCTAGGTATACCCCGGGGATATTGAATAATAAAGCTGATTCTCTATCTCGTTTTCAGGAGGAGCGTTTTCGGAGTCTGCTGCCGGAGGCGGACGCAGTTGGCAACTCATGCCCGGCCTATCTGTGGGAGATGATCTGAGTACTGTGACGAATGCTATAAAAAGCTCTTTAGCTCCTAGAACCTGGTCGAGTTACTCGGCAGCCTGGAGCAGCTGGATATCCTTTGCAAGTGCTGAAGGTGGTCAGTTTGATAAGCCTTCGGAAGGTACCATTTTGGCTTTTATGTCAAGTTTAATGCGGCAGCAACTTTCACATAGTTATGTGACAAGAACGCTGGCCGGTATGTCCTTTTTCTTCCGTTTATTGGGTCTGAGACCTTGTTCTTCTTATTTTTCTGTAAAACAGGCACTGAAGGGATACAAGAGATTGACGTTTGTCATAGATGATAGGAGACCGATTTCTCTTGACATTCTCGGTGGCCTTTGCAGAATGACTTCAGTGGTTTGTTTTTCCTCCTACGAGGCCTTATTATTCAGGACAGCTTTTGTGCTTGCATTTTTTGGGGCATTTCGCATCTCGGAATTAATTCCAGTGAGCAAACAAGGTGGTTCGGGTGTGCGATTTGACCAGGTGCTAGTTGATCAGTCGGGTGTTCATGTGTGGCTGCAGTATTCCAAAACAGACCATGGTATGGTAAGGGTAGATGGGTTCATCTAAAAGAACAAAATGAGAGCTTATTGTGCCCGGTAGCCTTGGTTAAACAATTTATGGGGCTTAGGCCTCCCGGGGAGGGAATTTTTCTCATTCATGCTAATTTATTGCCCCTGACGAAATACCAATTCGATGCAGTTTTAAAAAAGAGTTTGGGTGCCATGGGTTTAAGTCATTTTAAGTTTTCCTCCCACTCCTTTCGGATTGGCGCAGCTTCGGAGGCGGCCCGATCGGGCGTCTCCGAATCAGATATCAAGGCATTGGGTGGGTGGAAGTCAAAATGTTTTAAGTTGTATGTTCGTCCTAATTTGTTTATTTAATTTTAGGTACCCAGCACACAGTGTGGATTTTGGGGCATTCATTTATTTATTGGGCACAAAAAAGAGCGGCTCAACGCAACTATTCATCAAATTTATCCTTGCACCCGGACTCATTTTGTTTGTTCTGGAAAGGTATAAGAGGCCTTCAATGGCCGCAACTGGATTTGCATGTGTCTAGGTTATGTCAGCTGTGGCCATTGCCATCCATACTGATAATTCATTTGGGAGGTAACGATTTGGGAAATGTTAACACTTTGGACTTATTATTTATGATTAAGCGTGACCTGCATCGCTTCAGTGCGACTTTCCCAGGTACAACCATAGTTTTTTCAGAAGTGGTTCCTCGTCTTTCATGGCTCTCCTCTGCGCAGAGGAGGGTGATGGAAAAAATGAGGAAGAGAGTCAATAGGGCTCTCGAAAAGTTCATGCCCCAAGTTGGGGGACTGTCTTATAGGCACATGGACTTGGAAGGGGGATATCCAGGTCTGTACAGACTGGATGGGGTGCACTTATCAGAAGTAGGAAATGACATTTTTAATGTTGGTCTGCAGAACATGATCGAAAAGGCCGCGACGATTGGGGTGTGCCGGTCTTGATGCTCAAGACCGACGTGTGGGGACTTTTATTTATCTTTGAAGTTGTGCTACTGCTCGAGTTCTAACAACTGAGCAGGTAGAAATATGTTATTGGATGATTTATGAAGTTTGGAATGATAATAAAGATTTATGGACAATTATTTGTGAAAAACCAATAAAGGTGTCACGGCCAAGTTTTTGCCATTTAAAAAATGTGTTCAGTTATTTATTTTAGTTAAGTTGTATCTGGGGAAGTTCTGGTTTGGGCGGGTGGGGCCTGCAATCTCATGAATAAAGGGGTCACATTATGGGGCCACTTTCCTGAGATTGCGGCCTCCCTAGCACAAATTTAAAAGGTAAATTATTAAGTTAGGTTTAGCTGCATTAGTACAGTGGGGTTAGGGGCCCCGCCCCTTTTGGGGCCGGTCCACAAGGAAGCAAGAAGAGCCAATCAGGTTTCAGGGAACTTTCTGGATTTTGGGATTGCTTATAAAAGGGCCAGCAGGTGCAGGGTTCTGCCTCTTTTCAGCTGAACAAGCAGGAAGATTTGAGCTCCCTCCCTACCGCCCCAGTCGCGTACACTTTTATGTGGTGGGTCACCCTGGATCCAGGGGGGACTTTTATTTATCTTTGAAGTTGTGCTACTGCTCGAGTTCTAACAACTGAGCAGGTAGAAATATGTTATTGGATGATTTATGAAGTTTGGAATGATAATAAAGATTTATGGAAAATTATTTGTGAAAAACCAATAAAGGTGTCGCGGCCAAGTTTTTGCCATTTAAAAAATGTGTTCAGTTATTTATTTTAGTTAAGTTGTATCTGGGGAAGTTCTGGTTTGGGCGGGTGGGGCCTGCAATCTCATGAGATGGGCTTCCAAAAAGCAAACAAAAGGAAAGCACATAGCGTAACCCAGTTTATTTTATATAGCAAACCCTCACAGACATTGCCCCCTCACACATTAAACGTACATCAATACATAATCAAAATGAGCAAACATGAAGGATGGTTAACATCACCGTATCCGCCGTCCGGCGTATATCAAGAGAACCGAGGGCTGCAATGCTTGTCTCCCTCTTCCTGGTTCTCTGAACGGTGGAACGCAAACCAGCACTTCCAGCGTGTCATGTAGGTCACGCCCTGACGCGCTTCGTCATTGGCTGACTTCGACAGAGGGCGTGCCCACACGACGCACACGCCGACTTATATTACGTCCCCGTCCTCAGCCCTAGCCAATCAGCGCGCGCCCAACAAAGCAATAGGCGCACAATGCAATGAAGACAGATCACACTGAAGGCTTTCTACAGGGAGAGGAATGGGACAAACATAGTCTTAACTGCATATCCTAGTACAAATCACCCGGATATAACTTCACAAGGGTTTATACAGGATACTAGGTATAATATTACATTAAAAACTGCATCAAAATTAATTACATCAAAAAAACTTGTTAAAAAACTAATATATTTCATATGTTTATACTAATAAATATAAACACTAATTAATATAATCGATTAGCCAGTTAACCCCTGTGGGTGATGGCCACTACACAGGGTGATAACATGGTATAGGCAAACCTTCTAAAACATGGATTTATATAATAAAAATGCTAAAACTTATATATACATGCCATGTCAGGTACCCAAATCTTATTAAAACAATAAACGAATTGCACTGATAGATGAAATTTAAAAATCACTAATAAAACAGTTGATATCCAACTCAACGTTTAACCCTTTGGGCGACAAAGTGTCTACAGAGAAAATCCATTGGGTTTCTCTCTTAGAAAGATCTCTGACCAAATTAGAGCCCCTCCATGCTGGCTTTAAATGGTCAATACCCCAAAATTTGAGGCCTGTGGGATCCTGGTTGTGAAAATTTTTAAAATGAAGCGACACATTATGGTCTTTATAACCAATAATAATATTTGCAATGTGTTCTGACACTCTGATTTTAAGTTGACATTTAGTGCGGCCTATGTACATAAGCCCGCAATGACATTGGAGGGCATACACAACGTAGGAGGTGTTGCACGTGATAAATTCCCTAATAATAAACTCCTTATTGTTTGAAGTTGATGTAAAGGTTTCAACGGCCCTCAATGGCCTGTTGACCTCTTTACATGCACGGCATCTCCTACAGGCAAAAAAGCCATCTCTGTCCCAAAAAGTGGAGGGTCTGGATGGAGGATCCAGGACCTTCCTTACTATTTTATCGGCAAAGCTCAGGGCCCTTCTATAAATAAAACCAGGTTTTTTGAGGCAATACTGTAGAGAGTACTTTATCCATGCATAAAACATGCTAGTGAGTATAGAAGATCTCTTCAACCTCCTTATATTGGGAATGGAAGCTCGAGATAAAACTCCATTCTCTTCCTCTATCTACCTGAGCAGGTAATGAGTCCCTGAGGAAATTGTCCCTAGGTAGTTCCGCCAGTTCGCAGATGATAGAATTCAATACCTCTTCTTTATAACCTTTTTCTAAAAATGTATCCTTTATAATCTGAGCTTGTAGTAAAAAATCACTTCCCTCAGAGCAATTCCTTTTAACTCTGGTAATTTGTCCTTTAGGTATGTTTTTCAACCAAATAGGATGGTGTCCACTGCTAACCGGTAAATAGCTATTGGAATCTGTAGCTTTAAAAAATACTTTCGTTCCCAACCTATTTTCACGTCTGTAAATGTGAACATCCAAAAAATGAATATCACTGGGGCTATATTCACTAGTCAGTTTGATGTTATTTTTATTATTATTAAGTTCACTTAAGAATTCTTGCAACGTATCTACAGGCCCCTCCCAGATAAAAAACAGATCATCAATGTATCTTTTATACATCAGAAGTTGTGGGCGTGTTACAGAGAAAATAAACTTGTCCTCCCATTCCCCCATGAATAAATTTGCTATGCTGGGGGCAAATTTAGCCCCCATAGCAACACCTCTTGACTGGGAATAAAAATCTCCATTAAACCAGAAAAAATTATGGTTCAAACAGAAATCAAGGGAATTCCTTAGAAAGCTCTTCTGGTTATGTGGTATATCGTCGCGTTTGCATAGTGCCCAATTCAGAGCCAGCAGGGCATCATCATGCTGGATGATGGTGTATAGGGCAGAGACATCCGCAGTTACCAAAAAAATCTCCTCTTTCCCTGTGAGGTCTACTGCCTGTAACATCTGAAGTAAACTTTTGGTGTCCTTCAAATAGGCACGAGTCTCTACCACACTTTTTTGGAGATATAAATCCAAATATTGTCCCAGACGGGATGTGATGGATCCAATCCCGTTGACAATGGGTCTTCCGGGGGGACAATTAACATCTTTATGGATCTTAGGGAGGGTGTAAATAGTGGGGATTCTACTACTGCTAGGCACGAGATAGGTCCTCTCGCGATTAGTCAAAACTCCAGTAGAATAACCCATTTCAATCAAACATTTCAGGTTAATTTCATACTGACTAGATGGATCTTTCTCCAACCTAGTGTAGGTATTGGTGTCATCTAACATCTCCTTAAGTTGGTTGACATAAAATGTCTTATTCAAAATAACCACTCCTCCCCCTTTATCAGCGGGTCTAATTATTATATCTTTTCTCTCTTCAAGCATTGAAATTCCGTCTAATATATGGCGCGGATTAATCTCCTTTTTGGGTACTATGTGCTGAAGATCTCGTATCACAAGACCCTTAAACGTTTCCAATTGGTGGTTCGCGCCATTCAAAGGATTGAAGAGGGACTTATTACGAAGCCCACTATCTAATGCCACAGACGACAAATTGGTCGTAGGTTGGGAATTTTTGTTAAGAAAATATTTTTTCATATTTATTTTACGTACATATCTATGTATGTCTATGAAAACATCAAACTTATTAATTGGCCTTTTCAGGCCGCATTTTAATCCTAAATGGAGAATATTTGTTTCCTTATGTGATAAAATTGTGTCACTCAAATTAAAAATGCCACCTAATCTGGGCCTCTGCTTCTTTTTCTGGATTTTTGCCCCCGCTCTGCATCCTCGCGTTCGTCTCTCCTCTGGCTGGGATGTTGAACCTGATCCCTTTCCCAATAAGGTGGTTCTTTCCACTGGGGGTCTCTGTATTCCTGATTTTGTTGAGTGTGAGCCGGAGGTCTTCCCCTTCTTTGGGGACGACCTCTGCCTCGTCTCTGCCACCCCCTCCCCCTCCCTAAAAAAGGACGGGGAGATCGATAGTCGCTTCTTGTTCCATTCTCCCATAATGGTTCAAACCTATTATGAACTGGAACATGATATTGTTGATTATGGGGTGTATGATAGTGGGCGCTACTGGGTCCATCTCTCACTGAGCTCCCTCTACCGTAGTCCCCATTAGTCCTAATAGGTGTGGAGTGGTCCCTCGGTGGATGTGGGGGGGCATCATTCCTCCTCACATCACTTGTACCGGGGACATTAGTGGATATCTGTGGAGGTCTTGACACAGGGTCATCATAGTGAATATTTTCACCATTGGTTTCCCTATTATCTGCAGTCCTATTTTGCTGCCAAAGATAGACAGAATTAGAACGAAAGTCACCCAAATCACGATGAAACTTTTTAGTTTTCTTTTTCTGGGTATCTTTGTCCACCTTTTCAAGTTTTTTCTTTATCCGGATATTAAAGTCAGATACCTGCTGTGAATCTTTAATAGGGTCAAGCTGCAATTTAAGATCATTAATCCTGCTCTCAAGTTTTGACATTTTTTTCCGTTTACGTTTCAGGATTAGATCTTGAAGTTTAAAACCCATAGTATTAAAAAAGTCATACCACTCGTTCATAGATTCAAGGTCATCTAGACCATCTTGGGGAGCTACTTCCCAACGAAGGCTTCTAATTATAATTTTTTCTTTTATATAATATTCTAATGTGCAAATGTCCCACCATGTACGTTGTGTATGCCCTCCAATGTCCTTGTGGGCTTATGTACATAGGCCGCACTAAACGTCAACTTAAAATCAGAGTGTCAGAACACATTGCAAATATTATTATTGGTTATAAAGACCATAATGTGTCGCTTAATTTTAAAAATTTTCACAGCCAGGATCCCACAGGCCTCAAATTTTGGGGTATTGACCATTTGAAGCCAGCATGGAGGGGCTCTAATTTGGTCAGAGATCTTTCTAAGAGAGAAACCCAATGGATTTTCTCTGTAGACACTTTGTCGCCCAAAGGGTTAAACGTTGAGTTGGATATCAACTGTTTTATTAGTGATTTTTAAATTTCATCTTATCAGTGCAATTCGTTTATTGTTTTAATAAGATTTGGGTACCTGACATGGCATGTATATATAAGTTTTAGCATTTTTATTATATAAATCCATGTTTTAGAAGGTTTGCCTATACCATGTTATCACCCTGTGTAGTGGCCATCACCCACAGGGGTTAACTGGCTAATCGATTACATTAATTAGTGTTTATATTTATTAGTATAAACATATGAAATATATTACTGTTTTTTAACAAGTTTTTTTGATGTAATTAATTTTGATGCAGTTTTTAATGTAATATTATACCTAGTATCCTGTATAAACCCTTGTGAATTTATATCCGGGTGATTTGTACTAGGATATGCAGTTAATACTATGTTTGTCCCATTCCTCTCCCTGCAGGAAGCCTTCAGTGTGATCTGTCTTCATTGCATTGTGCGCCTATTGCTTTGTTGGGCGCGCGCTGATTGGCTAGGGCTGAGGACGGGGACGTAATATAAGTCGGCGTGTGCGTCGTGTGGGCACGCCCTCTGTCGAAGTCAGCCAATGACGAAACGCGTCAGGACGTGACCTACATGACACGCTGGAAGTGCTGGTTTGCGTTCCACCGTTCAGAGAACCAGGAAGAGGAAGACAAGCATTGCAGCCCTCGGTTCTCTTGATATACGCCGGACGGCGGATACGGTGATGTTAACCATCCTTCATGTTTGCTCATTTTGATTATGTATTGATGTACGTTTAATGTGTGAGGGGGCAATGTCTGTAAGGGTTTGCTATATAAAATAAACTGGGTTACGCTATGTGCTTTCCTTTTGTTTGCTTTTTGGAAGCCCATCTCATTCTGATGCCCCCTTGACGGATGCAATATTTCAGTGTTTGGCTTGGATGCAGCAATATCTGTTCAAGGCTTTATTTCAATATTGCTCTGGTGAGTGTTAACCCCTAAGGGGTGTGTGTGTCACGTGGTGGATCTGGAGGGTCGGTGGAAGGTGCACTCTACTTATTTCTTTAGGATCACCCATGGACATTCTTTTGAAGCACTGGAACTTATTTGCATCTGTCTAAAAAGACTTTTATGTGGTGTTGACCACTGCTATTATTCAACATTCAGCGCTGTTTGTAGTATTGACTGACATAGATTATTGTCTTTATTTTATTTTTTACTACTGTTATATACATATGTAACTCTACCTCCAACTAAGAAGGCCGCAGATTTAGTTTGGGCCCTGAAGACAGCTCCGCCAAGCCCCGGCAATGTACTTGACCCCCTACTGGCACAGTTAGTTATGGCAGCAATATTTACTTATACTGTATGAGAAATCTCAGACACCAAGGCAATAATGAAAGGGGTACCAAATTTACTTTAAGCTTATGGTAAAAAGGTTAACAGTGGTAACAATGTACAGGTAATAAGTTGCAGAGCCCTGCAGCAATTAACATACTTTGCATTAAATGAACAGTAAAGGTGCGCCGCGTGGGCGACCGTTAACTAGGCGCCCTGTGGCGCAGTGACTAAATGAACTAACTAGCTGGCCAGACATGGCTCAGATATCTACAACTCAGTCTATAGGGGATGATGGTTTTCTTCACCGGCAAGTCTTTAAAGGTGGTGCACATTTACAGAATACCATTTGTAATCCAATGGGAAGGTAGAGATGAAATAAACACTTTGCTATGTGAACTCTGAGTTCAGCTCTGATAAGGTTCTCCAGTGAGAGTATCAGAAATAACTTGTGGGCCACGGCAGTCTATAGGCACATTAGCAACAACAGTATATGGTCTGGGCATACGCCCTCTCACCCATCCAGACGCGGCCCCAGTCCGGGAACTTCCACCGACTGTGTCACACACACACACAGTGTCTCCAGCGATCGGGTCCCCGATCCAACCAAGGCTGTAGGTAAGCGACGTCAGATGCCACCCAGGCTCGCAGTGGGGTGGAAGGCTCTTTGGTGCTGCGCAAGGCCTCAGGCTTCAGGCCCTGCACTCCGGCACATCCACACAGGAGGATCAGTCACAGAAGTCTCGTTTCCCAAAGAGGCTGAGCCCAGCCTCGCCTCCTCCTTTTATAACCCCTCCCATGAGTCTCTGTGGTGGAAATATTGTCGAATGGGGTTCTGGGTAATGTAGTCTCTCTCCTCTGCTTTCACTTCCAGTAATGTCTCTTCTCTACTTCCTCCTGACTCACCTCTCACCTGGAACTTCTTGCCTCTCTGCATTAAAGGGGAACACTCCGCTACACACTCCCCCCACTTGAACTCTTTGGTCCCCAAAGATAATCCTTAACAAAGACTATGTACAACACTAGACAATTCTGCGAACGATGTTGGCATAGGGGATTTCCCACCAAAACTGAGGGGTAGAATTCCCTCGCCCACAGGTCACATTATCATGGGTGGCCTGCCTAACTGTGCTAGAGAGTGAGCTGGGGTTGCCTTCCACCAAATGGACAGTGGAGGGATCTGGATTTTCAGCACTCCTCCTAGCAGTAACTACAGAGTCTTCTGAGCTATTCCCCATTTGTGGGTAGGTCAGCTTCTTAGGAGGCCGGATGACTCTTCGAGCCCTTTGCTCTCTTGGGATTTCTGGCTCTGGCACCACAGGCTCCTCTTCCTCTGAGTAACTATCATGGGCATCTTCCCAGTAATCTGATGAAGGATTAGATGGGATGAACTCTGTGGCTTCTGGGTTCAGTGTTCCATCTGGAGTGTCTTCAGTGGTTGGAAGATCTATAGTAGAAGTGCACATTTACAGAATACCATTTGTAATCCAATGGGAAGGTAGAGATGAAATAAACACTTTGCTATGTGAACTCTGAGTTCAGCTCTGATATGGTTCTCCAGTGAGAGTATCAGAAATAACTTGTGGGCCACGGCAGTCTATAGGCACATTAGCAACAACAGTATATGGTCTGGGCATACGCCCTCTCACCCATCCGGACGCGGTCCCAGTCACACACACACACAGTGTCTCCAGCGATCGGGTCCCCGATCCAACCAAGGCTGTAGGTAAGCAACGTCAGATGCCACCCAGGCTCGCAGTGGGGTGGAAGGCTCTTTGGTGCTGCGCAAGGCCTCAGGCTTCAGGCCCTGCACTCCGGCACATCCGCACAGGAGGATCAGTCACAGAAGTCTCGTGTCCCAAAGAGGCCGAGCCCAGCCTCGCCTCCTCCTTTTATAACCCCTCCCATGAGTCTCTGTGGTGGAAACATTGCCGAATGGGGTTCTGGGTAATGTAGTCTCTCTCCTCTGCTTTCACTTCCAGTAATGTCTCTTCTCTATTTCCTCCCGACTCACCTCTCACCTGGAACTTCTTGTCTCTCTGCATTAAAGGGGAACACCCCGCTACACATACTTATAAGAGTGATGGTTGTTGAACTTCTGTCTATGCAAATAGCATGTGAATTCTCATATAACAAGGTGTCAAGTTCTGGACCTTAAAACTAAATCTGAGTGCCACAAAACTCTATTAAAGTCTTAATTACATTTTTAATATTTAAAGCAAACTCATCAAGCCATTCATGTCTCCATTCTTTATTTTGTTGAGAAATCACTTTGAAAAGCAACCCCTAACATATCTAGCTGTGGCCATCTTGAGTAAGGGTTCATTCACACCAACCACTGCATTGCAACACCATCAGCGGATAGAAGAAGCATGGACCTCTGAGGAGGAGAGCTCCACCTGGAGTCTAGGGGATGGGACTAGACATGTGGAGGCATATGGCCTGGACAGAATATCATAAAGGGAAATAGTGAGTAGCACCATAGCACCCCTCCTGTTAGATAGTGGGACATTAAGTTGTGACTACCAGGACTTGGAGATGTATTAAATGTATTCTAATGCCAGTATTTTGGGACGTTGTGGATGTTGTACACAAACTGAAGTGAATGACAAAATGCGGGCTGTTCTACTTTGATAACGTGTTCAAGTAAAGATAAAAACAAAGATACTTCCTGTCTCATTATTGTCTCAGCCGGGGGACACAGCATTTAAAGTGCCATTAAACCCCCTTTGAAAACCATCCATGACAAACTCCCATTACATGCTATATAACAGTGTTCATACTCACAAAGCCACTAAACATTTCTTTGCAGGTGCATGCTTTGGCCAATCATCGGACATCAATGCACTGCGATCTTGCAGTGCATTATGGGGCGTTCCGCGGGCGCTCAAATTTCCTGCGAACGCCCTATAATGTTTGGAATTCGGCGAACGGACAAACTTACATTGGACTCGAACCGCGGGCTCCACCCTTTGTCTCCAGGAGGGATCCACCAGGTGTTGGTGAGTGACACATAGCCGGGAACGCTGGGGAGGCATGCCCGGAGCGGATTGGGAAGATGCAATCTGAGATGGATGTAGAGCCAGTAAGGACTGTGTTGTCATGGGAAGTGGAAGCAGCCAGGAGGGCTGGCAGTGTCTGAAGAGGACTGACTGGGATCAGTAGTCCACCAAAGAGGGCAGCTAGCACCAGAACTTTCTTTTGCTACACCATAGGGGCCCGCGGTCCCTGCCTGTAATAATGCACTTTGCTAAGGCCAGTGCTAGGCCTAACCATGTGCTAGTTGCGCTTGAACAATTGTGCAGGAGGGAGAAGGAAAGATAGTCCGCAGCAAGTATTGTGCAGGAGGAGAGTATCTAATTTGCCCCAAGCCATGCAAGAATCTTTTATAGGCATCCCATGAATCACTTAACCCATCCAAGTTTAATCCCTCAATAAAACACAAAAACAAAGCTGATGGACTTTTCATTGTCTGGAGTGTCTGGAGGGGAATGCCGGGCTGGGCAGGGTGACAGGTGGGCCACATCACTCAGCAGCCCCTAGGGGTGTACCGCTACATTAGAGTCTGCAGGCCACAGTGAAGGTTCCTTGGATGTTTGGGGTTGCAAATGGAGTTGGAGATTTGGTCAGGATCGATGATGCCCTCAATGCTGAGAAATCCAGGCAGATACTTATCTATCATATGCCATACCATCAGGGAAATGTGTGATTGGCCCCAAATGTATTCTGCAGCAGGACAACGACCCCAAACATACAGCCAATGTCATTAAGAACTATCTGCAGCGTAAAGAAGAACAAGGAGTCCTGGAGGTGATGGTTTGACCTCCACAGAGCTCTGATCTCAACATCATGGAGTCTGTCTGGGATTACATGAAGAGACAGCCCACATCCACAGAAGATCTGTGGTTAGTTCACCAAGATGTTTGGAACAACCTCCCAGATAGCAAGGATAACTTGCCGCAAATTTGTGGCAGTGTTGAATTGTAAGTCTTGTTAACTTGCTGCACATTTTCACTGGCAAGTTGTAAGTTCTAGTAATAGTTGATGCTTTTCCAATTTGTAGCAAACTTGCGTGGCAAGTCTCCAGCAAGAGCAAAGTTGCAGTGGTGAGTCTACACAGTAAGAGCTCTGCAAGTCTACAACATGAAAATTCAGCCACAGTGACCCCCTGTGGTGGGAGGACTATTGCACAACATAACTGAACCAGAACTTTCTGCAGACTTGCAAAATGTTTGCAAAGAAAGTTGATCTGGAGTCATGCAATATGAAATTGCTGCATTTGTGCAACAAACTTGTGAAGCCTGGCAAGTCTAGAAATAGCTTAGCAAGTCATATTCAAACTTGCAGCACAATTTCTTGCTATCTGGGATCCCACCACGACCCTCATCCCTATCTAAATTCTCCAAAAACAACATCCCCTAGACTGGTCATTGAAGAAAGGAGCGGAAGTGTTGTGTGCACCTGGCTGTAGAAAATACTCTGTGCCGGGCTGTGGGGCTGAAGTTTGGGAAGACCTGGGCAAAAAATTCCTGCGGCTCCTACAGGAGTAGTGCTACATGTATAATGTAGGCTTGTGCACAACGGAAAAATTCGGTTAGTTTCGGTTCGTTTCTTTTCGGTCCTGTTGATTCGTAATCATTCGTAATTTTGCTAGACGGGATTTTTCGTGTTCGGACTAATTCGTATTTTCCCAAGCGACATTTTTCGTTGAATTTTTAGTTGATTTATAATTCGTACTTTCGGTAGAGTACATTGTTTTTCGTTGATTCTGGACACAACTCCTACTTTCGTAACTTTTTTTGGGTTCGTTGATTCGTAATTTTCTGTGTCTCTCTCACGACGACGCTGCCTATTATGCCTAATGTGCTTCGAATGGATTTGTACTTTTCTAAATACATAGCGGTTATTTGTAACGATTCGAAATCTCGTATTTTACTTTCGTTTTTTACATGCGGCTATAGCCTCCGCCCCTGTACACCATTTTGAGAGGGTTCAGCACGGTGAGGGAGAAGCAGAGAGCAGAGCAGAGTGTTATTGTGCTTCGAATGGATTCAAAATCTCGTATTTTACTTTCGTTTTTTACATGCGGCTATAGCCTCCGCCCCTGTACACCATTTTGAGAGGGAGTTCAGCACGGTGTGGGAGAAGCAGAGAGCAGAGCAGAGTGAGTGTTATTGTGCTTCGTACATTCGTAACTTTTTCATAACGAATTATGCCGAAGACATTCGGGCATTCGCTATTTGCGGTATAATTTATTTTGGATTCGGTCTTATTCGTAATTGCTTTGTTCGGAAATTCGAATGCTTCTGAATGTCCGAAAGTTGCTAAATTCGGACGAATTTCGATTCGTTACGAAACGAATTGCACAAGCCTAGTATAATGTACTATAATGTTGAAGTAATGTGTACCTACTTTTAAGTACCCTGTATATGTAGATATTATTTTAGAATAAGGTAGTTTCCCATGAAATAACACGTATTGTGTATGAGAGGTTTTGCTAATCCTTGGCGGTGATCAGAAATAACTCACTTCAGTCTTCTCTATCTGCAGCTATTCTTCCGTCAGAATACAAAGCTCAGATTGTTTCCCAGCCTCTCTCATTCACGGCCAGCCTTCTGCTCACAATGATAGGCTGAGGCTATGCTACCCTTAGCAGCAGCTGCGTTCCTCATTACACATGCTCAGTAGGGAGCGGTAAGATCAGTCTGTTTACTATCCTGGCCATGGCTTTGTCTCCTCTACTTTCCTCTCTCTTGTCGCTGAGTGTCACAAATGTGTATCAATGGGCAGCCTGGCTGTTTGGGCTCTATGTGCTGTATAGAATCACTAGGTTTTATATGGGATGGAGGGAGCTGGTCACTGCATTCCAACCTTTCCCAGGTCCTCCGTGTCACTGGCTGTATGGAAACGCACGGGAGGTAAGGTGCACTTTAATCCCTTTCAGATCTGATAATTGTATTATTGCATTTGGAATTGCACAACATTTGACACAAACACTCCTGTCCTTCCGTTATACCCAACTGTCTCTCTTTCAGGTGTGATTCATAGATTTGTATAAATGAATGTAGAATTGAACTAGCAAAAGTCTTTATATTATAATCTTAATCTTTAATCCAAACTTTTAAATATTATCTTTAGTATTTACATCTAATTCTTCATATCTCACATCTGGTGGACCACTGGGGATGCAGGCATGTAGCCTGGGTTCACACTGGTACCACAAACGCTCCGACATTGGGAGCTCATGACGTGTGAAAATAAATGTTTCCCTATGGGAGCCGTCTTATCTGGTCCGACACAAGTCGGTCCGACTTTGAAAATGCTCCCTGTACTACTTTGGTCCGACTTTGGTCCTACTTCAGCCCATTGAATATCATTGAAGTCGGATCAAAGTAGGATCCTTGTCCCTACCATCCGACTTGTGACATCCGACATGGTGATTACTAGGCTTGTGCAATTCGTTTCGTAACGAATCGAAATTCGTCCGAATTTAGCAACTTTCGGACATTCGGAAGCATTCGAATTTCCGAACAAAGCAATTACGAATAAAACCGAATCCGAAATAAATTATACCGCAAAATAGCGAATGCCCGAATGTCTTCCGCATAATTTGTTATGAAAAAAGTTACGAATGTACGAATCCATTCGAAGCACAATAACACTCTGCTCTGCTCTCTGCTTCTCCCTCACCGTGCTGAACTCCCTCTCAAAATGGTGTACAGGGGGCGGAGGCTATAGCCGCATGAAAAAACGAAAGTAAAATACGAGATTTCGAATCCATTCGAAGCACAATAACACTCTGCTCTGCTCTCTGCTTCTCCCTCACCGTGCTGAACCCTCTCAAAATGGTGTACAGGGGCGGAGGCTATAGCCGCATGTAAAAAACGAAAGTAAAATACGAGATTTCGAATCGTTACAAATAACCGCAATGTATTTAGAAAAGTACAAATCCATTCGAAGCACATTAGGCATAATAGGCAGCGTCGTTGTGAGAGAGACACGGAAAATTCCGAATCAACGAACCCAAAAAAAGTTACGAAAGTAGGAGTGTTGTCCAGAATCAAAGAAAAACAACGTACCCTACCGAAAGTACGAATTATAAATCAACTAAAAATTCAACTAAAAATGACGCTTGCGAAAATACGAATTAGTCTGAACACGAAAAATCCCGTCTAGCAAAATTACGAATGTTTACGAATCAACAGGACCGAAAAGAAACGAACCGAAACTAAACAAATTTTTCCGTTGTGCACAAAAAACGAACCAAAACTAAACGAATTTTTCCGTTGTGCACAAGTCTAGTGATTACAGCAGCAGTAAAAGGAATTTATGTCACACTGGGTTTGTTTTGATTGGTCAAAGGACAGGTCAGATTAGCACAAAGTTGGATCAAAGTAGTATCCTGTTCATTCAAGTCGGATGGATGTAGGACCGATGTAGGACTGATGTAGGGGCGGATCCAGAGTCTAGTCTCGGGAGGGACACTGCCAGAATATACGTTTTTTGCAGGCAATTTATTGGGGAAATGGCTGGTGTTAGCCCTGCAATCATCCTGGCACCATGGTTGTTAGCGCATTATTTTTATGATTACATTGTAATATAAAATGAAATGGTTCAACTCACCATAATGCAGAATCAGTGGGAGCCCTGAGTGTGTCACTTGCCACCGTCACCTGTCACCAGATGCGAATTGTCACTTTCCATGTCATCTGCCACCAGATGCGGATTGACACTTGCCATGTCAACTGCCACACCTTGCGGATTGTCACTTGCCTGCCACCAGATGCAGATTGTCACTTGCCACGTCACCTGCCACAAGTTGAGGATTGTCACTTGCCACAAGTTGAGGATTGTCACCTGCCACGTCACCTGCCACACCTTGCAGATTGTCACCTGCCACGTCACCTGCCACAAGTTGCAGATTGTCACTTTCCACGTCACCTGCCACCAGGGCCGCTGATAGGGCAGTACAACCAGCCCTGTTGTACGGGGCCCGGCCGCATCAGCTCAGCAAGGGGGCCGGGAAGCTATAAAGTTAATTTCTGACAGAGTAAATAAAATGTTTTTCTAAACCACCCCTGCTCCTATTTGCTTTTCAGGGTGTACTTACATATTCCTGTACCCCATTAGGGCAACAGAGGGGCCCAGAAAGTGAAATCAATGAAGGGACTTTATTTCCATTTTCGGGGGGCGCAGGTAGATTAAGCCTGGCCGCATAATGCGCTGCACATGTTCTAGTTCCGGCTGTGGCTGCTCTCTGCTTGTACCATCCCTGGCGGAGTGATTCATGTGTACAACACTCCCTCAGTAAGTGCTGTCTGTCTGTCTGTGGGAGAGAGAGGCATGTGGCTGAGAGGATACAGGAAACCGAATCCAGCAGTGGTGCACAGCTACAGGCAAGGGACGGCACACAGTAACATCAACTACCATGAAAAGAAGGTACAGCCCCCTGACTCCCCACTGTGTTTGTGATTATTGTCATTATGATGATCACAGCACTTTAGATCCTCTATTGCTCTTCCACAGTGTCACATGGCTATGGGGTCTGAGTGTGTACAGAGCGTCACACAGTGCAGCCATAACAAAGTCAGCACCCAATAGCCATGTGACACTGGAAGAGCAATAGAGGATCTAAAGTGCTGTGATCATTGTAATGACGATAATCATAAGCATGAGATGCTACTTTACACTTGCTACTTGTTTGGGTGGAATGGGGGCAGTAAAAAGATGCAGCTGAGCTGCATTTTTTAACCACCCACCAACCACTCCTCCTTAAAGAAGCTTTCACCAAACGTTACAATTAGGTTTGCCTGTTTTTTTTTTTATGTTGACCTGTATGAAAGCTCTATGTAGAATGGAATCCAGATGTACATAGATGTGAATCTGTTTACACCTGCCTATCTCTGGGTCCATTCAGGTCAAAAAAATAAATGCTGCTATCTCTCTGTGTTGTGGGTTTGTGATGCTTTTCTTTGTGGATTTTATACATTTAAAGCTCATTTTTTTCTGATGCTGGGAGTGCAGTCAACCTTCTTTCCACATTGCCTATTGTGAGTGGACACAAGTCCAAATTTCCATGTGGCCACCTATAGAGACATCACAAGTCCTCTTCTGTCTGCTGTGTGTTGCAGATGCAAACTAAACAGACCTGGAAATCAGAACACTGATGTCTGTCCCTTTTAGCTCCAATTCTGCAGAGAATCCACTGTACATATGCTGAGACCACCCACCATGTTTCCTGCTGAACATTATACTTTTTAAACTACTGTTGGGGTTTTTAAAGCGGAGTTCCTCCCAAAAGTGGAACTTCCGCTTAAACCACTCCTCACCCCCTTACATGCCACATTTGGAATGTAATTTTTTTTGGAGGGGGGGGGGGACTTCGTTAGGAGTGGGACTTCCTGTCCCACTTCCTCCTTCCGCCCAGGGACTGCTTAGGTGACTCGTCATATCGCCTAATGCGACCCCTCCCTGTAGGCGATCACCTGGGACACGTGACAGATCCCAGGCGATCGCCTGTCCACTCAGGAGACGCAGCGCCATTTGCGCATGCGCAGTGAGTGCCTGGTCGTGAAGCCGAAAGCTGTCACGGCCGGGTGCCCACAGTTGGAATGCAGGCGCCAGCGGAGAGGAGGGGGAGAGGAGCGAAACTCCATTCGGCTGCGTCGCTGGACAGTGGAACAGGTAAGTGTCTGTTTATTAAAAGCCAGGAGCTACACTTTTTGTAGCTCCTGACTTTTAATAAACATAAAAAAGGCTGGAACTCCCCTTTTAAGTGGTTAAAACAGGTGGCGAGGAGGTCATACAATGCCTGTTCACCAGCCAAATTCTGTCAGAAGAGCAATCTGCATGCAGATCACTCTTCAGAGAGCAATGCTAGTGTGAATTGGCTCATACAGATTTTAAATAATTATGGAGTGCATGCCTCCAGCTGATTTAAAGGCATAATAGATGTGCTGGCTTAATGAAAATTTGAATCCTTAAAGTCAGCTGCAGCACTCTTTCATTCATTAGCAGGCATGGGATTAGCCTGGACAGAGATAAATATGACTTTTTTGAGGCGGCATCAAGGGCGGGGTTGGGGGGCCCCATCAGGTAGGCTGTACGGGGCCCCATGATTTCTAACAGCGGCCTTGCCTGCCACACCTTGCGGATTGTCACTTGCCTGCTAAGGTGATGTTTTGCTAATCAGATGTAATCTCTCTGCTGCCTGCACAGTGAGGGCGGAAGTTACTGCAGGGATGAAGGGCGGGCACGGGGCAGTGAGAGATAATGTCATCTCTCTGCTCCCCCGCCCGCCGGCTCGTTGATTAGCCAGCCGCCCGCTCACTCACAGAGCCGCCCAGCTGACTGCCCACTCTCTCACCTGCCACCGAGCCGCCCGCCCGCTCACACACCGAGCCACCCGGCCTGCTCGCTCTGTCACCCGCCCGCAACTAATTTCTCGGGGCTGGCAATTGCCCCGTTGCCCCCCCTGGATCCGCCCCTAGACTGATGTAGGACTGATGTCGCAGAGCAAAGTAGGATGATGGTGGTGTGACTGTCGTGTAGTATCAGTGTGAACCCAGCCTTAAGCTGACCATAGACAGATTGAAGTTTGGTCGGTTCAGCAAGGAAGGGTTGAATTTCTATCTGTGTGTGGTCATCCCCAATTGACAACAGTTCATTTTTAAGCCCCATACACACTATTAGATTTTCTGCAGATTTTTGTCTTCAGATTTACCAAAACCATGTAGTGCAAGGGCCTGCCTGATTGCATGCAAATTGAAACTCTTAGGCCTGGTTCACACTGGGGCGACAAACGCTCCGACATTGGGAGCTCATGTCGCATGACGTGTGAAAATCAATGTTTCCCTATGGGAGCCGTCTTAACTGGTCCGACACATGTCGGTCCTACTTTGAAAATGCTCCCTGTACTACTTTGGTCCGACTTTGATCCGACTTCAGCCCATTGACTATCATTGAAGTCGGATCAAAGTCGGACCGCAGTCTTGCATGGTCCGACTTTGGCATGCGACTTGTGCTGTACTGCTCTTGAGGGGGAACTCCAGGACAAATTTTAAATAAAAAAACGGCGTGGGTTCCCCCTCCAGGAGCATACCAGGCCCTTGGGTCTGGCCTGGATTTGAACGGGCACCCCTACGCCGAAAAAACGGCGTGGGGGGTCCCCCCAAAATCCAAACCAGACCCTTATCCGAGCAAACAACCTGGCAGGCCGCAGGGGAAGAGGGGGGGACGAGAGAGCGGCCCCCCTCCATCCTGAACCGTACCAGGCCGCATGCCCTCAACATGGGGGGTTTGGTGCTCTGGGGCAGGGGGGCGACCTGCGGCCCCCCCACCCCAGAGCACCCTGCCCCCATGTTGATGAGGACAGGGCCTCTTCCCGACAACCCTGGCCGTTGGTTGTCGGGCCCTGTGGGCAGGGGGCTTATTGGAATCCGGGAGCCCCCTTCAATAAGGGGGCCCCCGGATCCCCCACCCTATGTGAATGAGTATGGGGTACATCGTACCCCTACCCATTCACCTGGTGGAAAAAAATTGCAATAAAAAAACACTACACAGGTTTTTAAAGTAATTTATTACACAGCTCCGGGGGTCTTCTTCCGACTACGGCGCTCTTCTTCCGACTTCCGGGGGTCTTTTCCGACTTCGGGGGTCTCCGGTGTCGTCTCCGCGCTCTCTGGTTCTTTCTTCCGCCGGGCCTCCGCTAACTTCTTTTTAGCTCTCTTGCTAACGGAGGCCCGGTCTTCCCGTTGTCTCGTCCGGCTCTCCGTTGTCCTTCTGCCGGCCCTTCCACTAACTTCTTGGTAGCTCTTTCGCTAGTGGAGGGGCCGGTCTTCCCGCCGTTGCCGTCGGCTTCTTCTTCCCTCTTCTCCTTCTCGATGTTGACGCGTCGCTTCTTCCCGCTGTAATACTGGCTCTCCGCTCCGCATTAATATAGGCTTCTCATGACGTCACAGTCACATGTTCCCATGACATCACAGTCACATGCTCCGGGGCCATGTGCCCCGGAACATGTGACTGTGACGTTATGAGAAGCCTATATTAATGCGGAGTGGAGCGGAGAGCCAGTATTACAGCGGGAGGAAGCGACGCGTCAACATCGAGAAGGAGAAGAGGGAAGAAGAAGCCGACGGCGACGGCGGGAAGACCGGCCCCTCCACTAGCGAAAGAGCTACCAAGAAGTTAGTGGAGGGGCCGGCAGAAGGACAACGGAGAGCCGGACGAGACAACGGGAAGACCGGGCTTCCGTTAGCAAAAGAGCTAAAAAGAAGTTAGCGGAGGCCCGGCGGAAGAAAGAACCGGAGAGCGCGGAGACGACACCGGAGACCCCCGAAGTCGGAAAAGACCCCCGGAAGTCGGAAGAAGAGCGCCGGAGTCGGAAGAAGACCCCCGGAGCTGTGTAATAAATTACTTTAAAAACCTGTGTAGTGTTTTTTTATTGCAATTTTTTTCCACCAGGTGAATGGGTAGGGGTACGATGTACCCCATACTCATTCACATAGGGTGGGGGGGCCGGGATCCGGGGGCCCCCTTATTGAAGGGGGCTCCCGGATTCCAATAAGCCCCCCGCCCGCAGACCCCGACAACCAACGGCCAGGGTTGTCGGGAAGAGGCCCTGTCCTCATCAACATGGGGGCAGGGTGCTTTGGGGTGGGGGGGCCGCAGGTCGCCCCCCTGCCCCAGAGCACCAAACCCCCCATGTTGAGGGCATGCAGCCTGGTACGGTTCAGGATGGAGGGGGGGCCGCTCTCTCGTCCCCCCCTCTTCCCCTGCGGCCGGCCAGGTTGTGTGCTCGGATAAGGGTCTGGTTTGGATTTTGGGGGGACCCCCACACTGATTTTTCGGCGTAGGGGCGACCGTTCAAATCCAGACCAGACCCAAGGGCCTGGTATGCTTCTGGAGGGGAACCCACGCCGGTTTTTTTATTTAAAATTTGGCCTGGAGTTCCCCCTCAAGATTCATACCAAACACAGTGCCTGCTATTGGCGGGGATCCAAGTCGGATCCCCGTTCATTGAAAGTCGGACATATGTCGGCTTCATGTCGCAGGGCAAAGTCGGATCCAAAGTAGGACTGATGTCGTGTCGCACCAGTGTGAACCCAGCCTTAAGGTTTGACCTCATATTAGATGGTTTTGGTAAATCTGAAGACAAAAATCTGCAGAAAATCTAATAGTGTGTATGGGGTCTTAAGGCCCGTACACACGGTCTGACTTTTTGACAACAAACTTCAAAATGAGCAAGTTTTCCAAAAAATCAGACCGTGTGTACGCTCCATCGGACAAACTTTTTCGGTTTTCATCGGACAAAAGTTCGCTCTGCAAACGGACAAACTTTTCGGCAACAAAAGTCCGATGGTGCAAAGTCCGACCGCGTGTACAGAAATCCATCGGACTTTTGCCGAAGTACAAATACGCATGCCCAGAACCAATGTTAAAATCAACCAACAATAGAAGAAGTTGACCAAAGGGTGGCGGTAAAGAGCAGAAAATAGCAGAAAAACCACGTGATGTTGGGAAAGTTTTGGGAAAGTTTGCAGAAAAGTCCTGCCGTGTGTATGCTATGGGTGTGCTATGGGTCCAACTCCCTTCGGACAAAAATCCACGGAAAAGTTTGTTTGAAGTCCGAGGACCGTGTGTATGAGGCTTTAGATGGACGTCTGTCGACCAGACAAGCTGCAGCTGAGTCCCGCTGATATAAATAATACAGTGTCATCCACCTCACCTGTGTAGATGAGGAATCTGCTTGTTTTTTTTTTTTTTGTTTGTTTGTTCTTTTCCTTAAAGTGAATGTAGGTTCGTTTTTTTTTTTGTTTTGTTTTTTTTAAATAACAAACATGTCATACTTACCTGCTCTGTGCAAGGGTTTTGCACAGGGAAGCCCTGATCCTCCTTTTTCTGGGTTTCCCTGGCGGCACTCCTGGCTCCTCCAGGGACATGCGGTGAGGTCAGTGCTGGTGAGGCACTTTCTAGTATCAGAGCCAGATACACACAGGTTACACACGGCGCGAACATTAGAGCGAGAGCAATAATTCTAGCACTAGACCTCCTCTGTAACTCTAAACATGTAACCTGTAAAAAAAAAAATTAAAGCGTCGCCTATGGAGCGTTTAAGTACTGAAGTTTGGCGCCATTCCACAAGTGTGCGCAATTCTAAAGCGTGACATGTTAGGTATCTATTTACTCAGCGTAACATCATCTTTCATAGTATACAAAAAAATCAGGCTAACTTTAGTGTTTTTTTTTTTTTATTCATGAAACAGTTTCTTTCCAAAAAAATGCATTTAAAAAATTGAAAAATTACAATGTAAAATAAAAAATTGCAATGGTCACCATTTTATTCCCTAGGGCAGTGATGGTGAACCTTTTTGAGCCCAAGTGCCCAAACCGCGACGCAAAACCAACTTATTTCTTTCAAAGTGCCAACACAGAATTAAACCTGCCAGAGTCTCTGTACAGAGGATGGGACTGATCATCCCTCTGAATGAGCCCTAAGGGACCAAAAACCTACGATTCTGCCAGATTCACTCAGACTGCAGGGATCAGGAATGCGTTGTGCTCAGAATGCACTGTGCAACATACACTGACCTACCTGATCATTACACTCACCTACCTGACACATGCACTGACCTACCTGATCATTACACTCACCTACCTAACACATGCACTGACCTACCTGACACATGCACTGACCTACCTGACACATGCACTCACCTACCTGACACATGCACTCACCTACCTGACCATTGCACTCACCTACCTGACCATTGCACTCACCTACCTGATCATTACACTCACCTACCTGACACATGCACTGACCTACCTGATCATTACACTCACCTACCTGACACATGCACTGACCTACCTGATCATTACACTCACCTACCTGACACATGCACTGACCTACCTGACACATGCACTCACCTACCTGACCATTGCACTCACCTACCTGACCATTGCACTCACCTACCTGATCATTACACTCACCTACCTGACACATGCACTGACCTACCTGATCATTACACTCACCTACCTGACACATGCACTGACCTACCTGACACATGCACTGACCTACCTGACACATGCACTCACCTACCTGACCATTGCACTCACCTACCTGACCATTGCACTCACCTACCTGATCATTACACTCACCTACCTGACACATGCACTGACCTACCTGATCATTACACTCACCTACCTGACACATGCACTGACCTACCTGACACATGCACTCACCTACCTGACCATTGCACTCACCTACCTGACCATTGCACTCACCTACCTGATCATTACACTCACCTACCTGACACATGCACTGACCTACCTGACCATTACATTCACATACCTGACACATGCACTGACCTACCTGACCATTACATTCACCTACCTGACACATGCACTCACCTACCTGATCATTACACTCACCTACCTGATCATTACACTCACCTACCTGACCATTGCACTCACCTACCTGACCATTACACTCACCTACCTGACCATTGCACTCACCTACCTGACACATGCACTGACCTACCTGACCATTACATTCGCCTACCTGACCATTGCACTCACCTACCTGACCATTGCACTCACCTACCTGACCATTGCACTCACCTACCTGATCATTACACTCACCTACCTGACCATTGCACTCACCTACCTGACCATTGCACTCACCTACCTGACCATTACACTCACCTACCTGACCATTGCACTCACCTACCTGACACATGCACTGACCTACCTGACTATTGCACTCACCTACCTGACCATTGCACTCACCTACCTGATCATTACACTCACCTACCTGACCATTGCACTCACCTACCTGACCATTGCACTCACCTACCTGACCATTACACTCACCTACCTGACCATTACACTCACCTACCTGACCATTACACTCACCTACCTGACCATTACACACACCTACCTGACCATTGCACTCACCTACCTGACACATGCACTCACCTACCTGACACATGCACTCACCTACCTGACCATTACACTAACCTACCTGACCATTGCACTCACCTACCTGACCATTACACTCACCTACCTGACACATGCACTGACCTACCTGACCATTACACTCACCTACCTGACACATGCACTCACCTAACTGACCATTGCACTCACCTACCTAACCATTGCACTCCCCTACCTGACCATTGCACTCACCTACCTGACAATTTCACTCACCTACCTGACACATGCACTCACCTACCTGACACATGCACTCACCTACCTAACCATTACACTCACCTACCTGACCATTGCACTCACCTACCTGACCATTGCACTCACCTACCTGACCATTACACCCACCTACCTGACCATTGCACTCACCTACCTGACCATTACACTCACCTACCTGACCATTACACTCACCTACCTGACCATTGCACTCACCTACCTGACCATTACACTCACCTACCTGACACATGCACTGACCTACCTGACCATTACACTCACCTACCTGACACATGCACTCACCTACCTGACCATTACACTCACCTAACTGACCATTGCACTCACCTACCTGACCATTGCACTCACCTACCTGACAATTTCACTCACCTACCTGACACATGCACTCACCTACCTGACCATTGCACTCACCTACCTGACACATGCATTTACCTACCTGACCATTGCACTCACCTACCTGACACATGCATTTACCTACCTGACCATTACACTCACCTATCTATCTAACACATGCACTCACCTACCTGACACATGCATTCACCTACCTGACCATTACACTCACCTACCTGACCATTGCACTCACCTACCTGACTATTACTCACCTACCTGACACATACACTCACCTACCTGACACATGCACTCACCTACCTGACCATTGCACTCACCTACCTGACACATGCACTCACCTACCTGACATATCCATTTACGTACCTGACACATGCACTCACCTACCTGACATATCCATTTACGTTCCTGACACATGCACTCACCGAATTAACACCTTTATTGTGCAAAATTTAGTCAAATCTGTAACTGTACTGTACCTGTCCACTCCCCATTCATCTTACCCGTCTCCAGTCTCTCCGGCAGCTCATTCCCACCCGCAAGTCTCCTCTGATCCCAGCCGCGTGTTCTCCCAGTCATGCCCAGCACCATAGGCGTGCGCAGCCTATAGCATTAGGGTGTGCACCTCAAAGCTCAAACACACATGCATGCATGTGTGTGTGTGTGTGTGTGTATATATATATAGTAGGTCAATGGACAGTGTTGGTAGAGCAGTGGACGTAGGGCAGTAGTTTATTTTTTTATATATTTTATATATTTTTTATTATTACTTCTTTACAATTTTAGTAGAGGTCAGGCACTGATGTTGGACAAGAAGGCCTGGCTTACAGTCTTCGCTCTAATTCATCCCAAGGTGTTCTGTTGTGATGAGGTCAGGACTCTGTGCAGGCCAGTCAAACTCACTCATCCATGTCTTTATGGACCTTGCTTTGTGCATTGGTCCAAATCATTTGGTGGAGGGGGAATTATGATGTGGGGATTGTTTTTCAGGGGTTGGGCTTGGCCTCTTAATTCCAGTGAAGGGAACTCTTAAGGCATCAGCATACCAAGACAATTTCATGCTCCCAAATTTGTGGGAACAGTTTGGGGATGGCCCCTTCCTGTTCCAACATGACTGCACAAAGCAAGGTCCATAAAGACATGGATGAGCGAGTTTGGGGTGGAGAAACTTGACTGGCTGCACAGAGTCCTGACCTCAACCCGATAGAACACCTTTTGGCTGAATTAGAGCAGAGACTGCGAGCCAGGCCTTCTCATCCAACATCAGTGCCTGACCTCACAAATGCATTCTGGAAAAATGGTCAAACATTCCCATAGACACACTAAACCTTATGGACAGCCTTTCCAGAAACTGTTCTAGCTGAAAAGAGTGGGCCAAATCATATTTTAACCCTACAGACTAAGACTGGGCTGCCATTAAAGTTCATGTGTGTGTAAAGGCAGGCGTCCCAATTCTTTTGGATAGATAGTGTATCTGGCAAGATTTACAATGGTGGTGGAACCCTCCTATACATAAATACTACATTTAGACATAGTTTTAGGACCTGGGAGATGAGACAACTTCTCTAGATGAATGTTTGGGATTTGAACCCAGACGCTCAGGGATGCCAAGTATAAGTTCTAACCTCTAAGCCACGGAGCTGCCACATGTGGAAACCTCCTACACATAAATACACATACATACTACATTTCTTTGGGCATACAGGTGATGGAATTACATTACTCAAGAGTTATTCTTCTTGATTTATTCTGTGATATTTGGCGTTTTTTGTGGGTGAGTGTAGAATAGTGATGTTACCCTCAAATCTTTGGGAATTACATTTTGATTTCTGATGTTGGTACACATAAGTCATTACCATATATATGTGTATAAATTACACTGACATCTAGTGAGAGTTCTCAGTATTGCAGCCAATAATCCACTCATCCCATCATCCCAATATGCAGTTAATACGTCCCTACAGATATCACATTTCTTGGGCTCAAATTCTGATTATTTGGAAATAATAAAAAGCACCAAAAATTGTGACTCATTTTAAATTTGCATCAGCAATTGTATTGTTTGTGCTTTGTAAAGACACCTGTGTAAAGATTGTTGTGAGATGGAGAGCAACAAGTGAAAGTGACAGAGAAAAAATATATTTTACCAAAACATCAAAACATTCCACATTCTAGGATTCTTAAAAATAAAATAGATGAGAAAAAACAAAATAGAAGCAGCAACATTGTTGCAAGGAACATTTATTTCAGAGAAAGATGCATTTCCATTTCAACATTAAAAGTATTTATTTATTGTACCATTAGAATCAATGGCTGAAACTTGCATTGGACTATAATAGCGCCGATTTTCATTCTCAAAAATGCATTTTAGCCAAGAGCTAAAATGAGAGCTATTTGCAGGTTTGAGCATGCTCAGTTGTGTTGGCACCTAGTCCAAAAACAGGGAATTTATCTCTTCTAATGCCGCGTACACACGACCGTTTTTAATGTCATTGAAAAAAACGGCATTTTTCTCAACGTGATTCTTCGTGTTTCCTCTCAAGCCTGCCTTGCCTACACACTATCGTGGAAAAAAATGTTTGAGTAAAGCGCGGTGACGTACGACGGCACTACAAAGGGGAAGTTCCATTCGGATGGCGCCACCCTTCATGTTAGTAAAGTTTGTTGAGCGACGATTCGCGCTTTTCAGCCTCGTGCTTTTCAGTCCGTTACAGCGTGACGAATGTGCTATCTCCATTACGAACGCTAGTTTTACCAGAACGAGCGTTCCCGTCTCATACTTGATTCTGAGCATGCGCATTTTTTTTCACGTCGTTAAAGCCCACACACGCCCGTTTTTCATGGCGAGAAAAACGACGTGAAAAATTAGAGCATGTTCCAATTTTTCTCATCGTGATTCTCTGCGTTTTTCTCGTCTGGAAAACTGCTGGAAAGCCCACACACGATCATTTTTAATGACCATTTTAAAAAATTTAATTTTTCTCGTCTTTAAAAATGGTCATGTGTACGCGGCATCAGTCTTTTAAAGATATTTCAGTGTAGAAATCACTTTTTCACACAGTTTAAAAGAGATTGTCTTTAAATAATATACTGCATATTTCAGTACCATTTAGGCAATTATATCATGCTCTAAACATCATTTCCATGTGCAATTCGCCAGCTTTTAGCAGAGTAAGGATTTGGGCGCTATTTAGTTTCAGGGAACTATAATAAATTTGATTTTAGGAGTATTTTCTCACCAGCGCTATAGTGAATACTGGTTTAGCGATAATTCGTGGCAATTAGCGTGAATTAGCGCTAATTTGCGGCAATTAGCGTGAATTAGCACCGCAGCGCTATAGTAAATGACCCCCCCCTGTGTCCAGCATATAGACGGCAAGTCTCTTGAGCATTACCCGGAGGAGACAATAGGATTGATTTATTAAAGGCAAATAGACTGTGCACTTTTCAAAGTGCATTTTCACTCTGCAAGAGCATTTGCCCCAGAGCTTAGTAAATGAGCAGAAGCTCTGCTGACTTCCATCATCCAATCATATGCAAGCAAAAATGCATTTTTTTTTCTTGCACATGATTGGCCATTCCCTCATTTACAGTACTAAATCCTGGAGCAACTGCATCTTCTTACAACAGCTGACTCTAGTACCCACCACCATGTCCCCTGTGTGTCTCAGTGCCACCCCTGCCTTCAAAAATACATGAAAATATTTGAAAATCTGCGACATATGTAATTTAAAAGGTTAAGATTGTCTACTGCAAGTACTGTGTGTAAATTTGGTCTGCTTCAATTGCAGTTTCTCAAAGTCGGAAAGGACTTGGACTTTGCTCTGCATTGGGCTCAGACGTATCCGCATGGATTCCCACTGTGGGTCGGCAATTTCAAAGCATGGCTGGTAGTCACCCACCCTGATTACGCAAAGGCTATTTTGGCCAGGCAGGGTAAGAAATCAATGTCAGCGTTGTATTTGTTTTGAATTGTTGTTTAAGCGAACTCTGCCCTTGGTTTAAATTGATAAATTGATAGAAAAAGGAAGTTACTGCCGTTCTCCACTGTCTTTAAGCACTACACTGGCTGTAGCACTGAACCCGCTTCTGAGTGTGTCAGATGTAAAAATTGGGATTTTCTTTGAGATTGTAGGCCACACCCACCCGGACCAAAACTTCCCCAGATACAAATCATTAAATAAACACTCAAGAACCATTATTTGGCAAAATTTTGGCCGCGACACCTTTATTGGTTTAAACAATTAATTTCCAATAACTGTTTATTATCACTCATATTTATTATCACTCATAACTTCAGATATATAATCACATAACAGATTTCTACCTGCTCAGTTATTAGAACTCGAGCAGTAGCTCAAACTTCAAAACAACAATAACAGTCCCCCCCAGAATCCAGGGTGACCCAACCACATAAGAGGTGTACGCGACTAGGGCGGGAGGGAGGGAGTTCCAATCTTCTTCAGCTGTCAGCTCCAATCTTCTTCAGTTGTCCTGCAGGCAAGAGGATGAGCCCCACACCTGCTTACCCTTAAATAGCCCAACCCCTTGCTTCCAGAGTATTCCCTGAAACCTCATTGGCTACTCCTGAAAACTCCCCCTAGCCTCTTAAAGAGGCAGTAACCTGACTGACTAGCACCTAATGCTGCTTAATAATTTTTATTAAATCCTGGGATGGGGAGGCCACAATCTCAAGAAAGTGGCCCCATATTGTGCCCCCTTTTTTCATGAGATTGTAGGCCACACCCACCCGGACCAAAACTTCCCCAGATACAAATCATTAAATAAACACTCAAGAACCATTATTTGGCAAAATTTTGGCCGCAACACCTTTATTGGTTTAAACAATTAATTTCCAATAACTGTTTATTATCACTCATATTTATTATCACTCATAACTTCAGATATATAATCACATAACAGATTTCTACCTGCTCAGTTATTAGAACTCGAGCAGTAGCTCAAACTTCAAAATAACAATAACAGTCCCCATACGACGGTCTTGAGCATCAAGACCGTCCCACCCCAACCGTCGCGGCCAACTCAATGCTGTTCTGTAATCCTAAATTTAAGATATCCATACCCACTTCCGACAAGTGAACACCATCCGACCTGTATAGACCCGGATAACCACCCTCCAGGTCCACATGCCGATAGGATAATCCACCAATCTGAGGCATGAACTTTTCCAGAGCCCTATTGACTCTTTTTCTCATCTTTTCCATAACCCTCCTCTGGTCAGAGGAGAGCCAGGAAAGACGAGCAACTACCTCGGAAAAAACTAGTGTTGTACCTGGGGAAGTAACAATAAAACTATGCAAGTCACGCTTGATCATGTATAATAAATCCAACGTTTTTACATTACCCAAATCATTTCCTCCCAAATGCACAACCAAAATAGAAGGCGGCGGTCATACTTGACATAACCTGTTCAAATGAAAGTACAGTTGGGACCACTGAAGGCCTCTGATACCTTTCCAAAATAACCTAAAAGAGTCCGGATGTAGAGATAAATTAGTTGTATAACTGCGTTGGGCTGCTCGTTTGTGGGCCCAGTAGATAAATGAGTGCCCCAGAATCCAAACTGAGCTGGGAACCTAGAATTTAAACAAATAAATTAGGACGAACATATAACTTAAAACATTGAGACTTCCACCTCCCCATTTCTTTAATATCAGAATCCGGGAACCCTAACCGGGCCGCCTCAGAGGCTGCGCCTATCCGAAAGGAGTGGGAAGAAAACTTAAAGTTATTTAAACCCATTCTAACCAAACATTTCTTTAAAACAGCATCAAATTGGTATTTGGTCAGGGGATGTAAATTGACGTGAACTAGGAAAAAAAAAAAAAAAACCCCCCCGGAAGGCCTAAACCCCATAAATTGCCTAACCGTGGCTACCGGGCACATGAATGCCTCATCGTGCTCCCGTAGATTGACCCAACGGCCTTTTCCACATTGATCAGTTTTTGAATGTTGTAGCCAAATGTGAACACCCGACTGATCCATCAACACCTGATCAAAAAGAATCCCTGAATTACCCTGCTTATTTGCTGGCACCAACTCCGAGATGCGGAAAGCACCAAAAAAGGCCAGCACAAAGGCTGTCTTAAATAGCAAAGCTTCATACGGGGAAAAACAAACTACTACCAAACTTTCGCAAAGGCCCCTGAGGATGTCCAGAGAGATCGGCCTCCTATCATCCGAGACATACGTCACTCTCTTGTACCCCTTCAGTGCCTGTTTCACAGAAAAATATGAAGTACAGGCCCTTAAACCCAACACTCTGAAGAAAAATGAAATGCCGGCTAGCGTCTTCGTCACATGACTACTGGAAAAACGCTGCCGCATTAACATAGACAAAAATGCCAGAACATTGCCCTCAGAAGGCCTATTGAAATTAAAACCTGCAGTGCTAGCAAAGGACAACCAACTGCTCCATGCAGCGGTGTAACTGGACCAGGTCTTGGGAGCTAAGGAACCTCTAATAGCGTCCGTCACTGTCATCAAATCATCACCCACAAATGGTCCGGGCATGGGGTGCCCTCTGTGTCCGCTTCTGGAAGCAGAATCCGAAAACGGTCCATCTGGAAGCGAGACAGAGAATCGGCGATGTTATTCAAGATACCAGGAGTATACTTAACTTTCAACCAGATGTTAAATTTGAGGCACCTAAAAACCACCTGACGCAGTACTTTTATCACTAACCAAGAACTGGACGAAAGACAGTTAACCGCATACAGCACTCCTTTGTTATCGGATTCCACCAATATGCGCCTGTTCGCAAATTCTGAACCCCACAACTCCAAAGCCAACAAAATCGGGAACAACTCTAGGAGAACCACATTCTTGGTGGCCCCTGACCTTACCCAAGACTCCGGCCAAGCCGCACAGCAC
Source organism: Rana muscosa (assembly GCA_029206835.1). Taxonomy (NCBI): domain Eukaryota; kingdom Metazoa; phylum Chordata; class Amphibia; order Anura; family Ranidae; genus Rana; species Rana muscosa. Next base: position 65,250,993 of record CM055120.1, read on the forward strand.
CAGTGCGTCTTCCATATAGTGCCGAAGCCTCTAGAGCCAGCAGCATCCGTGAATAGACAGAAATCTCGTGCTACCACAAAATCAGATTGAAAAAAGGACTTTCCATTATAGCAGTCAAGAAAACCAGACCAAACCTTCAAATCTTCTCTAAGCGGACTCGTCAGTCTGATGTGCGCCCGAGGCGATTTCAGACCTGATATTGCCATGTAAAGACGACGTGAAAAAATCCTGCCAACTGGCATGATTCGACATGCAAAGGCCAGGATACCCAAAAGTGATTGCATCTCCTTCAACTGTATCTTTTTCTTTTGCAACACCCTCGCAATCAACCATTTCAATTTCTCCAATTTTGCCACTGGCAAACGAAATTCCAACTTACAAGTATCTATTTCAATACCTAAAAATTCCAAAGTTGTGCTAGGGAGACAAGTTTTCTCTTCCGCCAGAGGGACACCAAAATCCAAAGCTAGCGCTTGAAATGATAGCAACAAATCAGAACAGATCCCAGAACTTGCTGGACCGACAAATAAAAAGTCGTCTAAATAGTGAACTATGCTATCTGAACTGGACTGAACACAAAGAACCCAATGGAGGAATGTAGAAAACGTCTCAAAATAAGCGCAAGACAGCGAACATCCCATTGGGAGACACATGTCAAAAAAGTACTGACCTTCAAAAGAAAAACCTAAAGAATTAAAAGCTGATGGGGAAACAGGCAGGAGCCGAAATGCCGATTTTATGTCGGCCTTTGCTAACAATGCACCAGGGCCAAACGACCTAATCTTACTGATGGCCTCCTCAAAAGTGGCATAAGAAACGGAACATGCATCACTATTTATATCATCATTCAATGAATCACCTTTTGGATACGATAAATGGTGTATGAGCCTAAATTCATTAGGCTCACGCTTGGGCACCACCCCCAACGGGGAAAGACGAAAATTACAAAAAGGGGGTTTCTCAAAAGGTCCTGCAATCCTGCCAGCCACAAGTTCCTTACACAATTTATCTCTTACTACCTGAGGAAAATGATCTACCGACTTCAAATTCCCCACCATTTTACACCCTTCCCCCAAAAAAGAAGGTAGCGGAAAACCCTGAGCAAAGCCCTCAAAGAGCCAACGAGCCTTCTCCCTGTTTGGGTAGTTGTCCAGCCACGGGCGCATTTTTTCCAGCCTCACTGGAGTGCAGGCTCTTGGGAAAAATATGCTGCGCCGAACTCGGACCTACGTTTGCGTGCCGCTTAAAACATTTAGTTGCTGGATGCGCCCCAGCGCAGACAGAACATTCGTGGTACTTGCACGATGTGTTCCATCGGCATTGACTATCATTAAATGCGAAACAGCAGCCTTTTCTAAAAACTGCTGCTGTAGGAGTAACCGTGGGTTGTCTAGGTGCAACCGGTTTCTGCGGTAATATTAAGTTGAGCCACAGACCCACATCTTTCATTCCCCACCTAAGGGACTGGTGTATGGACAATTTTTGACGGAAGGACTCGTCATAATAAAACCAACCCAGGCCCCCAAAGTTCTTATATGCCTCTAATATATGATCCAAGTGCTGGAAAAGACCCCCACACCGTTCTGGGTACTTCTCTGCCATAATACCAGAGTAGATACAAAAGGCCTGCAGCCAATTGTTAAAAGACCTGGGGATCAACTTACGCCGCTCATCCTCCCCTCTCTCATCACCCCTCCTATTGACCATGGAATTATTATGAAATGGCAGGAGAGAAAGAATGTCTACATAATCCCCTTTCCAGATTTTATCCTTAATTGCGGCATTCAAATGGTATCCTAAAGGGGATATTTCACAGGGCATGACATCTTTCATCAATGTCTCAGGGACATTAACACTAGCTGTGTGTAATGACTCAGGAGGTAACAGATCATTAACAGTTAATAAATTACTATGTGGAGCAGACAGTACAGGAGAAGCAGAGGCAACAAGAGGGTTAACTGGCATAGAGACCAGAGCAGAAGGAGAAACAGCAGGAACTGACATTTTAGTTAAGGAATGAACCAAAGAGGACAGAGAACCTACTAAGCCAGTTAACATGGTTAATTGATTTAACTCACCCACTGCTGGAGGCTGTGATACAGGGTGTTGAACCTCCTGCTCCAGCAGTGCTCTGGGGTCTGGGACTTGTAGAGCTTGCCCAACTGATAACTGTTGAGGCACCTCTGTGCCTTGCTGAGAGTTACTTGTATGCAGCTGGGGAGACTGCAGCGCAGGCTGACTCCCCCTAGAGTCATTTGCGGGCTGCTGGGGCTGACCCCGCCGTCTTGCTCCTCTTCCCGCTGGGGACTGTGAGCAGGTCCGCCTCTTCTTGCTGCCGCGGCGGCCCCGTGTTGTCACGCCGCCATCTGTATCAGACCGTCCGTGTGGCACACTAACCTCTTCGGCTGCTTCCACAGCCTGACTGCAACGTTCAGGAGCTGCGCTCCTCCTCGCTCTCTCCCGCAGGGCGGGCACAGGCACTCCCCGCCCTGCGCCATTAGTATGAGAATGCTCACCGCCCACCTCTAAGCCGCCTCCTTCAGTGACCTCCAGCCGTACCTCTTCCTCCGGAGCTAGAGCCAGGCACTGACGTAGCCATGCTTCCCCGCCTGTGCTGCCAGCCTTCTCAAGTAACTGCTTCACCAGGGTTTCCATCATTAAAGGTAGGCGAACTGCAGAGTTCCAATCTTCTTCAGCTGTCAGCTCCAATCTTCTTCAGTTGTCCTGCAGGCAAGAGGATGAGCCCCACACCTGCTTACCCTTAAATAGCCCAACCCCTTGCTTCCAGAGTATTCCCTGAAACCTCATTGGCTACTCCTGAAAACTCCCCCTAGCCTCTTAAAGAGGCAGTAACCTGACTGACTAGCACCTAATGCTGCTTAATAATTTTTATTAAATCCTGGGATGGGGAGGCCACAATCTCAAGAAAGTGGCCCCATATTGTGCCCCCTTTTTTCATTACTTTCACTTTTGACATACCTCCCAACTATTTTAGATGGGAACTAGGAACGCCTATTAGCAAATGTATGTAGGCATAGGGCATGCCCCCTTAAAGGAGGATTATACAACAAAAAAAGATTAATTAAACCCAGTGGCCGCTGGTGCTCAAAATTTTTTGGGGGGTGCAAACAAACTGAAAAATTCTGAAAAATACTGAAACAAAAACATCAAATGCAGCCACTGTGCCCATCATATGCAGCCTCTGTGCCCATCAATTGCAGCTACTGTGCCCATCAATTGCAGCTACTGTGCCCATCATATGCAGCCTCTGTGCCCATGAAATGTAGCCTATGTTCCCATTATATGCAGCCACTGTGCCCCATCAATTGCAGCCTCTATGCCCATAATATGCAGCCACTGTGCCCCATCATATGCAGCCTCTGTAACCATCATATGCAGCCACTGTGCCCCCCGCTCGCTGTATGACAAGCACTTACCCCAGGCAGTGCCCTCAGGCAGCCTCTGTGCCCATCATATTCAGCCACTGTACTCCCTGCCTGCCCGCTTGCTGTCTGACCAGCACTTACCCCATCATGGTGGCGGGTCAGGCAGCGGGTGATGACGGCAAGCTGTGGGTCAGGCGATGGCTCCTGTGTACTCCATGCATCTCTTCTTCGCTTCTGCTAGCTGGCCAATGGTAGAACCAAGAAAAAAGGAACGGTTCCAGTGCTCACTATATATATATGTAGCGGGTATGTACTTTCCCGGGTGTAATTTGAACTTGGCAGAGACATCAGTGATGTGTAGTTCCCTGCGGCCCAGCGGGTGGCGCTGTCGCCCTGGGCTGTGGTTGAATCATTGCTGTGTGCCGTGCCTCCTTTTTGTCCTCCCTCGGCAGCGGTATGGTGGGGCGGGGAACCCGCTGTGCTTGCCGGGAGAGGGTATAAAGGGGCGGCCATCTTTGTCACGGGGTCGAGTCCCAGGCACCTTCAGCCTGTGGGCGGTGGTTCGTGTCGGTCCTCTAGGCGGCCTAGGCCTAGAGGACAGCCGGAGGTCGTGTTCCATCCCAGGCACCTTTAGCCTGGGGTGAGGTACTCAGATGGAGGTCTGGAGCTCAGTGCCCAACACTGAGTTCCGCGAGGGAAGGAGATCCTAGGGAACCCAGGGGTTGGGAACCCGAATCCGGAAGGCGTAATGGACCGGGGGGAGCTCCTCACTTGAAGACCTGGTGCAGCATACTGCCAGTGACGGGTGAGTCTCTCATCGGAGACCGCTTGGAAGGAAATCCCCCCTCGCTCGGAGACCGCAACCCACTTTCAGGGAGGAAAGTGGAGAACTCATTGTGTCTGGGCCTACTCGCATCCACACCTCCTTTTCTGTTCTGTTTCTACCAAGGGAGTTCAACTGATTGTGTTCATTCGAGAAGAATAAAGGAGTGTTGGACTTTAATGGTGTGGGGCTCATTTCCTGACAGACATTGTTCGAGGTGACTCTTGGAGGGAGGATCCAGGTGCACAGCACTGACCCGAAGGTAAAAGAACTTTGCTTATACCACACTGACACCTGTGGTGAAAGCCAGGCGTGGTGTCCCCGCTCCCTTCCCCTCTAAGGTACCCCCAGACAAGAGAAAAGACGAGCTGAAGACGAAGAGGGGAGTGAGGAGGGCGCTATATATATATACACACACTGTGCCTGGTAGATAACAGACGCACAGTGTGACATTTAATGGCGGACTCACCAAGTAAGGTGCGGTCTCTGTGGCCTAAAACCGAATATGTTATCCAGGGGGAGTCCTATTTCTTTAGTCTCTCCCTGGTGGGCTTTTTTACATAGCTGGCCAATGGGATCGCCTGCACCTTCAGCTAATCAAGTGACCTGTATTAGACTCGTGCCTCCTGATTGGCGGAGAGGCGGTTCAGTGTTAGAAAAGCAAACATCAATTTGCTTTTCTAACACGCCTGGGTGGACTGTGAGTGCAATGTCTACCTTTTTTGAAGCCTATTAGAGCCTATGCCTATGGCTCTAAGCAGGTGCTTCAAAAAAGCACCCCCGCTACTGGAATTTAGACGTCCGGCGTTCGAAAAGGGGCCGGAAGCCTGAATACTGGATGGCAGCAGTGGCCATGGATAGATTCATGCAATGCAATGCATGAATCTATCCATTTGTCGTATAGGGGACGTCGTGACAGAGGGGGCGGCACCTGTGCACCCTTAAGGCTTCATGCCCACAGACGTTTTTAACAGCTGCGTTTTTTACAGCTTAAAAACGCCTGTCCTTGTTATTGTAAATTTTATTTATTTTTTTTGAGAAAAAATAAAAAAATAAAACGTCGGAGCTAAAAAACGCGACCACGCGTTTTTGAGCGTTTTTTGACGCTTGCGTTTTTTTTGCCTAACTCCGACGCTGAGGAACGCACTGGTCCTGGCTTTTTTTTACAGCTTAAAAACGTCTATGCTATTTGCAGCTCAAAAACGTCTAGGTGGGCATGAAGCTATAGACTAACATGGACAGGCGTTTTTTAAGCTGTAAAAAACGCGGCTGTAAAAACGTCCGTGGGCATGAGGCCTAATGGTTGGGCCGCCCCTGATTAAACCCCAAATGCCTTTTTTTTACCACTACTATTCATCATATTGGCTTTTGAAATGTACAAATGCAGCAATTTAGAAATTGGATAAAAGGATAAAGGATAAAAGGTTTAGCACCAGGAAACACTTTTTGAAACATAAAAAGTGCATTTTTTATACAACTATATAGATTAGATCAAAATGAGGGACAAATTAGGAGGAAAGAGGGACAGAGGGATTTTGTTCCAAATCAGGGATAGTTGATGCTTCTGATGATAATGGTAAACAGGGTGAAGGAATATGAACCAATGTGACTCCATTTTGTAGTCAGTATCCATTTTAGGATAGATTATCTTACTAGGTATAAAATTGTCCTTTGCACAGAGATTGTTTTATTGTTATGTTCTTACAGAATCTGAGATTCCCTGAAGTGATGTTTATACCCTTCTAACCGTGCAGGCATTGTTTTAGAACACTCTGTGTCACATCTCACAAACAACCTTTGTTTATGAAACACACTGTGAGAAGTCTCACAATCAACATAAGATCTAATATTGTTTAACCTCCCTGGCGGTATGATTCTGTCTGGAATTATGTACCAAAAGCGGTACAATTATTTTGCACGGAAATTTGGTGTTATGTATTGTAGGCCTGCAATTCTTAGTAATTACTTACTTAAACCTGACCAAACAAGAGTCTAGTAGACATCCCGGGTATGATAAAGTTTGAAACACAAAATCATAAATTATAATTTAATAAATAACTATAAATAATTATAACAAATAGTAATGTAATTATAATAAAAATTATTCACTAATGTAATCAAATCAAAAACACAGAAATTTGCTCAGTTGCAGAATTGTCGCTGTCATTAGATTTAGTATTTGATGACGAATTTCCCCACAAATCGCTATCGCTCAATTATAATTTATTATCGCTGTTTTCTAGCTGGTCTAAAACTACTTTTGACATAAAGTGACACTTTTTGGTTGCTATGGACAATCTCCAGTTTCCAGGCAGAAAGAACATTTTTTATATTATAAAACTGCATGCAGGACACTGGGCAGAGCACTAGGGACAAAGGGGATGTGTAATTTTTTTATACAGTATACTGTATGTGTATTGTGTTTTTACTTTTTTGAATTTGCCGCCGAACTTCGTCCCCGTGCGCCGCACCGCTCGGGAACGAAGCTCGTGGCACTCGGCAGTCACCAGTGTGTGAATCGAGCGAGACACGGCTCGCACACACAGCGGAACACATCGCAGGATCCAGGGACAAGGTAAGTAACTTCCCCTGTATCCTGCAATGCGATCGCGAGTCTGGCTCGGGGTTACCGCTTTGGACATGAAAAACTCACCCCGAGCCCGACTCGGGATTACCAGGTTAAGTTGATTTCTGCACGTCCTCTTGTTATTGTAATTCCCCATATAAGCTGTGATAATTAAACTGCTTAGCAGATCACTTTGGACAAAGAATACTGCCTGTCTGTGTGTCACAAATTTGTCCAGCCAGTGATCTCCGAGCTCATACTGAGACGGACGAATACAACTTGGTCAGATCTCGTACAATCTATTGGGCTGAGGAGGCTCACCCCGACACAGGGAGAATAGGAAGGATGATCTCTATAACAAAGACACAGACAGCTATACAACCTAACAAGAATTCAAATCTCTCTCCACTCTATGCAAAACTAAATAATAAAAAAAAAGTTTAGCCTTTAGCGACATTTTAACTATTCTTTGTGAAAAAGCCTTTTTTAAATACTTTGTTAACCAGCAACTACTTGTTCACACTATTGCGGGTAGTTCCCGGGCGTGGGAATTGGGGTGTTCTGGCACCCACAGCCAAAATGCGCTGCTCTTTAAAAATGTGCAGGGCTGGCATTCATTCTTAATGGCAGCCCCACACATCTAAAAACACGGTGCATTTGCAGGTGCGAGAACCGCCAGGAAATCTCATGGTGCAAATGCACCATGTGATTTTCCTACTGCGTCTTAAAATGGTGCAGGAAATTTTTTTCTGCATTTCATGCAGGCACAGTGGCCTATTCAAATGAATGGGCTGCCTTGCTCACACAAAAGCAGCTCTCCTAGTTGCATAGTTGTGTGAACCAGGCCTTAACAGATAATTCAGATAATTCACCTTTTAACAAAAATAATAAGGCCCCTTTCACACTGGGGCGTTTTTCATGCGGTTTAGCGCTAATAATAGCGCTGTTATACCGCATGAAAAAATCCTGCCCTGTGTCTTCAATGTGAAAGCCCGAAGGCTTTCACACTGAAGCGGTGCGCTAGCAGGACCGCTCCAAAAGTCCTGCTAGCCGCTTCTTTACAGCGGTAAAGGAGCGGTGTGTTCACCGCTCCTTTACCGCGGTCTCCCATTGAAATCAATGGGACAGCGCGGTAATACCGCCCGCAAACCGCGGCAATAGCCGCGGTTTGCGGGCGGTATTAACCCTTTTTCGGCCGCTAGCGGGGGTTAAATTAACCCCCCTAGCGACCGCATACCGCGGTAAGAACGACAGTATAGCAGCGCTGAAAATCGCGCTGCTATACCGCCACCGCACCTGCCCGCCCCAGTGTGAAAGGGGTCTAAATGCACGTTTTTTGCAGGGAAAGAAAATGTGCATTTATTATTTTTTGTTTCTGGAGCCTGTAAAGCATTGCACCAACCATCAGCAGACCACTGGTGCCATGCAGGTCTCCTGCAGACCTGTCAGTGTATCTGTGTGCCCGTATGGGCACACAGATACAATCAGACAGGAAGACTCAATGAACTACCACAGTGCTCCACTGCGCTATCGTAGTTCATTGAAAACTACAAGCCGACAGCCGCAAAGGGACTTGTAGTTTTCCATTCACAGAGGACTGTTGTAAAACTGAGAAGATCCCCGCTAGCTGTCAGAACGGGGGATTAGAGGGGAGCGAGGGGCAGGCCTGTTTGTTACATGTTACATGTTACACCCTGAATATGGATGTACAGTGGAACCTCGGATTACGAGTATAATCCGTTCCAGGAGAATGCTCGTAAACCAAAGTACTCGCATATCAAAGCGAGTTTCCCCATAGAAGTCAATGGAAACTAAAATAATTTGTTCCGCATTGACTTCAATGGCATGCAATACCGCATGCGGCCAGAGGTCCGAGGACACCTCGGCTGACCTTGGCAAACCTCGGAAAGACTTCATTCCCGAGGTCAGCCGAGCTGTCCTCTGGCCTTTCCGTGCATTTCCGAACGGCTCCGGCACCCCCCACCTCAGGCCAAACGCAGTACTGCACACCGCTTTGGCCTAAATCATGCTCATTTTGCAAGACAACACTCGCAAACCGAGTTACGATTTTTAAAATTACAGTGCTCGTATTGCGAAACGCTTGTTAACCACGTTACTCGCAATCCGAGTTTCCACTGTAATATGTTATGAAAGGTGAACTTATCCATTCACACCTGAGTGTAGCGCCACGACAGCGCAATTTTTGCTTAGCTTCTTTGTGTTTTTTAGTGGAGCGGCACCATTCATTTGAACGAGGCCCTCCTCCACTCCAAAGAAGCTCATGTACCAAATCTTGGCACAGAGCCAGGAGCGTTGCGATTTTTTGCCGCAAGTGTAGTGCATTTTGTCGCTCGCCAATTGTGGCAAAATCGCGCTACATTTGGGGTACCATTTGGGGTGCAGGACGCAAAGTCTTGCGTTTTGCCGCGATTCAAATCGTCTAGGTGTGAACAGAGCCAAGGAATGCTGACCGCAGGGATCCTTATTAGGCCTTGTTCACACCTGAGCAATTTGAAGCTTCACCAGAAGTCCTTCAGCGTTTAACACCAGAATTACTAATGTATTCAGTGATGCCCGTTCACACCTGAGCATAGTGCAACTTGAAGCTCATAGCTCGAAGAAGTAAATGAGCTTTATTTGGGGCAGAGTTGCACATTTTGGTCTCAAAAGACTTCAGTTGGAGCTCCTTAAAAATGTGTGTTGAGGTGTTTTGTTGACTAATAACTAACATTCCTCTGGCTAAAAAAAAGGTTGAAAACTGACTAAAGATGACGAGCTCAAGTGTGCATGAGATCTTAAAGCAGTATTAAATGGTAACCCAAAAGTAAACATTTATTTATTATCAGCCAAAGCAGACCATCGAATACTTGGTCGAGGGGCTCTCCCGAAGAGTGACCCCCCCAGGGGCAGGGGAGGAAGAAACCACAAGGCCACACATCCTCCCCCTAGAAGTCAGGGCAAGCCCGAGGACTTCATCCTAGTGAAAAAACACACACAAAAGTGAAAGTGAGACAAACAGTGGGAAAAAATAAATAAAATAAATAAGTGGCTGTGCAATAGTGCAATAGCCGGGCCCTGAGGCCTGGAAGACAAAAATTGCCCCAGACTTAGCCAAAAGGCCCAGTCCAAAAAGATGCAGTGCAGAAAATAAGCATTTGGTCACTGTGACCATGTGCCTGTTCACACAGTGGGGTCCCACACCCAAGTGTTACTAAGAGCACCCCAAGAGCAACCACTCCCAGGGGGCACAGATCTCGCAGACTCTCTGCCTCCCCAGCCCATGGCCAGACAAGATAGATCCTCTCAAATCAGGAGGTACTGGGCTCCTCCAGTTTTCCCTGGAGGCTTACTTTTGTGCCCCAACTGCCTGCGGGCACCCCGATTTCTGTCCCAGCCAGTACTGAGCTTCTAAGCCCCCATCACTCCAGCAGAAGTACATAGCCACCACTCCAGCCCTGGTCAGGCCAGAATCACAGCACAGCACTCCCACAGGATCACTGATAAGAGCAGATACTACACTTGATTTAAGTCAAAAGGCTGAGAAGCTATAACATTAACAATAGCAACTCCTGAAAACCTGCATTGTTGCGTAAAGACACTCATTGTGGTGATTTGTCATTTATTTTTAATAGCACACCAAAACACATATAGTAGTGTGTAAAGAAGAATAAGTAATAGGTGTTTCCATGTATAATTATAAGCCCCGCATTTTGTCCTATCAGTGAATGGGAGGGTCAGTCATATACACACTGGTCGAGATAGTCATATCAAATACATCAAAGACATTGTGCCTACAGGCTCCAGTGGTGGAAATATGTCCCTGTTTGTATTTAACATGTACAGACTACAATGCTAAACTTTTCATTCTGTCTTATTTTGCATTTTTTTTTCAGATCCCAAAGATGATGCAGCCTATAGATTTATTGTCCCATGGATTGGTACGTAAATTAAAGTTTATCTAAACCTAAAAAAAAATGTATTAGTTTTGGTAGTAAGCAGGTAGGACCCTTGTTAGAAAGATGTATTGTTTCTATTTAACCTATTTTGTAAGAAAATATCTGCCCTATGTCAAACAATTAAAATGAACGAGCAGCTAAAAGTCAGTTCATGTATTTCTCTTCTAGATATATATAAGTTCATCTGCACGACTTTCCAGGTGCCCCATGGGCAGAGGTCTCCACCTCTTTTGTGCCATGGCCTGGATAGTGTCTTTTCAGCAAAGAGTTTTGTGTTATCTGCTGAAGAGATTCTCCACCTGTACTTCTGGAGACCCAAAAATGTGTCTTATCAGCTCTAGGAGAACCGCGGCAGATGGCTTGTAGTTCTCAATGAATGTGAGGGCACTGGTGAGCACTCTCGTAGTTTATTGATTCCTCCTGCAGTTCAGTAAGGACTTGTTTACACTTGCTTCAAAATATGGCTTTGGACCAGTGGCGGCTGGTGCTCAAATTTTTTTGGGGGGCGCAAACAAACTGAAAAAAAAATAATCAATTGCAGCCACTGTGCCCATCAAACGTAGCCACTGTGCCCATCAAACGCAGCCACTGTGCCCATAAATTGCCACCACTGTGCCCATAAATTGCCGCCAGTGTGCCCCATCAATTGCTGCCAGTGTGCCCCATCAATTACCGCCAGTGTGCCCCATCAATTGCCACCAGTGTGTCCATCAATTGCTGCCAGTGTGTGCCCATCAATTGCTGCCAATGTGCCCCATCAATTTCTGCCAGTGTGCCCCAACAATTTCTGCCAGTGTGCCCCATCAATTACCGCCAGTGTGCCCCATCAATTGCCGCCAGTATGCCCCATCAATTACCGCCAGTGTGCCCCATCAATTGCCACCAGTGTGCCCATCAATTGCCGCCAGTGTGCCCCATCAATTGCCGCCAGTTTGCCCCATCAATTGCCGCCAGTGTGTCCCATCAATTGCTGCCAGTTTGCCCCATCAATTGCCGCCAGTTTGCCCCATCAAATGCCACCAGTGTCCCCCGCCCGGCACTTACCTGTGTCGATTCACGACGTAGTCCTCCACGCTCCCTCCGAGTCCTCAATGTCTTCTCCCGTCCTCATCCTGTCTTCCGCTATGATCAATCACAGCGCCTGTTGCTTCAGCCAATTAGGTTACAGGTAACCAGACCCGGTGCACCTGATTGGCTGAGAGGCGGGTCAGTGTTAGAGAAGCGATTTATTCGCTTCCCTCACACATCACTGTGTAAACAGCAACTGCACAGCATTGCGCCCGCTGTTTACCAATTTGGAAGCCTATTAGAGCCCTCGGCTCTAATCTGGATGCCTATTAGAGCCGACGGCTTTAATCAGGTGCTTCCAAAACAACCCTGCCGCTGTAATTCAGATGCCCAGCACCCGACAAGGGGCCGGACACCTGAATAGGGGGCGGCAGCGGCGACAATAGATAGATTCATGCAATGCATGAATCTATCTATTGGTGATAGAGTGGTGCAGGAGAGAGGGGGCGGCGCTCCTGCGCCCTCTATGGATGCACCGCCACTGCTCTGGACACGCTTTGTTAAAGCTCTCTGAACACCATTCAAAGCTCCTGTCACTAAAGAAAATGGTTTGCTTACAGTCCTGTTTACACCTCGCGTTTGCTTTGCTTCAAAAATTATACCCCATGTCTCTTTAGTGGTGCTCCAAAGCATTTTCAAAGCCTTCATAGAAGTCTATGGCAAAGCTCGCTTGAAGCATCTACAGCTTTTGAGAGGCTTTAATTCTGGTTTAGCTTTGCTTTGTTTTGGAGGAATTGCAGGTATGAGATATTAACACACACACAGGGCATCTGTTAAGCTTCATTAAAGCTTTAAAAAAGTATCATCGAAGCATCAAAAACACTTCAAAAAAGCATGTTGAAGTGGTAGGCGCTTTAATGTGTGTTGAAGTCAAAGCAAGTGTAAATAAGCCCTAACTGTCTGCCCGTACAGGAGATACAGGTAGACAGTTATACTGAGAGTCTGCAGGAGCCTGACATTATACCCACAATCTGCTGATCGCGGGTCCATTGCTGTACAGGTTGCACTGTAAATAAAAAAATCATAAACTTGCTTTTACCTGAAAAAATATGTGCATTTCTTATTTTTATTTTTTTTTACAAAGGGAGAACATAGTATTTAACACTCTTGGGGAAACTGCAAGTCAGTTTTCCCCTTTTACTGGACCTCCCTGGAACCCCTCACCCAGAATAGGTGAAAAACCCTGACTACTTGTCATCCCCTTAAGGGGACCACAACCCAAACAAAGGGGACACACACCTCCAATCCAGGACCCATCCACCCAACCTGGCATCCTGTACACACGCCTAAATAATAAAAAAAATTCCCTCTAGGCCCCTCTAGGCCTCCTGTCTTGCACTACCCCACTATTAACCGAGTTGACTAGTCTTCGGTCTCATGCACACTGGGCTTTTTTACAGCTGCATTTTGTTTCCTGCCTCTAAACGGCCCTTTATGTTAGCCTATGTGTCCATGCACACATAGGCTTTTAGCAGTATTTAGTGGCAGAGGCTTTTAGAGACAGAAAAAAAAAAACACTGCCAGTGCGTCCAAGAGTAGCCGAGTTTGGGCAGAAAAAACGCTTGACGCTACTAAGAGTTGCTAGAAGCCCTTAAAAGCTGCTAAATGCACCTAATTGCTAGTGCTTGAGCATTAATACATTTCAATGGTCAGAATACATTTTTATGCGCAACACAGGCCACACCGAATGCAGAGGTGTGAACAAAGCCTAAATGTGTTGTCATGTGTTTGACTGTGCTGTATAAAGCAGCCCATAGATGGTTCGATTTGCTTTTCCCTCCACCTGAGTGCCTGTCGCAGCGCTATTGTGTTCTGCCGGGGAGGCGGCTCAGCATGTGCGTAGGAGCCCTCATTTACGGCATTAGCTCTGAAGGTCCGGCACAGTACGCTGAAAATTTCAGAGCGCATTCGCCGGTGACGTCACCATCTGCATGCTGTGTGAATATCTCCTAAACAGTGCAAGTTCCCTGTAGGTACAAGTCAAAAATAATTATTAGTTAAACCCACAAGTGCTTTTTTACCACTACTATTTATATATATTGGCTTTTGGAATTTACAATTAGAGCAACTTAGAAATTGGATGAAAGGTTTAGCACTGAGAAACACTTTTTGATAGATAAGTAATGCATTTTGTATACAATTATATAAATCAGACCAAAATGAGGGACACATAAGGAGGAAAAAGGAACAGAGGGACTTTGTTCTGAATGAGGAACAGTCCCTCGAAATTAGGGACAGTTGGGAGCTATGTACAATATTCTATTAAATAAATGTGTAAACTGTGGAAAGACCATTTGCAGTTCACTGGCAGTAAGGGTAGTACTCTGTAAAATGTTACTGACAGATCCACAGCCTATGTTAGCTATTTGACTTACCTGACTGGTCTGACAGCTTTCTAAAGATACTATTATTTGAACTAGGTGAAGGATTATTGGTGTTATCCGGGCCAAAGTGGTTCCAGCATCGCAAGCTTCTGACTCCTGGCTTTCACTATGATGTCCTAAAGCCCTACGTTCGATTAATGACTAACTGCACTAAGATCATGCTGGTAATGTTTTTTTTCCTTCAAAGCTCAAATAATATCATTGAGATGTTTACAAACTACATTCAGACAATTTAAATGTATTTTTATTCAAAGGTAATATGCATTATGCCTTGATCATTTGGGGTGTACTTAAGCTGTTCTATGCATCCCTGTACAGGCAGTCCCATTGTCATTTGGGAAACAGTGGCTGCACTAATAAAGACACACTGACACAGAGGCTGTTCCCAATCTGACATCCTTCTTTTGGGCAGGGCTTTTTTTTCAGCAGGAACGTGGGGGAACGCAGTTCCGCCACCTCCAGCACTGAATGTCTTTAATGATAAATTACATTTTATTTGGTGGTTGGTTTGTTCAGATTACAGTTAGACAACATAGATGGGTGAGCCTTCTTGGAAATAACATTGTGGAGTGGTCATCATCCAGGTCTATAGCAGTAGAATGAAATTTGTCTCAGTTTATAAAAACATTAGCTTAGTACCCTCTAGTTAGGTAGGTGTTAGAGTGAGGATATTCTGGCAGAGTAGGTAAATTAAGGCAGACCTAGCTGGTTGCTAGGCCTGTTTGTTTTCATTCTGGGCTGGGAGGGGCTCAGGGTAGCAGCTGGTGACTCACAGGCAGAATCACTGACACCTTCTTTCTTCTTTCTAGAGCTTGCTATAAAGATCTGGAAGGAGAGGAGAAGAGGAGAGGTGGAGCTGCTTGGGGTGTTTTAGGGAGCTCTGACCAATCCCCAACCTGGATTGGCAGGGGGCAGGCCTCCTTAAATACCTGGGGTCAGCCCAGCTGGGGAGGAATTGTCGGGTGGAAGAGCTGGAGTGAGAGAGTGTGGAGGCTGTTGGGGCCCACAAGGAGCTCCCCAGTCTTGGGGGGGGGTTGACCCTTGGCTGGGGCTCGGGTGCATCCAGGAGTAAAGAGATCCTGGAAGGAAAGGCACATGAGAGAGCAAGTAGAGGACAGCGGGAGAGAACACTTCTAGGAGTCTCCAGGGAGGACTACTGGTCGCCGCCAGGAGGGCTAGTGAGTGAGAAGCGTCGGGAGGACTGGGGAGACACGCCTGAGAGAACTGGGAGATTGCAGTTTGAGATGGGTGCAATACCAGAAGAGAGGACTGTGGGAAGGGCAGTGGAGAGAGGTCATTGCAGCCAGGCTGGCTGGCAGGACCTGAAGAGAGCTATCTGGGAGTGGTAGCTGAATAGAGGATAGCTAGCACCTGAAGTATTACTACACCACAGGGGCCCAAGGTCTCTGCCCGGAAAAGGCAGTTCCATGAGGCCTGGCTGAAGCAGTGTCAGGCCTACCCATGCAGTGCTAGTTAGTCCGGAGGAGTAACTGTCTGCAGCAAGGGAAGTGCTGGTGGAATAACAGTTTGCAGCAAGTGAAGTGCTGGAGGAGGAACGGTGTGCAGAAAGTGTTTGTGCTGGAGAGAAGATTGGAGTTTATATACTGGGGTGTATATAGAAGTCCCAAGCAAGTTTGCACTGAATATTTCTGGGCATCCATAATTCCCAATTTCCCATCCAAGTTTAATCCCCTCAAATAAAAAATAAAAAAAACAAAGCTATGAACTGTTCTATGTCTCTGAGTGACTGAGAAATGGATGTCTGGCTGGGCAGGGTGACAGGTGAACCACTAAATTCAGCAACCCCTATGGGAGCATGGCTACATTAGCAATCATATCAAATTGCTTGTGCTTATTAGGGTCTATGTTGCATATGAAGATAAAAAAAGGTCAGTGAGGGATAGAAGGAAAGTAGAGAAGGGCAGTCCAACAAAGAAAACATACTCTACCACAAATTCCCTGCCCAGGAGAATGAGCAGGGGGTGGTCAGCTGGGGAGACAGTATGAACTTACTTACCTGGTGTGTCAAATTCTAAGATTTAGTAGGTGGGAATCAAACTTTAGAGGTATGCCATTTTGAATCCATGGAGACTATGCCTTCTCTCTCAAAAGAGGCTAACCTACCATTCAGTATAGTATACATCTTTTCACTGAGCTTAATTCAAGAAACACTTGATTTGACAGTTCATTAGATGTTTTCATACACAATGCATGCCATTGTACAGCACTGGGAAAGAGCAGGTAAGTTGCAGAGTTGGGGAATGAGTGTTCTACAAAATCCTGGTGGAATCAATGAAAATGTTGGTCTGGGAAAAGGGTAGCAGTAGAATACTTAGTATCAGTGCTATATCATTCACAACTGGCTTGCCTTACACTTGTAGGCAGGCCTATGGGGGATGCTCTGTGGCCCTAGGGGCCAGTTTAGGGGTCGCCTAGAAATGCTAGAGGTGGTGATAAGGCAGCACTCTCCATCATTCTCTCCTGACTTCTCACTTTGTGATACTCTGCCCAAGCACCTTCATTTCAGCCCGTTAATAAACTGGGTAGCATTTCTCAGCTGGCGATGCGGAGCATGTACCAGACTCCACCAGCCCATCACTCAGTGACCCAGTTGGCATACACTTGCTCTATACTCCATGACTCTCCACCTTCAGGAGTAACACTGTTATTTTTCCTCTTGAGACCTCACTCCAATGACATTCAGGCCAGGTCCCTAGGATGCCCGGTACCACAACTGGAGTTGGGGTACCAACCGCTAGGGAAGGAACCCACACTGGTCCCTTCACTACTGAGGATCTCCACCACTTCAGCCAAGTCACCTGCTTCCCGGGCAGCTGGCTGCTAGGTATTAAACACTGGTACCTTCATACATCATCGGCGATAAAACTATCCTCACCACCCTCGAGGGTAAGCTCAGCCACACATTCAGGTGATACACTGTGCATACACTACTATAAGACCTTGAATAACTTCAGACCAGGCAACTGAATTATTTTACTGAAACAGGTCTTTACATATAAACAGCATGATACCTCTTTACATTCTCATCAGACAATGACATTGCCCCTGATTCCCCTGGTACCCTCGACCCGTAGTCCGGGCCATACCTTGGCTAGGTAATTAAAGTTCAATCAATTAACAAATGTCCTATTCCGGGAACCCTGAGCGGGTTCCTGCCAAGGGGCTGAAAAAGAACAGTCTGATCTCATAGTAGCGAAAGTCCTCCTTACTCTACCCAAAGATGAACCAGTCTATCCAGCTGAGCCTGGGCAAACTTTCCCTGGTATTTATAAACCACAACAATGGCATGGTATTATGTACACAACATAGAGGGAGTCAGCTGCCACAAGAACTTAACCCCCTTCTTGCCAGAGTGCACCAGCCAGTGAAAACAGTTACAAGGCAATTACAATATACCACATAGTACAGGTCCATCTCCAAAAATGTGAATATCCTTAACCACTTAAGGACTGTGTCACGCTGATATACGTTGGCAGAATAGCATGGCTGGGCAGATTCACGTATATACGTTGCCGGCTCCGTTGCCAGCTGTGCGCCTGCCGCGAGCTCCATGAGTGTGACCGCGGGTCCCGCGGACTCGATGTCCACGGGGGTACCCGCGATCGTCTCACAGAGAGGAAGAACGGGGAAATGCTGATGTAAACAAGCATTTCCCCTTTCTTCCTAGTGACAGGACACTGATCACAGCTCCCTGTCATTGGGAGCGGTGATCAGTGTCGTGTCACACGTAACCCATCCCCCCCCTACAGTTAGAACACATCCCTAGGACACACTTAACCCCTTCAGCGCCCCCTTCCCTGCCAGTGTCATTTTTACAGTAATCAGTGCATTTTTTTTAGCACTGATCGCTGTAAAAATGACAATGGTCCTAAAATGGCGTCAAAAGTGTCTGATGTGTCCACCATAATGTCGCAGTCACGATAAAAATCGCTGATCGCCGCCATTACTAGTAAAAAAAAAAAAAAATGATAAAAATGCCATAAAACTATCCCCTATTTTGTAGACGCTATATCTTTTGCGCAAACCAATAAATAAACACTTATTCCGATTTTTTTTTTAACCAAAAATATGTAGAAAAATACGTATCGGCCTAAACTGTGGAAAACAAATGTTTTTTTATATATTTTTTGGGGATAGCAAAAAGTCAAAAATAAAGTCAAAAGTCAAAAATTGCTTTTTTTTTTTAAATTGTCGCTCTTTTTTTAAGTGCCTTTGGCCAGCCAAATAGTCCGGGGCTAAAGTGGTTAAAAAGTTTATTTATTTCAGTAGATCAATTCAAAAAGTGAAACTCGTATGTTTTATAGATTCATTACACACAGAGTGATATATTTCTGACTTTTTTTATCTTCTAATTTTTTGAGATGCACCTGAATATAGACAAAACATAAAGAATATGGCACAGTGAAGTAGTAACACCTTAGTAGGCACTGGCCTACTAATCTCTTTTTGACAATACTTGCCTTGAAATGTCTACTGCACTCTGAATGTTTCCAATAATATGATGGTTACCTGTTCCTGCTAAAATTGGCCAGTTTACGAAATGATGACCCAATTTCTATGGCTAATTGAATTGGAAATTATTTAGAGAACACAACCCCTCGAAGATTGTTTTTTCTGATTATCTGATTTCAGGATAAATGGGAGCAGCTTGTCCAAGATAAGCCAGTGGAACTCTTCCAACATGTCAGCCTCATGACGCTGGACACCATCATGAAATGTGCCTTCAGTTATCAGAGCAACTGCCAGACAGACAGGTAGAACAAAACATTGAAGACTGCAAACTCTCATGCCTCGTACACACGACCGTTTTTCCCGGCAGGAAAACTGCTAATGACAGCTTTTCGCCAGGAAAACTGCGGGGGAAAAAAAGAGAACTTTCTATTTTGCCGTCAGGAAAAACTCCTGCCGAGAAAACCAGCCGTCTGTATGCTTTCCCGAGGGGAAAAAAAACGTGCATGCTCATAAACAATTTGACGCATGCGCAGAAGCATAGAACGTCACTTTGTCGGCTCGTCGTAGTCTTTGACGTCACCGCGTTCTTGGCATTTAAAAGTTCAGCGGTCTTTTGTGTGACTATGTGTATGCAAGGCAGGCTTAAGAGGAATCCCGTTGGGAAAAGCACAGTTTTTTTTTCCTGCCGGGAAAACCGGTCGTGTGTACGAGCCATCACCTGTAATATTCAAATACATTTTCATTAAAGGTGTTCTCAAAACTACAATAAAGGCAAACTTTTGTTAGTTTTGGATGGAGTGGAGTGGGTCCAGAACACCTGCCAGTTTTTAAATCTGTTTGTGCCCATGTTAAGGAAATTTACTCTCTCTATTTGTCCTGTGTGTTACCATTATCATTAAAAATTAAAGTAAAAGAAAATCCCAAATTTTGGGTTGTCCCAAAAAAAGTAGTTCTGGTGACCTAGGGGTCCCCAAGGGATTACCTTAGTTTGCAGGGATTTCCTCTCACTTCCTGTTTTGGCTGTGGGATAGGAAGTAAAGGCAAATCTCCACAATGGGACATAGATGGGAAAAAATAAATTGACAGGGGTATGACCCTCCCTTACTGTACCCAATATTAAAATAAATAAATAAAATTGTATCATACTTATGGTAATCTACTTTTTCCTGTTGCCTATCCATGGCAGCGGGAAAAAGTTTTGTCTATAGTTCTACTTTAAATATGTTTTAAATATGTTTTAAATATGTTTCCACTAAGCCCATTTCACACCAACACACTGAGTTGGTGTGCGCTAGGTGAAAATGGAACATACATTTAAAGAGGAAGTAAGCCAGATTTATTTAATTTTTTCCTAAAAAAAAAAACCCTGCAAGAGAAAGGCATAATGAGCTAGTATGCATACCATACTAGCTCATTATGAATGACTTACCTGAGATCGAAGTCCCCGAAGCGCTCCTCGTTCCCCTCCGCCGCCATCTCTCCTCCGAGTGCCTTCCGGGTATCGCTGCTCCGGCGCTGTGACTGGCCGGAGCGGCGATGACGTCACTCCCGTGCATGCGCGCGGGACCGGCACGGTCCCGCGCATGCGCGCGGAACCGGCATGATCCCATTCAGAAATCTGCCACGCTCAGTGCGCCTGCACCGTTGTCTACGGCGTGCATGCACCGTAGACATCGGTGCATTCTTTTTGCCAAATATCTCCTAAACCGTGTAGATTAAGGCTTATGCCGCGTACACACAACCGTTTTTGATGACGAGAAAAATGTCATTTTTTTAAATGGTCTTTAAAAATGATCGTGTGTGGGCTTCAGAGCATTTTTCACGACGTGAAAAACGGCCATGAAAAAATTGGAACATGCTCTAATTTTTCACTTCGTTTTTTACATCGTCGTTTTTCTCGTCATGAAAAACGTCTGTGTGGGCTTTAACGACGTAAAAAAAATGAAAAAAAATGCGCATGCTCAGAATCAAGCATGAGACGGGAGCGCTCGTTCTGGTAAAACTAGCGTTCGTAATGGAGATAGCACATTCGTCACGCTGTAACGGACTGAAAAGCACGAGGCTGAAAAGCGCGAATCGTCTCTCAACAAACTTTACCAACATGAAGGGTGGCGCCATCCGAATGGAACTTCCCCTTTATAGTGCCGTCGTACGTGTTGTCCGTCACCGCGCTTTACTCAAGCATTTTTTTCCATGATAGTGTGTAGGCAAGGCAGGCTTGAGAAGAATCACATCAAGAAAAATGTAGTTTTTATCAATGACATTAAAAACGGTCGTGTGTACGCGGCATTACCTGTAGGTAAAAGTTGGTTTGGAGGGTTTACAACCACTTTAAATGCAGTGCAACCCGCTGAAATACATCACAGAGGGGTTGATTTACTAAAGGCAATAGACTGTGCACTTTGCAAGTGAAGTTGCACTCTGCAAGGGCATTTGCTCAAAAGCTTAATAAATGAGGTGAAGCTTCACTTTACAAAGAATTACGTGCAAGGAAAATGAAAAAAAGAACAGCATTTTTGCTTGCACATGATTGGATGATGGAAGCCGTCAAAGCTTCCCCTTATTTGGCTTATGTAGCTCTCTTTGCTTTTTTTTTAGCTCTGGAGCAAATGCCCTTGCAGAGTGTAACTGTCTTTTTGCCTTTAGTAAATCAACCCCAATGTGTTGCAAGTGTTCTGAAATGCATGTTAAGGAATGAAAAGTATTTTGGCTCTTGCTGTAAAAAAACACAAAATAAACCCCACATCGATGCACGCGTAAATAAAAATAAAAAAACAACCATCAACGCAAGCTGCCGTCACTTTCAGTGTCTGATGACGAATTTCCGCACAAATCACTATCGCTCAGTTCTGCAAGTGATTCAAATTTATTATCGCTGTTTTCTAGCTGGTCTAAAACCGAAGTAAAGGGATGCTTTTCAGGGCACTGGACAAAGCACTAGTGACAAAACAGATGTAAAATGATTTGATACCGTAATGTAATCTACAGATTACAGTGTATTATGTGTGTTATGTGTTTTGTACTTTTTCGCCGGGCTCCGCCCCCATGAGTCTTAACGCTCGCAGGGAACGGAGCCCGGAACAGTAAGTAACCTGTACCAGGATACTGCGATGCAATCCTGAGTGTGGCTCGGGGTTACAGCTTTTGGTAATGAAAATTAACCCCGAGCCACACTCGGGAATACAGTTAGGGAGATTAATCCAGCCTTAATGTTACACAATGTTAGTATTTCTTCTTTTTCCTATTTTTCAAGTGACAATGACTACATTAAGGCAGTTTATCAGCTGGCCTACCAGGTCGATCACAGGTTCCGCAACTTCCTCTATCATAGTGACACCATTTACTACCTCAGCCCCCAGGGATTCCGCTTTCGAAAGGCACAAAGGATAGCACATCATCATACAGGTAAGATTTTGGATTTACTGTACGTGTTTTTCTATATGTGTGTTTGTTTATGTATGGCTACCTCGTAGGAGCCGCTGGTTTTAACAGATTCTTCCCCAAACAGTGCAGATAGTAGTAATCACACAGGCAACAATCCATTCACTCTGGTTCAATTACACAGTCTAGGGCATTTCCTTTTTTTATCTATTGCTTGCAGAACAGGAGAGGGTTACGAGGCATATGGGACACTCCAAATGCTTAATAACAGCTGACAAATAACTCTCTACTCTCAATAAACAGAGTGCATTATAGCTCTTATGCCGTGTATACAGGATCGGTTTTACCGATGAAAACAGTCCGATGGACTTTTTTCATCGGACAAACCGATCGTGTATGGGCCCCATTGGTCTTTTTTCCATCGGTGAGAAAAAATAGAACATATTTTAAATTTATCCGATGGGAAAAAAACGATAGAAAATTCCGATCGTCTGTGTGGAACTCCATCGGACAAAAACCCCACGCATGCTCAGAATCAAGTCAACGCATGCTTAGAAGCATTGAACTTTGTCGGAGTGTTTTACGTCACGGCGTTTGGGACGGTCGGATTTTTGACTGATGATGTGTAGGCAAGACTGATGGAAGTCAGCTTCATCGGATTTCCAATGGAAAAATCCATCGGATTAGAATCCATAGTAAATCCGATCGTGTGTACAGGGCTTTACAGCTGGGGATCATGAGTCTGCAGAACAGTTAAAGCCTCATAGCTGGCGACCATGAGGTAGCTCCAGAATAGTTAGAATCTGAAAGCAGGGGATCATGGGAATAATTGGAGAACAGTTGAAGTCTCTACTCACAAATCCCAGAAAATACATCTTCTTAGGTCTGATCTACTAATAGTGAAGCTCAGCAGTTAGTCCAGGAATGCCTTGGGGGCAAGCAGCCCCCTGAAGCTCACTGATTCATCCATCCCTCATGGCGAAAAAGAGTATGCTTCAGGCTATTTACCTCCTTCCCTCCTCCTTCTCCTTCTGGCTGCACCTCCCCAGAAATTGGCCAGGGCATAGTAAATATACAGGCTAGTCATTTGCACTTCCCCACAATGTTCTGGAAGTTTCTCTCAAGCCTCGTACACACGGCCGAGATTCTCGTCGGAAAAAACATGTCGTTTTTTTCGACGAGATTCTTGGACAAGGAACTTGTCCCGGCCGAGTGTACACACGCTCGATTCAAAGAACCCGCGGTTCTTTGAATGGAGCGTACGCAGTGACGTCATCGACTACGACGAGCATGCGCTCGTCACATTCGATGCTGTCGCCGCCATCTTGGTATACCCTACCTATGCCTAGGAAGCTACCGCGCATGCGTCGAATTCATTTCGAACATGCGCGGGCTTCCCGGAGGACAGGTAAGTGTACACACACTCACTTTTCTCGTCGAGAAACAGGCTGACGAGAATCTCGACGAGAAAATAGAGAGCAGGTTCTCTATTTTCTCGTCGAGATTACTTGTCGGTTTTCTTGACGAGAAACCATACACACGAACGAATTAATGGTAACATTAAATTGTATCAAGCTGGTAAAGATGATAGCGTTGTGCCCGGGATGAAGTTGGTCTTGTGTGGTAAGATGTGGTAGGGAACAGAGATAAACACTTACATGTTTATCTATCTATTTATCTATCTACAGATTAGTGAAACTAATATTTTCTTTGCATTCTAGATAAAGTAATCAAAAAAAGAAAAGAATTGCTAAAATGTGAGAAGGAGATGGACAAAATCAGCCAAAAAAGACATCTCGATTTTCTTGATATTCTACTGTGTGCAAAGGTCAGATGTTAGAAGTAGTGTGAATGATATGCCTTGTACACACGACCGGTTTTCACGACGAGAAAACTGCCATTTTTTATATTGGTTGTGAAAACCGGTCGTGTGTATGCTCCCTAGCAGTTTTCTCGACAAAAAAATTAAAACCAGCTCTCTTTTTTCTCGTCGTGTTTCCCGTCAGTCTTTTTCCCGCCGCGAAAAACAGACGTGTGTATGCTTTTCCGAGGGGAAAAATAACGCGCATGCTCAGAATCAAGTATGAGACGGGAGCGCTCGTTCTGGTAAAACTAGCGTTCAGAATGGAGATAGCACATTTGTCGCGTTGTAACGGACTGAAAGACACGAGGCTGAAAAGCGTGAATCGTCTCTCACCAAACTTTTACGAACACGAGGCTCAGCAAAAGCAGCCCAAAGGGTGGCGCCATTTGAAAGTAACTTCCCCTTTATAGTCCCGTCGTACGTGTTGGACGTCACCGCGCTTTGGTCGGACGTTTTTTTTGCATGAACGTGTGTATGCAAGTCAGGCTGGAGAGGAATCACGTTGGGAAAAACGACGGCTTTTTGCACGTCAGGAAAAACGATGGTGTGTACAAGGCATTAGATGTGTATCGTATTCATGTTACATTCAGGATCAAGGCCAGTAGACAGTTAGATTAACAGTTAAAAGACAAATGTGTAATCTGCTTTGTCTGGCAATAGATTTGTAGCCATATTTAGCCTTGTGATCAGGATAACCCTGCCAGACAGCATAACCAGGGCCCTACCTCAGGTTCGTGTATTGCAGTCCCTTGGGCCCCTTTCACACAGGCTTTCCGATCAGGTCCAACTGTCAGTTTTTCAGGTGGACCTGATTGGATCTTGCAGTCTCCCCTATGGAGTGGCCATTGTCAGCGGGCACATGTCCGCTGACATCCGCCGCTATCCGATCCGATCCTGCACGCAAAATCCAGATGGATGGTGGTTAGAGTTGCCACCTCATTCCTTTAAACCTGAACACATATTAAATACACAGGATATGTGGCTAATTTAATATAGATAAGGCACCAAGTGAGTTTAATTACCACCTTAATCAGCCACAGAACCTGTGTAATTAATATGTGTTCAGTTTTAAGGGATGAGGTAGCAACCCTAATGGTGGTCCTATTTTCCATCTGTCTGACAGATCGTATAGGATCAAATGAAAATGCACAGGCAGTCTGTTTTCACCTGATTTCCCCATAGAGGAGAGCAGGACTGTGTACGTGTCTGCTCTGCATAGCGGAGCGGCCAGGACCTGTCATCTGCCTGCTCAGCGGGGATCAGCGGTGCGGTCCCCCGCTGAGCAGGCGGTATCCCTTTCCATGGAGGCAGAAAGAGGCCTTAGGCCAGCCATACACGGAGGAAATTTCTTTCCTGCAACCATGGGTTGCAGGCACGCAAATCGCTAGATTTCCCTATCAACACAGTCCGCGTTGATGCAGGAATTCCTCCTGTCAGGCCATTGACAGTGATTATCGCTAGACGGTAAAGCAGCCGCTAGCGATAATTGCAAAAAGAATCCGGCAAGCTGGTTGTACCCAAGTTGATCGATCGATCTACTTGGTACATTCAGCCTGCCAATTAACAGTTCGAATCCCAGCTTGTACCTGCTGAACCGGCCGAGATTCAAACCGTGTATGGCCGGCCTTAGTCAAAAAAACTGTCTTATGCCTTGTATACATGGCTGGACTTTTGACTGGGCAAAACTCAGTCGGAATTCCGACGGAAAAAAAGAGAACCTGTTCTCTCCGTCGGAATTTCCGACGAAAAAAGTCAGATGGGGCATACACACGGTCGGAATATCCGATGAAAAGCTCCCATCTGACTTTTTCCATCGGAAATTCCAGCCGTGTGTACACGGCATGAGATTCTGATTGGATCTTGAAGAAGCAACAGCATTTCTTGTGCTTTACCCTTCTGTTTGCAAGCTCCCTGGGTTAGATTACCAGCACTGGACAGTTGTTCTCGTTGGCTTAAATGGCTGTCCCTTCTTCTGTTTAATGTGCAATATAATAAATGTAGTGTTTAAAAATTTTATTTTTTCAATGTTGACACATTTTTAGTTCTGCATGCACCACATTGATGTGCCTTGTACTAAGAAAGTACATTTATTATAGGTCTTCATTTTTCCTGGAAAGGCACATTAATGGATAGAAACAGATGTAAATGCATATAGAATAAAGTAAAAAAAAAAATGTAAATGTGTTAAATACAGTTGTAGCGCCCTCCTCACTCCCCTCTTTGCATCAGCTCGTTTCTCTTCTTGTCTAGGGGTATCTTTCAGAGGGGAAGGGAGCGGGGACACCACGCCTGACCTTCACCACAGGTGTCAGTGTGGTATAAGCAAAGTTCTTTTACCTTCGGGTCAGTGCTGTGCACCTGGAGCCTCCACCGAGAGTTACCTTGAACAATGTCTGTCAGGAAATGAGCCCCACACCATTAAAGTCCAACACTCCTTTATTCTTCTCCAATTAACACAATCAGTTGAACTCCCTTGTAGAAACAGAACAGAAAAGGAGGTGTGGATGCGAATAGGCCCAGACACAATTGGTTCTCCGCTTTCCTCCCTGAAAGTGGGTTGCGGTCTCCGAGCGAGGGGGAATTTCCTTCCAGGCGGTCTCCGATGAGAGACTCACCCGTCACTGGCAATATGCTGCACCAGGTCTTCAAGTGAGGAGCTCCCCCCGGTCCATTACGCCTTCCGGATTCGGGTACCCAATCCCTGGGTACCCTAGGATCTCCTTCCCTCGCGGAACTCAGTGTTGGGCACTGAGCTCCAGACCTCCATCCGAGTACCTCACCCCAGGCTAAAGGTGCCTGGGATGGAACACGACCTCCGGCTGTCCTCTAGGCCTAGGCCGCCCAGAGGACCGACACGAACCACCGCCCACAGGCCGAAGGTGCCTGGGATTTGACCTCATGACAAAGATGGCCGGCCCCTTTATACCCCCTCCCGGCAAGCACGGCGGGTTCCCCGCCCCACCATACCGCTGCCAAGGGAGGACAAAAGGAGGCATGGCACACAGCAATGATTCAACCCCAGCCCAGGGCGACAGCGCCACCTGCTGGGCTGCAGGGAATTACACATCACTGATGTCTCTGCCAAGTTCAAATTACACCCGGAAAAGTACATACCCGCTACACAGTTTTTAGCCATCTTTCAATATGCTTCTTCATGCTAAGTAAGAGTTATAAGCTCAAATTTAAATAAATTATGACTTAGCTGTGTGTTTTTAGGATGAGAATGGACAGGGTTTGTCTGATAAGGACCTGCGTGCAGAGGTGGACACCTTCATGTTTGAAGGACACGATACAACGGCCAGTGGGATCTCCTGGATATTTTACTGTATGGCCAAATATCCAGAACACCAAGAAAAATGTCAGGAGGAGATCAGTGAGGTGCTGGGAGATCGGGACACCATGGAATGGTAAATAAATTATTTTTCTTACTATAAACTGATAGACTACAGTTAAATTTGGGGAAACTGATTATAAGAGAAACATGGAGGCTACCATTACTGACCACTTTAAGTAGCTGAACTCCTAACAGATACAGTGCATCCGGAAAGTATTCACAGCACTTAATTTTTTCCACATTTTGTTATGTTACAGCTTTATTCAACAATAGATGAATTTATTATTTTCCTCAAAATACAAACATAAACCCCATAATTACAAAGTGAAAGAAGTTTCTTTGAAATCTTTGCAAATTTATTAAAAATAAAAAATGAAAAAAATCACATGTACATAAGTATTCCCAGCCTTTGCCATGACACTCAAAATTGAGCTCATGTGCATCCTGTTTCCACTGATTATCCTTGAGATGTTTCTATAACATGATTGCAGTCAACCTGTGGTAAATTCAGTTGATTGGACGTGATTCGGAAAGGCACACACCTGTCTATATAAGGTCCCACAGTTAACAGAGCATTTCAGAGCACAAACCAAGCCTTGAAGTCCAAGGTATTGTCTGTAGACCTCCGAGACAGGATTGTATTGAGGCATAGATCTGGGGAAGATCTGCAGCATTGAAGGTCCCAATGAGCACAGTGGCCTCCATCATCCGTAGATGGAAGAAGTTTGGATCCACCAGGACTCTTCCTAGAGTGGGCCGCCCAGCCAAACTAAAAGATTGGGGGAGAAGGGCCATAGTCAGGGAGGTGACCAAGAACCCGATGGTCACTCTGACAGAGCTCCAGCGTTTCTCTGTGGAGAGAGGAGAACCTTAAAGAAAAACAACATCTCTGCAGCACTCCACCAATCAGACCTATATAGTCGAGTGGCCAGATGGAACCCACCCCTGGAGTTTGCCAAAAGGCACCTGAAGGACTCTCAGACAATGAGAAACAAATTTCTTTAGTCTCATGAAAGAAAGATTGAACTCTTTGGCCTAAATGGTAAGCATCATGTCTGGAGGAAACCAGGCACTGCTCATCACCTGACCAATACCATCCCTACAGTGAAGTATGGTGGTGACAGCATCATGCTGCGGGGATGTTTTTCAGCGGCAGGAACTGGGAGGCTAGTCAGGATTGAGGGGAATTTGGATGCAGCAATGTACAGAGACATCCTTGATGAAAACCTGCTAAAGAGCACTCTGGACCCCAGAATGGGGCAAAGGTTCATCTTTCAACAGGACAATGACCCGAAGCACACAGCCAAGATAACAAAGGAGTGGCTACTAGGATGAGCCGAACACCCCCCAGTTCGGTTCGCATCAGAACATGCAAACAGGCAATAAATTCGTTCGAACATCCGAACACCGTTAAAGTCTATGGGACAGGAACATGAAAAATCTAAAGTGCTAATTTTAAAGGCTTATAAGTGCTGTTCCTCGCTGGACATCATCGCTGGAGCCTGCAGATCATCCGTCGATGGATACCGACATCACTGGAGTGGAGATCGACAGTGGATTACCACCGCTGGAATCTTTTTTTTTATTTTTATTTTTGTGTGTGTTTTTTTTTTTTTACACTTTCTTTGTGAAATGGTAGGGGTACAATGTACCCCTTACCAATTCACATAGGGGGGCCGGGATCTGGGGGTCCCCTTTGTTAAAGGGGTCTTCCAGATTCTGATAAGCAGACCCCCACAACCACCGGGCAAGGGTTGTGGGGATAAGGCCCTTGTCCCCATCAACATGGGGACATGGTGCTTTGGGGTCCAGACCCCAAAGCATCCTTCCCATGTTGAGGGCATGTGGCCTGGTACGGATCAGGAGGGGGGGGCGCTCTCTCATCTTCCCCCTCTTTTCCTGTGGCCTGCCAGGTTGCGTGCTCGGACAAGGGTCTGGTATGGATTTTTGGGGGGAACTCCACGTCATTTTTTTTTTACTTTGGTGCGGAGTTCCCCTTAAAATCCATACCAGACCTGAAGGGTCTGGTATGGATATTTAGGGGGACCCCCACGCATTTTATTTTATTTTTTTCAACGACTTTCAATGACTTTTCTCTGTATTGCCGGGAGCCGACAATTCATTATAGCCACGAGTGCTTTTAAATTACTTTTTTTCTTTTTTACTTTTTTTCCTTCAGAAATGACATTTTGTGCAGGGACTGTTCTAAGCACGGGAAACAAGCGCTACTTTACAGGCATACTATACATACCCCCTAGGTACGAAATTTAAAGGAATATTTCACTTTTATTGTTTCACTTTAAGCATTATTAAAATCACTGCTCCCGAAAAAAACGGCCGTTTTAAAAAAAATAATTTGCATTGATACATGTCCCCTGGGGCAGGACCAAGATCCCCAAACACTTTTTATGACAATAACTTGCATATAAGCCTTTAAAATTAGCACTTTAGATTTCTCCCATAGACTTTTACAGGGTGTTCCGCGGCTTTTCGAACTTGCCGCGATCACCTCAAATTGTTCGCTGTTCGGCAAACGGGCAAACAGGCAATGTTCGAGTCGAACATGAGTTTGACTGGAACTTGAAGCTCATCCCTGGTGTCTACGGGACAACTCTGTGAATGTCTTTGAGTGGCCCAGCCAGAGCACAGACTTGAACCCGATTGAACATCTCTTGAGAAACATTTTCCATCCCACTCTTTGGAATTTTCTCGTCAATGCGGTCAAAAACAAACATCAATTTCATCCCACTAATGAGATTAAAAAAAACTATTGAACTTTCTTTGATTCTTTTTCTTCACTAAGAATTTTTGCTTGAAATTCTACCCATCTATGGTCATCTTAAAGTGTTACTAAACCCACAACAGTAAATTCAGTCTGTATATGTATTTTTTTTTTCTTGGGAGAGTTCATGTGTTCAGCACAGGGCCAATCAGCACTCTCCAGACAGAGGGTCAGGGATCCTTCAGCCTCAAAGGGACAATCACGGGAGAATGAAAACTCCTCCTACAAGCTTTAACCAGTGCTCTGTTGGACACTGATAGAAGTCACAAGACTGCTCTAACTGCTGATGAGAAAAAGTATTTAGCCATTTATATTTAATAAAACTATTGCATTTCCATGTTTTGTGTACTGTGGGAGACCAGATATAGTGAATGCAGGCTCCTGGGTTTAATAACACTTTAACTGTTACATTGCTATCAAGTCTGCACATTAACCACTTTAGTACCACTCTATAGCCAAAAGACAACTACAGCGCAGTACTATAGTTCTGGGAGGGTGCCCATAGGCGTCCTCCCAGAACCCTGCTCTCTGCGCACCCCCTGTGCCTCTGTGACTACTGTGTCCTGTACTGTGATGGGGGTAAAGGGCCAATCACAGCAGCCCTTTACCATGTGATCAGCTGTGTCCAATCACAGCTGGTTATCGGCATTCCTTTCCTCATGCGCTGTGGCTGTGTGATAAAAGGAGTGCCGATAACCGACAAAACTGTCAATCAGTGCCGATCAGTGCATCCTCATCAGTGTCCATCAGTGCCTCCTCATCAGTGCCCATCAGTGCAGCCTCACCAGTGCCCATCAGCACCAACCCCAGCGGCCCTCTACCATGTGATCAGCTGTGTCCAATCACAGCTGATCACATGTAAACAGACATTAGTGCAGCCCATCAGTGCAAATTGGTGCCCATCAGTGCCTCCCCAGTGCCCATTACTGCATACTCATCAGTGCTCATCAGTTCAGTCTCATCAGCACAGAAGAAAAATTACTTATTTGCTACATTTTATAACCGAAACTAAGAAAAACACCTTTTTTTCCCCAATTTTTTTTACGTTTATGTTCTTTTTTTTTCGTTTTTGGATAGCAGAAAATAAACCCAGCGGTGATTAGATATCACCAAAAGGAAGCTCTATCTGTCTAAAAAAAAATGATAAGAATTTAATTTGGGTACAGTGTTGCATGACTGCGCCTTGTCATTCAAAGTGTGACAGCGCTGAAAGATGAAAATTGGCCTGGGCAGGAAGAGGGGGAAAGTGTTCTGAATTGAAGCGGTTAAATTATTAATTTTTGCATAAACTTATACAGTATGTGTTTTTAGAAAGGTATTGGTGAAGCATCAAGAGAAATTGATGCCTAATACGAGTGGTTGTTTCTCGAGATTGAGGGGTTGTTGAACTCTGTGGCTGCTTATGGTGTGATTTCCTGTGAATCTCTTTTCTTTCAGGGAATTTATTGCACATCAAAAATGAATGATCTACATTTTTTTTTTGTTCATATTTTACTAGGGACGACATTGGAAAGATACCTTACACAACTATGTGCATTAAGGAATGTTTGCGTCTTTATCCTCCTGTTCCCGGGGTTGCAAGGAAGCTGACCAAACCAATCACTTTCTGTGATGGGCGAAGCCTTCCAGAAGGCAAGTTTATAATTTTTGCATTCTCAGGCTAGGATTATACCCAAAATGTAGAAGTACAAAATGAGGAGTAACTACTGTATATGGGAAACAGCCCTACATCACAGTTTTTAGCACATGCACCACTAGGATCATGGGTTCAACTCCCACTTGGGACACTAGCTGCATGGAGTTCGTGTGTTTTTCCCTTATTTATATAAGGTTTTTCTGGAGGCTTAGTTTCTTTTCCACAATCCAAATGCATATTAGCAGGTTAGGCCACCCAAACTGGCCCCAGTTCTTGTTTGTGTGTAGAAATATTAGATTGTAAGTTGCTTAGAAACACAGATTGGTATTAATGCTTGATGTTCCCAGTAAAGCCTCCAGAAAATGTCTGTAGAAAATAACTATAATATGCATGTAAGGCAGGTTGGAAGTTTTAGCCAGTAAGTTTGGTGCTGCCTTGGCCGGGAGGGTAGGAGTTAAGACCTTTCCCGGTTCTTTTGCTTTTTGGCAGGTCTTTTTGTTGGGTCCAACCCACTGGTCCTGTGACATATAAAAGGGACCATGGCCTAAAGCCCAGGATTCATCAGTGCATGTGGAAGCTCACCACGGAACAAGAAGGATGCTGCTTATCACTATAGGAATGCCAAGCTATCGGAACCTGGGGTTCATCCCGAAGACACTAGTGCTGGGATGTGCCTCATAAGGATTTACACTTGCCTGAGAGCCTTGGAAGGACTATGAATTCTGAAACGCACAATTTTTAGGTATGCCAGGGCAGCACTTCACCTGTAGTGTTAGGGATCTAGGAAGTATCATGTCTTGCCTGTTGGAATGTGAAATGTTTATTTTTTCACTTTTACAAGGTAAAGCGTTTGAAACTCTGTCCCTGCCTGGTCTGAAGTTACTGAAAGGGGTGTATTGTAAGTAACCGACACACATGGTTCACCGAGTGGGTCTTAAACACATTGGAGTATGAAGACATCCATGTGGAGTGGAGTAGTGTGAAGATACAAGTGGTTACCCATAGTAACGGAAGTTTTACAGCAGCCTGTCAATAGCGTGTACCTGTCATAAGTGGCAAGGCCACTAGCAGTGAGGGTGATGTTGTCGGCACTCTTTCTGCCAGCGGTCTGTCACCCATAGCTACGAGAGCGGATTGTACCACAGAGGTTTCCCATCCTGTACAGAGGTAAGGAAGTTTGAGAGTTAAGTGAGTGCATGTGTGGAGCCTGCACAGAGTGCACGGAGGGGCCCACTCCACTACTGGGGAATGGAAGTGGAAACCACTGGACAGGTGGATATGGACATTGGCTTAGTATGTCCTTAAAAAATGCAGATTACAGAGAAGGTGCATTTTCACAGGGAACTGAGAGTTAACTGGAGAACAGTTGTAGTGCAGTGTGCATAGTGTACATCACATTTATGGCCTCAGCCTTGTCCCTAGGCGTTGTTGAAAATGGCACAAAGACAAAGTACCCCATGT
The DNA here is from genome assembly GCA_029206835.1 of Rana muscosa. Taxonomy (NCBI): domain Eukaryota; kingdom Metazoa; phylum Chordata; class Amphibia; order Anura; family Ranidae; genus Rana; species Rana muscosa. Next base: position 65,284,107 of record CM055120.1, read on the forward strand.
GTGCAGTAAAGTGACCCTGTACAAAGTGCCTAACGTAGCCCAGAAGAACCCACGTGGGTTAGGCCTTCCATGTGACCCAGTACTTGGCGCCCAACAAATTAATGGGGAAAAATAAAGGACGTGACAAACAACCACACAGCTACCCCTGTAGGCCCATTATGCAAAGTCCCACTGGCCTACTCTGGCATTTACCATAAGTGTTGGTTTGCCTAAGGGAACATTTGGGCTTACATGAGCTTATGTCATTTTCTCAGTTCTGTTTTAATGAACATCAAAATGTATTTCATTCTTTCTAAAGCAGTGGCTATGATTAATGAATATTATGGAAAATGTTCACCTGCGTATAGATATGTGTACTGGAACTTACTGTGGTCTCTTCGCAGCAACTATCTGGATCAGCACATCCTCAGCAACAGCTGTGGAGACCATTCCTGAACCCTGTTGGATCTAAAGCTAGGCTGAAATGTTATCTTTAGACACTGGGTTCTGCTCTTTTGTGCTTTCCAGACCCTTGATTACTGTGTTAGTTAGATATAGAGAGCTATCCAGGTCCAGAGCCACAGCACATCCTCTGGAGTGACCCAGTCTCTGAAGACTTAAAGCGATTGTTGCCCCAACACTTCATAATGCTGATATGTGCCTGCTTAACCGTGTACTTGTATGAAAATGTATCCTGTTCTCTTTGTATTGCTTCTTTTATGTGAAATCTCTGGTGTTCCTGCTAGTCCCCTTGCTTTCCTGTTAAAAACTGACCACACTAAACATGAGAGCACATTGTGGTCAGTTCTCTAGCTATACTGGGAACTCAGTGTGCTCTCCTCAAATGATCAGACTTATTCTGACACACCTCTGCTGCACAGCCATTCACTGGGAAGCTCAGTGTACTGCTGCTTCTCCTCCTCCCACAAGCTCTTATGCAGCTGGAAACAGAGAATGTGATCACTTTAAAAAAAGGGGAAAAATGTTTTTAATGTTTTTTTTATATCTATATGAAAATGTTTTGCCTTTCAATTCTATTTTAAACTGAATGTGGTTGTTTTACAAGTTAATCGTTTACAATCACGTAAGTAAACCTGCAGTGTATTGGTTTTCCTCAGCTTATCTTTGGAAACCCTACCTGAAACGACTACACTGGTAACTGGCAGACTAGCCTGTACTGTAACCTCAACATCGTTGCCGATACTAAGCATTTGCACAAGTACTTTGCATATGTGCGGGCCAGTTTGCAATGCGATTTTAAAGAATGGTTCGGTGCGATTTCATTCAGCGGTTCAGATGCGATTCCAATGCGAATTGAAGCGTATGAGATTAGAAATCGCACCTGAACTGTACTAAAATCTCAGTGCTCTTTTTTTAAATCTCACGGCCGCCAACCTGCACATATGTGAACAGGCTCTAAAAACGTATTGAAATGCACATTAAACTGATGTTAAACTGATGTCTCTGCAAGTGAAATCTGAGCGGTTTTCCCATCAGCTTTCATGCATTTATGGCGTGAACAGCCCTAAAAAGAACACACATGACACTAAAAATCTGTATCGGTAATTGGTATAAACAAGTACTCGGTAATCGTACTCGGTCTTAAAAAAATGGTATTGGTGCATCGCTACTCAACACAATGGCTGTACATTGTGGCACTTCCCAGACATCAGTGTACTGTGTTAGGTTGCCACAGTCGGTTATCCAAGTCCACAGCTGTGTCTCAACCTCTTTTGTGACCCAGTCTCTGTAGAATCACTTGGTGTGCCCTGACCTATTTTCCTGGTCATGTCCAAATCCCTCTCTCTATCTACCTAGTTGACTGCAATTACACCTTTGGGCACTGCTTTGTTTACGACACTCCCCAGATTTTGGTGTGCTGTGTTAGCTATAAAGCACTCTCCAGGTTCAGAGATATGGCTCAGTCACAGTTTTGACCCTGTCTTTGTATATGGCTGGCTGGTCTAAAGCAGTGGTTCTCAACCTCAGTCCTCAAGTACCCCCAACAGTAGGGTGACCAGACATCCCCAGTTTCCGGGGACAGTCCCCGGATTGAGGACACTGTCCCCGGACCAAGTCTGTCCCCGGATTGGATTTGAACAGGGGCTGGGGCAATTTCAAAGACAATCAGTGCAGAATAAAAAATAAAAAATCTGAATTACACACCCCTGCTCTGCCGCTCCTGCTAGCGGGTGTATTTTTTTCCATTATCTGTGCCCCTTTCTTATGATCATGTGCTGGTCGGAGCAGAGGGACCATTTCTTCGGGTGTATGCCCATTCACCTCCGCTCGCATGTTCTTCTGCCTTGGCTCAAGTCCCGGCCAGTCGCCTACCTGCTTATCTCCTTGCCTTCCCTGGCAGAGTGATCTTCCTCTGCTCCCCAATCAGTAGTAGCCGGGGGCCCGGAGAGTAAGATTTGACAGGCTGTGAGGCGGGCGGCGGCGGCGACGAGAGTCGTTGATTGCTGCCATTACTACTACTAAAAAAAAAATATGTACCCGGATTTCATTTTAGAAATGGCCATGTTTTGGGAATTTCTCTTAGATAAAATAGCTGTCCAAAATACCAATCCATTGACTCAGATTTAAAGCGCCTGTGCAAGAAAAAGGAAAACCTGAAAAAATGATCTGTTGGGGGTACTTTAGGACTGAGGATGGGAACCACTGGTCTAAAGCACTGGAAGCTACCTTGTTTGTGCTCTGGTTTTGTTCCACTGCCTGCCTACAGTTGATTTGGACATGTATGGCTGCCTGCAAGTAACATCAGCATAAACTGCTTGGATTTGTGAGTCACAAATCCCTGCTTCACTTTGGGACTAGTTGTTCTTCTCTACACAATACAACACATCTTTGCATCTTTATTGATGGCAGTGATTTCTCAGTTTTCCCTGATGCAATTGTGCCTGAAAATTTTGATTTTGGGACACATATTACTATAGCGTCATAATCCTCTCCGAAATCGTATACAGCTCCACAGGGTGGGGCTCAGACCTCACATACTTCCACAATACTTATAATATCCAGTTCAGATTTTTTATCAATGTATGCACAATTATTGCAGCATCTGTTCAAATGAGTTCTATGCGCACTCCAGTGCTCTCCGCCACAGAACCCACTACTGTGCCTTCACCTCTAAATGTGTCTGAAGCTTCTATTGCGATTTTTGCTTGTCAAGATCCATAACTGGATCTGGAACCCCTGCAGTGTTTGGCCATAGTTCTTCACATCACAGTCTCATCACATGCCTGACAAAGGGGTCCTAGGTGACTCCGAAACGTTGCACTACTCTTGTGAAGTGATCATGCATTAAACAATTCGCTTGGACCCTTCCTTGTTGATCCATGGTGTGCGGCAAACATTTTCTTTGTGGCCGTAGTTCGTCTCGCTGTGACACCTGACATGTTGGACACCACCTTGCCTGATTCCTTGGACAACCTTGCTTTGTTTCTTGGGAACCTTAAACTCTTTGCTCCTCCCATGGACCTACTGATTCAAGCCATGTCTCTGCAGTTTCTATTTACCAGATTATTATGCTCTCTACAGCCTATATCTTGCTCTTTTGTGTATCTGCAGTTGTCCTTATCTCCACTACCACTTCCTTCTGACCTTTTGACTTGTTTGTCAACTAGAATTCTACTGAGCAAAGTGCACAGAATAAGTGTAGTGGATTTGTAAACATTTATTAAAGGAAATCAATTAGCAACTCACATAAAGTAAGACGAATAACGCTTATCATGGTTTTAAAAGGACACATAGCACGAGTTCCATGCATGTTCCTTCCCATACTTAGTGATCAGGCCTTAGATCTCCGTAACACTAGTCTGCTCCCAGTGACCAGAGGAGACAGACAGCTAGGGAGGGAGTCAGAGCACCAACCCCCTCGCTACTGGAGGAACTGTCACCTTACCAGGTACCATGCCAAACAACTGGTTGCTGTAGAGGTTCTTACTTTCGGTTACCCATGGCAACTACCTCCTGTTAATAGCCTTGCAGGTTAACATAGGCGTGCGCATAGGGTGTGCCAGGTGTACCCAGGCACACCCTAATCACCCTGTGCAGCACAGATTCCCCCTACTGCCCTGGCTCCCATCTTTCACCCCGCAGCGCTGCCAGCTTCCCTCCTCTCCTATTGGCTGTTGCTGCTAGGATGTTTTAGGAGCGGGGGGAAGGGGCCAGTAAATATGTAATTTACCAGCCCCTTCTCTTTCCAAATGAACACCGTGAGCGATCGGTAGTGTGTGTTTGGGCTTTGGGGTGCACACCCTAATGCAATAGGCTGCGCACACCTATGCAGGTTAACCTTTTTGTAGCTGTGTTATACATACCCCATAGTGCTGTTACAAAGCTAGATCCTTTGGGATATGCCAGAATCCAACATGCACCCATTTAAATAACTTCAGACCAGGTTTAAAGCAGTTGAAGCAACCTTTACTGGAAACTTGGCACAACATGTACAACAAGCATAAACATCCTTCTCCTAACTACATCTAACCATGGCTCCCCCAGGTTACCTGCACAGGTTAAGTTTCTTTGGGAAAAGTCCATACTTGGAAAAACTTGACTGGAGATGTCCATGTTCTTGGGTGTCTTGATGAATCGGCGCTCCAAAGGTGGACCACAGGTCCAGGCAGGCCTCAGCATATGCTCCATTCTTTCTTAAGTCCGTAGCCCGCTAGGGCCTGAACCTCTTTCCTTTTATAACACAAGGGAGGGAGGTTGGACCCCAGAAAAAGCCTGCAAACACACTCAGGAAAGGCACAAGAAACATTAAATTCTTCTCCTGTGACCTTGGTAACCAAGTGCCAACTAAACATACAGTAGGACACCTGCCTACAACAGAAAAATGCACAAATAAATAGTTGCAATTACAAAGAGTTTCTTGGTAACTTGCATATAACTAGGCTGATTCTTGAGCCCACCATCCAATATTTGTTGACACTTGACAGCTAATATTTCTTCTGTAGTGTCAGCTAACAGAGGGAGTAAAATGCCAGAAAGAGATCAAATGTTTTGTAACATCTGCCATTGGTATTAATGAGGATATTTTTACCAGCCGGGGAACAAACAAATGCCACTTATGCATTTTGGGATGGTGTTTCTTCGTCAGAGTCTGGCCACTGTTTATATTCTGCATATTTCTTCCTCTTTGTGCCAGCAGAATCAGTATCAGATGCCTGCACGTACAACTGTGCTATCCAGTGCACTTTGTACTTTGTTCTAGTTTCATACATATCCCCTCTGGATATACACAGAAATTGCTAGGATTAGAAATTCTAGCTGACACTTTCTCCATCTTCAAGTTTTTCTCCATTGGTAAGTTAAAGTGGAACTTTACCCATAACAAGCAAGTGTGTGCTGTAAATTGGATCCAGAATTGCTCCTATTTCTTCTTGCCGGAGGCTGTCATTTTGCTGAAGCCCAGAGCCCCTGAGCAGCAGTAAATCTTTAGGCTGTCAGCACAGCGCCAAAAAATAGAGAGCAACTCAGCATGTGCGGAGCAGGGTGAGACAGTGTATTAATGAATTTTAATCAGTATAGGCACTTATTTTTAATGCTTACATAGCTATTCTTGAAAAAGGGGCCAGTCTGAAGTGATCTAGCAGGGCTTAATTTTCTGTATAAAGATCTACTTTAAACTACCTAACAGTTTCTTATATCTCTCTTTCTTGGGTTTTTGGATCTGCAGACCTGCTCTGGCAATTATGAGGAGATCCCATTCTCCTTGCTGGATATGTTTTTTTATAATTTTGTAGAATACAACAGTATGAGTCGGAACACACAAAGGTGGCCAGGTAGAAGAAGGATGGTAAGGGAGATCTAACTGTTGGAGTATTCAAGACATATAAGGATCAATGGCAGACCCTCTGTCGATAATTAAAAGTCTATTTAAGGGAAGTTAATTATATAGTGTACGTATATAGGAAATATTGGAAGGCACTTGTGGTTTGCCTGTTTGATGTGTCATCCTTATCCTATATAGCTACATAGTTAATCTGGATGAAAAAAGACACAAGTCCATCCAGTTTAACCAACAGAGAAAAAAAAGCACACACAAATAGAAAGCCTCCATATACACTATCCTATACCCACAGTTGATCCGGAGGAAGGCAAAAAAAAAACAATAAAGCATGACCCAATTTGCTTCAGTGGGAGAAAAAAAATCCCCCCCCCCCCCCCAAAGAAACAATCGGATGTTCCCTGGATCAACTTTACCTATAAATATTAGTATCCAGTTATAGTTTGTGCCTTTAGGAAAGAATCCAGGCATTTTTAAAAACAGAAATATTAATTATACCTTGCGCTAATGTGTTTAAAAATGTTATTAAATAAACAAAATATAAGCTGCAACCCCTAAATGTGTATAAAACACTGAACAGAATAATAAAGATAAACTGAGGAGGCGTTATACTCAAGTGCATTCCACCTGCCGAATGTTTGAGACCAGAAGATCGGGACCTGGAAGTGACGAGCCGAAAGTTACGCCTCGACGTACGTTTTGTCAAATGACGTCATTAGGAATCGACTTGGTCAACTAGACTAGTGATTTATAAAGTCTGCGGTTGCTCCAGGGCTTGAGCAGAGCGGTGGGGATTCCCTAACATTGTCTAGCGGGGTCTTTAAATTTATGTGGGACACCCAGGTGTGTAAGTACAGGAATAGTGGACCACTTGTGTTCGTGGAGGATTGGATGGTGTAATAATCTCCTTGGCCTCTGGGTGGCGGGGTACCTGGAGGCTCAAGGTAGATTTGCCATTACAGTGCTAGCCTTTTTGTCCCTTTCCGGAGATGGTACGGCGAGGGTGGGGAACCTGCCGTGGTGTCGATGGGAGGAGAAAAAAGGGGGAGACGCCCTAACCACGAGGTCTTCTGGAGGAAGTTCTTCACGCGCCCAGGCACCTTAAGCCTGGGTGCGGGCGGGTTCTGGATTCTGGCTCAGGTGCCCTAGGCCTGACCGGAATAGAGTCGGAGTCCATCCCAGGCACCTTCAGCCTGGGGTGAGGTACTGAACTAGGAGGCCTGGGGTCCAGTGACTTCGACTGGATCCCGCAAGGGTGGAGACGTCCGAGGGTCCCTGAGGTGGACGGGGCCCATGTCTGAGGTGAGGAGGCCGGGGAGGATACCCGTCCGGAGAGTCTGGAGCAGCATCAACCCAGTGACGGATGGGCCTCTGGTAACTCCCTTGGAGGGACATCTTCCCCTGACAGGGGCCGCAGCACAGCGAAGGTACTCCTATCTACGTTCTCTTGAGTCACTGGTAGAGACTCTCAGATTCTAAGTCCTTTCTAGCTGAATGCTATAGTAACCGCTGTCGAGATCGCAGTGGTTTAGTTGATAACCAGGATAGTGCCTCGACCTGCTCACCCCCGTATCAAAATGTTATCAAGTCGCAACCAGATGGCTACTGAAGCACTGTTTATTGTGAGATGTACAATAAAGCAAGAGTTGGACTGTGATCGGTGTGTGGAACTCTGGTTAATGGGAGCAGAGAGAAGTGTTGACACAGCAGGACTGTATTCTAGAACAAAGCACATTGGCCCGAGGAATGTACTGATACTGGCCTTCACCTCACCCACAGCTATGGGGAGGACATGGGCCGTAGCGCATCTCACCCTGTCATGTGACATACCCCTAGACAAAGGAGATGGGGTGAGGCCGCTACAATTGTATTAGGTGGACATTTCCAGTGTCAGAGAGGGCACAATTTATTTAGGCAGTTTGTGTACGTTTGTAATCATTTTTAACAAACAGTATTACACTATATAGTTTTTTTCTGATTTATGGTGGCATGGAGGTGTGGAGAAGTGCAGTATTGGAAACTCAGCATTCACTAGATTATTGACCTTTTCAGTTAAAGAGGTCATGGCAGTCTGGTGAGTGATATTCCATCAGAGCACATTGGGTGTGAATGATATTCCACACTGAAGAAACAAGATTATTTGTACAGAATTTATTTGAAGAACTTTAAATGTTTAATGCACTCTATGTTTTTTATGCCCTTTATTTAGGAATTTTATTGATTTTGCATGTTACTATTTTATTTATTGAGCATCACAGGTATTATCATCTGACTGTATCATTCACTTGAGTATAGCGGCCCCTCACTTTATCTTTATTATTCTATTCCACATTTTCACAGCTCTTACTGTGAAGAAGCCTTTCTGTATTTGAAGTTTAAATCTCACTTCCTCTAGACTTAAAGTGATTGTAAACCCACTTTTTCAACTTGCACCTACAGGTAAGCCTAGATTAAGGCTTACCTGTAGGTGCAAGAAATATCTCCTAAACCTACACGGTTTAGGAGATATTTAGTTAAATGACAGGTGCCGCTGTCTGCGGCGCATGCGCGCCGTAGACAACGGCGCATTCATGGGGTTAATCCCATTCACAAATTCGGCTACTTCCCAGCAATCGATGGGCGTAGCCGAATGTGACGGCTCCTGCGCGCATGCGCAGAGTGACGTCTCCGCCGCTCTGGCCAATCACAGCGCCGGAGCGGCGCTGTGATTGGCTGGAGCGGCAACAATATGGGTACCATGTTGACCTTATGCCAATCCAGTGGTACTATTCCCGTCATTAAAGAGTCCCTTAAAATTAGAAACCATGGCTTTGAAATTACAGAACTCAATTCTTTTAAGATCCGTAAGTGTATGCCACCTGGACCTGGTACTTTTTTCAACTTTATTCTGTCCAAATATTTCTGGACCATATCACTTTTGAGCCATAGTGGATCATTTGAGGCTGTGTCAATACCATCCCCATTATGGACATGAGCTCCCCCATGCTCCTTTGTATACACAAAGCTGAAGAAGGTATTTAATAAATTTGCCTTCTCTTTGTCCCCAGTCACCCACTCTGGATTATTTTGTAGAGGGCCTACATGATAAAACCTGACCTTTTTACTCTAAATATATATGAAGAATTTTTTGGGGGTTTGTCCTTATATCTTTTGCAATCTGTTGTTCGTTATTAATTCTATACTATATATACACACACTATACTACACTACTATACTATACATCGTTTCTTTTTATTTTTTTACTTACACAAAAAGAGAAAAAAAAAAAAACGTTGCTTAGGTTTATATAATGTTGTCATTGAAATGTTGGTCTTTTTAGATCAGAGTAATAAAATAACATTTGTTCTATCCTATACAGGTTCACTGATTATCCTGAGCATTTACTGTATAAACAGATCAACCATTTTCTGGAAAGACCCTGAGGTGATGTAATGAGAAATAATATTCAATTTTAACACATTTCTCTTCATCTTCCAGAGCAGTAGGTTCACCAAAAGACTTACAAGTAAAGGTTACATTAAAATATTTTGAAATCGTGAGTCACTTGAAAAAGAGTCAGACAGAAGTGAATTTTGACAAAAACTGAACTATTCATTTTAAAGTAAAAAATGAAAAAACTGCGCTAATAAATGACCTAAAAAAAAAATGTAAGCAGCAAAATCTTCTGTGGGACATATACACAGTACACAAACATGAAAATAAATTGGATCGCGCTAATCAAACAAATGTGATAAATTAATAATAAACAGTCCACAAGTGTTGTGATAATATGTTCCTGGTGTCGATCTCCACCATCCACCACCTTGTAGTGATCTTAAACATCAGTGCCTCCCCCAACAGCTGAAAAACTCGCTTACCAGCTCCTGTGGACCTCTCATTACAAGGGGCCGTTTGTACTCCTGCACAGGATCACTGATTGGCACTGTGTTACATGTAAGGATTTCTGCACGAGTAAGCAAAGGCTTGAAAGTTGAGTTTCTTGATCTTCTTTTCGCTCACCCAATACCCGACCCGTTTTCCCTTCAAGAACGTCTGTATTTTTTTTGTATGTTTCTGTGCGGTGCCACCAGAGGTCGGGTGCTGGCCGTGCCTCCAACTTACACACTTGTTGCTGCTCTCCCCCTTCCATTTAGGAAGCTCGGAGCCCCACAAGAGGACCTGGAGCCACAGCACAGGATGTGTCCCCCTGCCTGAGAAGCCTCAGTGCATTGCCTGTCCTCCCCAGCCTGTTTCGTCAGCTATGGCGACCTGTCAGAATTGGTAATAGAAGTGACGATCCGTCGCCACCATCTTGCTACATCCCGCACTCCTCCACAGTAACGACGCACAGAGAAGGGGGCAAACAGAGATATTGTTACACCCGATGGACCGAGAAGGGGGCAAGGGGACATCTTGTTACACCCACCGGAGTTTTGCAATTCACAGTTATTTTTAACAGGAAACGGAGCATATATTGTGAAATACAGTATTTCGAAATACGACGGACTGTTTAGATGTTTAATTTTAGCGGCAAACCTGCTGATCTCACAGGTTTGCTAATGTGACAGAACACTGCTGCTTTTAAAATTCAACATGTAAACAGTCCGATGTATTTCCAAATACTGTATTTCACCATTTATGCTCCGTTTCCTGTTAAAAATAACTGTGAATTGCAAAACTCCGGTGGGTGTAACAAGATGTCCCCTTGCCCCCTTCTCGGTCCATCATTACTGTGGAGGAGTGTGGAGTGTAGCAAGATGGCGGTGACGGAACGTTACTCCTGTTACCAATTCTGACGGGTCGCCTAATCTGACAGAACACCTGCAAGAAGAGAGCAGGGAGGGACCCAGCAGAGGAAATGGAGCTCTGAGAGAGGGTTAGGGAGAAGAAAGAGAGAGGGAGGGAGGGAGACAGTCCAGAAGAGACAGGTCACCAACAAGAGGGAGACCTGGAGCTGTCTCCTTCCACCAGACTGCATCTGCTATCTAGGTGAACCGCGTGGGCTGCTTTCACTGAAGGCGGTTTAGACTGACTCGTCCTCTGGTGGCACCTCACAGAAACTTACAAAAATATGCAGACGTTCCTGAAATAGAAGCGGGTCAGGTATTTAATGAGCGAAAAGAAGATCAAGAAACTCAACTTTCAAGCCGGTGCCAAGTGGTGATCCTGTGCAGGAGAGTAACCGGATTTGGAGTAAGGTCTTGGCTGAGCTAAATCCACAAGTACAAATGACCCCTTGTAATGAGAGGTCCACAGGAGATGGTAAGCAAGTTTTTCAGCTGTTGGTGTAGGCACTGATGTTTAAGATCACTACAAGGTGGTGGATGGTGGAGATCGACACGAAGAACATATTATCACAACACTTGTGGACTGTTTATTATTAATTTATCGCATTTGTTTGATTAGCGCGATCCTTTTTATTTTCATATTCATTTTAAAGGATTATAACCAACATATTGTATAATAATAACTATATGCAGCTAATACAGTATGTATAATAATTAAGTATACTAATGTCAGTGACAAAAATTGGGATAAATCATAACCTGGCTTCTATCAGGCTTCTAATGCTGTTTGTGTCCCTATTGGGTAGATTTCCTCACTCATTTACTATCATGGTGGCCACGCAGTTTATGAAGGGAAACCTATAGCATAGGATGACAAATATGGAAGTCTGAGAGGGCTGCACACCCCGAATTTGGTATTTTGGAAAGAAAGGAAAAATTCCCCATGGTTTTTTTTTAGCAGAGAATAAGAATTGGACGTTTGTAAAATATGATGGTTTTATTAACAAAAGAAGACAAGAAAATGACACATCTACAAAAGTTTAAAAATATGAGCTCTAGTAAGTACAAAAGGCGAGACAAACAATGGTTTCAGAGACAGATATGCATGTAACAGTGAATCGCTATTAGATTGATATTGGCACTGTCCGATGCATGGAAATGCCCCAATGCATTTCGACCTACAGGATTTTGGGTCTTCCTCAGGGGGTTCTTATATTTCTAAAAATACATAAAAAATTACATGTTTTTATATCCTCCTAATCATAGTCTGCATATATAATATAATTGCATTTTTGTTACAAGAAATCATGCTAGCATATATTCAACTTTACATTTTCTGCATATTTACCCTTTCTGCCACATGGAGCTCGCTTTACCAGAGACTTCGTTAAAAAGTAGTTCAGTATGATCTCCCCAGATCTGATTCTCAACGGGAATCCAGAATCAAGGGAAACCTATCCAACAGACACATTGACAATGTCAGAAACCTGACTGAGAAACCAACACTTCTCCCTAATATCCAAAACAAGTAAACTTTGGGCTGAGTTCCACCTTAGGTTTTTGCTTATCTTATAGAATTTCAAAGTTCATTTAAGATATTATCAAGGTGCCTTACACATTCCTGCAAGATGATCTCTGAATATTTTGTGTCAATTAGGTGTTTGACCCACTGCGGTTTTCTACGGAGAACACATCAGATAGAAACCCACATGCCTTCCTTCCATTCTCTGCCGGCCCACGGTAAGGAAATATCATCTCAGTTATCTAACATCCGACTACTGTATGCTGTCATGAGATTCAGCCACCAGTGAAACTGTACTCTGTAAAATGCTGTGAGGTACAAAATAGGTTCCTTCAGTTGCACACAGGGGTGCATAAACTTTAGGGCGGCTAAAAGTTTTATTTTGTTTCTGCTTTTCGCTGACTATTTTTTGTTTTTTTGCAATATTTTTTTTTTAAATTACAAAGTAAAATCTATTTTACAGTTCAAACAAAAAAAGCGAAACACATTTTGTGACCAGATCGGTACTATGGCCATATATCATAGTCGTTTACCAATTAGGTACCAAATACAGTACAACATAGTCCAAGTGAGCAAGATGAATATTTGTAGCCTGCAGGCAGACAAAAGGAAAAAAAAATATTTCATGTTCACTAGACTTCATGGACTCAACAAGATGTACAATTAAAGAGGAACTGAACTCTGATAGCTGTGTCCTAAAACAAGGACAAGTCACCAGCAATACCTGTTATGTCTCTGCAGCTTATCTTTCCCCATCACTGACTTACCATTACTTGTTTTACACAGTGTCTCAGTGTGGAGCTTGACATCTTGATAGAGTAGGGTTGTCACCTGTCCAGGATTCACCCGGACAGTTTGGGTTTGGAATCATGCGTCCGGGTTTCAGACTGCCTGAAACCCAGACACATTATTTAGACTGGGCTATGACTTCCCAGCAGCGTTGCTGGCTGCAGTTAGTTGTCTAAGCTGAGAATGTCTTTTGCACTCTTTCACACTGCCCAAAGCCAGCACTAACAATTGCCCCCCAAACACTTCTACCCCTCTGTGTCTGCCCACACTCCAATTCCTGGCACTGTGCCTCAGAAAAGTAAAGTGGGGGCTGGAGATTTGAAGTCCAGCAGCCGCAGATACATCTGAATGAGAGGTGCTGACTGCCAAGGGGTGAGTGGGCTCCCCATCCATCCCTGTATGTGACTGAAGTCTCCCCCTTCTCTCTCCTGCCTCTGAGCGAATACACTAAGGTAAATCAGTGTTCACAGAGCACCCCTTAGATCAGAGTTCCCCTTTACACCAGAGGCCACAATGTTTCCCCTTAGATCAAAGTCTTCTCCATACATCAGAGTTCTCAGTGTTCCCCCTAAAATCAGGGTTCCCAGAGAATCCCTTATGTTAGAGGCCCCAGAGTTCTCTCTTACATCAGTGTCTGCAGAGTCCCCCCTTACAGTGAAAGGGAACTCTTCAAGTTCAGATGTAAAAGGGGAACTCTGTGGACTCTGGTGTAAAGGGGGACTCTTGTTATTAACTTCATATGATTAGAAGTGTTATTTAATAGCAAAATATATGTATAGTTTATACTATAAAAAAAATTGCAGTGTGCCGCTAAAGTGTTTGGGTTTGACATGAAGAAAAGGTGGCAACCCTATGGTAGAGGCAGAACTGTGCTTCCTCATGTCAGAACGTCCAGCAAAAAGAACAGTGAGCAGCACAATAGTGATATCACCAAATCTCACTCTACATCTCCTAGGAGTAACAGTCAGAGGCAGCAGTGCCTTGGATTTTATACTACAGGTATACAGGTATAAGGCTGTAAGCTCAGGAGTGCATAGGCACCCCCTAACATACCAGCAAGTGCACTACTATTTTTCAGAACATGTTAAAGACAAAAGGAACATTTTTCAGAGTACTACTCAGGCAAAAAAATTTGTTGTCCACTGAGGGACAGAGGATATCTTTCAGAATATACTGATGCCTACAGGGGGAGTGAACACTGGCAAATAAACAACCGTAGTCTAGCCCCTCTCACTATCAAATATCCATACCTACATTTTTTCTAGCAACTTTTTTCTCTTCAATCCATATTCATCTTCATGTAGCTGTAGGAGGTATCTTCACTCTCTCGCAGCTACCTGGCACAGTTACCCTAAAGCCCTGTACACACGATCGGATTTCCTATGGATTCAAATCCAATGGATTTTTCCATCGGAATTCCAAGAAAGCTGACTTCCATCAGTCTTGCCTACACACCATCAGTCAAAAATCCGACCGTCCCAAACGCCGTGACGTAAAACACTCCGACAAGCCGAGAAAAAGAAGTTCAATGCTTCTGAGCATGTGTCGACTTGATTCTGAGCATGCGTGGGTTTTTTCTCTGATGGAGTTCCACACAGACAATCGGAATTTGCTATTGTTTTTTTTTCCATCGGATAAATTTAAAACATGTTCACCGATGGGAAAAAAGACCGATGGGGCCCATACACGATCGGTTTATCGGTTTGTCCGATGAAAAAAGTCCATCGGACTGTTTTCATTGGTAAAACCGATCGTGTGTACAGGGCATCAGTCTCAGTTTTTGGTCTTACTTTGGACCTGACCCCACTGGATCTGGCTTTGCAGATTGAGCCTGGAAGTGACCCTTGAGCACTGGGCTCCACTTTAGTGCTTTCCAAACTGTTCTAAGTTAGCTGTGGAGGGCTTTTCAGGTTAAGGGCTTTTAGTATGACCTCCGAACTTGCTCTGTCTGAAGACTCACTTTTGTGAGTAGGCCATTTGGGCCAGGCATCGGACGTTCCCCCATTTATATTATTCACCAGTGCCTATTTTCAATCCCACATTTTCCACTAGCTTTCCATAGAATTTGGTAATGCTATGGAACTGAGTGCTGAGATAATTTTTCTGGTTGGAGTGTTGCGGGTGTCAAGGAAGCATCTCTCCGCTGTGGCTCCTGCTTTAAGAACCATTTGAAACTTCAATCCCAGATTAATTTCTACTGCCTGCCAGAAGTTACATTTGGTGACCTTGGGCCAACTGACTCTCTGGCCTTGAGTGCTATCTGCCAGGTCCCTTTTCCAGGTTCTGTAAGTGTTGTATGTTGGATATGTTTGTGGCTGCGACATGTCCGATTCAAGATACAGGTGGGAACGTTTGTCTGCTCTGTATGTCCCTGGTACACTGTCTATGTTGTGTTTTATCTTCTGTGCGACTCATGATAAGGCGACACACTGAAAGGCAAATAAACTGAAGTTGCTCCAGGACTTAGTAAATGAGGTAAAGCTTTAGCTCATGAGCAAGGAAAATAAAACAAAAAACTGCATTTTTGCTTGGATAATTCAGCAGAGCTTCTGCTCATTTACTAAGCTCTGTAGCAACTGCTCTTGCAGAGTGCAACTGCACTTTGCAAAGTGCACAGTCTATTTGCCTGTAGTAAATCAACACCATAGTGTTACCCATTAGTGTTTAAATCCATACCACTGGCTCTAGTAGGTGTTGCTGGCCTGTTTCCCTCTCAGTGGATATTTTTACTGCAGTCATATATACCATAACTTTATGTCACAAATTCCCAGCTTATCTCTGACACTGAGCTCAGAGGTCATAAATGCACTACTGTGCCTTCCCCTTCAGATTCAGTGCCTGTTTATCCTTCCACCTTGGCTGCTTCTGAGCCTTCAGCTGTGGAAACTGTGATACCTAATCGCTGAAGTCACTGACTGCTGAGCAGTCCCCTTAGCAGTATTCTGCTATTAGTCCGAAATTAAAAAAGACAGTTTGGCCCCTATTGTTGCTGTGCACCATACCCTAAACCCTACTGGGCTCCTATAGCCTCCAAAACATTTCCTTTACACCCTCTTTTTGATTTTTTTCTGTATGAACATTAAAATGTACCCTGATATGTTTGGAGGGCACATAAATCCTGTGTCGGTGACATACAGTTTTAATGAGGAGCTTTTCCCTAAGTGGTTTGTTCCTACCAGGGCAGCCATCAGAAAATTTTGGGCCCCTTACACAGCTTTAGGCCTGGGTCCCCCGCCCGCCCCCCCACTGAATATGCACGCAGCCTCCCCCTTCTCTTACCTGTACACACTCAGCCCCCCTCACACCTGTATACATGTCAGGCCCTCCCCCCTCACACCTATATACATGTCAGCCCCCCCCGCACCTATATACATGTCAGGCCCTCCCCCCTCACACCTATATACATGTCAGGCCCCCCACACCTGTATACATGTCAGCTCCCCACATATACACATCTGTAAAACACACAAAAATCCCCCCCTCCCTTTCCTTCACAGCCCCTACTTGTAAAGGAAATCTTCTTACCTGGTCCCAGCTGACATGTTGCTGAGACACAGAGGGGCTGCAGCCGATCACACTATATAACACAGCACACAAGAGGGGTGCACATGCGCATTGTAGCCAGAGGTGGCAGTAAAGAGCTTGGTGGCTGAGTTCAATGCTACAGAGAGCAGATGCTGCACAACACGGCTCCCTTTCACCTGCTCCTGCCTTCTCCTAGCCTGGTTGGGCCCCCCCAGACGCTCGGGCCCCGTACAGTTTTTTTTGGCTGTACCCCCCTGATGGCAGCCCTGGTCCCTACTATGAATCAGGCCATCCCTCGCCAGTATGGTTGAGGACTACTTTTACAGTCCCCACTGATAAGAGAGTGGAAGCTCTATCTAGGGCCATATTCTCTTCGGCAGGTTTTGCCTTGCATCAGGTTCTGGCGGTGGTTCTCAATACTAACATTGACCCACAGATTGTTCATCACATGGACCAAATGATTTTGGCTTTGAATGTTAGCTTTAATGGCTTGCTGGAAGCTTCCCACTTTTTGTCTCGTATTGGACCTCTGTCAGTGTACTTGTGCAGGACTCTGTGGCTGAATTGCCGGCAAGAAGGACTTACTGCACATGGCCTTCAAGGAACAACATCTCAGCATAGGATGCTATCATCAGGGATGCTGCCAGGGGTAAGGGTACCAGCCTTTCCCACCTGAAGGAGTCTAAGGAGATATCTTGCAAGTTCTCAATCCCTTCTCGGAAGCATTTCTTTAGCTTTTCTGTGCCCTTGACTTTCACGTCAAGACTGCACCAAGACAAGAAAATATGATTTTTATATTCACTTTTTTTTTTTTTTTTGTACATATAGGCTATCTCTATTCTGTGCAGTGAACCCAGAAGTGCTCTGGTTTACTGCTGACAGATAACAGAATGCAGTGCCAGGTAAAACAGCAGAATTAACATGTTCTCTTTTTTCTCACCGGGATTCCCGGTGGTTTTTAAGCTGGCAGTTTTCCTATGGGGAAAACCTGAGGTGGAGCTTATACACGGCCGGGTTTCCAGACCAAAGCTCTCATGGCAGTTTTCCTGTCTGGAAACACGGCCGTGTGTAGGGGAAAAAAGCTACCGAGCAGGTTCTCGGTTTTCCCGGGTGGACTTTTTACTGCCGGGAAAACCGATCGCGTGTACAAGGCATCAGACTTAATAAAAATAAAAATTATACAAAAATATAAAATAAATACATGCAAATGTAAAAATATATGTAAAAAAATATAAAATAAAAAACACCTAAAAATAGAGACTTTGTATTGATGCACCTAGAATGTAATCAGCAGATTTTAGGTAAACATCGAGGCTGGACATTGAGTTTTAGAAATTAAACTGAAAATATATATTTTGTTTTTTAGGAATTGCATTGGACAAACTTTTGCAATGAATGAAATGAAAGTAGCTTTGGCTTTGACATTGCAGAGGTTTCAGCTGCTTCCAGATCCAGAAAATGAGCCAGTTAAAATCTCTCAAGTAGTTCTTCGTTCTTTAAATGGGATTCATATAAATCTGAAGAAGATTGAAAAGAACTGAATGGACAATACACCGGTCGATGGCAGCAGATAGATTGATTGTTCATGATTGCCTGCAAAGATAAAATTGATAAATCTAAGCCTTGCAATCTACACCATGTACCATGACCTTCATTACTGTCGTTCTAAATGGCTTCTTACTTTGCTGATCAACTGTGATTATAATAGGAAGTTTGGTACTGAAGCCATTTTGTAACCAGCTAATAATTATACTTATAACCGGGCTAGTGATGGTAAAACCAGGATATAGCTGTTCCGTACAGACAATGGGTGTTGTTAAAAATGACAGAATAATATCTGTCATTTATTTTTGGAGAAACTAACAGTTATTAAAGTAATTTTATCAATGTCTATATAAGTCATTTATACAGTGTTACAGATTTAAATATTTTTGAAAAAGTGTATTTAAAACCATAAGTTTTTTTCCCCATTTGGATAGAGTAGGGAATGGTTCCTACTGGGAGGTTTCACCTCACTTCTTGTAATGTACACATGTAGCACTCTTCTAGCATGGGATGCTAGACAATTTTAGTTTTTAGCTCCTGTAGTCAAGTGATTGTTCGTTCTTGTCTTTTCAGGGTTTCACAGCCGGGAGTTTAAGTGCTTCCCCCTGCCTCTGGAAGTAGCTTCCATAACATAGGGAGGGAGATTCAAATGCCTAAGTAATTATCATGGTCTGGCCAATCCATGGAGAGGAGTGTCCAAAAGGTGGCTGGGAGGAAATAAATACAATAGTTTGAAGCCTTGGTGAGATTGTTCCTTCTCCCCAGGAGGGTTTCAAAGCCTCAGGGGCTGCTGCCCTAAAACAGCCGATAAACTGTGTAGTTGTTCTTGATGCCTCAGCATTGTCAGGGCTGAGGGCCTGGATTGATCTCCTGAGAAGCTGGAGAAGTCAGGAGAAGCATCGTCTCCCTCGGTGGACCATGTCTGGAGGAAGCTGGAAGATGTCCAACTGCCCTGGGACTTGGGAGAAAATCCCCCCGAATTTGTTCCTGGTGACTGTGTGTTATTGGGATATAAGCGACAGAGGAAGCTATGCACTGACACGGCTCTCATAGGGTTTTAGAGAAATGGCTCTTCCCCTGTCCTCAGCAGAATCTGGTTGTGAGCCTAGAAGAAAGTGTCCCCTGTTACTGTGCAGCATTCTGGAAATCGCACTGGTTGCCAATAGTTGTGCAGTAGCACAAGGTGACCAGATGCCAAAGAGATTTGCATTGTGGTCTACAGCTGTTAGACCGTTTGAAGCCCCTAAATACCTCCAGAGAGAGAGAGGAGGGAAAACTAGGAAGAAGATTGTCCTCTCATTACTATCGCTGATTGTTCTTCGGAGTATCCCATGTTCTGTCTCTCTCTCCCTCTCTCTCCAGCTTCACTTTAGAGCTGAACTCTACATGTTATGTGCTTTATGGAATTGGCCATTAGGCACCTTGTTATGCTTTCTGTACTTTGAAAATCTTTAATACTCTAAATGAAAAAAAAAATCCCGAACTCCAGGCCGATATAAAATAAATTTATTAATGCAACTTTGTAATCATCATTACATCAATAAATTGAATTAATTTTTGTACCACTACCCCCACAGAAGCCCCTTGGCATGATGTTCTCTGTGCTTTGACTCTTTAAGCTGCCCGGTCGCCACTGACACACCTGGTTACATTGAAGGCTGCTCACACCTGTGTAACTTACATGTTAGTATGCTACCACTCTATAGTAACTCACAGACAATAGACCACAGGCAATCAATGATAGATAAAGTAAGCATATTGCAGCAAAGTAGAATAAACACAATATACTGTACGTATCAATAAACAGGCCGAAGAATATGTTAGAATGCGTGAGACCAACTTACGGGAATATTATCCTCACCTCTGACTTGCACCACAATAAGGCTAAATTCTATTAAACTAGTACACACACCATTGGTAAGAACAGCATAAACCAAGAAAGCATGGCACAAAGAAAAGCCTCACAAGTCTTGGCAATAGCTATTCCAAAAAATTGTCCCTAAATGCACTCTACGCATACACCCCTAAGAGTGGTTGGGTGTACATTTTCCTGAGCAGGGTACCCCTGAGAATCGCTGCAAAGTAACTGGTGCCCAATTGTCAATATCAGCCAGCTATCATTGGGGCCCTTCTTTAAGGTGGTGCACATGGATCTGTCTCTTTAAGACTCTATTGGCATTCACTGTGTGGGGCAAGGGATATTGTTCAACTCACCATTTCTTGCTCACAACATGTCTGGTCCAGATCACTTGGCGGTCTGTTATTCCAGAAGTCTCAGTACTCATAATCATGTCCTCCCAATCAGGTTCTTAGCGATCAGGTCCTCCCTGATGTAGGCACACATGGCAACAGGTTTCCCCAGCTTTGGTTCCAAGAAACAGCGACTCTCTGTAGCTCAGTTCTCTTGCTCTGGTCCTTACAGGCTCTGTCCTCTGGCTCTAAGGACACAGAAAGGATAGCCAGCTTCAGTCCCCGCACACCAGGCTCTGTTTTCTGTGTAGGCATGCACAACAACAGTTCCCCACACTGGTTTCTCCACACTGTCTGCTCAGATCTTCGCAGGAAAAAGCCCTGTGCTCTCATCCTCTTTTTTTTGCAAGGAGTTGTGGGCATTTTAGCTCTGCAACCCATCCATCTCCATGGTGCAGCGCTCCCAACTGTCTTAATTTCCCATGATCCATTGTGGAAGGCGCAATTTTAAAATGCAAGCAATGTAATTATCTACAGTAAATTTGACCTGGTGTCAGCCTCTAGCAGCTCATAGAAGTGGAGGGAAAAGCAGCACAAGAAGCCATTGAGATGTGCTGCAGTGCAAGCAACATGCTCATAGAGAGTAGGGTGACAGAGGATTTAGCCCATCAGTATGTTGATTTTCTTTTTGCTGACCATTCACAGTTGGGGCTGGAAGGAGACCTGTAGATAAAGGTCAAAATGCAGCAGATAAATAGCAGGTCCCCTACTTTAGTAGGAGCGTGCTGTTTGGCAGAGCCAAAATTAAGGACTGGATGGGCAGATATACAAATCCTTTGTCAGGTAAAACAGAATATTTATATGTATTTTATCTGTGTATTTAGCGCTTTTCCTCAAGTTCAACTTTAATATTTGGCAATTCAATTTTCCTGAAAGAGTAGTAGATGCTTGGCACAAACTATCATTAGCTATAGGAACAATGTCTATAAGAAAAAGCCCACCAGGGAGAGAGTAAAAGAAAAATAGACTCCCCCAGGATAAAGACGCCACAGGTGGACCACACCGCTTGTATAAATGCTTTTAATAGTACAAAATATGAAAAGTTTACTAAATTAATTAATGCTCAAAAAATATCTTCCACCAACACCAGGGTTATACTTCAAAAATAACGTTATCATTAAAACACAGTCAGCTCAATGGGAATGCATGCATGCAAGTGGTGCTAATAGGGTGACCATCTGGAAAGAATCCAGGTAGTTACCCTGATGGCAATAAGGTCAGCCAATAGGGTTTGACCTGTTCCAAGGGAACATAAACTATGCACAGAATGTGGCTAGGCGATAGACTTGTGCACAACGGAAAAATTTGTTTCGTTTCGGTTCGTTTCTTTTCGGTCCTGTTGATTCGTAATCGTTCGTAATTTTGCTAGACGGGATTTTTCGTGTTCGGACTAAGTCGTATTTTCGCAAGCGACATTTTTAGTTGAATCGGAATGATTCGTATTAATGTTATGCCCCGTACACACGATCGTTTTTAATGTCATTTTTTAAACCGACGTTTTTCTCCTCGTTTTTTTTCATGTTTCCTCTCAAGCCTGCCTTGCGTACACACTATCATTAAAAAAAACGATCAAGCAAAGCGCAGTGACGTTCAACGCGTACGACGGCACTATAAAGGGGAAGTTCCGTTCGAATGGCGCCACCCTTAATGTTAGTAAAGTTTGTTGAGCGACGATTCGCGCTTTTCAGTCCGTTACTGTGTAATGAATGTGCTATCTCCATTACGAACGCTAGTTTTACCAGAACGAGCGCTCCCGTCTCATACTTGATTCTGAGCATGCGCGTTTTTTTTCACGTCGTGAAAGCATACACACTATCGTTTTTCACGTCGTTAAAAAAAACGACATGAAAAACGACGTGAAAAAAGAGAGCATGTCCGGAATTTTTAATGGCCGTTTTTCACGTCGTTAAAAATGCTCTGGAGCCTACACACGATCATTTTTAATGGCCATTTTTTAAAATGGCATTTTTAACGGCATGAAAAACGATCGTGTGTATGGGGCATAAGCCTTATTTTTAGTTGATTTATAATTCGTACTTTCGGGTAGAGTACATTGTTTTTCGTTGATTCTGGACACAACTCCTACTTTCCTAACTTTTTTTGGGTTCGTTGATTCGTAATTTTCCGTGTCTCTCTCACAACGACGCTGCCTATTATGCCTAATGTGCTTCGAATGGATTTGTACTTTTCTAAATACATAGTGGTTATTTGTAACGATTCGAAATCTCGTATTTTACTTTCATTTTTTACATGCGGCTATAGCCTCCGCCCCGTACACCATTTTGAGAGGGAGTTCAGCACAGTGAGGAAGAAGCAGAGAGCAGGTCAGAGTGTTATTGTGCTTCGAATGGATTCGTACATTCGTAACTTTTTTCATAACGAATTATGCCGAAGACATTCGGGCATTCGCTATTTGCGATATAATTTATTTCGGATTCGTTTTTTTTCGGAATTGCTTTGTTCGGAAATTCGAATGCTTCCGAATGTCCGAAAGTTGCTAAATTCGGACGAATTTCGATTCGTTACGAAACAAATTGCACAAGCCTACTAGGCGATCTGACTAGGGACTATGGTAGTGGTGATAACCTTGGAAGCAAGTGTAACGGGTGTCAAATTTAGTGGGGTGTATTTGGGCCATAGATGGCCCAGATACATTGATTTTTAGGGATTTATGGACACTTTGGAGTGTGGGAGGTATGGATAGTGTCATGTTCCCTGCGGTCCCTAGGTGGAACTGTCACCTGGGACCGGGGTTGAACTGCCATTCTAGAGCTGTGCCCTTTTTTGTCCTCTCACGGCAGTAGTACGGCGGGGCGGGGAACCCGCTGTGCCTGCTGGGAGAGGATATAAAGGGGCGGACATTTTGCGCACAAGGTCCATTCCCCAGGCACCTTCGGCCTGGGGGCTGCTGCGGTTCGTCTGTGCCCAGGCGCCCTTGCCCTGGGCGCGTGGAGTCGAGTTCCATCCCAGGCACCTTCAGCCTGGGGTGAGGTACTTTTCCAGGAGGCCTGCTGGGGCCCAGTACCTTCGACTAGGTCCCGCGAGGGTGAAGCATTCCTTAGGTGCCCCCGGTATTGGGTGCCTGAATCCAGGGCGTAAGGGACTGGAGATGTGACCTCCCCGAAGAGCCAGCGCAGCATTTGCTGGTGCCGGTGGAGGCCTCTGGTGACCGTCCGGATGGATGTCTTCCTCTGACAGGAGTTGTTTGTTCTAAAGGAGGTAATTCATGTTCTTATGGTCTGTGGCAGGGACCCATCATCCTCAGGTCAGTGGCAGGCCTCATCCAAGGCCTGTGGCAGGGGCCTCAACGTTCACCCAGGTCAGTGTAGGGTGACCACATTTCCAAGCTGCCATTCAGGGACACACCCCCTCTCTCGCCTTCTCCAAAAAAAAAAGAGGGGGGTGGGGGGAAATGTAGTCTGGGGGTTGATGGGGAATTTGGCGGCGGGTTATTTGTCAGGTGAATGTGCCACTTGCCACCAGATGCAGTGCTGCTTGCCACCCATAGCCTGCCACCAGATGCAGTGCCGCTTGCCACCCATAGCCTGCCACCAGATGCAGTGCTGCTGTCACTCCCTCTGCATGAGCCACATGCGTAGAAGAAAGGGAGTGGAGTCATTATCTGGGGAGTGAAGATCAGACCAGTCCCTGCTGCTTGCTGCTGGGTGCCGGAGAAGGAGGAGGTGCCGAGGTGGGTGGGCACAGCAGTGCTGTACTAGGTGCAGGCCTCGCTCCCGGCCTCACTGTCTGAGAGTAAATTGTCACTGGTTGCAAGACGCCAGGCAGCGCCGATCCTAGCAACCAGTTCTGGAAATATAGTTACTAGTTAGTAGGGGGTGACTGTGTCCTCTTTCATTCCGGGACACTGTATTGTCCCGGAATGAAGGTGCCCGGGACCCAGGACAGACATGTCAATTGCGGGACTGCCCCGGGCAATCCGGGACACGTGGGCACCCTAGGTCAGTGGCAGGGACCAAATTCACAGTCGGTGGCAGCGACTGTGCGCCAAGCCTGTTTGCACTAAACGGAACAGGAGAAACTCTATTCATTGTGTTGTGCCTGGACCTACTCTTTCCCACACCCTGTCTGTTCTTTTAAAAGTCAACCAGTCTACCTATTGATCTAAGCAATAAAACAGAGTTGGACTTTTTATGGTGTGGAACTTGTGTTACTGGAAGCTAAGTGTCCCTGTCAGTGACAGTGACAATCATCCTCCACAGGAGAAGCTGAGGCTCCGGCCTAAAACGCAGACCCGAAGGTAAACGGTTTTGCTCATATCTCTGCATCCTACATCAGAGAGCCAAGCTGGTGGTGTGCATCTTTCCCCCTTCTCCCAGATACCCCTAGACGAGTAAAACCAGCCATGAAGAGAGGGGAGAAGCTGGGGCAGGACCGCTACATAAGGAAAACAGTTTTTCCAGCCAGTGAGTGGATATATGAAACAGTCATGAGCAGGTATATCACACATAGGAAATCTATCCTCATATAAAGCAGCAAAAGAGCAGGCAATTAATGCAAAGCACAGCACAGCATATATAACAGCAGGATGGCAGTAGATGAAGCAGGTCCATGCAAAATGACAGGCAGCTGGATTCAATAAAGCACAGCATAAATTGAAACTAAGCAAAAAGCATAGGCTTGATGTTATTGCTTGGACCAGAGGTCCGCTCACGCAGCCTGGTTGTTGAAGGGAGCCAGCCTATATATCAGAAGCTCTCCTCTCCAAAGTCATAGGAAGTGTGCAGGATAGGCAGTATAGCCATAGATAGCATGTGTACCCCATGCAGGGATTGCAGTTCCTGTTTTTCCTTACTGTGGGAGGGGTATAGGTACCCTTAGTAAGTCCTCCAGGCCGGGGTCAGCCGAGATATTGATCCAGCATCAAGGCCAGAAATGGAGCTGGAAAGTCTGCTGGTATTCCCGCTGCTGTGGCCGTTCAAATTGGCGTATCAGGAAGCTGCTTAGGGTAAGGTGACCAGATCTTTTAAATGAAATCCGGGGACATATTTTTTTTTACTAGTAATGGCGGCAATCAGCGACTGTCTGCCCATCCCCGCCGCCGCCGCCCGCCTCACATCACAGCCTGTCAAGTCTCACTCTTCGGGCCTCGGCTACTACTGGGTGGGGAGCGGAGGAAGATCACTCCGCCGGGGAAGACGAAGAGATAAACAGGCAGGCAGTTGGCCGGGACTTGAACCAAGGCAGAAGAACATGGGAGCGGAGCTGAATGGGCACCCGAAACTGAAGAAATATTCCCTCCGCTCCGACCAGCACATGATCATCAGAAAGGGGCACAGATAATGTAAATGGAAAATACACCCCCCTAAACTAGTAGGAGCGGGGGGGGGGGTGTAATTCAGATTTTTTTTTTTTATTCTGCACTGACTGTCTTTGAAATTGCCCCAGCCCCTGTTCAATTCCAATCCTGGGACAAAACCGGGGACAGACTTGGTCCGGGGACAGTGTCCTCAATCCGGGGACTGTCCCCAGAATCCGGGGATGTCTGGTCACCCTAGTTTAGGGGCTGCTTAGAGAGACAGTAATCCAGTTAGATCCATCAGAAGCGTGGAGCACATGCGTCCATACGGCATGACTGTGAGTGACGATAAGGCGTCACCACAACATGTGACCCGACATGTTTCAGCCAATGAGAGTGGCTTTCATCAAGGGATGGGGAGGGACATAGGACAGGCCTTTATATGCAATTATAAATCAGCCTGTCAGTGGCATCAGCCTAGTACTGCAAAAAGAAACCACTAGATGTCACTCCCTAACAGGTTGTAATAGAAAACCCCATTCAACCAGCCGCAGAGAGTGGCCATAAACAGGGTTTTAAAGAGATAGTAATGCTAGTAAAATATTAAATAAATAAAACAGTCAATCAGTAAATATCACCAGCATTGATGAGTATATTCTCTGTCTGCGCACACAATAATGAGTCGCTAACACCAGTTGCTATGATCCAGTGGAAATAGTAAATAGTAAATATCTTAATCAGGTTCATTAAGTAATTAATTAATTCAGACTGAATGCCGCAGTGCATAAAAAACATACAATAATGCCGGCACATCAGTATGGTTAAAGGGAGATACTGGAAATTGAGATAGCCAGGGAATGCTTTAAATTAAGCAGTCCCAGGTGGACATTGGGCCTGATTGGAGTCACAGCAATCAAAAAATAAAAGATGGGGTCATATCAAAAATAGAGCTCACTGTGGATGACCACATATATGTGTGTAGCGGGGTCTCCTTTAAGGCCCCGGGACTACGTTACCCAGAACCCCAGTTGGCCACCGCAGACTCATGGGAGGGGTTATTTAAGGAGGAGGCGAGGCGGAGCTCGGCCTCTTTGGACACGCGCTGCAAGCAAGAGTTTCTTCCTGTGCGGATCTGCTGCAGTGCAAGGCCTGAAGCCTGGGCCTTGCGCAACTTCCAAAGAGCCTTCCACCCCGCTGCGGAGCCTGGGTGGCACCAGACTGGTCGAGTGAGGACATCAGTTGGATCGGGGACCCGATCGTTGCAGACGCTGTATGCGGAGACACAGCAGGTGGAAGTCCCGAGCTGGGATCACGCCCGGAGTGGTGAGCGAGCACTTGCTCAATCAAATAGACTTTACAGATTCTAGGCCTTTAGACTGCCATGGCTCACCTATCGTTTGCTTGTTGTTCCACTGGGGGACCGGTAGCAGGACAGAGTTGAAGTGTCCCCCCAGCATAGTGTTCTTAGTGATTGCCAGTTTGTGGATTACAAATACCATTCATCAAGTGCACCACCGAAAGTTGCATGCAAAGAAATCCATATAGGAAGGACTGAGATTTATTCTGGGTCAGGCCTGGCCAGGGTGGGGATATAGGATATTGTTTAGTGCGCCACAGGGCGTGTATACCATAATAGCTACGCGTGGTGGATTACCGCGCAGCGCCATTATTGTGTGCTATATTGATTGCTGCAGGGCTCTGCAAGCCAGTTGGGTGTATTATATTCTGTTTAAGCTTTTTCACAATCAAAGTAAACTGTTATACTTACCGTATATACTCGAGTATAAGCCGAGTTTTTCAGCACATTTTTCTTGCTGAAAATGCCCCCCTCGGCTTATACTCGAGTCACCTGTTTGTGCCTGATCTTCTGGAATTTGGAGACCTGGTACTGGCTGGCTGTAGGTCCCCTGGAACCCAATCATGGCACCCATGTAGCCCCACTCTTCCTCTACAAGTGTGCAAAGTTTGTTGTCCAAGGGACCTACGGCTGGGGAGCACCGATTTTTCCAATCCGGGCACTCCTTCTATAGACTCCCATGTTAAACGGTAATTTCTTTGGTGATTTTGGGGACCCGGTACTGGCCGGTCATAAGTCCCCTGGACCCAAAACTTGGCACACATGTAGCCCCATTTTTCCTCTACCAGTGTGCAAAGTTTGTTGTCTGGGAGACCTACGGCCAGGGAGCACCGATTTTTAAAAGCCGGCACCCCTTCCATAGACTCTAATGTTAAACGCCAGTCTGGTCATGGACACAGTGAGGCATGCAGATGGACACCCTAGGCTTGAACTCGAGTCAATAAGTTTTCCCATTTTTTTGTGGTAAAATTAGGTGCCTCGGCTTATATTCGAGTCGGCTTATACTCAAGTATATACGGTAATCCTTAACATTTGTGTGTTGTCTTACTGCAAGGAGGGTGCCTTTACCATACCCATTGATTATGATAAAAATATAACCCCTAGACTAGCTGTGCCAGAGTGGGTCGAGCAGATTGCCGGGGGTTGGTGGTGCTGTACACAAGGCCCGAAAAGAAATCCAGCGGCTCTCTTAACTGGGGGTGGCGCTACACGTGCATAAACAGAGGTCATAAATAAAAATTGGCAATGGCGTAGGGTATAAGTTGATAAAAAGCTAATGGAGCAATATCTATCATATACGCAGATATGTGTGTATGTTACTAAGAATACACATAAGAGAACACATATATCAGGGTCATAGAGTCTAAACCTGGATGAAGTGGAGGTTATAAATAGACATCCCTCAGAGGAGGGTTTTAAATACACTGGACCTGTATATATATGTAGCGACCTCACCCCTCTCACCCCTTCTCATTCTCGGCTTGTCTGTCTTTGTCTAGGGGTGTTAGTACCGGGGGGAGGGATGAGATACACCACGGCCCATGTCCTCCATAGTGAAGAGGTGAAGGCCAGAAAGATCAGGCTTTGTGTAGGTGTCCTAGAGTCAAATCCTTTCCTCCGTACTTGACTCTCCCTTTGCTCCTAGTAACCAGAGTTCCACACACTGAATAGGTCCAACACAGTTTTATTCTTCTCAGCGAATAAACATACAGCACAGTCAAGTTGGGACCTTTGCAACAGTTCAGTATTAATGGGAGTAGGTCGAGGCACAATCCTTTAAAGTATCTCTAACCACTGTGGTGTCACCAATGGCGAATAGTCACTGTGACTGACTATATGAGGTAGAACACGAATTACCTTCGCTAGCACAGCCCCTGTCAGGGGAAGGTCATCCGTCCAAGGGAGTCACCGGATGCCTCTCTGTCACCAGCAAATGCTGCGTCAGGCTCTCCAGAGAAGTTCTGCTCACCAGTCCTCACGAACTCAGACACGGGCACCCAAAGAGTTAGGGCCCCCTCGGATTCCTCCACCCTCGCGGAACTCAGTCGAAGGCACTGAGCCCCAGGCATCCGCCATAGTACCTCACCCCGGGCTAAAGGTGCCTGAGATGGACTCCATCTCTCACTCCGGCCAGGTCAAGGGCACCTGGGCCCGGAACTCCGGAACGCCAGCACCCAAGCTGAAGGTGCCAGGGTGCGGCCACATCCTCCAACTCTGAACCCCAAGGTCAGGGCGTCCGCCCCTTTTATCCCCTTTCCTTTTGCGTTCCAGCAGGTTCCCCGCCCGCTGTACCAGCGCCAGGAAAGGACAAAAAGGCACAGTCTTGCGGTGTGAGTTCAACTCCGGCCAGGGCGACAACGCCACCTGTAGGCCACAGGGAACCTCACACCACCAGAGTCCTCCAAGAACCATAAAAGGGCCTCAGATTCCCTAGCAATCAGTGCATCTGGGTTACACTACCACCCAGATGCTTCCCCTAAATTCAAATACCCGCTACATATATATATATATATATTGTGACAGCAGGAAGGTAAAGTCACCTGGTTGCATCCAGGGGGGTAGATATATTTCGCCCAGATTCAGGCTTTACGCCGACTTATACAACTAGGTGGAGAGTTGTATAAGCCCAGCTAAGGCTAGTGGGCTCATGGATGACTCATACCTCTAGGGAGAGGGCTGGGCGTCGTGCAGGCAGGGAGTTGATGAGGCCAGCTGAAGCCTGTCAGTTCGTTTAAGGCCTCTATAAAAACTCCCAGATTCATTAGGTGTTAGCTCATGCCTGGAACCAGACCTGTGTGGACTGTCTAGGGAGAGTGAACCCCTGTGCGGTGAGACAAAGCCTGTGTGGCTATTTGTTTGGACTTTTACTAAACCAGGGACTTAGGGACTAGGACAGCACTAGGCTGATCCCAGTTGTTAGTTAGGAAACCTGTATGTTTAGTCAGAGGTCAAGTTGACCAGGATTTATTTTGTTTATATGTTTCTTTTGGCTTTGCTGTGTTTTGTCACTGTAAATAGAAAATAAACCGCACCTTTTTTTTGATTTTGAAAACCACAACCTCCGTTTGCTGGGCCTGTTTTTGTGTGGGGAGCCCATCCAGGGGATCACACACACCCGCTGCCGAGCTAACCCCCTCACAATATATATATAGATGGTTACCTGTATAGTCCCCCATTTAAGTAATTACGTGTAAGTATACCCCTACATAACGCATGCATAATAAAGTATATGGAAATGTAGAGACCATGCT
The DNA here is from genome assembly GCA_029206835.1 of Rana muscosa. Classification (NCBI taxonomy): domain Eukaryota; kingdom Metazoa; phylum Chordata; class Amphibia; order Anura; family Ranidae; genus Rana; species Rana muscosa. Next base: position 65,314,145 of record CM055120.1, read on the forward strand.
GGGATAAGTAGAGATCAAGGTCTGGGCCTGCGCCAGACCCAGAACCCATGGACTGACAGAGAAACAGAATTAGTTGTATTGATAGTATTGATAAAAGTCAGAAAATATTGAACAACATATCTAATAAAGGATATATATTATCTAGTTAGAAATGACTGGAAGCTACATTCTACGTTTAGGCCAAGTGGGGCCATAGTACCGAGTCTGAAGTTCCACATTTTTTCTCTCTGAAGGAGGACTGTGTCAAAGTCCCCTCTTCACTGTTATTCCAGACTGTGTTATTACAGACTGTGCAGTGCTTTGCATTATTTGCCTGCTCTTTTGCTGCTTTATATGAGGACAGATTTCCTATGTGTGATATACCTGCTTATAACTGTTTCATATTATCCACTCACTGGCTGGAATAACTGTTTTCCTTACTTCCAAGGTTATCACCACTCCCATAGTCCCTAGTCAGATCGCCTAGCCACATTCTGTGCATAGTCTATGTTTCGTTGGAACAGGTCAAACCCTATTGGCTGACCTTATTGCCATCAGGGTAACTACCTGGATTCTTTCCAGATGGTCACCCTATTAGCACCACTTGAATGCATGCATTCCCATTGAGCTGACTGTGTTTTAATGATGACGTTATCATTTTTTAAGTATAACCCTGGTGTTGGTGGAAGATATTTTTTGAGCATTAATTAATTTTGTAAACTTTTAATATTTTGTACTATTAAAAGCATTTATACAAGCGTGTGGTCCACCTGTGGCATCTTTATCCTGGGGAGTCTATTTTTCTTTTACTCTCTCCCTACTGTTTTAGCCACAGAGACCGCACCTTGATGGGTGAGTCCGCCTTTAATGCTACACTGTGCGTTTGACATATTAACAGCACAGTGTTTTCATATTTAGTGAGCAGAGGACCCAATCCCCTTTTTCTCTCCATAGGAACAATGTCTACCTATAAGAACAGGGTCTGTTCTTATAAGAAGATATTAATAAGAAGGGCAATTCAGCAGAACACTTGATTCCTAGTTGCAGTAAGTAATGTAATGTAAGAACTGGACCGGAGCTGTGGTAGGAAGGATCACAATAGTCAGCCTTGTGGTACTAATGGTACAAATACTGGATGTTCCAGACAGATCTTAATTTTTCTCACCCAGGCTGGTTCTTTGCCAGTCTTTGGGTCCCTGGTGCCGGCATGTTAACTGTATGAAGCTGGCTGTGACTCCTTGAGGCTTCACAATGGGCTTCTGCAACATCCGGAAGTGGGAACGGGTACCTGGCAAAACTAAGAACCCACTACCACTCTCTTAAAAAAAAAAAATTGCAAATATGGCAGAGGAAGAGGGAGCGTGGAACCTCCAATGTTCTGCTTTGGACTGGGTATACACCAGTAGAGTTTCATTTGATATTTTTTCTTGTACGTATGTTATAAGAACATTAATTTGTTTCTCTAATCGTCAAATCAACATTTGTTTTTTACCCCAATGGTGAAAAAATTCAAAGGAGCAGGATGGAAATTTTACACATTTCTGATAGTGTATGTGGTTTTCATTTAGTAAAGTCCATTAATTTCAAAATGTAATTTTAAAAACAAACCAGATCTTGAACTAATTACAAATGACATTCGAATATAATAAGAATTTTAGTACAAATTTTCATTCGAAAACTCTATTAGTGTATACCTACCTAGCTTTATACCAGACATTGCTGTGATGTATACCAAGAAGCAGCAAATGGGAAATAAATGATTGTGATAGGGGGTGAGATACATTGTAGATCTACTACCCCTTTTTTTTTATTAGCATTAATACAAGAATTAGTTTACAATTTACATAATGTACATTCACATCAGTCCCTGCCCTCAATGTAAAGTCTCTATCTCACATGCACACACATACTAGACCAATTTAGACAGGAGACAATTACCGTATCAGCATATCTTTGGAGTGTGGGAGGAAACCAGAGTACCCAGGGGAAACCCACAAAAGCAAAGGGAGAACAAACGGGAAAACTCCAGGCAGATAGCATCTTGGCTACAAACCACTAAGCCACTGTGCTGTCTATCATACTGAGAGCAGTCTGTTGCGATGAAGTTGTTTGACAGATCTTGTATGTAGATTCCCTGGGAGTCTTCAACCAGTGGCAGCCCATCCATATCCATGCGCCCGGCCCCTAATCTACATGCAGGGCACCGGGCGCATAAATTTTAATGTTTTTGTTTTTTTTAAGCACGATTAGAGCCTGAGGCTTTAATGGCTTCAAAAAAGGGTGGGCTTGGGGCGAAAGGAATGCGCCCTAAGCCCACCCAGTTGTGTAACCATACCAAATTATTATTGGCTTTTGTCTTCCTGCTTCTCCTCCCGGCCAATCGGGAAGCAAGCCCTGAAACCCGATTGCCCGGGAGTCTTAGGAATCCTGGCCAATTGGGTCTCAGGACCCACTTCCTGTTTGGCCGGGAGGAGAAGTAACGGCCCCAGAGTGATGAGTAGCTGGAGCAAGGAGGAGCAGCCCTACCCCGGATCCTTGTCATCTGCCTCCTAAGGTAAGGAGGCCTCTGTTCGCCGCCTTCACGTCCGTCTTCCCCAAAATATTGAGCACCAAGCCGCCACTGTCTTCAACAGGGGTTATTTTAAGGTTGTTCAACCAAGAGAAGGCCGTGAGGCAAATCCAGAACATACTGAAGGGATTCTATCTCTCAGATGGCCCACATGGAGAGCAGGAATCCATAATCAGGACAACTAAACTCTGACCTTCTCAGCTATGGAAACTATGGCCATTAATCCATCTATATTTAAAGATTTACATTTAAAAAAAATCACTCCACAACGTATGCTTTTAACTTTGGCTAACATTTTGTCCTTAGTACTATCTTTTAAATATTAATACAGTAGTGATTACTGTTTCAACTGTTAAGCCCTGTACACACGATCAGTTTGACTGATGAAAACCGTCCGATGGATTGTTTTCATCAGACAAACCGATCGTGTATGGGACCCATCAGTCTTTTTTCCATCGGTTTTAAAAAATAGAACTTGTTTTAAAATGATCTGATGGATAAAAAACCGATGGCAATTTCCGATCGTCTGTGGGGAAATCCATCAGATAAAAAACCCAAGCATGCTCAGAATCAAGTCGACACATGCTCAGTAGCATTGAATTTCATTTTTCTCGGCTCATCGGAGTGTTTTACGTCACCAGGTTTGGAACGGTCGGTTTTTTGACTGATGGTGTGTAGGCAAGACTGATGGAAAACAGTTTCATCGGATTTCTGATGGACAAATCCATCAGACGAAAATCCATAGGATATCTGATCGTGTGTACAGGGCTTAAATCCAAACCTTAATATGCACATGGAGGATGCAGCTACAGATACGTATAATAAACAATGACTTTGTAGGTCTTCTTATGCCCTGTACACACGGTCGGAATTCCCGACAGAAAAAGTCAGATGGGAGCTTTTGGTCGGAAATTCCGACCGTGTGTATGCTCCATTAGACTTTTTCTGTCGGGAATTCCGACAGAAATAGATTGAGAGGAGGTTCTCAATTTTTCCGTCGTAATTTCCAACGGACGTTTTCCCGTTGGAAATTCCGACCGTGTGTACGGGGCATTGGGTGAGAAACTCCAACAGTGTTTTATGTCTATGTCTCTGTATGGGAGATTTCTCTTTATTAGCTTTCTATTTGACATATAGCAAAAAAATCTCCCAGTAAATCAAAAATTGTTAATAGTGTTTTTATTTAAATATCTGTCTGTGGGTGGATTTCCTTTTTATGTTCTGTCCAGTAGGGATGAGCTTCGAGTTCGAGTCGAACTCATGTTCGACTCGAACATTGCCTGTTCGCCCGTTCGCCGAACAGCGAACAAATTGGGGTGTTCGCGGCAAATTCGAAAAATCTATGGGAGAAATCTAAAGTGCTAATTATAAAGGCTTATATGCAAGTTATTGTCCTAAAAAGTGTTTGGGGACCGGGGTCCTGCCCCAGGGGACATGTATCAATGCAAAAAGAAGTTTTAAAAACGTCCGTTTGTTCGGGAGCAGTGATTTTAATAATGCTTAAAGTGAAACAATAAAAGTGAAATATTCCTTTAAATTTCGTACCTGGAGGGTGTGTATGATATGCATGTAAAGTGGCGCATGTTTCCCGTGCTTAGAACTGTCCCTGCAAAAAATGTAATTTTTGAAAGAAAAAAATGCATTTAAAACTCACTCGCGGCTATTAATGAATTGTCGGCTCCCGGCAATACATACAAAAGTCATTGATAAAAAAAAAATAAAAAAAGCGTGGGGGTTCCCCAGAATTCAATTACCAGGCCCTTCAGGTCTGGATTGGATATTAAGGGGAACCCCGCCGCAAATTTAAAAAAAAATTGACGTGGGGTTCCCCCAAATATCCATTCCAGGCCCTTCAGATCTGGCATGGATTTTAAGGGGAACTCCACCCCAAATTTAAAAAAAAATGGCGTGGAGTCCCCCTAAAAATCCATACCAGACCCCTTATCCGAGCACGCAACCTGGCCGGCCGCAGGGGAAAAGGGGGGGACGAGAGAGCGGCCCCCCCTCCCTCCTGAACCGTACCAAGCCACATGCCCTCAACATGGGGAGGATGTCCCCATGTTGATGGGGACAAGGGCCTCATCCCCACAACCCTTGCCCGGTGGTTGTGGGGGTCTGCGGGCGGGGGGCTTATCGGAATCTGGAAGACCCCTTTAACAAAGAGGAACCCCGGATCCCGGCCCCCCCTATGTGAATTGGTAAGGGGTACATTGTACCCCTACCATTTCACGAAGAAAGCGTAAAAAAATGTTTAAAAAAACACACAAACACCTTGAAAAAGTCCTTTATTTAAAAAAAAAAAAAACATTCCAGCGGTGAAATCCAGTGTCCCGCGGCGATCCCGATGTCCAGCGCTGTCCTTCATTGGTTGTGCCTGAGCGGACCTGATGGGGAACTCCCTCTCAGTATTTTAAATGTATAGACCCGCCCCTTCTAAAGTTCCCCATCAGGTCCGCTCAGCGGACCAGATGCGGAACATGAGAAGGGGCGGGTCTATACATGTATTACCAAAGTAAGAGCAGTTCCCCATCAGGTCCGCCCCCTCGGTATGTCAGACCCGCCTACCTCATTGGCTTGAGCGGGGAACTTCCTTCACTGTGTAATTTAAATTTACATAGTGAAGGAAGTTCCCCGCTCAAGCCAATGACGTAGGCGGGTCCGACATACCGAGGGGGCGGACCTGATGGGGAACTGCTCTCACTTTGGTAATACATGTATAGACCCGCCCCTTCTCATGTTCCGCATCTGGTCCGCTGAGCGGACCTGATGGGGAACTTTAGAAGGGGCGGGTCTATACATTTAAAATACTGAGAGGGAGTTCCCCATCAGGTCCGCTCAGGCACAACCAATAAAGGACAGCGCTGGACATCGGGATCGCCGCGGGACACTGGATTTCACCGCTGGAATGTTTTTTTTATTTTTTTTTTAAATAAAGGACTTTTTCAAGGTGTTTATGTGTTTTTTTTAAACATTTTTTTACGCTTCCTTCGTGAAATGGTAGGGGTACAATGTACCCCTTACCAATTCACATAGGGGGGGCCGGGATCTGGGGGTCCTCTTTGTTAAAGGGGTCTTCCAGATTCCGATAAGCCCCCCGCCCGCAGACCCCCACAACCACCGGGCAAGGGTTGTGGGGATGAGGCCCTTGTCCCCATCAACATGGGGACATCCTCCCCATGTTGAGGGCATGTGGCTTGGTACGGTTCAGGAGGGAGGGGGGGCCGCTCTCTCGTCCCCCCCTTTTCCCCTGCGGCCGGCCAGGTTGCGTGCTCGGATAAGGGGTCTGGTATGGATTTTTAGGGGGACTCCACGCCATTTTTTTTTTAAATTTGGGGTGGAGTTCCCCTTAAAATCCATGCCAGATCTGAAGGGCCTGGAATGGATATTTGGGGGAACCCCACGTCAATTTTTTTTTAAATTTGCGGCGGGGTTCCCCTTAATATCCATTCCAGACCTGAAGGGCCTGGTAATTGAATTCTGGGGAACCCCCACGCTTTTTTTTTATTTTTTTATCAATGACTTTTGTATGTATTGCCGGGAGCCGACAATTCATTAATAGCCGCTAGGGATGAGCTCGGTGTTCGAGTCGAACATACGTTCATCTCGAACATCGGCTGTTCGATTGTTCGCCGAACAACGAACGATTTGGGCCGTTTGCGCCTAATTCGCGGCCCACAATGCACTACGCCATCGCAGTGTCATCCAGGCGCTGTGATTGGCCAAGCATGCACTGTGACCCCGCATGCTTGGCCAATCACAGCGCCGGCAGCGAGGAGAGCAATGATTGGCCACAGGCAGGATGCCTGTGGCCAATTATTGCTGAGGGTGTTTAGTACACGCCCCACACTATAAAAGGCCGCCAGCACGGCGGCCTAGTGTAGTGTGTTCCGGAGCAGGGAAAGAGAAGCATAGGCAGGGACAGTGACATTTTTTTTTCTTGCTTAACCTGGATTCCTTGAGTTTAGGGAAAGAGAAGGATAGGTAGGGAGAGTGTCAGTCTGTTTTACTGTGCTAAACCTTGTTTGTAGGGACAGGGAAGGACAGTGAGGGAAATTCTCCTTGTGCTATACTGTGCTAAAGCATTGATCATCAACCATCTTTAAAAAAACATTTTTTATAGGGACAGAAAACTATAGGTAGGGAGAGTGTCAGTGTGTTTTACTGTGCTAAGCCTTGTTTGTAGGGACAGGGAAGGACAGTGAGGGAAATTCTTCTTGTGCTATACTGTGCTAAAGCATTCATCATCAACCATCTTTAAAAAAACATTTTTTATAGGGACAGAAAACTATAGGTAGGGAGAGTGTCAGTGTGTTTTACCGTGCTAATCCTTGTTTGTAGGGACAGGGAAGGACAGTGAGGGAAATTCTCCTTGTGCTATACTGTGCTAAAGCATTGATCATCAACCATCTTTAAAAAAACATTTTTTATAGGGACAGAAAACTATAGGTAGGGAGAGTGTCAGTGTGTTTTACTGTGCTAATCCTTGTTTGTAGGGACAGGGAAGGACAGTGAGGGAAATTCTCCTTGTGCTATACTGTGCTAAAGCATTCATCATCAACCATCTTTAAAAAAACATTTTTTATAGGGACAGAAAACTATAGGTAGGGAGAGTGTCAGTGTGTTTTACTGTGCTAATCCTTGTTTGTAGGGTCAGGGAAGGACAGTGAGGGAAATTCTCCTTGTGCTATACTGTGCTAAAGCATTCATCATCAACCATCTTTAAAAAAACATTTTTTATAGGGACAGAAAACTATAGGTAGGGAGAGTGTCAGTGTGTTTTACTGTGCTAATCCTTGTTTGTAGGGACAGGGAAGGACAGTGAGGGAAATTCTCCTTGTGCTATACTGTGCTAAAGCATTCATCATCAACCATCTTTAAAAAAACATTTTTTATAGGGACAGAAAACTATAGGTAGGGAGAGTGTCAGTGTGTTTTACTGTGCTAATCCTTGTTTGTAGGGTCAGGGAAGGACAGTGAGGGAAATTCTCCTTGTGCTATACTGTGCTAAAGCATTCATCATCAACCATCTTTAAAAAAACATTTTTTTATAGGGACAGAAAACTATAGGTAGGGAGAGTGTCAGTGTGTTTTACTGTGCTAATCCTTGTTTGTAGGGACAGGGAAGGACAGTGAGGGAAATTCTCCTTGTTCTATACTGTGCTAAAGCATTCATCATCAACCATCTTTAAAAAAACATTTTTTATAGGGACAGAAAACTATAGGTAGGGAGAGTGTCAGTGTGTTTTACTGTGCTAATCCTTGTTTGTAGGGACAGGGAAGGACAGTGAGGGAAATTCTCCTTGTGCTATACTGTGCTAAAGCATTCATCATCAACCATCTTTAAAAAAACATTTTTTATAGGGACAGAAAACTATAGGTAGGGAGAGTGTCAGTGTGTTTTACTGTGCTAATCCTTGTTTGTAGGGTCAGGGAAGGACAGTGAGGGAAATTCTCATTGTGCTATACTGTGCTAAAGCATTCCTCATCAACCATCTTTGAAATCCTTGTTTTTTGGACAGTCAGGGAAATTGTCATTGTGCTATTCTGTGCGAAAGCAATCATCCTCAACCATATTTAGAAATCCTTAAGTAAAGGGACAGAGAAGGACACCTGAAGGTAGCCCTTATTGCTTTTTTCCCATCTCCCTGCAGGCCATCCATTAGAATGTCTGGAAGGCAAACAAGGAGAGGCAGACAGTCAGGAGGCAATAAAAGAGGGCAAGCAGGCTCTGTGTCTGGGGGCAACAGTGCTGGTCGTGGACGCGGTGCATTGTCATCAGCACATGGCCATGGGACACGCTTGTCCTTCTTTTCGGCAGCTGGACATGTTGAGCCACATTATGCCGAAGACTTGGTAGAGTGGATGACCAAGCCCTCCTCCTCCTCCTCATCCTCTCTCACCCAGGCTCAGGGTACTGGCAAAGCAGCTGCCAAAGCTTCCTCTTCCCTGGTATCAATGTCAGACTCATCATCAGTCACTCCTTCCCTAGACCCACCATGTCCTCCTCCTGAGGAGTCCCCCGAACTGTTTGAGCACAGTGTTGGGTACATGCTCCAGGAGGATGCCCAGCGTTTCGAAGGGTCTGATGATGAAACCCAGCTACAGGAAGGCAGTAGCGTGAGAGCAGACAGAGGGGATGCTCAAGAAGGACACCAATCTGGCAGTCATGTTCCAGCAGCTGCAGCATACTGCCAGATTGGCTCCAGTGATGAGGAGGGAGGGGATGATGAGGTCACTGACTCCACGTGGGTGCCTAATAGGAGAGAGGAGGAGGAGGAGGATGAGGAGGAGGCACATCTCCAACGAGGCAGGATGCCCTTTGGTGGCCAGCGTAAGGGCAGTACACCGACGGAATCACACCGCAGAGCTCCGCCTGTGCAGGGCGCTGCCTCTGCCCGTCATTCAAAAAGTTCTTTGGTGTGGGCCTTTTTTGAGGCTAGTGCATCAGATCGCACAGCTGCTGTTTGCAACATATGTCTCAAGCGTATATCGCGTGGCCAAAACATCAGCCGCTTGGGTACCACATGCCTGACCAGACATATGTTGACCTGCCATGCAGCTCGTTGGCAAGCCTACCTCAAAGACCCACACCAAAGAACAAAGCGGACCTCTCCTTGCACTGCATCAGCTGGGATCTCCAACCCCACTATAACTTCAGTCCTCTCTGAAACATGCACTGAGAGGAATGAAGGTGTAGAATTAGGTGTGTCACAGCCAAGTACTTGCGGCCACTCTGCTAGCAGTACACCGACGTCCGATTCTAGCAGGCAAATTTCCCTGCCCCAGCTGCTGGACCGTCGAAAGAAGTTCACTCCCAGCCATCCACATGCCCAGCGGTTGAATGCTAGCTTGGCTAAATTGCTAGCGCTTCAACTGCTGCCTTTTCAGTTGGTAGACTCGGCCCCCTTCCGTGAGTTTGTGCAATGTGCGGTTCCTCAGTGGCCACTTTTTCTCACGGAAGGCTATTCCGGCTCTCTACCGGCATGTGGAAGGCAATGTCTTGGCCTCGCTGGACAGGGCGGTCAGCGGTAAGGTGCATATTACCGCTGACTCATGGTCCAGCAGGCATGGACAGGGACGTTACCTTTCTTTCACGGCCCATTGGGTCACTCTTTTGGCAGCTGGGAAGGATGCAGGACAAGGTGCAGTAGTGTTGGAGGTTGTTCCACCGCCACGCCTCCAAAATGCTACTACTGGTTGTGACACACCTCTCTCCTCCACCCCCTCCTCTTCTTCTTCCTCCATGGCCTCTTCCTGTGCTTTGTCCTCTGAACCAGCGGTGCTCCGTAGCCATTCAAGGGGCTACGCAAGTACGCAGGCAAAAAGATGCCATGCCGTGCTTGCGCTGGTGTGTTTGGGGGACAGAAGCCACACTGGGGCAGAGGTCCTGTCTGCTCTGCAGGGCCAGGCCGAGAGGTGGTTGACGCCACGCCAGCTTAAGCCAGGAATGGTGGTTTGCGACAATGGCACCAACCTCCTCTCCGCCCTCCGACAGGGACAACTGACCCATGTGCCCTGTGTGGCTCACGTCCTTAACCTGGTGGTGCAGCGGTTCTTGGGCAGGTACCCGGGCTTACAGGATGTCCTGAGGCAGGCCAGGAAAGTCTGTGTGCATTTCCGCAGATCTTATAATGCCAGTGCTCGCCTGGCTGAGCTGCAAAAGGAGTTGAACCTGCCCAAGAACCGCCTTATATGTGACATGCCCACCAGGTGGAACTCAACGTTGGCCATGCTGCAGCGGCTGCACACGCAGCAGAGGGCCATCAATGAGTACCTGTGCGACTACGGCACCAGGACAGGGTCAGGGGAGCTTGTTTTTTTTTCTCCACGCCAATGGGGCATGATCAGGGATGCATGCACTGTCCTGGCACCATTTGAGGAGGCCACGAGGATGGTGAGCAGTGACAGTGCATGCATCAGTGACACTGTACCTCTTGTCCACCTGTTGGAGCACACGCTGCGTGGAATAATGGACAGGGCACTTGAGGCAGAACAGAGGCAGGAAGAGGAGGACTTCCTTGCCTCTCAAGGCCCCCTTTACCCAGACAGTGTTCCTTCTGTCCCACCCATCGCACAGGAAGAGGAGGAGGAGGAGGAGGAGGAGGAGGAGGATTGTGTCAGCATGGAGGTGGAGGCTGGCACTCAGCATCATCAGCAGCAGTCTTTTAGGGATGATTTACAGTCCCAAGAAACCAGTGGACTTGTACGTGGCTGGGAGGAGGTGGCTGCGGATCATGTCGTCCTTAGTGACCCAGAGGACTCCGGACCGAATGCCTCAGCTAACCTACGCTGCATGGCCTCCCTGATCCTGCAAAGTCTGCGGAAGGATCCTCGTATTCTTCGGATCAAGGAGAGGGACCATTACTGGCTGGCCACTCTCCTTGATCCACGGTACAAGGGTAAGGTTGCGGACCTTATGTTACCGTCGCAGAGGGAGCAGAGGATGAGACAACTCCGGGAGGCCTTGCAGAAAGGTCTGTGCAACGCGTTCCCAGAGACTGGGAGGTTACAAACTCCTGGTCCTGGACAACGAGTTGCTGAGGCTTCGGCCAGTCAAAGAAGGAGCGGTGGGGAAGGTGGCCGTCTGACCGATGCGTTCAGACAATTCTTTAGTCCGCAGCCCCAAAGTATGATCGGTTCCAGCAACCATCGCCAGCGTCTGATAAACATGGTGCAGGAATATCTAGGGGCAAGGTCAGACTTGGACACCTTCCCCACCGAAAATCCTCTGGCTTACTGGGTCTTGAGGATGGATCACTGGCCAGAGCTTGCACAGTATGCAATTGAGCTACTGGCCTGTCCTGCATCCAGCGTTCTTTCGGAACGCACATTCAGTGCTGCTGGAGGATTTGTCACGGATCACAGGGTGCGCCTGTCCACCGACTCGGTTGATCGACTGACTTTCATCAAGATGAACCAGTCTTGGATCACCACCAGCTACCACACACCTGATGCTGATATAACAGACTAATTGATTTTAACATGTCACATCCCTTCAAGACTGATGCTGATGCTGAGTGCCTGTGCTGTTATGTTGACTGGCTATCCTCCTCCTCCGAGTCCTCAATGATACGATTGATGATGATAGCTTGGAAGATCATTTTTGTTTATGGGTGCCGCCACCAGTGGCTAAGGCCCAATTTTTCAGCCCCTGTTTAACAGGGGCGTGTAATTACAATTTTTGAAGCAATACTTTGCAACAGGGCTCATTGCTGTGCTCCAAGTACAGTATCTGTGAGGGGTTGCAGTGTTGTGCCACCAGTGCCTAAGGCCCAATTTTTCAGCCCCTGTTCAACAGGGGCATGTAATTACAATTCTTGATCTAATAATTCACAGCAGGGCCCATTGCTGCACCCACCAAGAGTAACTCTGAGGGCTTACAGTGTTGTGGCAACGCCACCACCACCACCACCACGAAAGGCCCAATTTTTCAGCCCCTGTTCAAAAGGGGCATGTAATTACAATTCTTGATCTAATAATTCACAGCAGGGCCCATTGCTGCACCCACCAAGAGTAACTGTCAGGGCTTACAGTGTTGTGGCACCAGCACCACCATCAAAAGCCCAATTTTTACTACCACTGTTCAACAATTATATGTAATTACAATTCCTGATATAATAGTTGACAGCAGGGCGTTCCAGCACCAACCAAGAGTAACTGTGAGTGCTTACAGTGTTGTGCCAACACCAACAACTAAGGGGCCTATTTCTGCAGAGTATATACGGCAGGTCCCTACTTTCAAACATCCAACTTACAAACGACTCCTACTTGCAAACGCAAGAAGACAACAGGAAGTGAGAGGAAATCTACCCCTAGGAAGGAAAATTCTCTCCTGTAAGAATTAATATGGGAGAAAGGTGTCTCCTCTGTACTGATGCTTTATCACCAATCCTTGTTTCAAGAAAAACACCACATTTCAAAAACAGTTGTCATTGGGACGGAAAGTGAGGTGAAATGTTCTGAACAGGGGCACAGACAGCAAAACAAATGTTACAGGGGTGATAACCCTTACCTATGTTTTCCAAAAAGTTTAAAAATAGATTTTTGGGCTGGAGCTACACTTAAACAATGTACCTGTTCAAAATTACAAACACATTCTACATAAGAACAAACCTACAGTCCCTGTCTTGTATGCACCGCCTGTATACGGCTGTTCAGAGTATATAGGGCCTTTTTTATTTTGTGTGCGGTGTTCCCCTTAATATCCATACAAGACCCAAAGGGGCTTGTAATGGGCTGGGGTAGGGGGGGGGGGGTCATGGGGTAGCTATGCCATTTTTCTTAAAGATTTTCATCCATATTACCGGGACCAGACATTACATTAAAGCCGCAAGCAGTTTTAAATGGCTTTTTTTTCCTTTAGAAGTGTCATTTTGTGCAGGGACAGTTCTAAACACGGGAAACACGTGGCACTTCACAGGCATACTTTAGACACCCCCCAGGTACGATATTTAAAGGAATATTTGACTTTTTTTTTTTCACTTTATGCATCATTAAAATGACTGCTCCCGAAAAACGACCGTTTTTAAAACTTCTTTTTGCATTGATACATGTCCCCTGGTGCAGAACCCGGGTTCCCAAACCCTATTTAGGACAATAACATGCATAATAGTTGTTATAATTAGCACTTTAGAATTCGAACGTTCGTATCCATTGTATTTAATAGGGTTCTAATGTTCGTACGAACTTTCGGTCCGTTCGCGGGTTCTGGTGCGAACCGAACCCGGGGGTGTTCGGCTCATCACTAATAGCCGCGAGTCAGTTTTAAATGACTTTTTTTCTTACAAAAATGAAATTTTTTGCAGGGACAGTTCTAAGCACGGGAAACATGCGCCACTTTACATGCATATCATACACACCCCCCAGGTACGAAATTTAAAGGAATATTTCACTTTTATTTTTTTCATTTTAAGCATTATTAAAATCACTGCTCCCGAAAAAAACGGCCGTTTTTAAAACTTCTTTTTGCATTGATACATGTCCCCTGGGGCAGGACCCGGGTCCCCAAACACTTTTTAGGACAATAACTTGCATATTAGCCTTTATAATTAACACTTTAGATTTCGAACGTTCGAGTCCATTGTATTTAATAGGGTTCTAAAGTTTACACGAACATTTTGTCTGTTCGCAGGTTCTGGTGCGAACCGAACAGGGGGGTGTTCGGCTCATCCCTGCTGTCCAGGTGACGATAGATGTCACACAAAACAGAAATTAAAGGGAAATCCCCTTAAAGGGGATCCAGACATCATTTCAAGCAGAGTTCCGCCGAAAAAATAAATATTAAAAGCGATGTCGGGTCCCGAAGCTGATTTGTCCCTCGGCTCTCGGGTGCTGCCGCCGTTATCTTCGGTAAGGGGATCAGGAAGTGAAGCCTTGCGGCTTCACTTTCTGGTTCCCTACTGCGCATGCCCAAGTCCCACTGGTCTCTGCTGTCTTCTGGGACCTGTGTGTCTCCCAGAAGACAGCGGGAGGGATGGAGTAGGTTCCGGACGTGGCGTAGGTCACCGCTGTGATTTATGCCCAGAGGTGGGAGCAAATACCTGTATTACACAGGTATCTGCTCCCTCCTCCTCCCTGAAAGGTGCCAAATGTGACACCAGAGGGGGTAAGGGTTCCAAAAAGTGGAAGTTCAATTTTTGGGTGGAACTCCGCTTTAACCATGTAGGGTACAGTCACAGAGTTGTCCAGTGTAGTTCCCCAAACTGGCCACTGAATACCACCATAGGTAAAGCGGTAATGAACCTGAAATAAAAAATAATATAATTCAACTTACCAATCATTAGATGTGGTGGCTGCATTTGTTTTTGTTTTTTTTAGCTTTTCACCTCTGTTTTCACCTAGTGATTTGGCTAGTAACACACCTTTTGTATTAGCATGCCTACACTCTGGATGAAGAAGCATAGGGGACACCTTTAAACAGCACCATTGTTAATCTGGAGGGAAGGGAGTGTTAGATACACTAGCAGATTTAGATACACTAACAAATTGAAAGCAGTTACAGCAAACAGGTTTTTTTTTCCTGTTGGTATAAAAGTTTTGCATAAATAAGTAAAATCTGACCATTGTGAGCACCTATGTTAGTGGTAAATGGTTTGTCCCAACCCTCTAACTCAGGGGTAGGCAACCTGGCTATCCATACCTCGCTTTCCCCTTAGGGGTAATGATAGATATTGTGCAGAAAATGGGTGTAATGACAGGTATGGAGGGACACAGGACTTATTGAATACTCACATCCCCAGGATTCAACGTTCTAGAAAAGTAGGGCTCTTTGACTTGCCCTCTGCTTGTTCTTGCTATGTTCACCGTTTGCAACTCAAGCAATGTGCAGCCCTAGGATGCCTGAAATGTTTTTATGAGTAAATAAACTGTGTTCAATAGTTAAAAAAGCCTTTCTGTTGTTTGGACTCCTTCCTTTTCCTAACTTCTAGATGGGAATGTACTTTGGAAATGAAAAGGTTATGGTTGAATCTGCCACCTATATTGAGCAGGAACTAACGAAGTATGGTTGGATGTGCCCATGAGATCCCTTTATCCCCATATAGCATACAAAGAAATATGAGTGGAACTTTCGATAAGGTGCAACACACTCAGTAATAAAATCAATAAAGTAAAGTTTTTTTGGTAAATGCAATTTCCAACAGATCAACAGTGACAAAATTGCCAAATGATCAAGCAGATCGGTCAATATATACATATTAATTCCGTAGCCAAGTACAGTGTTTCAAAGATCAATCCATAATAGGTGTGAACTTTCATCCATGTAACCCGACGCGTTTCATGACATAGCGTCACTTCCTCAGGGGTTGATGCACACACAATTGCCTATAAAGTAGAACTTGTTTAGGAATATATGACACACATAATACAATGTAATCAGTTATTGCAAACATTGGGTATCAACCAAAAAGGGGACCCATACTTACAAATCTGCAAGACATCACATGCTCGTGACCTAATGGTAGTCGCCTGGAAATGTCTGACCCGGGAAATGTGAGTGTGGGATTGGAAGGGCCCAGCAGTGCTAACAGGACAAGATGGAATGGCGGTCATGGAGAGAAATCCAACAAGTCCTCCACCGTGGTGGCTGTGAAAGATATGTCTTATGTGTTAGTATACGTGACATAAAACTACCAGTTGAGTGTTGACAGGAAGGGAAAATGATGTGTAAAAGGATGTATAGTACATACATAAACATATGAGCAAAACATATATAATAAAAAAGGGATAAACAGTAAAAAAGTAAGATAAATTTAAAAATCAAAAAAGGAGGGTGGTGAGGGTGCGGTTACCTGTGGGTTTTTCTTTGTAACCTGAGCAATTCTTCTGCCAGTTGTGGCTGAAATCTTTCTTGATCTACCTGACCTCGGCTTGGTATCAAGAGATCCCCAAATTTTCCACGTCTTATTAAGTAATTGAACAGTACTGACTGGCATATTCAAGGCATTAGATATCTTTTTATACCCTTTTCCGTCTTTGTAAAGTTTCATTACCTTGTTAAGCAGGTCTTTTGACTGTTCTTTTCTGTGCTTCTTCATGGCTCAGTGTCTAGCCTGCTTAGTGCGTCCATGTGAGATCTAACAAACTCATTGACTATTTATGCACAGACACTAAGCCCTGGTTCACACTGGTGTGTTTTGACATGCAATTTGGCATGCCAAATCGCATGTCAAAACGCCGGTATTTGCCGCAAATTGCGGGCAATGGAACCGTCCTAATCGGTGCGACGTCGCATCTGCGGCGCTGCACCGATTTTAAAAAGTAGTTTCTGTACTACTTTTTGCGATTTCGGGCCCCGATTTATATTGACACCTGTGCAGAAACCCGCACAGATGTCCCTGTAATCACGTCCGAAATCGGGACTGACAGGCAGGAGTGAAATCTTGCGAGTTCAGCTAAACTCGCACGGCTTCATTCCCGCAGCCCCAGTGTGAACCTGGGCTAATTGTGAGTTAAAAAGCCATAAATGTGAGAAATTAACCTTTAATTGCCATTTTAACCTGTGTGTGCCACCTTCTGTGTCTGTACCAAGGCCAAACATTCCAGGGTATGTAAACTTTTGATTAGGGCCATTTGGGACATTTATGTTATCATTATGATTAAAAAAGGATCCAAAAAACGATGTGATTGCTATCAATAAATAAGAGAGTTTTTTGGCATGATCAGTCATATTTTCAATATTAATGCCAAAATTTCACAATTTCTGCCAGGGTATGCAAACTTTTGAGCACTATGTATGTATAACTATACCTATATATATACAGTAAGTGGTCTACAGTATCTCACAAAAGTGAGTACACCCCTCACATTTTTGTAAATATTTTATTATATCTTTTCATGTGACAACACTGAAGAAATGACACTTTGCTACAATGTAAAGAAGTGAGTGTACAGCTTGTATAACAGTGTAAATTTTCTGCCCCCTCAAAATAACTCAACACACAGCCATTAATGTCTAAAGCACTGGCAACAAAAGTGAGTACACCCCTAAGTGAAAATGTCCAAATTGGGCCCAATTAGCGATTTTCCCTCCCCGATGTCTGTGACTCGTTAGTGTTACAAGGTCTCAGGTGTGAATGGGGAGCAGGTGTGTTACATTTGGTGTTATCGCTCTCACTCTCCCATACTGGTCACTGTAAGTTCAACATGGCGCCTCATGGAAAAGAACTGTAAAGCCCCGTACACACGATCGGATAACCTATGGATTTTCGTCCGATGGATTTGTCCATCGGAAACCTGATGAAACTGTTTTTCATCAGTCTTGCCTACACACCATCAGTCAAAAAAACAACCGTTCCAAACGCGGTGACGTAAAACACTCCGATGAGCCAAGAAAAATGAAGTTTAATGCTTCTGAGCATGCGTCGACTTGATTCTGAGCATGCGTGGGTTTTTTAACCGATGGACTTGCCCATAGACGATCGGAAATTCCCATCGGTTTTTTATCCATCGGAAAATTTTAAAACAAGTTCTATTTTTTACAACCGATGGAAAAAAGACCGATGGGTACCATACACGATCGGTTGGTCTGATGAAAACCATCCATCGGACGGTTTTCATCAGTCAAACCGATCGCGTGTACGGGGCTTTAGTCATCATTAACGCTTATAAAATGCCAGTCTAACACCCATACTAAAGCTCATTAACGCGAGTCTAACGCTATAGGAGCATTTGTTAAGCGTTAGAAATTTAGTCAAGTGTGAACAAGCCCTTAAAGGGGTTGTAAAGGTTCGTTTTTTATTTTCTAAATAGGTTCCTTTAAGCTAGTGCATTGTTGGATCACTTACCTTTTCCTTCGATTTTCCTTCTAAATTTTTTTTTTCTTTGTTTTCTTTGTCTGAATTTCTCACTTCCTGTTCCTCCTCAGTAAGCTGTTCTGGCTGACTAAACACCACTCGGATGATGGTGTGAAGTTTACTGAGGAGAAACAGGAAGTGAGAAATTCAGACAAAGAAAAAAAACATTTAGAAGGGAAATCAAAGGAAAAGGTAAGTGAACCAACAATGCACGAGCTTAAAGGAACCTATTTAGAAAATAAAAAACAAACCTTTACAACCCCTTTAAAGTCAAATTCCTGTCCCGCCCAAACTACCACTACATTTTTTTTTCTTGCAGCTTGCTTGGTATCATCGTGCCAGTGATGATTTCTGCATCAATGAAGACCACACAGCACTGAAGAAGACTGTCAAATGACCAGCCTGAAGACATCTGAAAAAAGATATATACGCAAAATAAATTAAAAATACACAGGGAATTGCTGGAGATGGAAGTCAACTTTAACCACTTGCCAACCAGCCGCCGCAGTTATATGGCGGCAGGTCGGCTCTCCTACGCAAACCACAGTCCCCAACCATCTCCTGATGCATGTAAAACTTTTGATCCCATGGACTCGATGTCCGCCAGCGACCTGCGATTGAGGTACACAGAGACTTTTTGGAGACCAGTGACTTTATTGCATTGATCGGTGCTATAAAAATGTACTGTTCAATGTATAGAGCGGGGATATGCCTATGTAAGCAAGGCAATCCCCGTTCTGACAGGAGACATCTCAGAGATCTACTGTTCCCAGTGATTGGGAACAGCGATATCTGTCATGTCTCTGGCAGCCCATCCCCCCTACAGTTAGAAAACACCCAGGGAATGCAAGTTACCCCTTGAACACCCCCTAGTGTTAACCCCTTCTCTGCCAGTGTCTTCTATACATTGAGCAGTACATTTTTAAAGCACTGATCAATGTAATAAAGTCACTGGTACCCAAAAAGTGTTACATAGGGTCAGATTTGTCCGCGCCAATGTTGCAGTCCCGCTAAAAATCGCACGCCGCCATTACTAGTAAAAACATTAAAAAAAATTAAAGTCCCTAAATTTATCCCCTATTTTGTAGACGCTATAACTTTTGCACAAACCAATTAATATACCCTTATTGCTAAAAATTTTTACCTAAAATATGTAGAAGAATACATATTGGCCTAAACTGATGAATACATTTTTTTTTTTTTATATATATATATATATATATTTTTTGATATGTATTATCAACGCTGTATCCTGGCCTAGGCCAACAAGGCCCAGGCCTAGGGCAGCACTTTGCAGGGGGGCAGCACAGAAAGAGTCCCCGCCGGCTTGCGCTACACTGTTAGTGTAGCGCCAGTCATATGGGGCAGACTGGGCTGAGGGGCAAATTAGTCTAGCGCCCCCATAAAGCGGCTGCACTGCTTCTAGTATGCGGGCGGCCAGCATTCCGCAACTGTGTGTGGGGGGGGGGGGGTGCTGCTTATAATTTTGACTGTCCTATCATCCTGGATCACAAACCTTCCTCACTGTCCTATATATTTTCTGCTGCACCATTGGCATAGTTCTATCTTCTTAGTCCTCTCCATAAAATTATCAGAAATTTGTGCTTAAAAACAGAACTATAGGCAACACTTTTTTTTTCCATTTTGGATAGAGTAGGGGAGGGTTATAGCCCCTGCCAGTTTATTTTTTACCATCCATGTCCCATTGCAGAGATTTCCCTTCACTTCCTGCCCCATAGCCAAACAGGAAGTGAGAGGAAATCTATGCAAATTAAGAGAATCCATCCCCCCCCCCCAGGCCCTCAGAACTAGTGTCCCCACTCGAAAATTTCAGGGCGGGCCTTAAACAGAAAGGGGTGTGGCCTTGACAGGAAGGGGTGGGTCATATTTAAATTAGGGGGTGCACGATTTTAGTCAGGCCTAGGGCAGCACAAAACCTAAATACACTACTGTGTACTATGGCAAAAAGTAAAAAATATAGTTTTTTTTTCAAAATTGTCGCTTTTTCTTTGTTTAAAGTGCAAAAAATAAAAAAAGGCAGAGGTGATCAAATACCACCAAAAGAAAGCTCTATTTGTGGGGGGAAAAAGGGACATCAATTTTATTGTGTACAACGTCGCACGACCGCGCAATTGTCAGTTAAATTAATGCAGCGCCGTATCGCAAAAAATGGCCTGGTCAGGAAGTGGGTAAAACCTTCCGGGGATGAAGTGGTTAAACCCGACTATAATCTTTATTTGCCTACGGATACATTAGGGAAAGACTGCAACAAGATTTTATTTCTGCCTGTGTCCTCTTTAAGATTTCCCCTGGACAGAGAGTGAAGTGAAAGAGTCCCCCTCCCCCCCCCCCCCCCCAGTGGTTAGGAAGTTAGGCACATACCATATTTCTGGCAGACTAGCCTGTATTTTCCTTTCCTTGCTTTTTTTTTTCTAAAGGAATGGAACATGGGGAAATGCATACGTATTGTAAAGAGATACTGGATGTTTTTTTGTTTTTTTCCCCAGACAAACACGTTAAGACATAGCAATTGCACCAAATTGCTGAAATCTCCCTCTAATGGCCAATCGTTCATTATGTCTTGATGATCTTTCTCATGTTTGAGAACATTAGGAATAGATATTCAGAAGTTGTTAAATTGTTAACCACTAGAGGGCAGCAGAGGATAATCTGGCACTCGGTAACTGTCCACAGCACACCAAGCCATGTATTTTGTTTGCTCGAAATTTACTTAGAATCCCCAAACATTATATAAATATATATATATATATATATATATATATATATATATATATATATATATTATATATATATATTTTTAGCAGAGACCCTATAGAATAAAATGGTGGGTGTTTTTTGGGGGGGAAAAAAACACTAAAGTTAGCCCCATTTTTATGTATAATGTGAAAGATGATGCTACGCCGGGTATATAGATACCTAACATGTCATGATTAAAAATTGTGTCTGCCCATGGAATGGCGGCAAATGATGGTGTTTAAAATTCTCCATAGGCAACGCTTTAAACACCTTTATAGGTTACCAGTTTAGAGTTGCACAGGAGGTCTGGTGCTAGAATTATTGCTCTCGCTCTGACATTCGCGACAATACCGCACCTGTGTGGTTCGATCGCCATTTACATATGGGTGCGGGAATAATGTATGCGTTTGCATTTGCGTGTGAGCACGGTGGCACGGGTGCGCTTTAAATTTTTTATTATTTTTTTATTTTTTTTATTTTTTAAAAAAAAACATTTTTTTTAAAAAGAAAAGTTGTACTAACTTTATTTCTATCACAATGGATGAAAAACATCCCTTGTGATAGCATGGACAGTGACAGGTCCTCTTTATGGAGAGATTTGGGGTCTCTCCCATGCAGTCGATCAGACACAGATCGGACTGATCGACTGCTTACCTGGCCACTGGTGGCCAGGTTAACAAAGAGGCGGAACTGGAAGTGACAAACTACTCGTCTCTCTTGGTTTCCAGGGTTCCAGAGAGAGGGGATCAATGTCAGCTCCTATCTCTCTGTACAGGGCAGCCATCGCCGCCAGCAATGGGACCAGAGAGCCTTGGAGAGGCGGCTGCAGGAGGGGGGTGGCACCCCCCTCCGCCACCCAGAGAAGTGATCGAGTGGCTAATTAGCCCTTCAGGTCACTTCTGCCTTACTCAGAATCAACGGCTGAAAAGATTGATACCGGGATGATGCCTATAGATGCAGGCATCAACCCGGTACAACCACTGCAACTCAAGGACAGGGATGAGCCGAACACCCCCCTGTTCGGTTTGCACCAGAACCTGCGAACAGACAAAATGTTCGTGTAAACTTTAGAACCCTATTAAATACAATGGACTCGAACGTTCGAAATCTAAAGTGTTAATTATAAAGGCTGATATGCAAGTTATTGTCCTAAAAAGTGTTTGGGGACCCGGGTCCTGCCCCAGGGGACATGTATCAATGCAAAAAGAAGTTTTAAAAACGGCCGTTTTTTCGGGAGCAGTGATTTTAATAATGCTTAAAATGAAAAAATAAAAGTGAAATATTCCTTTAAATTTCGTACCTGGGGGGTGTGTATGATATGCATGTAAAGTGGCGCATGTTTCCCGTGCTTAGAACTGTCCCTGCAAAAAATGTCATTTTTGAAAGAAAAAAACTCTTTTAAAACTCACTCGCGGCTATTAATGAATTGTCGGCTCCCGGCAATACATACAAAAGTCATTGATAAAAAAAAACAAAAACGTGGGGGTTCCCCAGAATTCAATTACCAGGCCCTTCAGGTCTGGAATGGATATTAAGGGGAACCCCGCCGCAAATTTTAAAAAAAATTGACGTGGGGTTCCCCCAAATATCCATTCCAGGCCCTTCAGATCTGGCATGGATTTTAAGGGGAACTCCACCCCAAATTTTAAAAAAATGGCACGGAGTCCCCCATAAAATCCATACCAGACCCCTTATTCGAGCACGCAACCTGGCCGGCCGCAGGGGAAAAGGGGGGGACGAGAGAGCGGCCCCCCTCCCTCCTGAACCGTACCAGGCCACATGCCCTCAACATGGGGAGGATGTCCCCATGTTGATGGGGACAAGGGCCTCATCCCCACAACCCTTGCCCGGTGGTTGTGGGGGTCTGCGGGTGGGGGGCTTATCGGAATCTGGAAGACCCCTTTAACAAAGGGGACCCCCAGATCCTGGCCCCCCCATGTGAATTGGTAAGGGGTACATTGTACCCCTACCATTTCACAAAGAAAGTGTAAAAAAATGTTTAAAAAAAACACACAAACACCTTGAAAAAGTCCTTTATTTAAAAAAAAAAAAAACATTCCAGCGGTGAAATCCAGTGTCCCGCGGCGATCCCGATGTCCAGCGCTGTCCTTTATTGGTTGTGCCTGGGCGGGTCTATACATGTATTGCCAAAGTGAGAGCAGTTCCCCATCAGGTCCGCCCCCTCGGTATGTCGGACCCACCTACGTCATTGGCTTGAGCGGGGAACTTCCTTCACTATGTAAATTTAAATTACACAGTGAAGGAAGTTCCCCGCTCAGGCCAATGACGTAGGCGGGTCCGACATACCGAGGGAGCGGACCTGATGGGGAACTTTAGAAGGGGCGGGTCTATACATTTAAAATACTGAGAGGGAGTTCCCCATCAGGTCCGCTCAGGCACAACCAATGAAGGACAGCGCCGGACATCGGGATCGCCGCGGGACACTGGATTTCAGCGCTGGAATGTTTTTTTTAAAATTATTTTAAATAAAGGACTTTTTCAAGGTGTTTGTGTGTTTTTTTTAAACATTTTTTTACGCTTTCTTCGTGAAATGGTAGGGGTACAATGTACCCCTTACCAATTCACATAGGGGGGGGCCAGGATCTGGGGGTCCCCTTTGTTAAAGGAGTCTTCCAGATTCCGATAAGCCCCCCGCCCGCAGACCCCCACAACCACCGGGCAAGGGTTGTGGGGATGAGGCCCTTGTCCCCATCAACATGGGGACATCCTCCCCATGTTGAGGGCATGTGGCCTGGTACGGTTCAGGAGGGAGGGGGGGCCGCTCTCTCGTCCCCCCCTTTTCCCCTGCGGCCGGCCAGGTTGCGTGCTCGGATAAGGGGTCTGGTATGGATTTTTAGGGGGACTCCACGCCATTTTTTTGAAATTTGGGGTGGAGTTCCCCTTAAAATCCATGCCAGATCTGAAGGGCCTGGAATGGATATTTGGGGGAACCCCACGTCAATTTTTTTTTAATTTGCGGCGGGGTTCCCCTTAATATCCATTCCAGACCTGAAGGGCCTGGTAATTGAATTCTGGGGAACCCCCACGCTTTTTTTTTTTTTATCAATGACTTTTGTATGTATTGCCGGGAGCCGACAATTCATTAATAGCCGCGAGTCAGTTTTAAAAGACTTTTTTTCTTTCAAAAATGACATTTTTTGCAGGGACAGTTCTAAGCACGGGAAACATGCGCCACTTCACATGCATATCATACACACCCCCCAGGTACGAAATTTAAAGGAATATTTCACTTTTATTTTTTCATTTTAAGCATTATTAAAATCACTGCTCCTGAAAAAACGGCCGTTTTTAAAACTTCTTTTTGCATTGATACATGTCCCCTGGGGCAGGACCCGGGTCCCCAAACACTTTTTAGGACAATAACTTGCATATAAGCCTTTATAATTAGCACTTTAGATTTCTCCCATAGATTTTTCGAATTTGCCGCGAACACCCCAATTTGTTCGCTGTTCGGCGAACGGGCGAACAGGCAATGTTCGAGTCGAACATGAGTTCGACTCAAACTCGAAGCTCATCCCTACTCAAGGACATCTATTTATGTACCTTGGGCTGCAAGTGGTTATACAACAAAAAGTAAGTATACACTTCTCCAAATTTAGGTCAGGTGTTTCCAGCAAAGGGTATAGTTAACGATACAGTATATAAAGACATTTTAGATCAGCCATTCTCAACCAAGGTTCCACTGAACCCCAGGTTTCCTACAGAGATTACTAGGCATTCCTTGGGCTGTGGTTGAATGACCTCCCATTGATGTTACCTACCTAGATAGTCCCAAGGCCAATGCCATTGGACAGAGACAACTGTAGTGAGACTAATAATCTCTTTAGCTGTCTGAAAGGGTGGCTGTTTGACCACCACTGTAAGAAGGGGTTTCTTCCCTCTAGAACAGAGGTTCTCAACCTTCCTAGTGCCATGACCCCTTGATAAAATTTCCCAAGTTGTGGGGACCCCCAACAGTAAAATTTCCGTAGCGTGGGTTGTCGGCACCCAAGGCCACACAAGTAATTTGCGCCCCTAACCCACGCACATTTAGCGCTCCCTTCCACTCGTACAGTATTAAAATCCCTTATGGTACATTTTAGAATGGACCACTCTCTTTGTTCTACTTACTTTCCCTTTTATCTCTCCCTATCCTAATTTCTTGTTTTTTCCCCCCATCCCTCTCTAGCCGTCTTTCTTGTTCTCTTATTCTTTCTCTCCCTTTTTCTTTGTTCCATCCCCTCTTTTCCTCTCCCTTCCATGTATTCTCTTTTTATTTCTTCTCTTATGCCCTGTACACACGATCGGAGTATCTGATGGTCTAAAATCCGATGGAATTTTTAATCGGAATTCCGTTCAAGCTGTCTTGCATACACACTGTCAGACTAAATTCTGACCGTCCAAAACGCAGTGACGTAAAACACTCTGACAACCCGAGAAAAATTAAGTTCAATGCTTCCGAGCATGCGTCGACTTGATTCTGTGCAGGCGTGGGTTTTTTCTCCGTCGGGGTTCCACACAGGTGATAGGAATTTCCTATCGTTTTTTTCATCGGACAAATTTAAAACATGTTCTATTTCTAAACACCGATGGAAAAAAGTCCGATGGGGCCCACACACAATCGGAATTTCCGATGAAACAAGTCCATCTGACTTGTTTAATCGGAAATTCCGATCGTGTGTACAAGGCATTACTCCTTGGTGGGGGGAATGGGATGAGTGGCAGAGAGAAGGGATGAGTGGCAGTGCTGGTGTGGAGTTCTGATCAGCCAACTTAGGTGCTCTTGATCAAGGTCACATCTGCTGATCTGAGAACTGTAGTGGGGACTTTTCATGGCAACTCTAATCACAGGTAGTGTTACTCACTGTGTCTTTGGCTTCATTGTGTCTCCAGCTCTGTGGTGTCTCACAGCAGTGACACCTCTGACAAAATCAGGAGATAGGGTCTCCTACAGCCCCTCCCACTTCACATTCCTCACCAGTCAGCTGACCTCTAGTCTCTGCCCCCCAGCCATGCTGTGAACTGAATGGACGGCTGCGAAGAGGCTGAGTGGGCGGCCGCAGGCTCCAGGAACAGCCCATCTCGGCGGCCACAAAAAAGGTGGGAGAGTGGTGGGGGCTTCAAGAAGAGCCCAGGATTCGGTACCCCGGGCAAATCGTCATTCGACCCCCGAGGGGGTCCCGACCCCAGGTTGAGAACCACTGCTCTAGCCGATAAGGTACAAGGCATTTTTTTTCACTGATGCCCAATGAATTGGTTTTATCAGGGGTTCCCTAAGACCTGAAAATTATTTCACGGGTTCCTTTGGAGTAAAAAGGTTGGGAAAATTTGTTTTAGATACAAAGTAGTTGTGCTCTTTCAAACTTGTGGCAATAGTTTGGGAAGGCCCTTTTCTGTTCTAGCACAACTGTCCCCCGGTGTACAAAGTCATTTCCATAAAGACATGGTTTTAGGAGCTTGGTGTGGAGGAACTTGAATGACCTACACAGAGCTCTGACCTAAACCCTAGTGAACACCTTTGGAAAGGACGGATTATGAGTCAGGTTTTTTCACCTAACAACAGTAAAGCCCTGTACACACGATCGGTTTCACCGATGAAAACAGTCCGATGGACTTTTTCCATCGGACAAACCGATCGTGTATGGGACCCATCGGTCTTTTTTCCATCGGTTTTAAAAAATAGAACATGTTTTAAATTTTTCCGATGGATCAAAAACCGATAGCAAATTTCGATCGTCTATGGGCAAGTCCATCGGATAAAAAACATGCGCATGCTCAGAACCAAGTCGACGCATGCTCAGAAGCATTGAACTTAATTTTTCTTGGCTCATCGGAGTGTTTTACGTCACCGCGTTTGGAACGGTCGGTTTTTTGACTGATGGTGTGTAGGCAAGACTGATGGAAGTCAGCTTCAACGGATTTCCGATGGACAAAACCATCGGATTAGAATCCATAGGATATCCGATCGTGTGTACAGGGCTTTACTGATCTCGCCATGCTCATTTGGCTTAATTGGCAGAAATTCCCACAGAAACACTCCAAAATCATGTGGAATGGTGGAAAATCAAATGGGTTTAGTTACATTTTAATGCATTATTTAAGCATTTCTTTAGAATTGCCAAACTCATTATATACTCCTGGAGTATAAATCTAATAACATGTTTTTATTTATGGTATAAAGGGTTGAACATGCACTACAGACACAGATTTAGCCGTTGCGATATATAACGTTTTTTTAAAAAAAAAAGTACGTTTTATAAAAAAATATATTGCTTTTTGACAAACAGAAGTACAACTTTAAAATATAAAAAACCCAAAGAACTGTAATCTCTATTGACTGTAAAAATGCCATTGCACATATTACTAGGGATGAGCTTCGTGTTCGAGTCGAACATACGTTCGACTCGAACATCGGCTGTTCGATCGTTCGACGAAGATCGAACGATTTGGGCCGTTCGCGCCAAATTCGAGTGACGCGAACGGCCCACAATGCACTACGCCATCGCAGTGTCATCCAGGCGCTGTGATTGGCCAAGCATGCACTGTGACCCCGCATGCTTGGCCAATCACAGCACCGGCAGCGAGGAGAGCAATGATTGGCCACAGGCAGGATGACTTTTATTTCTTTCTTGCTTAACCTGGATTCCTTTAGTTTAGGGAAAGAGAAGGATAGGTAGGGAGAGTGTCAGTGTGTTTTGTGCTTGTGCTATATTGTGCTTAAAAAAAACATTTTTTCTAGGGACAGAAAACTGTAGGTAGGGAGAGTGTCAGTTTCTTTCACTGTCAAAGTCCTTGTTTCCAGGGACCTGGAAGGACAGTGAGTGAATTCTCCTTGTGCTAAATTGTGCTTAAAAAAAACATTTTTTCTAGGGACAGAAAACTGTAGGTAGGGAGAGTGTGTCAGTTTCTTTCACTGTCAAAGTCCTTGTTTCCAGGGACCTGGAAGGACAGTGAGTGAATTCTCCTTGTGCTAAATTGTGCTTAAAAAAAACATTTTTTCTAGGGACAGAAAACTGTAGGTAGGGAGAGTGTGTCAGTTTCTTTCACTGTCAAAGTCCTTGTTTCCAGGGACCTGGAAGGACAGTGAGTGAATTCTCCTTGTGCTAAATTGTGCTTAAAAAAAACATTTTTTCTAGGGACAGAAAACTGTAGGTAGGGAGAGTGTGTCAGTTTCTTTCACTGTCAAAGTCCTTGTTTCCAGGGACCTGGAAGGACAGTGAGTGAATTCTCCTTGTGCTAAATTGTGCTTAAAAAAAACATTTTTTCTAGGGACAGAAAACTGTAGGTAGGGAGAGTGTGTCAGTTTCTTTCACTGTCAAAGTCCTTGTTTCCAGGGACCTGGAAGGACAGTGAGTGAATTCTCCTTGTGCTAAATTGTGCTTAAAAAAAACATTTTTTCTAGGGACAGAAAACTGTAGGTAGGGAGAGTGTGTCAGTTTCTTTCACTGTCAAAGTCCTTGTTTCCAGGGACCTGGAAGGACAGTGAGTGAATTCTCCTTGTGCTAAATTGTGCTTAAAAAAACATTTTTTCTAGGGACAGAAAACTGTAGGTAGGGAGAGTGTGTCAGTTTCTTTCACTGTCAAAGTCCTTGTTTCCAGGGACCTGGAAGGACAGTGAGTGAATTCTCCTTGTGCTAAATTGTGCTTAAAAAAAACATTTTTTCTAGGGACAGAAAACTGTAGGTAGGGAGAGTGTGTCAGTTTCTTTCACTGTCAAAGTCCTTGTTTCCAGGGACCTGGAAGGACAGTGAGTGAATTCTCCTTGTGCTAAATTGTGCTTAAAAAAAACATTTTTTCTAGGGACAGAAAACTGTAGGTAGGGAGAGTGTGTCAGTTTCTTTCACTGTCAAAGTCCTTGTTTCCAGGGACCTGGAAGGACAGTGAGTGAATTCTCCTTGTGCTAAATTGTGCTTAAAAAAAACATTTTTTCTAGGGACAGAAAACTGTAGGTAGGGAGAGTGTGTCAGTTTCTTTCACTGTCAAAGTCCTTGTTTCCAGGGACCTGGAAGGACAGTGAGTGAATTCTCCTTGTGCTAAATTGTGCTTAAAAAAAACATTTTTTCTAGGGACAGAAAACTGTAGGTAGGGAGAGTGTGTCAGTTTCTTTCACTGTCAAAGTCCTTGTTTCCAGGGACCTGGAAGGACAGTGAGTGAATTCTCCTTGTGCTAAATTGTGCTTAAAAAAAACATTTTTTCTAGGGACAGAAAACTGTAGGTAGGGAGAGTGTGTCAGTTTCTTTCACTGTCAAAGTCCTTGTTTCCAGGGTCCTGGAAGGACAGTGAGTGAATTCTCCTTGTGCTAAATTGTGCTTAAAAAAAACATTTTTTCTAGGGACAGAAAACTGTAGGTAGGGAGAGTGTGTCAGTTTCTTTCACTGTCAAAGTCCTTGTTTCCAGGGACCTGGAAGGACAGTGAGTGAATTCTCCTTGTGCTAAATTGTGCTTAAAAAAAACATTTTTTCTAGGGACAGAAAACTGTAGGTAGGGAGAGTGTGTCAGTTTCTTTCACTGTCAAAGTCCTTGTTTCCAGGGACCTGGAAGGACAGTGAGTGAATTCTCCTTGTGCTAAATTGTGCTTAAAAAAAACATTTTTTCTAGGGACAGAAAACTGTAGGTAGGGAGAGTGTGTCAGTTTCTTTCACTGTCAAAGTCCTTGTTTCCAGGGACCTGGAAGGACAGTGAGTGAATTCTCCTTGTGCTAAATTGTGCTTAAAAAAAACATTTTTTCTAGGGACAGAAAACTGTAGGTAGGGAGAGTGTGTCAGTTTCTTTCACTGTCAAAGTCCTTGTTTCCAGGGACAGAGAAGGACACCTGAAGGTAGCCCTTATTGCTTTTTTCCCATCTCCCTGCAGGCCATCTATTAGAATGTCTGG
The DNA here is from genome assembly GCA_029206835.1 of Rana muscosa. NCBI lineage: Eukaryota > Metazoa > Chordata > Amphibia > Anura > Ranidae > Rana > Rana muscosa. Next base: position 65,343,617 of record CM055120.1, read on the forward strand.
AAGGCAAACAAGGAGAGGCAGACAGTCAGGAGGCAATAAAAGAGGGCAAGCAGGCTCTGTGTCTGGGGGCAACAGTGCTGGTCGTGGACGCGGTGCATTGTCATCAGCACATCGCCATGGGACACGCTTGTCCTTCTTTTCGGCAGCTGGACATGTTGAGCCACATCATGCCGAAGACTTGGTAGAGTGGATGACCAAGCCCTCCTCCTCCTCCTCATCCTCTCTCACCCAGGCTCAGGGTACTGGAAAAGCAGCTGCCAAAGCGTCCTCTTCCCTGGTATCAATGTCAGACTCATCATCAGTCACTCCTTCCCTAGACCCACCATGTCCTCCTCCTGAGGAGTCCCCCGAACTGTTTCAGCACAGTGTTGGGTACATGCTCCAGGAGGATGCCCAGCGTTTCGAAGGGTCTGATGATGAAACCAGCTAGAGGAAGGCAGTAGCGTGAGAGCAGACAGAGGGGATGCTCAAGAAGGACACCAATCTGGCAGTCATGTTCCAGCAGCTGCAGCATACTGCCAGATTTGCTCCAGTGATGAGGAGGGAGGTGATGATGAGGTCACTGACTCCACGTGGGTGCCTAATAGGAGAGAGGAGGAGGAGGAGGATGAGGAGGAGGCACATCTCCAACGAGGCAGGATGCCCTTTGGTGGCCAGCGTAAGGGCAGTACACCGACGGAATCACACCGCAGAGCTCCGCCTGTGCAGGGCGCTGCCTCTGCCCGTCATTCAAAAAGTTCTTTGGTGTGGGCCTTTTTTGAGGCTAGTGCATCAGATCGCACAGCTGCTGTTTGCAACATATGTCTCAAGCGTATATCGCGTGGCCAAAACATCAGCCGCTTGGGTACCACATGCCTGACCAGACATATGTTGACCTGCCATGCAGCTCGTTGGCAAGCCTACCTCAAAGACCCACACCAAAGAACAAAGCGGACCTCTCCTTGCACCGCATCAGCTGGGATCTCCAACCCCACTATAACTTCAGTCCTCTCTGAAACATGCACTGAGAGGAATGAAGGTGTAGAATTAGGTGTGTCACAGCCAAGTACTTGCGGCCACTCTGCTAGCAGTACACCGACGTCCGATTCTAGCAGGCAAATTTCCCTGCCCCAGCTGCTGGACCGTCGAAAGAAGTTCACTCCCAGCCATCCACATGCCCAGCGGTTGAATGCTAGCTTGGCTAAATTGCTAGCGCTTCAACTGCTGCCTTTTCAGTTGGTAGACTCGGCCCCCTTCCGTGAGTTTGTGCAATGTGCGGTTCCTCAGTGGCAGGTTCCCAAACGCCACTTTTTCTCACGGAAGGCTATTCCGGCTCTCTACCGGCATGTGGAAGGCAATGTCTTGGCCTCGCTGGACAGGGCGGTCAGCGGTAAGGTGCATATTACCGCTGACTCATGGTCCAGCAGGCATGGACAGGGACGTTACCTTTCTTTCACGGCCCATTGGGTCACTCTTTTGGCAGCTGGGAAGGATGCAGGACAAGGTGCAGTAGTGTTGGAGGTTGTCCCACCGCCACGCCTCCAAAATGCTACTACTGGTTGTGACACACCTCTCTCCTCCACCCCCTCCTCTTCTTCTTCCTCCATGGCCTCTTCCTGTGGTTTGTCCTATGAACCAGCGGTGCTCCGTAGCCGTTCACGGGGCTACGCAAGTACGCAGGCAAAAAGATGCCATGCCGTGCTTGCGCTGGTGTGTTTGGGGGACAGAAGCCACACTGGGGCAGAGGTCCTGTCTGCTCTGCAGGGCCAGGCCGAGAGGTGGTTGACGCCACGCCAGCTTAAGCCAGGAATGGTGGTTTGCCACAATGGCACCAACCTCCTCTCCGCCCTCCGACAGGGACAACTGACCCATATGCCCTGTGTGGCTCACGTCCTTAACCTGGTGGTGCAGCGGTTCTTGGGCAGGTACCCGGGCTTACAGGATGTCCTGAGGCAGGCCAGGAAAGTCTGTGTGCATTTCCGCAGATCTTATAATGCCAGTGCTCGCCTGGCTGAGCTGCAAAAGGAGTTGAACCTGCCCAAGAACCGCCTTATATGTGACATGCCCACCAGGTGGAACTCAACGTTGGCCATGCTGCAGCGGCTGCACACGCAGCAGAGGGCCATCAATGAGTACCTGTGCGACTACGGCACCAGGACAGGGTCAGGGGAGCTTGGTTTTTTTTCTCCACGCCAGTGGGGCATGATCAGGGATGCATGCACTGTCCTGGCACCATTTGAGGAGGCCACGAGGATGGTGAGCAGTGACAGTGCATGCATCAGTGACACTGTACCTCTTGTCCACCTGTTGGAGCACACGCTGCGTGGAATAATGGACAGGGCACTTGAGGCAGAACAGAGGCAGGAAGAGGAGGACTTCCTTGCCTCTCAAGGCCCCCTTTACCCAGACAGTGTTCCTTCTGTCCCACCCATCGCACAGGAAGAGGAGGAGGAGGAGGAGGAGGATTGTGTCAGCATGGAGGTGGAGGCTGGCACTCAGCATCATCAGCAGCAGTCTTTTAGGGATGATTTACAGTCCCAAGAAACCAGTGGACTTGTACGTGGCTGGGAGGAGGTGGCTGCGGATCATGTCGTCCTTAGTGACCCAGAGGACTCCGGAGCGAATGCCTCAGCAAACCTACGCTGCATGGCCTCCCTGATCCTGCAAAGTCTGCGGAAGGATCCTCGTATTCTTCGGATCAAGGAGAGGGACCATTACTGGCTGGCCACTCTCCTTGATCCACGGTACAAGGGTAAGGTTGCGGACCTTATGTTACCGTCGCAGAGGGAGCAGAGGATGAGACAACTCCGGGAGGCCTTGCAGAAAGGTCTGTGCAACGCGTTCCCAGAGACTGGGAGGTTACAAACTCCTGGTCCTGGACAACGAGTTGCTGAGGCTTCGGCCAGTCAAAGAAGGAGCGGTGGGGAAGGTGGCCGTCTGACCGATGCGTTCAGACAATTCTTTAGTCCGCAGCCCCAAAGTATGATCGGTTCCAGCAACCATCGCCAGCGTCTGATAAACATGGTGCAGGAATATCTAGGGGCAAGGTCAGACTTGGACACCTTCCCCACCGAAAATCCTCTGGCTTACTGGGTCTTGAGGATGGATCACTGGCCAGAGCTTGCACAGTATGCAATTGAGCTACTGGCCTGTCCTGCATCCAGCGTTCTTTCGGAACGCACATTCAGTGCTGCTGGAGGATTTGTCACGGATCACAGGGTGCGCCTGTCCACCGACTCGGTTGATCGACTGACTTTCATCAAGATGAACCAGTCTTGGATCACCACCAGCTACCACACACCTGATGCTGATATAACAGACTAATTGATTTTAACATGTCACATCCCTTCAAGACTGATGCTGATGCTGAGTGCCTGTGCTGTTATGTTGACTGGCTATCCTCCTCCTCCGAGTCCTCAATGATACGATTGATGATGATAGCTTGGAAGATCATTTTTGTTTATGGGTGCCGCCACCAGTGCCTAAGGCCCAATTTTTCAGCCCCTGTTTTACAGGGGCGTGTAATTACATTTTTTTTAGCAATAATTTGCCATAGGGCTCATTGCTGTGCTCCAAGTACAGTATCTGTGAGGGGTTGGAGTGTTGTGGCACCAGTGCCTAAGGCCCAATTTTTCAGCCCCTGTTTAACAGGGGCGTGTCATTACAATTTTTGAAGCAATACTTTGCAACAGGGCTCATTGCTGTGCTCCAAGTACAGTATCTGTGAGGGGTTGTAGTGTTGTGCCACCAGTGCCTAAGGCCCAATTTTTCAGCCCCTGTTCAACAGGGGCATGCAATTACAATTCTTGATCTAATAATTCACAGCAGGGTCCATTGCTGCACCCACCAAGAGTAACTCTGAGGGCTTACAGTCTTGTGGCAACGCCACCACCACCACCACCACGAAAGGCCCAATTTTTCAGCCCCTGTTCAAAAGGGGCATGTAATTACAATTCTTGATCTAATAATTCACAGCAGGGCCCATTGCTGCACCCACCAAGAGTAACTGTCAGGGCTTACAGTGTTGTGGCACCAGCACCACCATCAAAGCCCCAATTTTTACTACCACTGTTCAACAATTATATGTAATTAAAATTCCTGATATAATAGTTGACAGCAGGGCGTTCCAGCACCAACCAAGAGTAACTGAGTGCTTACAGTGTTGTGCCAACACCAACAACTAAGGGGCCTATTTCTGCAGAGTATATACGGCAGGTCCCTACTTTCAAACATCCAACTTACAAACGACTCCTACTTGCAAACGAAAGAAGACAACAGGAAGTGAGAGGAAATCTACCCCTAGAAAGGAAAATTCTCTCCTGTAAGAATAAATATGGGAGAAAGGGGTCTCATCTGTACTGATGCTTTATCAGCAATCCTTGTTTCAAGAAAAACACTACATTTCAAAAACAGTTGTCATTGGGACGGAAAGTGAGGTGAAATGTTCTGAACAGGGGCACAGACAGCAAAACAAATGTTACAGGGGTGATAACCCTTACCTATGTTTCCCAAAAAGTTTAAAAATAGATTTTTGGGCTGGAGCTACACTTCAACAATGTACCTGTTCAAAATTACAAACAGATTCTACATAAGAACAAACCTACAGTCCCTGTCTTGTATGCACCGCCTGTATACGGCTGTTCAGAGTATATAGGGCCTTTTTTATTTTATGTGCGGGGTTCCCCTTAATATCCATACAAGACCCAAAGGGGCTGGTAATGGGCTGGGGTAGGGGGGGGGGGGGGTCATGGGGTAGCTATGCCATTTTTCTTAAAGAATTTCATCCATATTACCGGGACCAGACATTACATTAAAGCCGCAAGCAGTTTTAAATGGCTTTTTTTTCCTTTAGAAGTGTCATTTTGTGCAGGGACAGTTCTAAACACGGGAAACACGTGGCACTTCACAGGCATACTTTAGACACCCCCCAGGTACGATATTTAAAGGAATATTTGACTTTTTTTTTTTCACTTTATGCATCATTAAAATGACTGCTCCCGAAAAACGTCCGTTTTTAAAACTTCTTTTTGCATTGATACATGTCCCCTGGTGCAGAACCCGGGTTCCCAAACCCTATTTATGACAATAACATGCATAATAGTTGTTATAATTAGCACTTTAGAATTCGAACGTTCGCATCCATTGTATTTAATAGGGTTCTAATGTTCGTTCGAACTTTCGGTCCGTTCGCGGGTTCTGGTGCGAACCGAACCCGGGGGTGTTCGGCTCATCACTACATATTACCTGAATCTGTTACCAACATTAAATATTAACTACTTAAGGACCGAGCCTCTTTCTGAGATTTGGTGCTTACAAGTTAAAAACATTTTGTTTTGCTAGAAAACTACGTAGAACCCCCAAACATTATATATTTTTTTCTAACACTCTAGAGAATAATATGGAGGTTGTTGCAATAATTTTTGTCACACCGTATTTGCGCAGCAGTCTTACAAGCGCACTTTATTTGGGAATAAATTCACTTTTTTTAATTAAAAAATAAGACAACAGTAAAGCTAGCCCAATTTTTTTTTTCAAAGTTGCGCCCACTCGTGGAATGACGACAAACTTTTACCCTTAAAAATCTCCATAGGTGACATTTAATTTTTTTTACAGGTTGCATGTTTTGAGTTACAGAGGAGGTCTATGGCTAGAATTATTGCTCTCGCTCTAACGATCGCGGCGATACCTCACATGTGTGGTTTGAACACCATTTTCATATGCGGGCGCTACTCATGTATGCGTTCGCTTCTGCACACGAGCTTGGCGGGACGAGGCGCATTTAAAAAAAAAAATTTTTTTCTTATTTATTTTACCTTTTATTTTTTATTTTTTACACTGTTCTTTTAAAAAAAATTGTGTCACTTTTTTTTCCTATTATAAGGAATGTAAACATCTCTTGTAATAGAAAAAAACATGACAGGACCTCTTAAAGTGGAGCTCCGCCGGAATTTTTTTTATTAAAAGCCAGCAGCTACAGCTACAGCAGCTGCTGGCTTTTAATATTTGGACACTTACCTGTCCTGGAGTCCAGCGACGTCCGCAGCAGAGAACGAGCGATCGCTCGTCACTCTGCTGCTCCCTCCGCCATCCTCGCTGAGGGAACCAGGAAGTGAAGCCCTGCGGCTTCATGCCCGGTTCCCTACGGCGCATGCGCGAGTCGCGCTGCGCCGTTCTGATTTGTCCTCCTGTGTTCTGGGAGCTGAGTGTCTCCCAGAACACCAAGGGAAGTCTGCGGGAAGTGACGTCACTCCCGCAGATTCCCGGAGAGAGGACTCCCGGATGTGGGTGAAAATACCTGTCTTAGACACCGGAGGGGGGGAGGGTTCCAAATAGCAAAAGTTGCTATTTAGGGTGGAGCTCCACTTTAAATATGAGATCTGGGGTCAAAAAGACCTCAGATCTCATATTTACACTAAAATGCAATAAAAAAATAAATAATTAATGCCATTTGAAAAAAAAAGGCCCTTTAAAAACTATGGGCGGAAGTGGCATTTCGCCCCTCTCCCACCGCCGAAAAAAGTGATCTTGCAGCGAATCCACCACAGAGACCACTTTTGTCTTGAAGCCCGCTGAAGAAGAGGATACCGGGGTTATGGTAGCTAGCTGTTTCCATAACAACGATATTCCTCTTCAAAGTAGCGACGTAAAACGACGGCGGGCGATCTGGAAGTGGTTAAGAAAGAAAATAAGAAAAGCCTTTTTTCTTTTTTCTTTTAGCAGCTTAGTAGATGCCCCTACATATTCTTATGTGGTAGTGCAGTGTTAATTTTGACATCAAATTTCTATTTAGTTTTAGTTATAGTCTTTTGACTAAAATGCCATTTTAGTTTTAGTTGTACTTTAGTCACCTCAATTGTTTTTCGTTTTTGTTGTATTTAGTCAACTAATATAATATTAATTTAGTCGGCGAAAACACTGCTGCCACTCTTATGGATGTTACTTGACACGTACCACCTACCTAAACATTGTAATAGGAAACAAAATCATCCCAGAAAAATATTTAAAGGAAGGTGTCAAAATAAAAAAAAAAACAATAAAAAAAGTTTTTTTAAGCACCCTCATCTCCTCGCGCTCGTACGCAGAAGCGATTGCATACGTAGGTCACGTCCGTATATGTAAACAGCGTTCAAACTACACATGTGAGGTATCACCGCGAACGTTAGAGCGAGAGCAATAATTCTAGCACAAGACCCCCTCTGTAACTATAAACTGGTAAACTGTAAAAAAAAATAAAGCGTCGCCTATGGAGATTTTTAAGAATCGTAGTTCGTCACCATTTCCTATCATTTTAAAGTGTCACATGTTAGGTATCTATTTACTCAGTGTAACCTCATCTTTCATGTTATATATAAAAATTGGGCTAACTTTACTGGTGTTTTTTTTTTTTTTTAATTCATTAAAGAGTTTTTTTTTTTTTTAAAAAAACACTATTGAAAAATTGGTGCGCAATTTTTTTTAATGACCTCCATTTTTTCCACCTAGGATCTCTTCTGAAAAAATATGTATAATGTTTGGGGGTTCTAAGTAATTTTGTAGCAAAATAAAAATAAAAAAAAGATTTTTACACGTAGAAGAGGAATGTCAGAATTGGCAAGTGGTTAACCCTTGCAGCAGTTGCCCACTGCAAGCGTAGATTTTTTTTCTTTCTTTATTTCCGGAGCTGAGATTTCAATTCCAGTGCCAATCTCTGACCTGGTGATCCTATGATGATGAATGTGGCTGCCCCCCCCCCCCCTAATATGTTGCCATCTGAGGCCTCGTACACACGACCGATTTTCTCGGCAAGAACCAGCAAGAAACTTGCTGGCAGAGATGTCTTGCCGAGTAAATCGGTCGTGTGTACGCGGCTATCGGGTTTCTCGTCGAGAAAACCGACAAGTAACCTCGACGAGAAAATAGAGAACCTGCTCTCTATTTTCTCGTCGAGATTCTCGTCAGCCTGTTTCTCGACGAGAAAAGTGAGTGTGTGTACACTTACCTGTCCGCCGAGAAGCCCGCGCATGTTCGAAATGAATTCGACGCATGCGCGGTAGCTTCCTAGGCATAGATAGGGTATACCAAGATGGCGGCGACGACATCGAATGTGACGAGCGCATGCTCGTCGTAGTCGATGACGTCACCGCGTACGCTCCATTCAAAGAACCGCGGGTTCTTTGAATCGAGCGTGTGTACACTCGGCCGGGACAATTTTCTTGTCCAAGAATCTCGTCGAAAAAAACGACATGTTTTTTTCGACGAGAATCTCGGCCGTGTGTATGAGGCCTGAAGCTCAGAACTCTTTTTCAGACCCTAGCGGTTGCATTGAGCTGACAGCTACTCTAAACGTATGTTCACATCTATACAACCCTTTCAATCTGTATAGACCAAGCTTTGACAGTTTTTTTTTTAGATGTTAATCCCAAGATCCTAAGAGAAGGGTTAATATACCCCCCGGCTGGCATCAGGGGGCACGGTGAAAAGATGGTATTTTAGCGCAGCGGTGGCTGAGACCAAACGTTTATCAGCCGTCATTTTCCGATAGCCGAACAATTGAAGTAAATGTATACCTATCAGGCAGATAATCGTGAGCGGCGTGTCATTACTACACATCGCACATTTATTATCTGCTCCTGCAGTCATGTCAGTGCCACTGCACAGGGCCTGATAATTGAGTTCATTCATGCAGATGCTGTATTATCAGCTCCTACAGGAGGAGGTTGCAGACAGTTAGCGACGCTGCGTGCCAGTTAGAGATTAGGGCCCTTCTAACCCTCGGAGAATAATTAACAGTACCAAAACTCAGTATGCTACAAAAAAAAATTCAGCCTGATCTCTTAACTGTAGCAGGTGTAATATGCTGATAACGGCAAGCTTCAGCGATGGCTGCTGGGGGATTGCGTATCATGGCGGCTGCGGTAAATATATTTCTCATTGGCTCCTCCCATCCCGAGAGCCAAGCTGCTCAGTCTATGTCAGTTTGGTCATTGTTATATTCTACCGAAGGGTCATACTGACAATAAAGGCGTTCAGAGGTTTACAGCCAATTTCCCTTCTGTCTATGACATTTATTGAACGTTTTTCATCGGCTATATTTTGTATCTTTATCCCTTGTTTTCCTGATCCTTTCCTTTGCATCATCCTTCTGGTTCTGTTTTTGTTTTGTGCCAATCTGTACATACATCAAGAGACTAAACGCTCTAAAAATGCATGAGTGATTTTAACTCAGGATAATTAAACTGTTCAATTTATATCACTTAGGGATGTATTTAAAAAAATAAAAATAAATACATAGCTGTTTAACCTGTAAGACTGAATGTGTTTATAAAAAATGTTTTAATGTAAACTGCTTGTAAATTCGTTCTGTGCAAATGTGGCAAAATCAATTGTTTCCAGGCTATATTCTGTGCAATTCAAATGCTTAAATGGGGTAAGTACTGCATTTTGGCCACTATTTGGCGCTCAAGAGTATACTTAGTTCTTATGATAGTCAGCACCACTAGATGGCGCTGAGGAGTGTACTTATTTCTTATTATAGTCTGCCACAACTAGATGGCGCTGAGGAGTGTACTTATTTCTTATTATAGTCTGCCACAACTAGATGGCGCTGAGGAGCGTACTTATTTCTTATGATAATCAGCAGCAACTAGGTGGCGCTCAGGAGCATATTTATTTCCTATAATAATCAGTAGCAACTACCGTGTTTCCCGGGTCTTATATTAATTTTGGCAACAAAAGACACAGTAGGGCTCATTTTCGGGGTAGGTCTTAAAGGGGTTGTAAAGGTAAAAGTTTTTTCACCTTAATGCATTCTATGCATTAAGGTGAAAAAACATCTGTGGATTAGCGGCCCCCCAGCCCCCCCCCGTTTACTTACCTGACCCCTCGAAAGTCCCACGCCGTGAACGCACTTGATTCTCGGCCAGGCTTCTCGGCTCATTCATTGGTTGATTGAAAGCAGCGCAGCCATTGGCTCGCGCTGCTGTAAATCACATCCAATGATGCGGCGCACCGGGGGCGGGGCCGAGTGATACAGTGAGCGGCTATGGCCGCCAGCTGTATCACGGGAGCGCGCCCGCAAGAACTCATCACCATGCGAGTTTGCTCGCATGAAGGTGATGAGTTCTTGCGGGGGGGAGCCGAGACAGCCGCCGAGGGACCCCAGAAGACCAGAACAAGCTGCACAGTAGAGGTAAGTATAACATGTTTGTTATTTTTTTTTATTTTTTTACCTTTACATACCCTTTAACATGTAATGTACTGTCTTCTCTCCCCCTCTCTCCCCCTGCCTGACAGGAATCCCCATTCCCCAGTGTGAACTGAGTTAAAATGCTTGTAAAATCCTATAATTCACTATATTACAGTGGTATATAATGTATAATTGTGTGTATTTCTGTAATATAATTGTGCCAAATACCTTCGTTATAGCGCCGTTCTGCGCTTCTGTGACCCGCCGGAGCTCTCTTCCTCGCAATTATATTACAGAAACACACACATTATACATTATATACTACAGTAATAGAGTGGATTATAGGATGTTACAAACATTTTAAACTAGGGCTTATTTTTGGGGTAGGGCTTATATTGCAACCCTCCTGGAAAATAACGATATGTCTTAATTTTGGGGTAGGTCTTATTTTCGGGGGAAACGCGGTAGATGACACTCAGGAGCATACTTATTTCTTATGATAGTCAGCCGCAACTAGATGACGCTGAGCAGCGTACTTTTTTCCTATGATAATCGGCAGCAACTAGATGGCGCTCCGGGGCATATTTATTTCCTATGATAATCTGTAGCAATTAGATGACGCTCAGGAGCATACTTATTTCTTATGATAGTCAGCCGCAATTAGATGACGCTGAAAAACATACTTATTTCCTATGATAGTCAGCAGCATCTAGATGGCGCTGAGGAGCATACTTATTTCTTATGATAATTAGCAGCAACTAGAAGGTCACTTACGAGCATACCTGTACTTCTTTTTTATGATAGTCAGTAGCAACTAGATGGCGCTGAGGAGCATACTTCTTTCCTATGATAATCGGTGGCAACTAGATGGCGCTCCGGAGCATATTTATTTCCTAAAATAGTCAGCCGCTACTAGATGAAGCTGAGAAGCATACTTATTCATTATAATAGTCGGCAGCATCTAGATGGCGCTGAGGAGCATACAAATTTTTTATGATAAATAGCAGCAACTAGAAGGTCGCTTAGGAGCATACTTATTTCTTATGATAGTCAGCCACAACTAGTTGGCGCTGAGGAGCATACTTCTTTCTTATGATAATCAGCTGCAACTAGATGGCGCTCCGGAGCATATTTATTTTCTTATAATAATCAGTAGTACTAGATGACGCTCAGGAGCATACTTATTTCTTATGATAGTAGGCCGCAACTAGATGATGCTGAAAAGCATACTTGTTTCCTATGATAGTCAGCAGCATCTAGATGGCACTCATGTGCATACTTATTTCTTATGATAATTAGCAGCAACTAGAAGGTGCTCAGGGGCATATTTATTTCTTATGATAATCAGCAACAACTAGAAGGCACTGAGGAGCATACTTATTTTTTAAGATAGTCAGCTGCAACTAGATGGTGCTGAGGAGCATACTTATTTCCTTTGATATTCAGCTCCATCTATTGGCCATAATGTGGTATTTTCCCCATTCACACATTCAAATGACAGAGAATGTAGCATGAGAACATAAAATTTTTCACCAGTCACATAGAACATACATATGGAAGAATATACAAAGAATTTCTGTGCTACTAAACAGAACACACAAGCAGCTGCACAACCAATGGACAAAGGTGAAAAACAGAACAAAAAACAAAAAATGCAGCGCTAAACAAAAGTGAAAACTGAAAACACCCAGTGTGATAAAAAATAATGTCCAATTAAGTGACAAATTTCATGTGAATGGTGAAAAAGTCTCTAATAAATAAAGCGATTCTTGAACAGTTGTGTATGAAATCTGCAATCTTGGAAAAAAAGTGTAGATAACCACCACCAATATGTGGAAGGCTTACCGGAACAAATAAACCCAAACAAACATACGTTTGAAGGGTCACATCAGGCTTTTAGATGTATGTCTCCTCCTGCGCTGATCCTATGCAGGTAAATCCTCAGGACAATACTCTCAGCAATGGTAATAGAGGTGAATGGAAAAAATGGCTCAAATGGTGGTAAACCAGGATGCCGATCAGATAAATATATGGGAGAAAAGAGAAGGGCACATGGCATGATATCGTCTAAAAATCAAACTTTAATGTAGGCAAATACACTTACATCAAGATGGTTTAAACAAACGCTTGTACAACAGTGGCAGCAGTGGAATCTCCCGACGCGTTTCGCAAAAAGGATTGCATCATCTGGGGTGAATATCCACTGCTGCTTCCACAACATTTATAGAAAATATGACCCCAAGGAGAAAAACCTCACCTGGGAGTTCAATCAGTCAGCACCCTTTTCCTGTGTGGTCCAAAATGGCGCATGGGCGTGCGTTTCAAGCCTCCATATGGAAAAGGGGTAATCGAGCTCCATGATAGGTCCCGGAGGGATTGGGGACCGACGTGTCAAAAGATGACACACTGTCCCAAATGGGCGTTCGCAACGGAACGTGACTCACATCACGTCACGTCACATGGAACGCAGCGCAGCCAATTGCCATCAACTACGTCCCGCAAAGCGTTCCACGTTTGCGGGACAGGGAAGCGTCAAAGCACTTCCTGCCCAGACCGACGCGATGCCGCACTCGCGGTAACGTGGTGTGCAAACACGTGACCTACGTCACGTGACTGCATTAGAGATGACGCGACGCATGCCCATGTGACCGACAGTCACATGACCGCATCGAACACGGAATGCGGAAGAAAACGTTCTCCGCACTGCCCAACGGTGAACAAATAGGGGAAAACATTAGGATAAACTAAACCCGTGTGGGTGCAGGACTAATGCACTCCCTAATGTGGGATGCTCAAAAGCCTGTTGTGCTCCGACGGGGTGACCAATCCCGCAAGGACACATCTGCGGACCCTACTGAAAGATGGAGCTTAATCCAAATAACACAAGGATCCGCAGATTCAGGCTTCAAAAAGTACACCCAAAGGGGACCAGAAATATAAAGCATACATAATATAGGACTCTATAGATCATATTATTAATAAGAATCCTTAATTTATTTAAAAACAAAACTTATTAAAATGAAACTTCAGGGATCATGCAAATAAATTATAAATCTGCATTAGTCCCCAAAGACACAGGTCTCCAAAAAAATTTTCAATCGTGTATAGATGCAAAAGGTGTACATATATTACAAAAAGGGGGGATGGGTGTTAAATTAACACTCATGAGTGAGTATGAACCTGAGATAGTAATAGCACAGACTGGAACCCCACATGCATGGATGCTCAAAGAATGAACCCCCACATATCCAACCACCCCGATATACATTACAAACAGTAAATGCATCAAATAAAGATACATATGTCACACATATACACAATGTGAAATATGGAATACACCTGATCTGATATATGTAAAAAAACATGAAGAACTAAAAAAATATATAAATAAAGAATAAAATTATGATAAATTAAAACAAGAAAGAGAACACATATCACACATGTAAAAAGGACCCACAATTTAAGACTTGTTAATGAAGGAATTTATATCCCATTCAACGTTCAATCCCAGTGGCCTATGAGTTTGTAATTCATAAATCCAGAAAGTTTCTAATTGAGAAACTCCTCTGGTTTTAGGACCGCCCCTCCATGGGGGAACGTAATGGTCAATGATAAGAAATTGAGTGCCAATAGGATTCCTATTATGGCACAACCTGAAATGTCTGGGTACGGTGTGGTGAGTATCACCCCCCAAAATAAGGGAGATGTGCTCACCCACCCTAACAGAGAAGGCGCGGATGGTACGGCCTACATACTGTTTGCCGCAACAACATGTAATGAGGTATACGACATGTGTAGTGGCACAGGTGCAAAATTGTTTAATGGGGTAAGTTTTACCTGTAACGGTGGATCTAAATTCTAAAGTTTTACTTCTCCCAGCAGTGTTGAATTTGCAAACACTGCACCTTTTGCATGGATGGTATCCTATAAGTTGATGAAAAAAGGAAGGGCGTACGGGGGGATTGATAATGTTGGGGGCTATCCTACTTTGGAGCGTAGGTGCACCTCTAAAGACTACCTTGGCCTGTTCAGGCAGTACTGTACCTAAAACACTATCATTCCTTAAGATGTCCCAATGTTTGGCCATGATGGCCCTCACCTGTTTATGTTGGATAGAAAAAGATGTGAGCATGGCCCACCTGACATTGTCATTTTGTTCTCGTTTGGGCCCAACCTCCAATAGAGAACTTCTGTCAACATCCAGAGTGTTCTTAAGATCTCTCTCAATATTGGTGGCATCATAGCCCTTATCTAGGAATCTCTGTTTAAGGACCTCCGCCTGGATCTTAAACGTCTCAGTGTCCGTACAGTTCCGACGCAGTCTTAGAAATTGGCTGCGTGGAACCGAATTCAGCCAAGACCGATGGTGGCAACTATCATTAGGGATGAAGCCGTTCCGATCGGTCTTTTTGAAAAAAGTTTGAAATCGAAATTGGTTGTTAATGATGCTGATCTCAAGATCTAAAAATTGGATCTTATCGGGGCTTGCCACGTAAGAGAGTGATATGCCCCTGTCATTAAGGTTCAGATGGTCCATAAAAACCTTCAATGATGTCATGTCGCCATCCCAGAGGAGGAGGATGTCGTCTATGTACCTAGCCCACAACACCACTGATGTGGTGTCATGGGCATAGACGACATCCTCCTCCCACTTGGCCATGAAGAGATTGGCGAGACTGGGGGCGTATTTGGCCCCCATGGCAACCCCTCGCTGTTGAAGGTAAAAATTATCATTAAACCAAAAATAACTACTTTTGGTAGCGAACTCAAGTAATTCCATGATGAAGTCACGTTGGAATGAAGCCAACGATTCCTCCTTATCAAGGAAGTATTTAACAGCCTGAAATCCCCTGTCGTGCGGAATGCACGTATATAGGGAGGCGACATCCGCCGTGACCATGATGCAATCATTCGGTGCTGAAATATTTTCCAATTTTCTGATAGTAGCACCTGTATCACCCAAATAGGAAGGTACTCGTCTCACTATGGGCTGCAAATAGTGATCAATGTAGCGACCTATACGCGATGTAACCGAATCGATCCCACTAACAATGGGTCGTCCGGGTGGGTGAATGGGGTCTTTATGAACTTTGGGTAAGTAATATATTGTGGGAATCCTAGGAACAGTGGGAACTAAAAAAGCTTTATCTTTCTTGTTTAAAATACCTCTATAAAAACCACTATCAACCAAATTTTGAAGTTCCGTTTTGAAACGAGAGGTAGGGTTATTGGGTAATATCTGATAAGTGTCAGGCTCATGAAGAATCCTACACATTTCAGTCTCGTAATCAGATTTGTCCAAAACAACAATGCCGCCACCTTTGTCGGCGGGACGGATCACAAGATCCCTGTTGGAACACAAGGATCTAAGGCCCGCCCCCAACAAGGTCTGAATGCGGCTTTTTTTCTCAGGGATCTCAGCCAGATCTCTGAGAACAAGATCTCTAAAGATGTTAACAGCGGGTGCCGCTGGAACCGGTGGATTGAACAATGACGGGTTTGATAGACCCGAATGTACGGTGCCAGAGGCAGCCGCTCTACTCTCATTTCTAAAAGGATTAGTAATAAGGTAGCGCTGTATGTTTATCTTACGAATATATTTGTGTATGTCAATGAAAGTGCCAAACTTGTCCAGTTTTTTAGGGGGGGCGAACTTGAGGCCCTTATCCAAAACAGACAATTCATCTGGTGTAAATACTTTGGCACTTAAATTGAACACACCCTGTCCTTTTAGATGCGCCTTCTCTTTCCTCTTCTGAACTCTCTGTCCCCCTCTGGTCCCTCTCTTGGGTCTGGACCCCTTTGAAAAAATTGAGGGTCCACGTGAAAATCCCGTCCACCTTGTGTCGATGGTGTATGTTGATCATAACCATGGTGGGATGATGTATAGGGATTTCTGGTGCGTGTTTGATAGCTGTCATTACGCACCTCTCCAAGGGGTAAGTATCTGTTATAAGTAGAAATGGGAGGGGGGCCATAGTAGGGAGAATAATCCCTACCTGAGCTTGGGTAATCCCTATATCTAACTGGAGAGGATTTATAAAATTGATCATCGTACTCATAATGGCGTTGAGTACTAAGATGGTGAGAATTGCCCCTTGATGAGCCTCTACCACCTCTGTTTCCTCTGGGTTTACCTCGACCCCGAGGTTGTTGATTAGGGGTGGATGGTCTAGGTTGGGGAACTCTAGATTGTGGTGCCTGGGCTTTATTTCCCTGTGTGTTCCGTGCAGGGGGAACTACCATAGAAGTGGCCATGGCTGGACCTGGACCCATTACTGGACCCTGACCAGGACTGGGGGCTGCGATGGTTGAGGGCAATACTGAAGAGGCAGAATCCATATCCGTGACAACAGGCACAGAAAATAATTTCTGCCAACCAAAAACTGTGTCATTCTTATAATCCCCTATGTCACGAGAGTACTTCTTGTGTTTCTTTAATTTCTGATCTCTATCTTCCTTTTCCAGGAAGTTTTGCAGATTGGTGGAAAGAGAGAGATACTCAAGAGAATGTTTGTATGATGACAACCTATCCCTGAGTTCTTTGATTTCTCTGTCTAACACCCCCAATCGCATCTTTTTTTTGGAGATCAGAACGCCCAAAAAGGCAATACCAGCATTGTTAAAATAATTAAACCATGCTTCGATATCAGAGTCGCCCTGTTGAGGCTGTATCTCCCACCTTAAACTTCCTCGGGACCATGCGGTCCGAGATGTATTGTTCTAAAAATACAAGATCCCATTGTAGGTGGAGTTCGGAAGACATAACATTCTTAAGCCTAACAAATAGGCCCCCAATCTCTGTGTCAGTTCCGGCAGCTGTGAAAACTCCTTCCGTGTTCACAGTGCGGGAAGCACGATAATCAAAAATATCCATATAAGTGAATATAAAGTAGTTGCAGCAGAAAAAAAGTCAAAACAACAAATGGAAGAATATACAAAGAATTTCTGCGCTACTAAACAGAACACACAAGCAGCTGCACAACCAATGGACAAAGGTGAAAAACAGAACAAAAAACAAAAAATGCAGCGCTAAACAAAAGTGAAAACTGAAAACACCCAGTGTGATAAAAAATAATGTCCAATTAAGTGACAAAATTCATGTGAATGGTGAAAAAGTCTCTAATAAATAAAGCGATTCTTGAACAGTTGTGTATGAAATCTGCAATCTTGGAAAAAAAGTGTAGATAACCACCACCAATATGTGGAAGGCTTACCGGAACAAATGAACCCAAACAAACATACGTTTGAAGGGTCACATCAGGCTTTTAGATGTATGTCTCCTCCTGCGCTGATCCTATGCAGGTAAATCCTCAGGACAATACTCTCAGCAATGGTAATAGAGGTGAATGGAAAAAATGGCTCAAATGGTGGTAAACCAGGATGCCGATCAGATAAATATATGGGAGAAAAGAGAAGGGCACATGGCATGATATCGTCTAAAAATCAAACTTTAATGTAGGCAAATACACTTACATCAAGATGGTTTAAACAAACGCTTGTACAACAGTGGCAGCAGTGGAATCTCCCGACGCGTTTCGCAAAAAGGATTGCATCATCTGGGGTGAATATCCACTGCTGCTTCCACAACATTTATAGAAAATATGACCCCAAGGAGAAAAACCTCACCTGGGAGTTCAATCAGTCAGCATCCACTTCCTGTGTGGTCCAAAATGGCGCATGGGCGTGCGTTTCAAGCCCCCATATGGAAAAGGGGTAATCGAGCTCCATGATAGGTCCTCAGAATGGGGGAGTGGCACACACCCATCTGCGGCATGGACCGGACATCCACACGAGCGGAGACCGCCCCATGTATAAAAACCAATGGTAAGCACAACAATGGGGCGTGACTCACGCGCCATAACCCGGAGGGATTGGGGACCGACGTGTCAAAAGATGACACACTGTCCCAAATGGGCGTTCGCAACGGAACGTGACTCACATCACGTCACGTCACATGGAACGCAGCGCAGCCAATTGCCATCAACTACGTCCCGCAAAGCGTTCCACGTTTGCGGGACAGGGAAGCGTCAAAGCACTTCCTGCCCAGACCGACGCGATGCCGCACTCGCGGTAACGTGGTGTGCAAACACGTGACCTACGTCACGTGACTGCATTAGAGATGACGCAACGCATGCCCATGTGACCGACAGTCACATGACCGCATCGAACACGGAATGCGGAAGAAAACGTTCTCCGCACTGCCCAACGGTGAACAAATAGGGGAAAACATTAGGATAAACTAAACCCGTGTGGGTGCAGGACTAATGCACTCCCTAATGTGGGATGCTCAAAAGCCTGTTGTGCTCCGACGGGGTGACCAATCCCGCAAGGACACATCTGCGGACCCTACTGAAAGATGGAGCTTAATCCAAATAACACAAGGATCCGCAGATTCAGGCTTCAAAAAGTACACCCAAAGGGGACCAGAAATATAAAGCATACTGTGAGGGGGTTAGCTCGGCAGCGGGTGTGTGTGACCCCCGGGATGGGCTCCCCACACAAAACAGGCCCAGCAAACGGAGGTTGTGGTTTTCAAAATCAAAAAAGGTGCGGTTTATTTTCTATTTACAGTGACAAAACACAGCAAAGCAAAAGAAACATAACCAAAATAAATCCTGGTCAAGTTGACCTCTGACTAAACATACAGGTTTCCTAACTAACAACTGGGATCAGCCTAGTGCTGTCCTAGTCCCTAAGTCCCTGGTTTTAAATGTCCAAGCAAATAACCACACAGGCTTTGTCTCACCGCACAGGGGTTCACTCTCCCTAGACAGTCCACACAGGTCTGGTTCCAGGCATGAGCTAACATCTAATGAAGCTGGGAGTTCTTATAGAGGCCTAAATGAGCTGACAAGCTTCAGCTGGCCTCATCAAATCCCTGTCTGTACGACGCCCAGCCCTCTCCCTAGAGGTATGAGTCATCCATGAGCCCACTAGCCTTATACAACTCTCCACCTAGTTGTATAAGTCGGCGTAAAGCCTGAATCTGGGCGAAATATATCTACCCCCCTGGATGCAACCAGGTGACTTTACCTTCCTGCTGTCACATACCCCCCCCTCTTGTTTTAACCTCGGGGTTGGAACACCAGCAATCAGGCATTCATGTACTCGAGACAAAGCATCCACATTCCCCATTTGAACGCCAGGGCGATGCTTTACTGTGAAGTTGAATTCCTGGAGGGCCAGGAACCACCTATTCACTCTTCTATTTGTTTCCTTGTTTTGAGCCATCCACTTTAACGGAGCGTGATCCGTAACCATGTCAAAGTGCCTACCTAGCAGGTAGTACCGAAGGGAATCTAGAGCCCACGTCACCGCTAAACACTCCTTTTCAACGGTGGCGTAATTTACCTCATGGGACTTCAACTTCCTGCTGAGGTAAATGACTGGGTGCTCTTCCCCGTTCCAGACCTGGGACAATACTGCTCCTAACCCCACATCTGACGCATCACTTTGTACGACAAAGTCTTTAGAGAAGTCGGGTGAGTACAACACTGGCTGGCTACATAAGGCTTGTTTCAAGAATTGGAATGCTGCCTCAGCCTCGGGGGTCCATTTAATCATGACCGACCCTTTCCCCTTCGTCAGGTTGGTTAGGGGCACAGCCTTAGAAGCAAAGTGGGGAATGAATCGCCGATAATACCCAGCGATTCCCAGAAAGGCTCGTACCTGCTTCTTGCTGTTGGGACGTGGCCAACTCTGGATGGCCTCGACTTTGTTGAGTTGGGGTTTTATTACTCCCCTCCCAATGGTGTACCCAAGATATTTGGCCTCCTCCTGCCCAATGGTACACTTCTTGGGGTTAGCCGTAAACCCTGCTTCCCGAACAGAGTCCAGGACTGCTTGCACTTTTGGCAGATGTGAGGCCCAATCTGTGCTATGGACAATTACGTCATCCAGGTAAGCCGCAGCATACTTCCGATGGGGCCTCAGCATCTGGTCCATTTTCCGCTGGAATGTGGCCGGCGCATTCTGTAACCCGAACGGCATTCTTTTATATTGGAACACCCGTCTGGGGTTACAAATGCGGTTTTCTCTTTGGCCGACTTGGCCAGGGGGATTTGCCAATACCCTTTTGTGAGGTCAAGAGTCGTCATGTATCGGGCTGTTCCCAGCCGGTCGATCAACTCATCTATACGTGGCATGGGGTAGGTGTCAAATTTTGTAACTTTGTTCAACTGACGAAAATCGTTACAAAATCGCCAGCTCCCATCCGGTTTAGGCACCAACACGATGGGACTAGACCAATCACTTTGGGACTCCTCTATCACCCCTAAGTTCAGCATTTTCTGTACTTCCTCCCGTATTGCCTCCCGTCGAGCCTCTGGGATCCGATATGGTTTTAACTTCACCCTTTCACCGGGCGGGGTAATGATGTCATGCTCTACCCCAGATGTTTGTCCTGGCAGCTCAGAGAATACCTCCTTGTTGCGAAGCACAAACTCCTTAACCTCCTGTTGTTGGGGTTGTGACAAGGTGGCTGCTATTCCAACCTCAGGAATCACGCAACCAGTTTGAGCTGGTGACCAAGTGTCTGCGACTAGGGACTCTCTATCCCTCCAGGCTTTCAACAGATTAACGTGATAGATCTGTTCGGGCTTTCGCCTTCCTGGTTGTCTGACCTTGTAATTCACTTCGCTCACTTTTTCCATTATCTCGTAGGGGCCTTGCCATTTGGCAAGGAATTTACTTTCAACCGTAGGGACAAGTACCAATATCCTATCCCCCGGGGAAAAGGTACGGGTCTTGGCTCCACGGTTGTACACTCTCTGCTGTGCCAACTGCGCTTGGGCCAAATGTTCCTTCACGATGGGCATTACCTGTGCAATTCGATCTTGCATCAGGGCGACATGCTCAATCACACTCCTGTGGGGAGAACTCTCACTTTCCCAAGTTTCCTTGGCAATATCCAACAGCCCTCTTGGGTGTCTCCCATACAGTAACTCAAAGGGGGAGAATCCCGTAGAGGATTGGGGCACCTCCCTAATAGCAAACATCAAATAAGGAAGTAAACAGTCCCAATCCTTTCCATCTCTATCCACCACTTTCTTCAACATTTGTTTTAGGGTTTTGTTGAATCTTTCAACCAGCCCATCGGTTTGGGGGTGATACACAGACGTACGCAATTGCGTCACTTTGAACAATTTACACAGCTCTTTCATAACCCGGGACATAAAGGGTGTACCTTGGTCCGTAAGCAGTTCTTTACAAATACCCACCCGGCTAAAAACAAGAGATAGCTCTTTGGCTATGGTTTTGGCCGAGGTATTTCGGAGAGGGATCGCTTCTGGATAACGGGTGGCATAGTCCATTATAACTAATATGTACTGGTGCCCCCTAGCGGACTTGATTATAGGACCTACCAGATCCATGGCGATCCTCTCAAACGGGACCTCAATGATGGGTAGAGGGACCAGCGGGCTACGGAAATGTGGCATCGGGGCCAACCTCTGACACACAGGGCAGGAGGAACAATAATTTTCTACGTCCTTCATCACCCCCGGCCAATAGAATCTCTGTAATACCCTCTCTCGGGTTTTCTCTGTCCCCAGATGACCTCCAAGAATGTGCCCATGGGCCAACTCCAACACCAACTTCCTGTAAGGTTTGGGCACCACA
The DNA here is from genome assembly GCA_029206835.1 of Rana muscosa. Taxonomy (NCBI): domain Eukaryota; kingdom Metazoa; phylum Chordata; class Amphibia; order Anura; family Ranidae; genus Rana; species Rana muscosa. The sequence continues at coordinate 65,365,383 of CM055120.1, forward strand.
AGCTGCTCAACGGTTTCTTCTGCCCTTTTTGCCACCCGATACAGTAGGTCCTTCTCTACGCTGAAGTATGGGTAAGTGCAGGTATTATCTGGGTTCACTAACTCGCCATCTATTTTCACTACGTTTTCCCGTGCCTTTATTAGGGCGGGGTCTTTCAACTGTTCTGTGGCAAAGTTTTCCCTGTGAACCTCAAGATCAGAAAACTCCACAGACGGTAGGTTTTCGTCTGAGGAGGTGGGCTCCTCTCCAGTTTCTTGAGTCTCCCCTGCCAATACTGATAAGGGAAATTCCGGAGAGTCCTCACCACTCTCAGGGGAGTTCTGGCTATCACATTCCTGGTACATAGGGGCACCAGTGAGGGGCTCAGGATCATCCCACAGTTCCCAGAACTTCAGAAAATCCCTTCCCACAATGGCGTCATGCGGTAACTGAGATACTAAGCCCACTGGATGAGAGAGGGTACCTTTGGGGGTCTCGAAACACACTGTAGTCACTGGATACTCTCGGGTGTCCCCATGCACACAAATAACAGCTACCTTGCTATTCCCAGAGACCTCTGTTTTAACTAACTCAGCCTTTATCAGGGTCACAAGGCTACCTGAATACAGCAATACCACAACATTTCTACCATTAACACACATTTTGCATAAATGTTTCTCAGTTCCTCGAATGGCAGTGCATGCGACTGTCGCACACAGCGACTGACGTCTGCCCGTCAGAAAGTCACACTGCATGGGTTCCTCCACAACCGGGCAATTGGCTGCAATATGTCCCGCTTGCCGGCAGCGGTAGCAAACGATCCTTCTTGCCGCCTCTTGAGCCGCTGATTTCCCAGGCTGTTCTCGCCAAACTTGGGGTAGATCTCCCACCCTCTCACTCTCTCCACCCTCACCCCTTGGAATCCTCTTATCCGCCCCTGGGGATGGTCTGGTCTTAGGGTGGAAAGTCCGAGTGTCTCTGGAAGAGGCCGTCAGGTTCTCTGTAGCCAAGTATTTCTCCACACGATCCACAAGACCATCGGCCGTCTCTGGGTCTCCATGGCTTACCCACTTTTGGATGGCAGTAGGAAGAGCTCTCAAAAACCGATCCATTACAACACGTTCCACAATCTTTGGTGCGGACAAAGTCTCTGGCTGTAGCCACTTTCTGCTCAGGTGAATGAGATCATACATTTGAGACCTGGGGGGTTTTCCAAGCTGGAAAGTCCAGTTATGCACACGCTGAGCCCGGACAGCCTGGGTGACACCCAGCCTTGCCAATATTTCAGCTTTTAGCATCACATAGTCTTTTGCTTGGTTAGGCTCTAGGTCATAGTAAGCTTTCTGCGATTCACCAGTTAACAGAGGAGCCACCAGTCCAGCCCACTGCTCCTCAGGCCACTTTTCTCTTTCAGCGGTCCTTTCAAATGTGGTCAAAAATACCTCTGGATCATCCTCTCCAGTCATTTTTGTCAATAAACGACTCACCCCAAAGGACGCGGTATTAGTGGGACGGCTTTCCTCACTGGTCTGCGGACGTTGCTGCATTACTGCTTCCATCTGTTGTTGTAGTCTCTGCTCTTGCTTCTGCAACAGGTCTATGAAGCGGGCCTCAGATTGCTGCTGGGCTCGTTGCTGAGCCTCCAGACTCTGTTGCAAAGTTGCGTTTGTCTGCTGCTGGGCTGCAAGGCTCCTTTGCAAACCTGCATTTGTCTGCTGTTGATTGGCATTTGCTAGAGCCAGCTGCTTCAGTATCTCCTCCATGCTGGCTTAAAAAAAAACTGCCACTGGTTCTCCACCAACTGTGAGGGGGTTAGCTCGGCAGCGGGTGTGTGTGACCCCCGGGATGGGCTCCCCACACAAAACAGGCCCAGCAAACGGAGGTTGTGGTTTTCAAAATCAAAAAAGGTGCGGTTTATTTTCTATTTACAGTGACAAAACACAGCAAAGCAAAAGAAACATAACCAAAATAAATCCTGGTCAAGTTGACCTCTGACTAAACATACAGGTTTCCTAACTAACAACTGGGATCAGCCTAGTGCTGTCCTAGTCCCTAAGTCCCTGGTTTTAAATGTCCAAGCAAATAACCACACAGGCTTTGTCTCACCGCACAGGGGTTCACTCTCCCTAGACAGTCCACACAGGTCTGGTTCCAGGCATGAGCTAACATCTAATGAAGCTGGGAGTTCTTATAGAGGCCTAAATGAGCTGACAAGCTTCAGCTGGCCTCATCAAATCCCTGTCTGTACGACGCCCAGCCCTCTCCCTAGAGGTATGAGTCATCCATGAGCCCACTAGCCTTATACAACTCTCCACCTAGTTGTATAAGTCGGCGTAAAGCCTGAATCTGGGCGAAATATATCTACCCCCCTGGATGCAACCAGGTGACTTTACCTTCCTGCTGTCACATACCCCCCCCTCTTGTTTTAACCTCGGGGTTGGAACACCAGCAATCAGGCATTCATGTACTCGAGACAAAGCATCCACATTCCCCATTTGAACGCCAGGGCGATGCTTTACTGTGAAGTTGAATTCCTGGAGGGCCAGGAACCACCTATTCACTCTTCTATTTGTTTCCTTGTTTTGAGCCATCCACTTTAACGGAGCGTGATCCGTAACCATGTCAAAGTGCCTACCTAGCAGGTAGTACCGAAGGGAATCTAGAGCCCACGTCACCGCTAAACACTCCTTTTCAACGGTGGCGTAATTTACCTCATGGGACTTCAACTTCCTGCTGAGGTAAATGACTGGGTGCTCTTCCCCGTTCCAGACCTGGGACAATACTGCTCCTAACCCCACATCTGACGCATCACTTTGTACGACAAAGTCTTTAGAGAAGTCGGGTGAGTACAACACTGGCTGGCTACATAAGGCTTGTTTCAAGAATTGGAATGCTGCCTCAGCCTCGGGGGTCCATTTAATCATGACCGACCCTTTCCCCTTCGTCAGGTTGGTTAGGGGCACAGCCTTAGAAGCAAAGTGGGGAATGAATCGCCGATAATACCCAGCGATTCCCAGAAAGGCTCGTACCTGCTTCTTGCTGTTGGGACGTGGCCAACTCTGGATGGCCTCGACTTTGTTGAGTTGGGGTTTTATTACTCCCCTCCCAATGGTGTACCCAAGATATTTGGCCTCCTCCTGCCCAATGGTACACTTCTTGGGGTTAGCCGTAAACCCTGCTTCCCGAACAGAGTCCAGGACTGCTTGCACTTTTGGCAGATGTGAGGCCCAATCTGTGCTATGGACAATTACGTCATCCAGGTAAGCCGCAGCATACTTCCGATGGGGCCTCAGCATCTGGTCCATTTTCCGCTGGAATGTGGCCGGCGCATTCTGTAACCCGAACGGCATTCTTTTATATTGGAACACCCGTCTGGGGTTACAAATGCGGTTTTCTCTTTGGCCGACTTGGCCAGGGGGATTTGCCAATACCCTTTTGTGAGGTCAAGAGTCGTCATGTATCGGGCTGTTCCCAGCCGGTCGATCAACTCATCTATACGTGGCATGGGGTAGGTGTCAAATTTTGTAACTTTGTTCAACTGACGAAAATCGTTACAAAATCGCCAGCTCCCATCCGGTTTAGGCACCAACACGATGGGACTAGACCAATCACTTTGGGACTCCTCTATCACCCCTAAGTTCAGCATTTTCTGTACTTCCTCCCGTATTGCCTCCCGTCGAGCCTCTGGGATCCGATATGGTTTTAACTTCACCCTTTCACCGGGCGGGGTAATGATGTCATGCTCTACCCCAGATGTTTGTCCTGGCAGCTCAGAGAATACCTCCTTGTTGCGAAGCACAAACTCCTTAACCTCCTGTTGTTGGGGTTGTGACAAGGTGGCTGCTATTCCAACCTCAGGAATCACGCAACCAGTTTGAGCTGGTGACCAAGTGTCTGCGACTAGGGACTCTCTATCCCTCCAGGCTTTCAACAGATTAACGTGATAGATCTGTTCGGGCTTTCGCCTTCCTGGTTGTCTGACCTTGTAATTCACTTCGCTCACTTTTTCCATTATCTCGTAGGGGCCTTGCCATTTGGCAAGGAATTTACTTTCAACCGTAGGGACAAGTACCAATATCCTATCCCCCGGGGAAAAGGTACGGGTCTTGGCTCCACGGTTGTACACTCTCTGCTGTGCCAACTGCGCTTGGGCCAAATGTTCCTTCACGATGGGCATTACCTGTGCAATTCGATCTTGCATCAGGGCGACATGCTCAATCACACTCCTGTGGGGAGAACTCTCACTTTCCCAAGTTTCCTTGGCAATATCCAACAGCCCTCTTGGGTGTCTCCCATACAGTAACTCAAAGGGGGAGAATCCCGTAGAGGATTGGGGCACCTCCCTAATAGCAAACATCAAATAAGGAAGTAAACAGTCCCAATCCTTTCCATCTCTATCCACCACTTTCTTCAACATTTGTTTTAGGGTTTTGTTGAATCTTTCAACCAGCCCATCGGTTTGGGGGTGATACACAGACGTACGCAATTGCGTCACTTTGAACAATTTACACAGCTCTTTCATAACCCGGGACATAAAGGGTGTACCTTGGTCCGTAAGCAGTTCTTTACAAATACCCACCCGGCTAAAAACAAGAGATAGCTCTTTGGCTATGGTTTTGGCCGAGGTATTTCGGAGAGGGATCGCTTCTGGATAACGGGTGGCATAGTCCATTATAACTAATATGTACTGGTGCCCCCTAGCGGACTTGATTATAGGACCTACCAGATCCATGGCGATCCTCTCAAACGGGACCTCAATGATGGGTAGAGGGACCAGCGGGCTACGGAAATGTGGCATCGGGGCCAACCTCTGACACACAGGGCAGGAGGAACAATAATTTTCTACGTCCTTCATCACCCCCGGCCAATAGAATCTCTGTAATACCCTCTCTCGGGTTTTCTCTGTCCCCAGATGACCTCCAAGAATGTGCCCATGGGCCAACTCCAACACCAACTTCCTGTAAGGTTTGGGCACCACAAGCTGCTCAACGGTTTCTTCTGCCCTTTTTGCCACCCGATACAGTAGGTCCTTCTCTACGCTGAAGTATGGGTAAGTGCAGGTATTATCTGGGTTCACTAACTCGCCATCTATTTTCACTACGTTTTCCCGTGCCTTTATTAGGGCGGGGTCTTTCAACTGTTCTGTGGCAAAGTTTTCCCTGTGAACCTCAAGATCAGAAAACTCCACAGACGGTAGGTTTTCGTCTGAGGAGGTGGGCTCCTCTCCAGTTTCTTGAGTCTCCCCTGCCAATACTGATAAGGGAAATTCCGGAGAGTCCTCACCACTCTCAGGGGAGTTCTGGCTATCACATTCCTGGTACATAGGGGCACCAGTGAGGGGCTCAGGATCATCCCACAGTTCCCAGAACTTCAGAAAATCCCTTCCCACAATGGCGTCATGCGGTAACTGAGATACTAAGCCCACTGGATGAGAGAGGGTACCTTTGGGGGTCTCGAAACACACTGTAGTCACTGGATACTCTCGGGTGTCCCCATGCACACAAATAACAGCTACCTTGCTATTCCCAGAGACCTCTGTTTTAACTAACTCAGCCTTTATCAGGGTCACAAGGCTACCTGAATACAGCAATACCACAACATTTCTACCATTAACACACATTTTGCATAAATGTTTCTCAGTTCCTCGAATGGCAGTGCATGCGACTGTCGCACACAGCGACTGACGTCTGCCCGTCAGAAAGTCACACTGCATGGGTTCCTCCACAACCGGGCAATTGGCTGCAATATGTCCCGCTTGCCGGCAGCGGTAGCAAACGATCCTTCTTGCCGCCTCTTGAGCCGCTGATTTCCCAGGCTGTTCTCGCCAAACTTGGGGTAGATCTCCCACCCTCTCACTCTCTCCACCCTCACCCCTTGGAATCCTCTTATCCGCCCCTGGGGATGGTCTGGTCTTAGGGTGGAAAGTCCGAGTGTCTCTGGAAGAGGCCGTCAGGTTCTCTGTAGCCAAGTATTTCTCCACACGATCCACAAGACCATCGGCCGTCTCTGGGTCTCCATGGCTTACCCACTTTTGGATGGCAGTAGGAAGAGCTCTCAAAAACCGATCCATTACAACACGTTCCACAATCTTTGGTGCGGACAAAGTCTCTGGCTGCAGCCACTTTCTGCTCAGGTGAATGAGATCATACATTTGAGACCTGGGGGGTTTTCCAAGCTGGAAAGTCCAGTTATGCACACGCTGAGCCCGGACAGCCTGGGTGACACCCAGCCTTGCCAATATTTCAGCTTTTAGCATCACATAGTCTTTTGCTTGGTTAGGCTCTAGGTCATAGTAAGCTTTCTGCGATTCACCAGTTAACAGAGGAGCCACCAGTCCAGCCCACTGCTCCTCAGGCCACTTTTCTCTTTCAGCGGTCCTTTCAAATGTGGTCAAAAATACCTCTGGATCATCCTCTCCAGTCATTTTTGTCAATAAACGACTCACCCCAAAGGACGCGGTATTAGTGGGACGGCTTTCCTCACTGGTCTGCGGACGTTGCTGCATTACTGCTTCCATCTGTTGTTGTAGTCTCTGCTCTTGCTTCTGCAACAGGTCTATGAAGCGGGCCTCAGATTGCTGCTGGGCTCGTTGCTGAGCCTCCAGACTCTGTTGCAAAGTTGCGTTTGTCTGCTGCTGGGCTGCAAGGCTCCTTTGCAAACCTGCATTTGTCTGCTGTTGATTGGCATTTGCTAGAGCCAGCTGCTTCAGTATCTCCTCCATGCTGGCTTAAAAAAAAACTGCCACTGGTTCTCCACCAACTGTGAGGGGGTTAGCTCGGCAGCGGGTGTGTGTGACCCCCGGGATGGGCTCCCCACACAAAACAGGCCCAGCAAACGGAGGTTGTGGTTTTCAAAATCAAAAAAAGGTGCGGTTTATTTTCTATTTACAGTGACAAAACACAGCAAAGCAAAAGAAACATAACCAAAATAAATCATGGTCAAGTTGACCTCTGACTAAACATACAGGTTTCCTAACTAACAACTGGGATCAGCCTAGTGCTGTCCTAGTCCCTAAGTCCCTGGTTTTAAATGTCCAAGCAAATAACCACACAGGCTTTGTCTCACCGCACAGGGGTTCACTCTCCCTAGACAGTCCACACAGGTCTGGTTCCAGGCATGAGCTAACATCTAATGAAGCTGGGAGTTCTTATAGAGGCCTAAATGAGCTGACAAGCTTCAGCTGGCCTCATCAACTCCCTGTCTGTACGACGCCCAGCCCTCTCCCTAGAGGTATGAGTCATCCATGAGCCCACTAGCCTTATACAACTCTCCACCTAGTTGTATAAGTCGGCGTAAAGCCTGAATCTGGGCGAAATATATCTACCCCCCTGGATGCAACCAGGTGACTTTACCTTCCTGCTGTCACAATACATAATATAGGACTCTATAGATCATATTATTAATAGGAATCCTTAATTTATTTAAAAACAAAACTTATTAAAATGAAACTTCAGGGATCATGCAAATAAATTATAAATCTGCATTAGTCCCCAAAGACACAGGTCTCCAAAAAAATGTTCAATCGTGTATAGATGAAAAAGGTGTACATATATTACAAAAAGGGGGGATGGGTGTTAAATTAACACTCATGAGTGAGTATGAACCTGAGATAGTAATAGCACAGACTGGAACCCCACATGCATGGATGCTCAAAGAATGAACCCCCACATATCCAACCACCCCGATATACATTACAAACAGTAAATGCATCAAATAAAGATACATATGTCACACATATACACAATGTGAAATATGGAATACACCTGATCTGATATATGTAAAAAAACATGAAGAACTAAAAAAATATATAAATAAAGAATAAAATTATGATAAATTAAAACAAGAAAGAGAACACATATCACACATGTAAAAAGGACCCACAATTTAAGACTTGTTAATGAAGGAATTTATATCCCATTCAACGTTCAATCCCAGTGGCCTATGAGTTTGTAATTCATAAATCCAGAAAGTTTCTAATTGAGAAACTCCTCTGGTTTTAGGACCGCCCCTCCATGGGGGAACGTAATGGTCAATGATAAGAAATTGAGTGCCAATAGGATTCCTATTATGGCACAACCTGAAATGTCTGGGTACGGTGTGGTGAGTATCACCCCCCAAAATAAGGGAGATGTGCTCACCCACCCTAACAGAGAAGGCGCGGATGGTACGGCCTACATACTGTTTGCCGCAACAACATGTAATGAGGTATACGACATGTGTAGTGGCACAGGTGCAAAATTGTTTAATGGGGTAAGTTTTACCTGTAACGGTGGATCTAAATTCTAAAGTTTTACTTCTCCCAGCAGTGTTGAATTTGCAAACACTGCACCTTTTGCATGGATGGTATCCTATAAGTTGATGAAAAAAGGAAGGGCATACGGGGGGATTGATAATGTTGGGGGCTATCCTACTTTGGAGCGTAGGTGCACCTCTAAAGACTACCTTGGCCTGTTCAGGCAGTACTGTACCTAAAACACTATCATTCCTTAAGATGTCCCAATGTTTGGCCATGATGGCCCTCACCTGTTTATGTTGGATAGAAAAAGATGTGAGCATGGCCCACCTGACATTGTCATTTTGTTCTCGTTTGGGCCCAACCTCCAATAGAGAACTTCTGTCAACATCCAGAGTGTTCTTAAGATCTCTCTCAATATTGGTGGCATCATAGCCCTTATCTAGGAATCTCTGTTTAAGGACCTCCGCCTGGATCTTAAACGTCTCAGTGTCCGTACAGTTCCGACGCAGTCTTAGAAATTGGCTGCGTGGAACCGAATTCAGCCAAGACCGATGGTGGCAACTATCATTAGGGATGAAGCCGTTCCGATCGGTCTTTTTGAAAAAAGTTTGAAATCGAAATTGGTTGTTAATGATGCTGATCTCAAGATCTAAAAATTGGATCTTATCGGGGCTTGCCACGTAAGAGAGTGATATGCCCCTGTCATTAAGGTTCAGATGGTCCATAAAAACCTTCAATGATGTCATGTCGCCATCCCAGAGGAGGAGGATGTCGTCTATGTACCTAGCCCACAACACCACTGATGTGGTGTCATGGGCATAGACGACATCCTCCTCCCACTTGGCCATGAAGAGATTGGCGAGACTGGGGGCATATTTGGCCCCCATGGCAACCCCTCGCTGTTGAAGGTAAAAATTATCATTAAACCAAAAATAACTACTTTTGGTAGCGAACTCAAGTAATTCCATGATGAAGTCACGTTGGAATGAAGCCAACGATTCCTCCTTATCAAGGAAGTATTTAACAGCCTGAAATCCCCTGTCGTGCGGAATGCACGCATATAGCGAGGCGACATCCGCCGTGACCATGATGCAATCATTCGGTGCTGAAATATTTTCCAATTTTCTGATAGTAGCACCTGTATCACCCAAATAGGAAGGTACTCGTCTCACTATGGGCTGCAAATAGTGATCAATGTAGCGACCTATACGCGATGTAACCGAATCGATCCCACTAACAATGGGTCGTCCGGGTGGGTGAATGGGGTCTTTATGAACTTTGGGTAAGTAATATATTGTGGGAATCCTAGGAACAGTGGGAACTAAAAAAGCTTTATCTTTCTTGTTTAAAATACCTCTATAAAAACCACTATCAACCAAATTTTGAAGTTCCGTTTTGAAACGAGAGGTAGGGTTATTGGGTAATATCTGATAAGTGTCAGGCTCATGAAGAATCCTACACATTTCAGTCTCGTAATCAGATTTGTCCAAAACAACAATGCCGCCACCTTTGTCGGCGGGACGGATCACAAGATCCCTGTTGGAACACAAGGATCTAAGGCCCGCCCCCAACAAGGTCTGAATGCGGCTTTTTTTCTCAGGGATCTCAGCCAGATCTCTGAGAACAAGATCTCTAAAGATGTTAACAGCGGGTGCCGCTGGAACCGGTGGATTGAACAATGACGGGTTTGATAGACCCGAATGTACGGTGCCAGAGGCAGCCGCTCTACTCTCATTTCTAAAAGGATTAGTAATAAGGTAGCGCTGTATGTTTATCTTACGAATATATTTGTGTATGTCAATGAAAGTGCCAAACTTGTCCAGTTTTTTAGGGGGGGCGAACTTGAGGCCCTTATCCAAAACAGACAATTCATCTGGTGTAAATACTTTGGCACTTAAATTGAACACACCCTGTCCTTTTAGATGCGCCTTCTCTTTCCTCTTCTGAACTCTCTGTCCCCCTCTGGTCCCTCTCTTGGGTCTGGACCCCTTTGAAAAAATTGAGGGTCCACGTGAAAATCCCGTCCACCTTGTGTCGATGGTGTATGTTGATCATAACCATGGTGGGATGATGTATAGGGATTTCTGGTGCGTGTTTGATAGCTGTCATTACGCACCTCTCCAAGGGGTAAGTATCTGTTATAAGTAGAAATGGGAGGGGGGCCATAGTAGGGAGAATAATCCCTACCTGAGCTTGGGTAATCCCTATATCTAACTGGAGAGGATTTATAAAATTGATCATCGTACTCATAATGGCGTTGAGTACTAAGATGGTGAGAATTGCCCCTTGATGAGCCTCTACCACCTCTGTTTCCTCTGGGTTTACCTCGACCCCGAGGTTGTTGATTAGGGGTGGATGGTCTAGGTTGGGGAACTCTAGATTGTGGTGCCTGGGCTTTATTTCCCTGTGTGTTCCGTGCAGGGGGAACTACCATAGAAGTGGCCATGGCTGGACCTGGACCCATTACTGGACCCTGACCAGGACTGGGGGCTGCGATGGTTGAGGGCAATACTGAAGAGGCAGAATCCATATCCGTGACAACAGGCACAGAAAATAATTTCTGCCAACCAAAAACTGTGTCATTCTTATAATCCCCTATGTCACGAGAGTACTTCTTGTGTTTCTTTAATTTCTGATCTCTATCTTCCTTTTCCAGGAAGTTTTGCAGATTGGTGGAAAGAGAGAGATACTCAAGAGAATGTTTGTATGATGACAACCTATCCCTGAGTTCTTTGATTTCTCTGTCTAACACCCCCAATCGCATCTTTTTTTTGGAGATCAGAACGCCCAAAAAGGCAATACCAGCATTGTTAAAATAATTAAACCATGCTTCGATATCAGAGTCGCCCTGTTGAGGCTGTATCTCCCACCTTAAACTCCTCGGGACCATGCGGTCCGAGATGTATTGTTCTAAAAATACAAGATCCCATTGTAGGTGGAGTTCGGAAGACATAACATTCTTAAGCCTAACAAATAGGCCCCCAATCTCTGTGTCAGTTCCGGCAGCTGTGAAAACTCCTTCCGTGTTCACAGTGCGGGAAGCACGATAATCAAAAATATCCATATAAGTGAATATAAAGTAGTTGCAGCAGAAAAAAAGTCAAAACAACAAACGGAAGAATATACAAAGAATTTCTGCGCTACTAAACAGAACACACAAGCAGCTGCACAACCAATGGACAAAGGTGAAAAACAGAACAAAAAACAAAAAATGCAGCGCTAAACAAAAGTGAAAACTGAAAACACCCAGTGTGATAAAAAATAATGTCCAATTAAGTGACAAAATTCATGTGAATGGTGAAAAAGTCTCTAATAAATAAAGCGATTCTTGAACAGTTGTGTATGAAATCTGCAATCTTGGAAAAAAAGTGTAGATAAGCACCACCAATATGTGGAAGGCTTACCGGAACAAATGAACCCAAACAAACATACGTTTGAAGGGTCACATCAGGCTTTTAGATGTATGTCTCCTCCTGCGCTGATCCTATGCAGGTAAATCCTCAGGACAATACTCTCAGCAATGGTAATAGAGGTGAATGGAAAAAATGGCTCAAATGGTGGTAAACCAGGATGCCGATCAGATAAATATATGGGAGAAAAGAGAAGGGCACATGGCATGATATCGTCTAAAAATCAAACTTTAATGTAGGCAAATACACTTACATCAAGATGGTTTAAACAAACGCTTGTACAACAGTGGCAGCAGTGGAATCTCCCGACGCGTTTCGCAAAAAGGATTGCATCATCTGGGGTGAATATCCACTGCTGCTTCCACAACATTTATAGAAAATATGACCCCAAGGAGAAAAACCTCACCTGGGAGTTCAATCAGTCAGCATCCACTTCCTGTGTGGTCCAAAATGGCGCATGGGCGTGCGTTTCAAGCCCCCATATGGAAAAGGGGTAATCGAGCTCCATGATAGGTCCTCAGAATGGGGGAGTGGCACACACCCATCTGCGGCATGGACCGGACATCCACACGAGCGGAGACCGCCCCATGTATAAAAACCAATGGTAAGCACAACAATGGGGCGTGACTCACGCGCCATAACCCGGAGGGATTGGGGACCGACGTGTCAAAAGATGACACACTGTCCCAAATGGGCGTTCGCAACGGAACGTGACTCACATCACGTCACGTCACATGGAACGCAGCGCAGCCAATTGCCATCAACTACGTCCCGCAAAGCGTTCCACGTTTGCGGGACAGGGAAGCGTCAAAGCACTTCCTGCCCAGACCGACGCGATGCCGCACTCGCGGTAACGTGGTGTGCAAACACGTGACCTACGTCACGTGACTGCATTAGAGATGACGCAACGCATGCCCATGTGACCGACAGTCACATGACCGCATCGAACACGGAATGCGGAAGAAAACGTTCTCCGCACTGCCCAACGGTGAACAAATAGGGGAAAACATTAGGATAAACTAAACCCGTGTGGGTGCAGGACTAATGCACTCCCTAATGTGGGATGCTCAAAAGCCTGTTGTGCTCCGACGGGGTGACCAATCCCGCAAGGACACATCTGCGGACCCTACTGAAAGATGGAGCTTAATCCAAATAACACAAGGATCCGCAGATTCAGGCTTCAAAAAGTACACCCAAAGGGGACCAGAAATATAAAGCATACATAATATAGTACTCTATAGATCATATTATTAATAGGAATCCTTAATTTATTTAAAAACAAAACTTATTAAAATGAAACTTCAGGGATCATGCAAATAAATTATAAATCTGCATTAGTCCCCAAAGACACAGGTCTCCAAAAAAATGTTCAATCGTGTATAGATGAAAAAGGTGTACATATATTACAAAAAGGGGGGATGGGTGTTAAATTAACACTCATGAGTGAGTATGAACCTGAGATAGTAATAGCACAGACTGGAACCCCACATGCATGGATGCTCAAAGAATGAACCCCCACATATCCAACCACCCCGATATACATTACAAACAGTAAATGCATCAAATAAAGATACATATGTCACACATATACACAATGTGAAATATGGAATACACCTGATCTGATATATGTAAAAAAACATGAAGAACTAAAAAAATATATAAATAAAGAATAAAATTATGATAAATTAAAACAAGAAAGAGAACACATATCACACATGTAAAAAGGACCCACAATTTAAGACTTGTTAATGAAGGAATTTATATCCCATTCAACGTTCAATCCCAGTGGCCTATGAGTTTGTAATTCATAAATCCAGAAAGTTTCTAATTGAGAAACTCCTCTGGTTTTAGGACCGCCCCTCCATGGGGGAACGTAATGGTCAATGATAAGAAATTGAGTGCCAATAGGATTCCTATTATGGCACAACCTGAAATGTCTGGGTACGGTGTGGTGAGTATCACCCCCCAAAATAAGGGAGATGTGCTCACCCACCCTAACAGAGAAGGCGCGGATGGTACGGCCTACATACTGTTTGCCGCAACAACATGTAATGAGGTATACGACATGTGTAGTGGCACAGGTGCAAAATTGTTTAATGGGGTAAGTTTTACCTGTAACGGTGGATCTAAATTCTAAAGTTTTACTTCTCCCAGCAGTGTTGAATTTGCAAACACTGCACCTTTTGCATGGATGGTATCCTATAAGTTGATGAAAAAAGGAAGGGCGTACGGGGGGATTGATAATGTTGGGGGCTATCCTACTTTGGAGCGTAGGTGCACCTCTAAAGACTACCTTGGCCTGTTCAGGCAGTACTGTACCTAAAACACTATCATTCCTTAAGATGTCCCAATGTTTGGCCATGATGGCCCTCACCTGTTTATGTTGGATAGAAAAAGATGTGAGCATGGCCCACCTGACATTGTCATTTTGTTCTCGTTTGGGCCCAACCTCCAATAGAGAACTTCTGTCAACATCCAGAGTGTTCTTAAGATCTCTCTCAATATTGGTGGCATCATAGCCCTTATCTAGGAATCTCTGTTTAAGGACCTCCGCCTGGATCTTAAACGTCTCAGTGTCCGTACAGTTCCGACGCAGTCTTAGAAATTGGCTGCGTGGAACCGAATTCAGCCAAGACCGATGGTGGCAACTATCATTAGGGATGAAGCCGTTCCGATCGGTCTTTTTGAAAAAAGTTTGAAATCGAAATTGGTTGTTAATGATGCTGATCTCAAGATCTAAAAATTGGATCTTATCGGGGCTTGCCACGTAAGAGAGTGATATGCCCCTGTCATTAAGGTTCAGATGGTCCATAAAAACCTTCAATGATGTCATGTCGCCATCCCAGAGGAGGAGGATGTCGTCTATGTACCTAGCCCACAACACCACTGATGTGGTGTCATGGGCATAGACGACATCCTCCTCCCACTTGGCCATGAAGAGATTGGCGAGAATGGGGGCGTATTTGGCCCCCATGGCAACCCCTCGCTGTTGAAGGTAAAAATTATCATTAAACCAAAATAGAATAGAACATACATAACATGCAGTTTCGATAGATGAACAAACTATGCAACATTTTATAAATACACCTTTTAGTGTAGGTGTTTAATTCTTAATTTTTATCACAAAATTTAAATTTAAAGCGGAACTCCAGACAAACAGATAAATATGTCATTAAACTACACATGTGGAAATAATGCTACATAAATTAAATAAATCGAATCGTGATGTTTTGTTATTAAATACATTTACAAAAAAAAGTTTTGTAAATAAAAAAAATCTAATCATAAAAATTGTACATAATTGTACAATCAACTTTTTTTTTACCAAAAACTATGTAATATGAAGACTTACCCATAATATCCAAAATATCTGAAGCCAGTCAGGCATACCCTTGTATTAAATAGTTGTTTGGCAGATCCGAGGCTCACTATACATGTCAGAGTCTAGCCTCATACACACGATCGGACTTTTCCGTGGATTTTTGTTCGAAGGGCATTGGCCGTGAACTTGGTATGCATACACACGACAGGACTTTTTCAGCCAACAAACATGAACGTAGTGACGTAATTGACGTACCACGTGGTTTTTCTGCTCTTTAGTGCCACCCTTTGGGCAACTTCTTATTGAGCTTTTGCATTGGTTCTGAGCATGCGTGTTTGTACTTTGGACTTAAGTCCGATGGATTTCTGTACACACGATAGGACTTTGCACCATCGGACTTTTGTCGTCGAAAAGTTTGTCTGTTTGCAGAGCGAACATTTGTCCGATGAAAACCGAAAAAGTTTGTCCGATGGAGCGTACACACGGTCGGATTTTCTGAAAAACCTGCTCATTTTGAAGTTTGTTGTCAAAAAGTCAGACCGTGTGTATGGGGCTTAAGTCTGTACAATCAGCTTTAAACCTCATACACACGATCGGACTTCAAACAAACTTTTCCATGGATTTTTGTTTGAAGGGCGTTGGCCGGGAACCCCCATAGCATACACACGGCAGGATTTTTTCAGCCAACAAACATGAACGTAGTGACGTAATTGACGTACTATGTGGTTTTTCTGCTCTTTTCTGCTCTTTACCGCCACGCTTTGGTCAACTTCTGCTCTTGTTGGTTGATTTTAACATTGGTTCTGAGCATGCGTATTTGTACTTCGGACTAAAGTCCGATGGATTTCTGTACACACGATCGGACTTTGCACCGTAGGACTTTTGTTGCCGAAAAGTTTGTCCGTTTTCAGAGCGAACTTTTGTCCGATGAAAACCGAAAAAGTTTGTCCGATGGAGCGTACAGACGGTCAGATTTTTTTGAAAACCTGCTCATTTTGAAGTTTGTTGTCAAAAAGTCTGACCGTGTGTATGGGGCTTTAGATCTACCAAATCTTTCTAATATGAGGACCTACCTAAACTACCAAATGTGCATTCAATCAAGCAGACCCTTGCACTACATGCTTGGTAGATCTAAGGCCTGGCTCACACTAGTGCGTTTTCAGATGTGACCTGAGTCGCACAGTCATGAGTCATGACAATGGAAATTGCATTGATTTCAATGGTGCCCATCCACATCAATGCAACGCAACTGCGATGCGTCTTTGGGGAAGGTACCTCTGCTACTTTGGAGTGATGCAGCACGATTTTGTGCCCAATAGGCTTCAATGAAGATGCACTAAGTGCATGTACACGTGTTTTAGTGTGTTTTTGCCTGAGACTTATTTTGGTTGTTAAGAAGCCGCACACGCCAGCTTCCTAACAACCAGTGACTCATCTCTGCACTGTCAGCAGGGATGAGCCATTGGTGTAAGGAGCTGGTACTCACCAGCATCCTTAAAACCAGTGACTCATCTCTGTTTTCAGCCAGGGGATTCCTGGATGACAGCAGAATGCAAACAAATGAGCTGTCAGTAAAAAAAAAAAAAATTTGGGTTGGAGTTCGCCCCACAATTCATACCAGGACCTTTAGGTGTGGTATGGATTTTAGGGAGTACCCCACGCCCAAAAACAAACTCCATAGCAGAACCTTATCCAACCATGCAGGAATGGGGGGGGGGGGTAAGAGCATGCGGCCCCCTCCCTCCTTAATCATACCAGGCCACATGCCCTCAATATGGGGGGGGGGGATTTGCCAGTGGGGCTCCCCTGGCATGGTACCTTGTCCCCATGTTGATGAGAGCAAGGGCCTCTTCTCCACAACCTTGGCCTGTACCAGGGTGACTTATCGGAATCTGGACACTCACTTTAATGAGGGGGCCCTCAGATCCCAGCACCCCCCACTTGCCTATGTGAATGGTTGTACCCCTACTTATTCACCCAAAAAAAATCAAATGTAAATAAAACCATAAAAAAATGTTTTTTGGCAAGTCCTTTATTGAAAAAAAAGCTGTCTCCCAATGTAGATCCATCGTCAATCACATCGTCTAGCAAAGTCCTCATCAATCACAATGAACGATGGCAGCTGACCGACAAGGAAAAAAAAATCAGTTGACATTGATCCGAACCACCATATGTCACCGCCAAATGATGGCTCAGGAAAAAAATAGATGAATTTGCATGTCCTCCGTGAACTTCCAAACCTCTCCTTTCCCCCTCACTTTCTTTGGAACAAGCAATGCACATTTGTTTGTGTCATGTGCACATCTATCCACACTTTAAATCCCATAGCCCATCTTGGGAGCAAGCTCAGGGCTAAGTCTGAGGCCTTGTACACACGACCGATTTTCTCGGCAAGAACCAGCAAAAAACTTGCTGGCAGAGAGGTCTTGCAGAGTAAATCGGTCGTGTGTACGCGGCTATCGGGTTTCTCGTCGAGAAAACCGACAAGTAGCCTCGACGAGAAAATAGAGAACCTGCTCTCTATTTTCTCGTCGAGATTCTCGTCAGCCTGTTTCTCGACGAGAAAAGTGAGTGTGTGTACACTTACCTGTCCTCCGGGAAGCCCGCGCATGTTCGAAATGAATTTGACGCATGCGCGGTAGCTTCCTAGGCATAGGTAGGGTATACCAAGATGGCGGCGACGGCATCGAATGTGACGAGCGCATGCTCATCGTAGTCGATGACGTCACGCGTACGCTCCATTCAAAGAACCGCGGGTTCTTTGAAACGAGCGTGTGTACACTCGGCCGGGACAATTTTCTTGTCCAGGAATCTCGTCGAAAAAAACAACATGTTTTTTTCAACGAGAATCTCGGCCGCGTGTACGAGGCCTGAGCTGTGAATCTGGGTCAGGGTTCAGTGACTCAGGGCTGGATGACTCATCCTAGCAGCCTCTCTGGTGCCTCCCCCTGTTTTCTGGGACATTGAAGAATGCTTTAGACATAGTGGGTGGAGGTTATAAGGAGCTACTTGGAATATTTATGAGGGCCTCAGCCAATTACCAGTAAAGGGCTGGCAGGGGGCAGGCCACCTCATAAATAGGCATGAGTCACGCCAGAGGCGGGGTCAGGTGGAAGATGGAGGGTTGAGGAGGCTGTTGGTGGCCCTCAACGGTGCTCTAGTCTGTGGGGGGTGGGGTTCCTTGGACCGGGGCTC
Organism: Rana muscosa; assembly: GCA_029206835.1. Lineage (NCBI taxonomy): Eukaryota > Metazoa > Chordata > Amphibia > Anura > Ranidae > Rana > Rana muscosa. Next base: position 65,383,525 of record CM055120.1, read on the forward strand.
GGGTGCTGGAAGGATCCTACCAAAACACACAGAGAAAGCCCTTCCTAGAGGCACATGAGAAAGGAGAGAGAACAGCGGGAGAAGGTCAGCACTGCTGGAAGATCTCCTGGGAGTCAGTCAGGTGGGCTGATTAGTGTCAGTCTGGAGGACTGTGGGGAGAAGTTAGCCTGGAAGGCAAGTGAAAGAGGCAGCTGCAGCCAGGTAGGTTTGCAGCACCTGAAAAGGTGGTGATGGGATCAGTAGCCACAGGAGTGATACAAGCTGGACACTGTAAATCCTTGCTACACAACCAAGGGGCCTCGGGTTCCTGCCTGTAATGGGCCATTGCTTCTAATCTGACTGAGAGCCTGTCAGATGTTCACAGTGATCCAGCTCAGTTCTGCAAGCAAGTGAGTGCTGGAGGAAGAATTGGAACAGTATATAGAGACTGTATACAGTAAGAGTTTTCCCTAAAGTTTGTTGAAGTCAAGCAGGCATCCCATAACCTCTCACCCCTATCCAAGTTGTTAACCCTAAATAAACAGAAAAACAAAGTCACAGACTGTTCTCTGACTCTGGAGTGCCTGTGCAAATTGGGTGTGCCTGGCTGTGCAGGGTGAGGGGTCCCAGTTCATCTACGCCCCTTAAGGGGGTGCGCTATACCAGTATGTCTTTGGAGTGTGAGAGGAAAACCATGCAATCACAGGGAGAACATGCAAACTCCATGCAGACAGCATCCTGGTGAGGACTTGAACCAAGAGCCCTGGAGCTGCAATGCAAAAGATCTAACTACTAAGCCACTGTGTTGCCACTCATTTGTCAACTTATTTCTTGGGTCCTATCGTGATTGTATATAATTATATTTGTATAGAGCAGAGCATGGCCGTCATACAGCCAGATTCTCTGACATCTATTGGAAGGCACACTAGGGGTACCTCTGCAGTATGTGAGGGTATCATTGGGTAAACTCACAACCTGGAGTGAGGACTGACTCTTTCTGTGCCATCTCCTTATCTGTTTCGTTATCTCCTCTGATCTCCTAGCACTTTGCTGACAGTTGAGAGTCAATCGGGAGTGTTTGTCTGCTGTCTGGTACCTGCTGTGCTCCATCTATATACAGTAGCTGGTGGTTGCTCAATGCTCTCAGCTTTTCTTACAAGTCCCCAGACAGTAGGAGCAGTTTTATGACTTTCAGATAGAGCTGTCTTTAGAGGTAATGATACACTTTGATATCTGCAATGTGCCCAGAAGTGTCATCTGCATGCACAGCCATCTGTCTCCAGGCCTTATCCCAGGACAAAAAGTTAAAGCTGAACTCCAGGAACCATCCTAATTGCTTACTAAGCAGGTTATTCAAAAGTACAATTGCATGAATATCCTTCAATTCATTTTAAAGTAATTTAAAATTTCAATTGCTTTTAACATTTGAGTTTGGAATGAATGTAATTTCTTGAACAAAAACCACATTCCCTGTTAGAAATTCATTTGTTTAAGAAAATTTTTCCTTCAAATGTTCTCATCATTGTGCTCAAAAATGAACGACAATTTGACACTACTAATGATTAGAAAACTGAACAAAGATTCTTAAAGTGGTTCTGAAGGTACAAGGTTTTTTGCCTTAAAGCGGAGTTCCACCCAAAAGTGGAACTTCTGCTTATCGGATTCCTCACCCCCTCCGGTGCCACAATTGGCACCTTTTGGGGGGGGGGGGACAGGATACCTGTCTTTGACGTCAGCGTGGGGCTCCCTCCTCTTCCCTCCCCCGTCCGCCGGGCCCGTAGGAGAGAGGAGCGGGCCTTGCGCATGCGCAGTAGGGTTCCCGGCATGAAGCCGAAAGGCTACACTGCCGGGTTTTCTTACCCGCAATGGCGGCGGCAGCACCCGACAGCTGATGGAAACATCAGCTGTGGCTGCCGACATCGCTGGACTCCAGGACAGGTAAGTGTCCATTTATTAAAAGCCAGCAGCTGCAGTATGTGTAGCTGCTGGTTTTAATTTTTAATTTTTTTTGGCAGAACACCACTTTAATTCGTGCAGATCCCCGCCCCAGCTCCTCCTAAATACTTACCCGACTTAACCCAATCTTGATCCAGTGATGTGCATGAGAGCAGATGTTCTCTCGACTCTCTCTTTCCTTATTGGACTGAAAAGCAGCAGCGGGAGCCATTGGTACCCACTGCTGTCAATCACAGCCAGTAAGGAGAGAGAGAAGGGGGTGAGGCTGAGTTGCGCTCTGTGTGTCAATGTGAAGAAATGTCATCAGCACACAAAGGATTCCTCAAGATGGATCCAAAGCTTTATTATCGTGGTCACATGGCACACAAAAAGCAATGTTTTGGAGCCCTTCGTCAGGCAAGTGTTACAAAGAGCCTACTCAGGAGCGAACACACACGAGTGCCCCCAGAGCAAGCTGCTTTCTTTGAGGGTACTTGGCAGGAGGGAGATGCCAGGAGTGTCGGCTAGGGACCCATGAAGAGGAGGATCAGGGCTGCTCTGGGCAAAACCATTACACTGAGTAGGTAAGTATACCATGTTTGTTATTATTTTTTTAAAGTGCCTTTAGAATCACTTTAAAAACCAAATTTATGAACAAAACTCTACTAGTGCTTGGCCAGCTTTACATTGGTTCAGTTTCGTTTTTTCCCAAGGGCAACAGCCTTGAGCCTTCCCTGGAGAGGAAAGAATACTCTGCTCGGGCCTCCCAAATGTTTATCACCTCCCCAGCCACCTTCTGGATGCCTCCTTCCAGGGATTGGCTGGAGCATGATAAATATTCCTTCTGGTTATTTGACTCTCCCTGCCCTAGATTCTGGAAGCTTTTTCCAGAAACAGATAAGAGAAATCAAATACCCCAGCTTGGAAAACCCTGACCAGGCAAAAACAATTGATTAGCGCTCAAATGACTGCAGTAAAGCCAAAAACGAAATGTAACTTAGCAGCCTATCTAGAGGAGTGCACTACACACTCGTATGGCAAGTTTTTTGCTGAAATGAACGGTCTGGCGACGGGCTAGTGCCGCACAGGAGATTTTGAAGAAGCACAAACTGTTCTACTAAAATGATCATTGACTAATCATTAAAAGTAGCAATTATTTGCTAGACCAATGGTTTTCTATAGAATAAGGCAAGTCATGCATGGGTCAGACTTCAGTCAATGCCTGCTGAATCAGATGAAATTCAAACCATGGGTGGCCCTGGGTAGCAAACATTTTTTGAAAAATCGACTTAGCCAGGTGGAAAATTTTTCAGCTGAACAGGAACTGCATTCAATCAAATGCAGTCACTATACAGGTATTCAGACAGGTTCAGGTGCTATCTGAGTGCAACAGTCAGCAGTGGCAATTCCTCCATTCACACAATTTAATGGTGGATGGATTGGGAATGGTTTTAATATGTTTATATCACTGAACACAGCATTCTATAAGGCTATGTACCAACCTTGTTGTTCAGGTGTAGGAGGACCGCTGCTAAAAACAATACATGGGGGGGGTCAGAGAGGCAAATGCCCTCCTTACAGCAGTGGTCAAATTGCCACCCAGCTAAAAGGATCATTGGTGTCATGCCACTGGTTCTGCTAAGTGGTGTTGTCCTGGGAACTATGCAGGCACCATCAAACTGGAGGCCAATCAACCACAGCTCATGGAACCCCTAGCAATCTGTAGAGGAAACCTAGATTTAGAAATTCTACGGTATACTAATCACAATTCCTGGTATACAGATGACCCCACAGGAACCCTTAAATAGTTTTCAGGTGTAGAGGAACCCCTGCTAAAAATAATGCATGGGGGGTCAGGGGAGCAAAAGCCCTATTGGTGGTCAATAGAAAGAATGCCCTCCTTACAGCAGTGATCAGAATGCCACCCAGCTAAAAAGACCAATGGTGTCATGCCACTGGTTCTCCCAAGAGGTGTTGGCCTGGGAACTATGCAGGCACCATCAAATTGGAGACAAATCAACTGCAGCTCATGGAACCCCTAGCAATTACGGAAGAAAACCTAGCTTGAGAATGGCTACTGTGTGCTAATCACAATTCCTGGTATACGGATGACCCCACAGGAACCCTTCAATAATTTTCAGGTGTAGAACACCTGGTAAAAACAATGCATGGGGGGGTTTAGTGGGGCAAATGCCCCACTGGTGGTCAAGAGAAAGAATGCCCTCCTTACAGCGGTGATCAGAATGCTACCAAGCTAGAAAGATCATTGGTGTCATGCCACTGGTTCTGCCAAGTGGTGTTGGCCTGGTAACTACGCAGGCACCATCATTTTGGAGGTCTATCAACCACAGCTCATGGAACCCCTAGCTATCACAGAAGGAAACTTAAATTGAGAATGGCTGCTGTATACTAATTACAATTCCTGGTATACAGATGACCACTAAAAGGAGCAGATAGGAATCTGAAATACTTATTTAGAATAATGCATGGCAAAAAAAAAACCCCCACAAATGTCTCATAAATAATTACATTCAGACAACTGTTAAAATTGGGGTTGCACCCATACCGGTATCAGTGCCGATATTAAGCATTTGCACAATTGCTCGTACTTGTGCAAATGCTCCAATACCTAAAACCGATACCTTTGTAGTGCGATTTGCGCCCATACAAAATGAACAGGCTTAAATCGCACTGCAAAAAATCGCATATGATTTGAACAGGAATGCAGTGCGATTCCAATCTGAATTACATGCGGTTTCCCCCACCGCTCCTGTGCGAACCCGGGCTTGCCATAGTGACTTCAACCTGTGTTCATCAGTGTTAATTTCATCGACTAAAACCGACTAAAACATTTTAGTAGACTAACTTAATACCATTTTAGTCTACTAAAATACGGCTGAAACTAAAACAATTGAGATGACTAAAATACGACTGAAACTAAAACAATTGAGATGACTAAAATACGACTAAAACTAAAATGGCATTTTAGTCAAAAGACTAATGCCGCGTACACACGGCCGTTTTTAATGTCATTGAAAAAAACAACGTTTTTCTCGACGTGATTTTTTGTGTTTCCTCTCAAGCCTGTCTTGCCTACACATTATCGTGAAAAAAAATGCTCGAACAAAGCGCGGTGAGGTACAACACGTACGGCGGTACTATAAAGGGGAAGTTCCATTCGGATGGCGCCACCCTTTGGGCTGCTTTTGCTGATCCTCGTATTAGTAAAGTTTGGTGAGAGACGATTCACGCTTTTCAGCCTCGTGCTCTTCAGTCCGTTACAGCGTGACGAATGTGCTATCTCCATTACGATTGTTAGTTTTACCAAAAGGAGCGCTTCCGTCTCATACTTGATTCTGAGCATGCGCATTTTTTTTCCCCTCGTGAAAGCATACGCACTACAGTTTTTCACAACGTTAAAAAGAATGACGTGAAAAACGACGTGAAAAAATAGAGCAGGTTCTAATTTTTTTAAGCCATTTTTCACGTCGTTAAAAATGCTCTGGAGCCCACACACGACCGTTTTTAATGACCAATTTAAAAAATGGCATTTTTCACGTCATGAAAAACGGTCGTGTGTACGCGGCATTAGACTACAATTAAATTGAAATGTGACATCAAAATTAACACTGGTCTGTAGTGCATGTTCATACCTCAATACCATAAATAATAAAACATTTCACTCCAGCAATATATAATGAGTTTGGAAATTGTAGAGAAATGCTTAAATAATGCATTATTTAAAGTGGTTGTAAACCCTTACAGTCCACTTAGCCCTACAGGTAAACCTAGATTAAGGCTTACCTGTAGGTGCAAGAAATATCTCCTAAACCTACACGGTTAAGGAGATATTTGCAAAAAAGAATGCACCGATGTCTACGGCGCATGCGCGCCATAGACAACGGCGCATGCGCGCCATAGGCAACGGCGCAGGTGCACTGAGCGTGCCGCAGTGAAGGCAATCACGCCGGCTCCTGCGCGCATGCGTGGGTGTGACGTCATCGCTGCTTCGCCCAGTCACAGTGCCGGAGCATCGATACCCGGAAGTCACTTGGGTATCATGGCGGCGACGGAGGAGGCGAACGAGGGTCACTGCGGGGGCTTCGATCTCAGGTAAGTAATTTATAATGAGCTAGTATGCTGTGCATACTAGATCATTATGCCTTTCTCGTGCAGGGGTTTTTTTTCAGAATTTTTTTAAGAGGGTTTACTTCTCTTTAACTACACACATTCGATTTTAGATGACTAAAATGAGTTTTAGTCGACTTAAATTATTTTAGTCAACTAAAATGTACTGGAGGTTTTGGTTTGATAAATAAATAGACACGGTCACATAGATTCACTTTAATTACTTATTCATTTATTTGTTTGTTTATCCATTTATTTCCATGTTTGTTAACCTCTTCACCTACTCACTAATTGAATATTTACACATACAACAAATCCACTGTTATATGGGCATGTAGAGGCTCATGTATATTCACATACACATATTTATATTATATTATACTTTTTGTTTCACGATTTTAGATTTATTAATTTAGTTCTATTATATGTTTCACGTATATTCTTGCACATAGGATCGATTATGGCACATTACGGTATATAATCACACTTGCTGATTAAGACTGGATTGTGCTCACAGAATGTGTCGAGATTTCAGGTGATCAAATGAATTCAATTGATCAAACAATCAATTAAGCAAATTTTCTGGTCACATGGTCCAAAAGGAAATAGTATTTAAGCATTATTCATTTCTGTGATTATTAGCTATTACTAAGCACTGTTTGTTAGGGCTCTTTCACACGGAGGTCCGTTCAGGTCCGCCTGTCAGTTTTTTAGGCGGACCTGAAACGGATCCTCCATGCACCCCTATGGAAGCACGGATGTCAGCGGTGACATGTCCGCTGACATCCGCTCCGCTCCGCTCCGAAAAAGTGTGACGGAGGAAAATCCTATTTTTCCTTCCGTCTGCGGAGCGGATCGGATGACAACGGACTCTACGGTCCGTCGTCATCCGATTCCCCATAGGGGAGAGCGGCGCTCTGACAGGGCGGTCCCTGTACAGTGTGCGGGGACCGCCCAGTCATCCGTCGGCTCAGCGGGGATCAACGGAGCGATCCCCGCTGAGCAAGCGGAGCTTCACGGGGCGGATCTTCACAGATCCGCCCCGTGTGAAAGAGGCCTTAGTGTGAAACGCGTCAGCTCTTCTGTCCGTTCTGTTCTGCTATGGCATGTATTTTTGATGTCCATTTTTTTAATATTAGGCTCCATGTACACTGAAGCTGATAAACTGCAGTTTATTGGCGTTTTGGCGTTTTTTTAAAAAGCCCATTAACTGCAATCTATGTTAGCCTATGTGTTCATGTACACATAACGTTTTTTAACGTTAATGAGCAGTGGAGTTAATGGGCTTTTTTCTGAACGCAAGAAATTTGCGTTCAAAGTGCCGTTTTTCGGCGGGAAAAAACGCCAAAAAACGCAAAATGCTGAAAAACGCTCAAAAACGCATGTCGCCAGCGTTTTTTTGCGTTTTTTGATCCATTGAAAAAAAACAAAAAAAAACAAACAAAAAAAAAGCTAAAAAACGCTAACACTGAAAAACGCTAATAAACGCTAGAAAAAAAACGCTGATAAAAGCTATATTTGAAAGCAGCTTTTTCTGCCAGAAATCTGGCGTTCAAAATTACAGTTTTTGAGCTTCTGTGTACATGGAGCCTTAGGCCAAAAAATGTTTGGAGTGCGGCTGTCCAGAATTTCTTCCCATTTTTGCATTGTCACATGCTTTGCCAGCACCTGGGGCTTCTAATCTGGAGGAAAGGCTTTTACTTTTGCTTGAACTTCCTGGAGCGGTGATATCCCTTTCTCTACTGGAGGTTTTAGTCGACTAAAATGTCTTAGAGATTTAGTCGACTAAATACGACTAAAACTAAAACAATTGCAGAAGACTAAAATGGGACTAAAGCCTCGTACACACGGCCGAGAATCTCTTCAGGAAAAAACACGTTCTTTTTCCTGACGAGATTCTTGAACAAGAATCTTGTCCCGGCCGAGTGTACACACGCTCGATTCAAAAGAACCGCCGTTCTTTTGAATGGAACGAACGCGGTGACGTCATTGACTACGATGAACGTGCACTCGTCACATTCGATGCCGCCGCCGCCATCTTGCTACACCCTACCTATGCCTAGGAAGCTACCGCGCATGCGTCAAAGTCATTTCGAGCATGCGCGGGTTTCCACAGCGACAGGTAAGCGTACACACACTCGGGTTTCTCGTCGGGAAACAGGCCGACGAGAATCTCAACGAGAAAATAGAGAGCAGGTTCTCTATTTTTCTCGTCGAGATTCTGGCCAGTTTTTATTGACGAGAAATCTGCACACATGCACGGTTTACTCTGCAAGAAAGCTCTGCCAGCAGTTTTCTTGTCGTTTCTTGACGAGAAAACCGGCCGTGTGTACGAGGCTTCAAACCAAAAAACCATTTTAGTCCTAAGACTGAAGCCTCATACACACGGCCAAGAATCTCGTCGCCAAAAAAACGTTGTTTTTCTCGACGGGTTTCTTGTCAAGCTTTCCTTGCATACACACTGTCAATCCAAAATCTCGTCGGTCTAAAAGCGCGGTGACGTACAACATGTACGACGGCAGTATAAAGGGGAAGTTCAATTCTCATGGCGCCACCCCTTGGGCTGCTTTTGCTGATCTCGTGTTACCGCGTGTTAGTAAAAGTTTAGTGAGAGACGATTCGCGCTTTTCAGTCTTCGTGCTTTCAGTTCGTTACAGCGTGACAAATGTGCTATCTCCATTACAAATGCTAGTTTTACAAGAAGGTGCGCTCCCGTCTCATAATTGAGTCTGACCATGTGCGGTTTTTGAAGACTCGGAAAAGCATACACACGAACGGTTTTCTCGTCCAAAAACAGTCTGACGAGAATCACGCCGAGAAAAAATGAAACTCAGACGAGAAAAAAGACCGCAGGTCTTCTTTTTTCTCGTCGAGATTTTGGCCAGTTTTCTCGACGAGAAACCATACACATGAACGGTTTTCTCGGCAAGAACGCTCTCCTAACAGTTTTCTGGTCGTTTCTTGCCGAGAAAACCGGTCGTGTGTACGCGGCTTGAGACTAAAACTAAATCGAAATTTGCTGCCAATGCGGTAAACTGCATGTGATTCGAACTGGAATCGCATCGCATTCCTGTTCGCATCGCATTCATGTTCAAATTCGAGCACGATCATATTGCATGGGCTCAAATTATACAGGCATTAGTACTTGGTATCAGGCTATTGGCGAGTATTTGACCAAGAGTATCCGTACTCTGTATCGGTACTAAAAAAACAATATCAGTGCAACCCTAGTTACAATAATAGCTCTGAAGATGTACCTGCTAAAAAAAAAAAAAATATATGCTTTGCCTTTAAAGAACAGAAGTGTTATGCTAATGACTGTATCATTCATCAACTTTTTTTTCTCCTTCTTATCTCTTCACCTTTTCATCAGTTTGTATTACAAAATGTTACATTATCAGCCAGTGATGTTATCTGGGTGGCCCGGCTGTCTCTCAAGGGTTGCCTTGTACATGGTATCAGTGGCTGTCTCAGCAAGAAGTTACTTGCACAATTCCCATCTTCCTGTTAGGAGCCTCCAAGCCCCCCTATCATTACAATGCACACGCCACGTCTGTGCGATAATGCTGATACTGCAGGCTGATTGCCACCAGCGACTCTGCAACCTACAGAGCTGGCAACAAATGAGGCTGAAGCAACAACCTTCAGCACCGTGTAATGTTGGGTTTAGAGTCAGCAGGGTTCCCTGATGGGGAGAGAGGAATACTTCTCATTTCTCTGCCACTCTGAACATCAATATCAAATTATACAGTTGTCATTTGTTCCTAGTACTGAGCCTCACCATCAGAGGATCAGAACGGTTGGTCTTATCTCTCCAAAAAAAAAAAGAGACAAGCCGCGGACACTGTCTCATTGCAACTGATATCACATGACATGGAGCCTGGATCCGTTAAAGTTTGGCAACAAAGTTTAGTACATAGATAGTATCTGTAGATATGAACTTTCAAACCGTTTTTGTTCTTGGAAGGGTGATAAAGTAACGGCTTGTCTTGTGCTTGAGAAATAATAACTGTATCTTGAAGAGCAGCTAAGGGTTAAGCCTCGAACACACGACCGAGAATCTCGTCGTAAAAAAACCCGTAGTTTTTCTTGATGAGATTCTTGTCAAGCTTGACGAGATTCTTGTCAAGCTTGACGAGCTTCTTGTCAAGCTTTCCTTGCATACACACTGTCAATTCCGAATCTCGTCGTTGGAAAGCGCGGTCACGTACAACACGTACGACGGCAGTATAAAGGGGTAGTTCGATTTCAGAGGCGCCACCCCTTGGGCTGCTTTTGCTGATCTCGTGTTACCGCGTGTTAGTAAAAGTTTGGGGAGAGACGATTTGCGCTTTTCAGTCTTCGTGCTTTCAGTTCGTTTTAGCGTGACGAATGTGCTATCTCCATTACGAACGTGTAGCGGCCTCACCCCTCTCCCTTGCTTTATCGTTTATATGGCTGTTGTCTAGGGGTACCTGGGAGAGAGATGATACACACCACGGCCCATTTCCTCCCGTAACTAGGAGGTGAAGGCCAGAGATTGGGCTTTTGTGTAGGTGTCCTAGAGCCAAGTCCAGTCTTTCGTCCCTGACTCCTTTGCTTAGTAACCCAAGTTCCACACAGTGAGTAGGTACAACTCAGTTTTATTCTTCTTGCCAAGCAATAAAACAATCTCTCTCCTTTGAAAAATGGGGGACAGATCGAGGCACAATCCTTTCCCTTCTTGCTGCTGCCCACTGTGCTGTCACCAGTGGTGGATAGTCACTGCCACTGACTAGATAATATAGAACGTGAATTACCTTCGCTCAATTTGCCCCTGTCAGAGGAAGAAATCCGTCCAAGGGAGAAGTGGAGGCCTCTCCGTCACCAGCGATGCTGCGCCGGACTCTTCGGAGAAGTTACTGCGCACCAGTCCTCATGAACTCAGAGACGGACACCCAAGGCATTAGGGCCCCCTCGGATTCCTCCACCCTCGCGGAAGGTACTGAGCCCCAGGCATCCGCCATAGTACCTCACCCCAGGCTAAAGGTGCCTGAGATGGACTCCATCTCCGCTCCAGCTAGGCCAAGGGCACCTAGGCCTGGAACACCGGAACGCCAGCACCCAAGCTGAAGGTGCCTGGGTGTGGCCACGTCCTCGGACTCTCTCTCAAGATCCGGGCCTCCGCCCCTTTTATGACCTCTCCCTTCGCGCTACAGCGGGTTCCCCGCCCCGCTGTACCAGCTCCAGGGGAGGACAAAAAGGCACAGTTTGTGGTGTGAGTTCAACTCCGGCCCAAGGCAACAGCGCCACCCAGGGGCCCCAAGGAACCTCACACCACCAGAGTCCTCACATAATTCAAATACCCGCTACACTCTCCCCCTGGTGATTTGACACTGGTCCCCAGTGTCTGGTACAAACCCATACCCCACGAAGGGTGGTGTCATGAGTTCATCCCAGAAACCAAACTACACAAATTTAACCCTGAATTGTGCCACGACCTGAATGGGAAAAAGAAAAACCTAAAACAATGTAACTATAGAACTTTTCAATAAAACACTTTAAATATCTCACACATTTACATTCCTCCCTCCCTCTGACTATCTAAGGACCACCCATTCTCAGTAGTCTTGACAGACGAATCTCCTGCAGAGGGAAAGAAAAGAAACATACATCCTATCAAAATATGTGTTTGCTTGGAATGAATGAGTCTATCCTAGAAGAAACCCATTCACTCCAATAAGTGCTGCATAATGTCAGAAAAACAAACAATCATTGCGCAACACTGCCACCTGGTGACAGTGCCGCGGTCAAGACACTCATCACTTCCAGATGAACTTCCCTCTTGAACATTTTTCTCTGTGACCCTACACTATCTAAAACCCAAAGTCACTGATTTCTTTTGAGTGCCAGGAGAAGGAGGGAGAACAAACAAAAACAGTTCCCATATCTCCAACAAGTAAAATTGCCCAAATACAAAAAAAACTAGGGCACAGTCCCTGTGTTCTGGAAAAGGCATTCTGGAAAGTTCAGCCAGGAATGAAAAGAAAGCAAACGAGAGACTTTTTCCCTCTCTTCTTCTCTTACAGGTAAAACCTTGGATGAGGCAATGATATAGGCTTCAAACGATTATCAAAAGCCTCCACATGGTACTCAACACTCTTTCCTTCTTTGCGACAGATCACCACTTTGTCCGCATGAATGTGTCTTCCCAGCATCCATTTAGCTTTACAGTCCTGAAACTTCTTGGTGACTGTTGGCGAACAGGAAAGGTACCGCCGTGCTTGCTGTACTTTCAGTTTGTCCCATACAAAGGCATTATACTATCTTTGCCGAAAGACCTCCACCTCATAGAGCAGTTCCCGAGGCAGATATGGGTATTCCCACCCATATTCCTGAGCAACCTTCTGGCCAAAGAGACGTTGCAGCCTTGACAAATGTGGCATAGTAACTCGGTCTCCTTCTCCGGGTAGAACAATCGCTTCTGGATGACGAGGTGCATTCACCACCTCAGTAGACCTGGGCCTAGGAGCCCGCAGTGATTGACGTTGCACTCCCGCAACAGGAACAGGTGAAATGGATGTTGAATCAAAAAAGGGAACTTCAAACTGGGGACCAGCTTCTTCCCTCTTCGCCGAGGCCTCCACCCGGGGTGTACTATCCCCAGTAGACATAGGTGGGTCCCTTGTAACACAGGCTGAGGGTAACTTCATTCTGTCCCATCCCTTATGGTGGAAGATTTCGTCTATCTCCCCATCATCGCCATCGTCAGACAATGAATCCAGGTCAGAGGTGTCGTAGCACTCAGCGGGCAGATAATTCCCAGTCACGGAACTATCCCCCTTGACGGCCTCTACCGACTGTGGACTACCGCCACTTTCAACACACAGACAGTCCCAACCCCTGGCTCACCGGGGCCTTTTGAAGAACAGGGATGTCCAGGACTTTTCCTACCAGAGCCATCCAGGCCAGGCAAGCAGTGGGGCGAAGCTCTTCCACGACCACACAAGGCCATCACTAGGCCGACTTTTCTCTTCAGCGGTCGGAGCAGGGAGCTGCTGGCGACCGAGGCAGCATCCTCTGATTTTTCTCTTTTTACCTCTGTTTGGACAGTCCCTTCGCCCAGATCAGTGCGCACGGGGAACGCACCAGCATCGATCTCTCCCTCCGGAGTGGCAGTCCCTGTGAGGTAGCTGAGGTGGAAAGCCCGAGGCTTTTCTGTGGATGGTTCCACCTCGAAGAGGAATTCTTTGCAGACCTCACAGCGCCCAAACGGCTTCAGCTGGACCACCAGTCCCGAACAGCCGGGACAGATCACACCGAGGGCTTCCATGTCTCTACAGGTAAGGAGAGCCAATCGCCCCCGGGGCCTTAGTCTTATCCCCGTATCCATGATCGGAGCAGCTAGAGAAGACATATCCGCGAAGGAAGGAACGGAAATCCACGGAGCACTTGAAGCCATCCTCTCTCTTTGCTGCTCCATTGCGCACTGACCCACCCGTGCCGGAATCTCCACGTACGTACGTCCACGTGGCCGGACTCCTCCCACGTTCTGCACTTTTTCGCAGGCTTTTCCCTTGCCCCGCCCACGAACTACGCAGTTGTGGGTTGCCTTGTGGCGCGTTGGCCAATATGGCTGACCTACTCAGAACTCCTCCGGGCAGCAAAGTTCAAATTCAGACACCACACACATATCCCGGATACGATGCCCCCACGTGTAGCAGCCTCACCCCTCTCCCTTGCTTTATCGATTATATGGCTGTTGTCTAGGGGTACCTGGGAGAGAGATGATACACACCACGGCCCATGTCCTCCCGTAACTAGGAGGTGAAGGCCAGAGATTGGGCTTTTGTGTAGGTGTCCTAGAGCCAAGTCCAGTCTTTCGTCCCTGACTCCTTTGCTTAGTAACCCAAGTTCCACACAGTGAGTAGGTACAACTCAGTTTTATTCTTCTTGCCAAGCAATAAAACAATCTCTCTCCCTTGGAAAATGGGGGACAGATCGAGGCACAATCCTTTCCCTTCTTGCTGCTGCCCACTGTGCTGTCACCAGTGGTGGATAGTCACTGCCACTGACTAGATAATATAGAACGTGAATTACCTTCGCTCAATTTGCCCCTGTCAGAGGAAGAAATCTGTCCAAGAGAGAAGTGGAGGCCTCTCCGTCACCAGCGATGCTGCGCCGGACTCTTCGGAGAAGTTACTGCGCACCAGTCCTCACGAACTCAGAGACGGGCACCCAAGGCATTAGGGCCCCCTCGGATTCCTCCACCCTCGCGGAACTCAGTCGAAGGTACTGAGCCCCAGGCATCCGCCATAGTACCTCACCCCAGGCTAAAGGTGCCTGAGATGGACTCCATCTCCGCTCCAGCTAGGCCAAGGGCACCTAGGCCTGGAACACCGGAACGCCAGCACCCAAGCTGAAGGTGCCTGGGTGCAGCCACGTCCTCTGACTCTCTCTCAAAATCCAGGCCTCCGCCCCTTTTATGACCTCTCCCTTCGCGCCACAGCAGGTTCCCCGCCCCGCTGTACCAGCTCCAGGGGAGGACAAAAAGGCACAGTTTGTGGTGTGAGTTCAACTCCGGCCCAAGGCAACAGCGCCACCCAGGGGCCCCAAGGAACCTCACACCACCAGAGTCCTTACACAATTCAAATACCCGCTACACTCTCCCCCTGGTGATTTGACACTGGTCCCCAGTGTCTGGTACAAACCCATACCCCACGAAGGGTGGTGTCATGAGTTCATCCCAGAAACCAAACTACAGAAATTTAACCCTGAATTGTGCCACGACCTGAATGGGAAAAGGAAAAACCTAAAACAATGTAACTATAGAACTTTTCAATAAAACACTTTAAATATCTCACACATTTACATTCCTCCCTCCCTCTGACTATCTAAGGACCACCCATTCTCAGTAGTCTTGACAGACGAATCTCCTGCAGAGGGAAAGAAAAGAAACATACATCCTATCAAAATATGTGTTTGCTTGGAATGAATGAGTCTATCCTAGAAGAAACCCATTCACTCCAATAAGTGCTGCCATAATGTAAAAAAAAAAAACAATCCTTGCGCAACACTGCCACCTGGTGACAGTGCCGCGGTCAAGACACTCATTACTTCCAGATGAACTTTCCGCTTGAACATTTTTCTCTGTGACCCTACACTATCTAAAACCCAAAGTCACTGATTTCTTTTGAGTGCCAGGAGAAGGAGGGAGAACAAACAAAAACAGTTCCCATATCTCCAACGAGTAAAATTGCCCAAATACAAAAAAAACTAGGGCACAGTCCCTGTGTTCTGGAAAAGGCATTCTGGAAAGTTCAGCCAGGAATGAAAAGAAAGCAAACGAGAGTCTTTTTCCCTCTCTTCTTCTCTTACAGGTAAAACCTTGGATGAGGCAATGATATAGGCTTCAAACGATCATCAAAAGCCTCCACATGGTACTCAACACTCTTTCCTTCTTTGCGACAGATCACCACTTTGTCCGCATGAATGTGTCTTCCCAGCATCCATTTAGCTTTACAGTCCTGAAACTTCTTGGTGACCGTTGGCGAACAGGAAAGGTACCGCCGTGCTTGCTGTACTTTCAGTTTGTCCCATACAAAGGCATTATACTATCTTTGCCGAAAGACCTCCACCTCATAGAGCAGTTCCCGAGGCAGATACGGGTATTCCCACCCATATTCCTGAGCAACATTCTGGCCAAAGAGACGTTGCAGCCTTGACAAATGTGGCATAGTAACTCGGTCTCCTTCTCCGGGTAGAACAATCGCTTCTGGATGACGAGGTGCATTCACCACCTCAGTAGACCTGGGCCTAGGAGCCCGCAGTGATTGACGTTGCACTCCCGCAACAGGAACAGGTGAAATGGATGTTGAATCAAAAAAGGAAACTTCAGACAGGGGACCAGCTTCTTCCCTCGGCGGAGAGGCCTCCACCCGGGGTGTACTATCCCCAGTAGACATAGGTGGGTCCCTTGTAACACAGGCCGAGGGTAACTTCATTCTGTCCCATCCCTTATGGTGGAAGATTTTGTCTATCTCCCCATCATCGCCATCGTCAGACAATGAATCCAGGTCAGAGGTGTCGTAGCACTCAGCGGGCAGATAATTCCCAGTCACGGAACTATCCCCCTTGACGGCCTCTACCGACTGTGGACTACCGCCACTTTCAACCACACAGACAGTCCCAACCCCTGGCTCACCTGGGCCTTTTGAAGAACAGGGATGTCCAGGACTTTTCCTACCGGAGCCATCCAGGCCAGGCAAGCAGTGGGGCGAAGCTCTTCCACGACCACACAAGGCCATCACTAGGCCGACTTTTCTCTTCAGCGGTCGGAGCAGGGAGCTGCTAACGACCGAGGCAGCATCCTCTGATTTTTCTCTTTTTACCTCTGTTTGGGCAGTCCCTTCGCCCAGATCAGTGCGCACGGGGAACGCACCAGCATCGATCTCTCCCTCCGGAGTGGCAGTCCCTGTGAGGTAGCTGAGGTGGAAAGCCTGAGGCTTTTCTGTGGAATGGTTCCACCTCGAAGAGGAATTCTTTGCAGACCTCACAGCGCCCAAACGGCTTCAGCTGGACCACCAGTCCCGAACAGCCGGGAAAGATCACACCGAGGGCTTCCATGTCTCTACAGGTAAGGAGAGCCAATCGCCCCCGGGGCCTTAGTCTTATCCCCGTATCCATGATCGGAGCAGCTAGAGAAGACATATCCGCGAAGGAAGGAACGGAAATCCACGGAGCACTTGAAGCCATCCTCTCTCTTTGCTGCTCCATTGCGCACTGACCCACCCGTGCCGGAATCTCCACGTGCGTACGTCCACGTGGCCGGACTCCTCCCACGTTCTGCACTTTTTCGCAGGCTTTTCCCTTGCCCCGCCCACGAACTACGCAGTTGTGGGTTGCCTCGTGGCACGTTGGCCAATATGGCCGACCTACTCGGAACTCCTCCGGGCAACAAAGTTCAAATTCAGACGCCACACACATATCCCGGATACGATGCCCCCACGTGTAGCAGCCTCACCCCTCTCCCTTGCTTTATCGTTTATATGGCTGTTGTCTAGGGGTACCTGGGAAAGAGATGATACACACCACGGCCCATGTCCTCCCGTAATTAGGAGGTGAAGGCCCGAGATTGGGCTTTTGTGTAGGTGTCCTAGAGCCAAGTCCAGTCTTTCGTCCCTGACTCCTTTGCTTAGTAACCCAAGTTCCACACAGTGAGTAGGTACAACTCAGTTTTATTCTTCTTGCCAAGCAATAAAACAATCTCTCTCCCTTGGAAAATGGGGGACAGATCGAGGCACAATCCTTTCCCTTCTTGCTGCTGCCCACTGTGCTGTCACCAGTGGTGGATAGTCACTGCCACTGACTAGATAATATAGAACATGAATTACCTTCGCTCAATTTGCCCCTGTCAGAGGAAGAAATCCGTCCAAGGGAGAAGTGGAGGCCTCTCCGTCACCAGCGATGCTGCGCCGGACTCTTCGGAGAAGTTACTGCGCACCAGTCCTCACGAACTCAGAGACGGACACCCAAGGCATTAGGGCCCCCTCGGATTCCTCCACCCTCGCGGAAGGTACTGAGCCCCAGGCATCCGCCATAGTACCTCACCCCAGGCTAAAGGTGCCTGAGATGGACTCCATCTCCGCTCCAGCTAGGCCAAGGGCACCTAGGCCTGGAACACCGGAACGCCAGCACCCAAGCTGAAGGTGCCTGGGTGTGGCCACGTCCTCGGACTCTCTCTCAAGATCCGGGCCTCCGCCCCTTTTATGACCTCTCCCTTCGCGCTACAGCGGGTTCCCCGCCCCGCTGTACCAGCTCCAGGGGAGGACAAAAAGGCACAGTTTGTGGTGTGAGTTCAACTCCGGCCCAAGGCAACAGCGCCACCCAGGGGCCCCAAGGAACCTCACACCACCAGAGTCCTCACATAATTCAAATACCCGCTACACTCTCCCCCTGGTGATTTGACACTGGTCCCCAGTGTCTGGTACAAACCCATACCCCACGAAGGGTGGTGTCATGAGTTCATCCCAGAAACCAAACTACACAAATTTAACCCTGAATTGTGCCACGACCTGAATGGGAAAAGGAAAAACCTTAAACAATGTAACTATAGAACTTTTCAATAAAACACTTTAAATATCTCACACATTTACATTCCTCCCTCCCTCTGACTATCTAAGGACCACCCATTCTCAGTAGTCTTGACAGACGAATCTCCTGCAGAGGGAAAGAAAAGAAACATACATCCTATCAAAATATGTGTTTGCTTGGAATGAATGAGTCTATCCTAGAAGAAACCCATTCACTCCAATAAGTGCTGTATAATGTCAGAAAAACAAACAATCATTGCGCAACACTGCCACCTGGTGACAGTGCCGCGGTCAAGACACTCATCACTTCCAGATGAACTTCCCTCTTGAACATTTTTCTCTGTGACCCTACACTATCTAAAACCCAAAGTCACTGATTTCTTTTGAGTGCCAGGAGAAGGAGGGAGAACAAACAAAAACAGTTCCCATATCTCCAACAAGTAAAATTGCCCAAATACAAAAAAAACTAGGGCACAGTCCCTGTGTTCTGGAAAAGGCATTCTGGAAAGTTCAGCCAGGAATGAAAAGAAAGCAAACGAGAGACTTTTTCCCTCTCTTCTTCTCTTACAGGTAAAACCTTGGATGAGGCAATGATATAGGCTTCAAACGATTATCAAAAGCCTCCACATGGTACTCAACACTCTTTCCTTCTTTGCGACAGATCACCACTTTGTCCGCATGAATGTGTCTTCCCAGCATCCATTTAGCTTTACAGTCCTGAAACTTCTTGGTGACTGTTGGCGAACAGGAAAGGTACCGCCGTGCTTGCTGTACTTTCAGTTTGTCCCATACAAAGGCATTATACTATCTTTGCCGAAAGACCTCCACCTCATAGAGCAGTTCCCGAGGCAGATATGGGTATTCCCACCCATATTCCTGAGCAACCTTCTGGCCAAAGAGACGTTGCAGCCTTGACAAATGTGGCATAGTAACTCAGTCTCCTTCTCCGGGTAGAACAATCGCTTCTGGATGACGAGGTGCATTCACCACCTCAGTAGACCTGGGCCTAGGAGCCCGCAGTGATTGACGTTGCACTCCCGCAACAGGAACAGGTGAAATGGATGTTGAATCAAAAAAGGGAACTTCAAACTGGGGACCAGCTTCTTCCCTCTGCGCCGAGGCCTCCACCCGGGGTGTACTATCCCCAGTAGACATAGGTGGGTCCCTTGTAACACAGGCCGAGGGTAACTTCATTCTGTCCCATCCCTTATGGTGGAAGATTTCGTCTATCTCCCCATCATCGCCATCGTCAGACAATGAATCCAGGTCAGAGGTGTCGTAGCACTCAGCGGGCAGATAATTCCCAGTCACGGAACTATCCCCCTTGACGGCCTCTACCGACTGTGGACTACCGCCACTTTCAACCACACAGACAGTCCCAACCCCTGGCTCACCGGGGCCTTTTGAAGAACAGGGATGTCCAGGACTTTTCCTACCAGAGCCATCCAGGCCAGGCAAGCAGTGGGGCGAAGCTCTTCCACGACCACACAAGGCCATCACTAGGCCGACTTTTCTCTTCAGCGGTCGGAGCAGGGAGCTGCTGGCGACCGAGGCAGCATCCTCTGATTTTTCTCTTTTTACCTCTGTTTGGGCAGTCCCTTCGCCCAGATCAGTGCGCACGGGGAACGCACCAGCATCGATCTCTCCCTCCGGAGTGGCAGTCCCTGTGAGGTAGCTGAGGTGGAAAGCCCGAGGCTTTTCTGTGGATGGTTCCACCTCGAAGAGGAATTCTTTGCAGACCTCACAGCGCCCAAACGGCTTCAGCTGGACCACCAGTCCCGAACAGCCGGGACAGATTACACCGAGGGCTTCCATGTCTCTACAGGTAAGGAGAGCCAATCGCCCCCGGGGCCTTAGTCTTATCCCCGTATCCATGATCGGAGCAGCTAGAGAAGACATATCCGCGAAGGAAGGAACGGAAATCCACGGAGCACTTGAAGCCATCCTCTCTCTTTGCTGCTCCATTGCGCACTGACCCACCCGTGCCGGAATCTCCACGTGCATACGTCCACGTGGCCGGACTCCTCCCACGTTCTGCACTTTTTCGCAGGCTTTTCCCTTGCCCCGCCCACGAACTACGCAGTTGTGGGTTGCCTCGTGGCGCGTTGGCCAATATGGCTGACCTACTCAGAACTCCTCCGGGCAGCAAAGTTCAAATTCAGACACCACACACATATCCCGGATACGATGCCCCCACGTGTAGCAGCCTCACCCCTCTCCCTTGCTTTATCGATTATATGGCTGTTGTCTAGGGGTACCTGGGAGAGAGATGATACACACCACGGCCCATGTCCTCCCGTAACTAGGAGGTGAAGGCCAGAGATTGGGCTTTTGTGTAGGTGTCCTAGAGCCAAGTCCAGTCTTTCGTCCCTGACTCCTTTGCTTAGTAACCCAAGTTCCACACAGTGAGTAGGTACAACTCAGTTTTATTCTTCTTGCCAAGCAATAAAACAATCTCTCTCCCTTGGAAAATGGGGGACAGATCGAGGCACAATCCTTTCCCTTCTTGCTGCTGCCCACTGTGCTGTCACCAGTGGTGGATAGTCACTGCCACTGACTAGATAATATAGAACGTGAATTACCTTCGCTCAATTTGCCCCTGTCAGAGGAAGAAATCTGTCCAAGGGAGAAGTGGAGGCCTCTCCGTCACCAGCGATGCTGCGCCGGACTCTTCGGAGAAGTTACTGCGCACCAGTCCTCACGAACTCAGAGACGGGCACCCAAGGCATTAGGGCCCCCTCGGATTCCTCCACCCTCGCGGAACTCAGTCGAAGGTACTGAGCCCCAGGCATCCGCCATAGTACCTCACCCCAGGCTAAAGGTGCCTGAGATGGACTCCATCTCCGCTCCAGCTAGGCCAAGGGCACCTAGGCCTGGAACACCGGAACGCCAGCACCCAAGCTGAAGGTGCCTGGGTGCAGCCACGTCCTCTGACTCTCTCTCAAAATCCGGGCCTCCGCCCCTTTTATGACCTCTCCCTTCGCGCCACAGCGGGTTCCCCGCCCCGCTGTACCAGCTCCAGGGGAGGACAAAAAGGCACAGTTTGTGGTGTGAGTTCAACTCCGGCCCAAGGCAACAGCGCCACCCAGGGGCCCCAAGGAACCTCACACCACCAGAGTCCTTACACAATTCAAATACCCGCTACACTCTCCCCCTGGTGATTTGACACTGGTCCCCAGTGTCTGGTACAAACCCATACCCCATGAAGGGTGGTGTCATGAGTTCATCCCAGAAACCAAACTACAGAAATGTAACCCTGAATTGTGCCACGACCTGAATGGGAAAAGGAAAAACCTAAAACAATGTAACTATAGAACTTTTCAATAAAACACTTTAAATATCTCACACATTTACATTCCTCCCTCCCTCTGACTATCTAAGGACCACCCATTCTCAGTAGTCTTGACAGACGAATCTCCTGCAGAGGGAAAGAAAAGAAACATACATCCTATCAAAATATGTGTTTGCTTGGAATGAATGAGTCTATCCTAGAAGAAACCCATTCACTCCAATAAGTGCTGCCATAATGTAAAAAAAAAAAACAATCCTTGCGCAACACTGCCACCTGGTGACAGTGCCGCGGTCAAGACACTCATTACTTCCAGATGAACTTTCCACTTGAACATTTTTCTCTGTGACCCTACACTATCTAAAACCCAAAGTCACTGATTTCTTTTGAGTGCCAGGAGAAGGAGGGAGAACAAACAAAAACAGTTCCCATTTCTCCAACGAGTAAAATTGCCCAAATACAAAAAAAACTAGGGCACAGTCCCTGTGTTCTGGAAAAGGCATTCTGGAAAGTTCAGCCAGGAATGAAAAGAAAGCAAACGAGAGTCTTTTTCCCTCTCTTCTTCTCTTACAGGTAAAACCTTGGATGAGGCAATGATATAGGCTTCAAACGATCATCAAAAGCCTCCACATGGTACTCAACACTCTTTCCTTCTTTGCGACAGATCACCACTTTGTCCGCATGAATGTGTCTTCCCAGCATCCATTTAGCTTTACAGTCCTGAAACTTCTTGGTGACTGTTGGCGAACAGGAAAGTTACCGCCGTGCTTGCTGTACTTTCAGTTTGTCCCATACAAAGGCATTATACTATCTTTGCCGAAAGACCTCCACCTCATAGAGCAGTTCCCGAGGCAGATACGGGTATTCCCACCCATATTCCTGAGCAACCTTCTGGCCAAAGAGACGTTGCAGCCTTGACAAATGTGGCATAGTAACTCGGTCTCCTTCTCCGGGTAGAACAATCGCTTCTGGATGACGAGGTGCATTCACCACCTCAGTAGACCTGGGCCTAGGAGCCCGCAGTGATTGACGTTGCACTCCCGCAACAGGAACAGGTGAAATGGATGTTGAATCAAAAAAGGGAACTTCAGACAGGGGACCAGCTTCTTCCCTCGGCGGAGAGGCCTCCACCCGGGGTGTACTATCCCCAGTAGACATAGGTGGGTCCCTTGTAACACAGGCCGAGGGTAACTTCATTCTGTCCCATCCCTTATGGTGGAAGATTTCGTCTATCTCCCCATCATCGCCATCGTCAGACAATGAATCCAGGTCAGAGGTATCGTAGCACTCAGCGGGCAGATAATTCCCAGTCACGGAACTATCCCCC
Source organism: Rana muscosa (assembly GCA_029206835.1). Lineage (NCBI taxonomy): Eukaryota > Metazoa > Chordata > Amphibia > Anura > Ranidae > Rana > Rana muscosa. The sequence continues at coordinate 65,406,233 of CM055120.1, forward strand.
TTGACGGCCTCTACCTACTGTGGACTACCGCCACTTTCAACCACACAGACAGTCCCAACCCCTGGCTCACCTGGGCCTTTTGAAGAACAGGGATGTCCAGGACTTTTCCTACCGGAGCCATCCAGGCCAGGCAAGCAGTGGGGCGAAGCTCTTCCACGACCACACAAGGCCATCACTAGGCCGACTTTTCTCTTCAGCGGTCGGAGCAGGGAGCTGCTAACGACCGAGGCAGCATCCTCTGATTTTTCTCTTTTTACCTCTGTTTGGGCAGTCCCTTCGCCCAGATCAGTGCGCACGGGGAACGCACCAGCATCGATCTCTCCCTCCGGAGTGGCAGTCCCTGTGAGGTAGCTGAGGTGGAAAGCCTGAGGCTTTTCTGTGGAATGGTTCCACCTCAAAGAGGAATTCTTTGCAGACCTCACAGCGCCCAAACGGCTTCAGCTGGACCACCAGTCCCGAACAGCCGGGAAAGATCACACCGAGGGCTTCCATGTCTCTACAGGTAAGGAGAGCCAATCACCCCCGGGGCCTTAGTCTTATCCCCGTATCCATGATCGGAGCAGCTAGAGAAGACATATCCGCGAAGGAAGGAACGGAAATCCACGGAGCACTTGAAGCCATCCTCTCTCTTTGCTGCTCCATTGCGCACTGACCCACCCGTGCCGGAATCTCCACGTGCGTACGTCCACGTGGCCGGACTCCTCCCACGTTCTGCACTTTTTCGCAGGCTTTTCCCTTGCCCCGCCCACAAACTACGCAGTTGTGGGTTGCCTCGTGGCACGTTGGCCAATATGGCCGACCTACTCGGAACTCCTCCGGGCAGCAAAGTTCAAATTCAGACACCACACACATATCCCGGATACGATGCCCCCACGTGTAGCAGCGTCACCCCTCTCCCTTGCTTTATCGTTTATATGGCTGTAGTCTAGGGGTACCTGGGAAAGGGATGATACACACCACGGCCCATGTCCTCCCGTAACTAGGAGGTGAAGGCCAGAGATTGGGCTTTTGTGTAGGTGTCCTAGAGCCAAGTCCAGTCTTTCGTCCCTGACTCCTTTGCTTAGTAACCCAAGTTCCACACAGTGAGTAGGTACAACTCAGTTTTATTCTTCTTGCCAAGCAATAAAACAATCTCTCTCCCTTGGAAAATGGGGGACAGATCGAGGCACAATCCTTTCCCTTCTTGCTGCTGCCCACTGTGCTGTCACCAGTGGTGGATAGTCACTGCCACTGACTAGATAATATAGAACATGAATTACCTTCGCTCAATTTGCCCCTGTCAGAGGAAGAAATCCGTCCAAGGGAGAAGGGGAGGCCTCTCCGTCACCAGCGATGCTGCGCCGGACTCTTCGGAGAAGTTACTGCGCACCAGTCCTCACGAACTCAGAGACGGGCACCCAAGGCATTAGGGCCCCCTCGGATTCCTCCACCCTCGCGGAACTCAGTCGAAGGTACTGAGCCCCAGGCATCCGCCATAGTACCTCACCCCAGGCTAAAGGTGCCTGAGATGGACTCCATCTCCGCTCCAGCTAGGCCAAGGGCACCTAGGCCTGGAACACCGGAACGCCAGCACCCAAGCTGAAGGTGCCTGGGTGCGGCCACGTCCTCCGACTCTCTCTCAAAATCCGGGCCTCCGCCCCTTTTATGACCTCTCCCTTCGCGCCACAGTGGGTTCCCCGCCCGCTGTACCAGCTCCAGGGGAGGACAAAAAGGCACAGTTTGTGGTGTGAGTTCAACTCTGGCCCAAGGCAACAGCGCCACCCAGGGGCCCAAAGGAACCTCACACCACCAGAGTCCTTACATAATTCAAATACCCGCTACACTCGCTAGTTTTACCAGAAGGAGCGCTCCCTTCTTATACTTGATTCTGAGCATGCAGGATTTTTTAAGACTCGGAAAAGCATACACACGACCAGTTTTCTCGTCGGGAAACAGGCCGACGAGAATCTCGACAAGAGAAAAGAGAATCCTGACGAGAAAATAGACGCTCTCCCAAATAAACGCTCTCCCAACAGTTTTCTTGTCGTTTTTGGCCGAGAAAATCGGTCGTCTGTACGAGGCTTGAGTATGGCCTAAACTTATGCCGCGTACACACGGTCGGAATTTCGGAAGGAAAAAGTCAGATGGGAGCTTTTCAGCGGATATTCCAACCGTGTGTATGCCCCATCAGACTTTTACTGTCGGAATTTCCGACGGACTTAGATAGAGAGTAGGTTCTCTATTTCGCCTGTTTGCAATTCCAACGGTAAAAAAAACACGCATGCTCGGAAACAATTTGACGCATGCTCGGAAGCAATGAACTTCTTTTTCTCACCTCATTGTAGTGTTGTACGTCACCGCGTTCTTGACGGTCGAAAGTTCAGAGAACTTTTGTGTGATCGTGTGTATGCAAGCCAAGCTTGAGCGGAATTCCGTCGGAAAAACCATCCAAGTTTTTTCCGACGGAATTTCTGATCGTGTGTACCGGGCATTAGGGTCTCCTAACTTTCTAAACAGAGGGCCAGTTTACTGTAGGGTAACCAGACATCCCCGATTTCCGGGGACAGTCCTCGGATTGAGGACACTGTCCCTGGACCAAGTCTGTCCCCGGTTTTGTCCCCGGATTGGATTTGAACAGGGACTGGGGCAATTTCAATGACAGCCAGTGCGGAATTAAAAAAAAAAATTCTGAATTACACCCCCCGCTCCGCCGCTCCTACTAGCTTAGGGGGGTGTATTATTTTCCATTATCTGTGCCCCTTTCTGCTGATCATGTGCTAGTCGGAGCGAAGGGAATATTTCTTGCCCATTCACCTCCGCTCGCATGTTCTTCTGCCTTGGCTCAAGTCCCGGCCAGCCACCTACCTGCTTATCTCCTTCCCTTCCCTGGCGGAGTGATCTTCCTCCGCTCCCCACACAGTAGTAGCCGGAGCACGAAGAGTGAGACTTGAGAGGCTGTGAGGCGGGTGGTGGCGATGGGCAGAGAGTCGCTGATTGCCACCATTACTAGTAAAAAAAAAAATGTCCCTGAATTTCATTTTAAAAATCTGGTCACCTTAGTTTACTGTCCTTTAGACTTCAAGTTGGCTGGACTGTGGCCAGTGGGAGTAGAAAACGCCCCAACATTGGTATTATTGGGGAGTATTTCCTCATGGTTGGTATCATAGGAAGAAATTAGGTTTGCCACCTCATACCTTTAAACACAGGTTCTGACTCTGAGGCCTCGTACACACGACCGAGTTTCTCGTCGTAAAAAACACGTCGTTTTTTTTGACGAGATTTTTGTTAAGCTTGTCGATTTTCTCGTCAAGCTTTCTATGCGTACACACTGACATTTCCCAATTTCCTCGTTGTTCTCTGCGCTCACGTCCAGCACGTACGACGGCACTATAAAGGGGAAGATCTTTTTTCTTGGCGCCACCCCTTGGGCTGCTTTTGCTGATCTCGTGTTACCGCGTGTGAAGTAAAAGTTTGGGAAGAGACGATTCGCGCTTTTCAGTCTTCGTACTTTTCAGATCGTTTTCTGCGGTTCAGTTTGTGCTTGTGGGTTCGTATCTTGACTTTCAGGGCGTCTAGGCAGGTCGTATCTGTTTTACAGTGCGTTCTTGCCTGTTCGTTTCTGTTTTTCAGTTCGTTATTCATAGGCCTTGCTGTTCTAAAGTGCGTTCTGTTCTGTACGTTCTGATAAGACGACCGTTTCTTATTAGCCATGTCGCCTGGACGTTCTCGTCGTCGAGTTCGTGCTGTGCGTGCGCTTGGTGTTGGTCTGCTTGTTTTGGACCAAGACCAGTCCATGAATGGTGTGAGGAGGAGTTCATGGACCAAGAATTGGTTGCTCCAGCGGGACCAATTCTGCCATATGCCTCTACTGCGGGAGATTGTCGAGAATAATCCTGAGGACTACAGGAATTTTCTGCGGATGTCTGACCCCGTTTTTCAGGAACTGTTGGCTTTGGTGTCCCCCTATATTACCAGGCAGGACACCGTTATGCGGGAAGCCATCAGTGCTGAGCAGAGGCTCATCGCCACGTTACGTTACCTGGCGACAGGGAGAAGTCTTCAGGACTTGAAGTTCACCACAGGCATCTCCCCCCAGGCTCTGGGCCTCATAATCCCAGACACCTGTTCTGCTATTATACAAGTCCTGCAGGAGGACTATATTAGGGTAAGTTTTCTCCATTAACATCACATTTTATGTATTACATGTATGCTAATGTATTGTATTTCTTTCATCCTTCCCTAATTACCATGATTGTAATATGCTGAGAATGTCCCCTTTGTCCCCATGCATGCTGGAAGCTTTAGATTGCCCCTTTTTTCTCCTCCATAAATATTTCCCTTCACTAACTTTTCCAGCAGGGGCGCCTGTTGCTCCAAATGTTTGGGGTTCCCACCCCAATTTATGAACTAAACTTCCTCCTTTTTTGCTCAGGTGCCTATTAAACGCCCCCAGTTGTCCCCTCTAATGCAGCCATTTGGTTCCCTCCAATGCAGCCATTTTCCACCCAGCCCTGCACTTACCTTCTTGTGGTCAGCGCCATCCTTCTTCTGTCCTTGATGTCTTCTCCTTCCCTTGATGTTGCATCAACCAATCATGTTACCATTAAACAGACTTGGTGAACATGATTGGCAGAGCAGCCTGCCAGTGTTTCCCCAAGGAATACCCCCCCCCCGCGTCCCCTATTTTACTTTTCGGAAGCCAATTACATCCCTCAGGTTGTAATGTGCAAGACTATTTTACTACCTGTTTCTGCTATGCAATTTGAACCCCCTAAATGCCGCAATTATTCATATGTCGGTCGCTAAACAAGAGGCCATCCACCTGAATAGTGGGCGGCATAGACAATACATAGGTTCATGCAACGCATGAACCTATGTATTGTTCTGAGTGATGGGCACAGGAGAGAGGGGGCAGTGCTCCAGCGCCCACTCTGGACGCACCGCCACTGCAATGCTATCCTGTGGCCAAACACATTTCCCCCCCCCAAAATAATTTAGTAATGGCCCATCAGAGGGGGTGATGAATCTGATAAATGAGCCTTCCCTTATACTTATTTTAAACACCTTAATAAACGTAGAATTTGATTGATGTTGGCCTTGTTTTTTTTTTAATCAAATTTCCTTGTAATGTGTGACTTTGGTATTCTAATATTATTTCATCTTGTTTCACTCCACAGCTTCCTTCCACGCCACAGGAATGGCAGACTGTGGCATCGGAGTTTGCCACGCGGTGGGACTTCCCCAACTGCGGTGGTGCCATAGACGGGAAGCACGTCCGCATCGTGCCGCCACCCCGTTCTGGGTCCTACTACTACAATTACAAGGGGTTTCATAGCATTGTGCTGATGGCGGTGGTGTCAGTACGGTATGAATTCCTCTATGTTGATGTAGGGAAGAATGGCCGGATGTCCGATGGGGGATCCTTCATCCAGACGGAGTTTGCCCTCCGTCTCCAGAGTGACGACCTTGCATTGCCACCGGATGCAGGGAATCTTGAAGGACTCCCCTTTGTTTTCTTGGCTGATGAAGCCTTCGGACTCGGACGGCATCTTATGAGGCCATTTCCACAGAGGACCCTGACCCCAGAGAAGAGGGTGTTCAATTACCGGCTGGCCAGGGGCCGAAGAGTTGTCGAAAATGCCTTTGGCATAATGGCCAGCCGGTTCCGCCTTTTTATGACTTCAATACACTTGGCGGACTACAAAATAAACTATGTCGTATTATGCTGCTGTGTGCTACACAACTTTCTGAGCCAAAAATCAAATTCCTATATGGCCTCAGTTTTGCCAGAGGCTGGACTTTCCCCTGCAAATCCCCTGCCGGGCCTGGAATCTGCCCGTCCTGGCTTGCCCTCCCAAAATGCCCGTGAGGTTCGGGACAAATACATGGAGTATTTCACGGGTAGGGGGGCAATTCCTATGCCAGCCTATGTCTAAGGATCCCAATAAAAAGCTTGTTTAAACCTTTAATTATTTGTTCTTTCCTGTCTCCTAGTTTGTCTTTGTGCATTTGTAGTGCCAAGCGTATTTTACTTTAGTAAATAACAACCATTTCACTATGTAACCTTACAAAATAACCAAATAAGCTTAGAGGGTATTATAAAAAGAAGCTACACGTTATTTGTGGTCAAATATTTTACTCTGTGCACATTCTCACCATTTTTAGTTTTTTCTGGTTTTTTGGGTTGGCCTGGCCCCAACCCAGCAATTTTTTGCTTATGAAAATACAAAAATAACAGTTGCATTCCAAAAATTACAACATTGGATACCTCTGAGCAATCTGAGACATTCACTTACACAAACTATCTCTCTATGTGCCCGTCCTAATATGGGGTCCTGCCACCCCTTGCCCAGGCAAAAATTGAATATGCACACATTTGGGATTTTTTACATCTATGAAGTTTACAATCCTGATCCCTATTGTCAACATGTGCTATCTGCCATCAGGGGTGATCAATGGACGTGTTTTGGGGGTGCAACCCCTTCCTCAGTTCACCGACTTTAGATACGAGGAAGGGGTTGCACCCACAAAAGACGTACATGGATATCCCCTGATGGCAGATAGCACATGTTGACACACTGTGTGCAGATTCAATTTTTGGCTGGTTTGATTGTCAAAAAAATTCGAATAGTTGCAAAAACAAACATGTAAAAACAAATGTGTTTGGATGGCTTATTGAATTCTCCCCAAAACATTGAGAATGTCTTTAAATGTTTGTTCCATCACATGGATTCTTTGTTTAATAAGGTCCAGTTCCGTGCTACATTCCATCACTTGCTGGATGAGGCAGAGGGTACTGTCAGCAGAGAACCGTGTACTATCCTTCACAACATTTATATGCCCTAAAAACAAAAAACAAAAGGTATTATAACTCTGCAGGCCTACATCTCTTACCTGAAGCTGTGGTGACAGATACTGACCTGTTGTGGTGACCAGATCCACAACGTCATCCACCTCTCCTTCCTGCACTTCTCCTTCCTCCACCTCAACTTCCTGCACATCTTTCGGTTGTGGGTCTTTGGGAGTTTGGGGTTGCTTGGAAGTTGTGGGGTGCATGTGCTCCCTGGAGTGTCCTCCTCCCAGTCTTCTCTCCCCTATGAGAAGCAAACAAAAGGTCAATTTATCACACTGTAAATCTCAATGTTAAAATAAAAACAGGCTAAATTGATTGGAAGTGTGGTACAAGTGTGTGTTTGGGCGGAATTTAAAGAAGAATGCATTATTTATGACCAAGAATATGCTTAGTATTCACCTTTGGATGTAATTTATTTGACATGGAGGCACCACAAAAATTCTCGTATGCACCTGTGTGGGACACCCAAAAAAGGCGGGTCTGGTGGCCCACACTATAGTGCTCCAAAGTACAGATGTGGAAGCAGCTGCTGAGTGTCCTCTCCTTTACACTGATAAAAGTTTGCATTTTATTCTCTTTACAAACACATCATCTAGACGAAAAAATACGCCACAATTTTGGAGCAAAAATGGCAGATGTATAATTACTTTTGTGGCTCTAAAATAAGCCAAAACCGCGGATAGTGGCCGAACGAAGTGTCGGTAACGTAACGAACGATTACTGTGCCCAACCAAGTTCAAAATATTACATTTTGGAAGCGAGTCCAATATGAGAAACCAAAATAAAGAGCAACATGTCAGTTTAGAAAAAGATTAATATCAGAAAAGTCTACATTTTACTTACTTTTAGCGAGCATTCTCTTTATGCTCCTCAACTGCTCTGGCTCCCTCAGTTTGAGGTCTGACCACCTCTTTCTGAGCTGCTCATTTGAGCGTTTCACCCCGAAATTCGCCTTCAGACTCTTCACGACTTTAGTGAGGATTTTGGCCTTTCTTCTATTTGGTTTGCTATACGGCCCATGCTTGGCATCATAATCAGCCTTGAGCAAGATGTCCACCATCTCCGCCATCTCCGCCAAAGACATATTCGATGCCTTGAATCTCCTCCTTGATCGTGACGTTTCCTCGGTCTCCGGGCTTGTCTCCTCCTCGTTAGTTGCGGAATTATCAGACACCTGCTGTAACTCAGCCATATCTGTCTGCGCACCGAAAGAGAAGGGGCGGGGAAAAGATGTTAGTTAGAACGTCATGGGCGGGCGACGTGTGCGGAGCGACGTGTTCGTATTTTGACGCATGCGTGGTGTGTATATAGCAAACACACATGTGACTATAGTACGTTCGGTGTGCGGAGAGAGGAGTTCAAGTGACGGACGTGCGAACGAAGGTATGTGATTTTGTGACTTGTACAAATTGTTGGCCTATACTGTCTTGAGAATGTTGGAGGATATATATGGTGACTAGCATGTTAAGGAGGTTAGACTGTTTGCCTCACATTAGTTATATATAATTTATTTAACTTGCAGATACAATATGAATGTCTTTATAAGCGACAAGGATTTCCTGGCGGAATTTATTGACCGGGTAAGGGAGCTGCCCGCTCTGTGGGAGATGAAAAACCCCATCCACAAAAAAAGAGGGGTGAGAAAAGCAGCGCTGGAGAAGCTGCTCCCATTTGTGCATACCAAGGTGCCCACAGCCACAGCAAAACAAGTGGACACTAAAATTGGGAGCTTGAGAGGTACCTACAGGACTGAACGCTCTAAGGTGCTGGCTTCTCAGAGGTCAGGAGCAGCAGCAGATGATGTTTATGTCCCGATTTTGTGGTACTACAACAGGATGTCCTTCCTGGATGACCACATTGAGACAAGGCCATCACTCTCCACTCTTTCCCCCAGACTTCCCTGCAGCCAACCTGAGCCTTCTCTGGAGCAAGAGGAGGCAGCCATCCTGGATGATCCTGATTTGGCCATCTGGAGCCAGGTATAGTATTTTTCGAAAATGTATTGGGATAAACTTAATGTTTGACAAATATGTCAAGATGACAAACATAAACTATTTTGGATTGCACAAGTGAAATCAAGATCTGTAGACATTATTCTGCACTTAATTGGGTGCTAAATAGTCAATCTGATGTAGTGGTAAATTTAAAGCAAGGATTTATGGATTTACATTCTAATTGCTTCAATCAGGATTACAAAGTTTGATGCAAAGATTAAACCAACATATTAAACTATGTCCCTTTTTCATACACAGGATGAAATCAGCCAGGAGGAGGGTCTGGAAACTGTCAGGCAGGAGGAGGAAGGGCCCAGTGGCAGCCAGGAGGTGGCAGGGCCCAGTGGCAGCCAGGAGTTGGCAGGGCCCAGTGGCAGACAGGAGGTGGCAGGGCCCAGTGGCAGCCAGGAGGTGGCAGGGCCCAGTGGCAGACAGGAGGTGGCAGGGCCCAGTGGCAGACAGGAGGTGGCAGGGCAAAGGAGAAGCACCAGATCCCAGGTGCCTCCCATCCGGCTTCACAAAAGAGGCAGGAGGGACAGGAGCACGAGTGAGGCAGCAATGGCCCTTATTCCTGAGGCCCATGCCACCCTCCAGGAGCCCACATCCCCTGAAGAGGCCATTGCCGGCCTAGTGGAGGCTAAGTTCAAGGTGATGAGCATGGAGCAACGCCTCCTATGCGAGCCCCTGCTCATCACTAGTGATGAGCCGAACACCCCCGGGTTCGGTTCGCACCAGAACCCGCGAACGGACCGAAAGTTCGTACGAACATTAGAACCCTATTAAATACAATGGATGCGAACGTTCGAATTCTAAAGTGCTAATTATAACAACTATTATGCATGTTATTGTCCTAAAAAGGGTTTGGGAACCCGGGTTCTGCACCAGGGGACATGTATCAATGCAAAAAGAAGTTTTAAAAACGGTCGTTTTTCGGGAGCAGTCATTTTAATGATGCATAAAGTGAAAAAAAAAAGTCAAATATTCCTTTAAATATCGTACCTGGGGGGTGTCTAAAGTATGCCTGTGAAGTGCCACGTGTTTCCCGTGTTTAGAACTGTCCCTGCACAAAATGACACTTCTAAAGGAAAAAAAAGCCATTTAAAACTTCTTGCGGCTTTAATGTAATGTCTGGTCCCGGTAATATGGATGAAAATCTTTAAGAAAAATGGCATAGCTACCCCATGACCCCCCCCCCACCCCAGCCCATTACCAGCCCCTTTGGGCCTTGTATGGATATTAAGGGGAACCCTGCACATAAAATAAAAAAGGCCCTATATACTCTGAACAGCCGTATACAGGCGGTGCATACAAGACAGGGACTGTAGGTTTGTTCTTATGTAGAATGTGTTTGTAATTTTGAACAGGTACATTGTTGAACTGTAGCTCCAGCCCAAAAATCTATTTTTAAACTTTTTGGGAAACATAGGTAAGGGTTATCACCCCTGTAACATTTGTTTTGCTGTCTGTGCCCCTGTTCAGAACATTTCACCTCACTTTCCGTCCCAATGACAACTGTTTTTGAAATGTGGTGTTTTTCTTGAAACAAGGATTGCTGATAAAGCATCAGTACAGAGGAGACACCTTTCTCCCATATTTATTCTTACAGGAGAGAATTTTCCTTCCTAGGGGTAGATTTCCTCTCACTTCCTGTTGTCTTCTTTCGTTTGCAAGTAGGAGTCGTTTGTAAGTTGGATGTTTGAAAGTAGGGACCTGCCGTATATACTCTGCAGAAATAGGCCCCTTAGTTGTTGGTGTTGGCACAACACTGTAAGCACTCACAGTTACTCTTGGTTGGTGCTGGAACGCCCTGCTGTCAACTATTATATCAGGAATTTTAATTACATATAATTGTTGAACAGTGGTAGTAAAAATTGGGGCTTTGATGGTGGTGCTGGTGCCACAACACTGTAAGCCCTGACAGTTACTCTTGGTGGGTGCAGCAATGGGCCCTGCTGTGAATTATTAGATCAAGAATTGTAATTGCATGCCCCTGTTGAACAGGGGCTGAAAAATTGGGCTTTTCGTGGTGGTGGTGGTGGTGGTGGTGTTGCCACAACACTGTAAGCCCTCAGAGTTACTCTTGGTGGGTGCAGGAATGGGCCCTGCTGTGAATTATTAGATCAAGAATTGTAATTACATGCCCCTTTTGAACAGTGGCTGAAAAATTGGGCCTTTCGTGGTGGTGGTGGTGGTGGCGTTGCCACAACACTGTAAGCCCTCAGACTTACTCTTGGTGGGTGCAGGAATGGGCCCTGCTGTGAATTATTACATCAAGAATTGTAATTGCATGCCCCTGTTGAACAGGGGCTGAAAAATTGGGCCTTAGGCACTGGTGGCACAACACTACAACCCCTCACAGATACTGTACTTGGAGGACAGCAATGAGCCCTGTTGCAAAGTATTGCTTCAAAAATTGTAATGACACGCCCCTGTTAAACAGGGGCTGAAAAATTGGGCCTTAGGCACTGGTGGCACAACACTACAACCCCTCACAGATACTGTACTTGGAGCACAGCAATGAGCCCTATGGCAAATTATTGCTAAAAAAATTGTAAGTACACGCCCCTGTAAAACAGGGGCTGAAAAATTGGGCCTTAGCCACTGGTGGCGGCACCCATAAACAAAAATGATCTTCCAAGCTATCATCATCAATCGTATCATTGAGGACTCGGAGGAGGAGGATAGCCAGTCAACATAACAGCACAGGCACTCAGCATCAGCATCAGTCTTGAAGGGACGTGACATGTTAAAATCAATTAGTCTGTTATATCAGCATCAGGTGTGTGGTAGCTGGTGGTGATCCAAGACTGGTTCATCTTGATGAAAGTCAGTCGATCAACCGAGTCGGTGGACAGGCGCACCCTGTGATCCGTGACAAATCCTCCAGCAGCACTGAATGTGCGTTCCGAAAGAACGCTGGATGCAGGACAGGCCAGTAGCTCAATTGCATACTGTGCAAGCTCTGGCCAGTGATCCATCCTCAAGACCCAGTAAACCAGAGGATTTTCGGTGGGGAAGGTGTCCAAGTCTGACCTTGCCCCTAGATATTCCTGCACCATGTTTATCAGACGCTGGCGATGGTTGCTGGAACCAATCATACTTTGGGGCTGCGGACTAAAGAATTGTCTGAACGCATCGGTCAGACGGCCACCTTCCCCACCGCTCCTTCTTTGACTGGCCGAAGCCTCAGCAACTCGTTGTCCTGGACCAGGAGTTTGTAACCTCCCAGTCTCTGGGAACGCGTTGCACAGACCTTTCTGCAAGGCCTCCCGGAGTTGTCTCATCCTCTGCTCCCTCTGCGACGGTAACATAAGGTCCGCAACCTTACCCTTGTACCGTGGATCAAGGAGAGTGGCCAGCCAGTAATGGTCCCTCTCCTTGATCCGAAGAATACGAGGATCCTTCCGCAGACTTTGCAGGATCAGGGAGGCCATGCAGCGTAGGTTTGCTGAGGCATTCGCTCCGGAGTCCTCTGGGTCACTAAGGACGACATGATCCGCAGTCACCTCCTCCCAGCCACGTACAAGTCCACTGGTTTCTTGGGACTGTAAATCATCCCTAAAAGACTGCTGCTGATGATGCTGAGTGCCAGCCTCCACCTCCATGCTGACACAATCCTCCTCCTCCTCCTCCTCCTCCTCCTCCTCTTCCTCTTCCTGTGCGATGGGTGGGACAGAAGGAACACTGTCTGGGTAAAGGGGGCCTTGAGAGGCAAGGAAGTCCTCCTCTTCCTGCCTCTGTTCTGCCTCAAGTGCCCTGTCCATTATTCCACGCAGCGTGTGCTCCAACAGGTGGACAAGAGGTACAGTGTCACTGATGCATGCACTGTCACTGCTCACCATCCTCGTGGCCTCCTCAAATGGTGCCAGGACAGTGCATGCATCCCTGATCATGCCCCACTGGCGTGGAGAAAAAAAACCAAGCTCCCCTGACCCTGTCCTGGTGCCGTAGTCGCACAGGTACTCATTGATGGCCCTCTGCTGCGTGTGCAGCCGCTGCAGCATGGCCAACGTTGAGTTCCACCTGGTGGGCATGTCACATATAAGGCGGTTCTTGGGCAGGTTCAACTCCTTTTGCAGCTCAGCCAGGCGAGCACTGGCATTATAAGATCTGCGGAAATGCACACAGACTTTCCTGGCCTGCCTCAGGACATCCTGTAAGCCCGGGTACCTGCCCAAGAACCGCTGCACCACCAGGTTAAGGACGTGAGCCACACAGGGCACATGAGTCAGTTGTCCCTGTCGGAGGGCGGAGAGGAGGTTGGTGCCATTGTCGCAAACCACCATTCCTGGCTTAAGCTGGCGTGGCGTCAACCACCTCTCGGCCTGGCCCTGCAGAGCAGACAGGACCTCTGCCCCAGTGTGGCTTCTGTCCCCCAAACACACCAGCGCAAGCACGGCATGGCATCTTTTTGCCTGCGTACTTGCGTAGCCCCGTGAACGGCTACGGAGCACCGCTGGTTCATAGGACAAACCACAGGAAGAGGCCATGGAGGAAGAAGAAGAGGAGGGGGTGGAGGAGAGAGGTGTGTCACAACCAGTAGTAGCATTTTGGAGGCGTGGCGGTGGGACAACCTCCAACACTACTGCACCTTGTCCTGCATCCTTCCCAGCTGCCAAAAGAGTGACCCAATGGGCCGTGAAAGAAAGGTAACGTCCCTGTCCATGCCTGCTGGACCATGAGTCAGCGGTAATATGCACCTTACCGCTGACCGCCCTGTCCAGCGAGGCCAAGACATTGCCTTCCACATGCCGGTAGAGAGCCGGAATAGCCTTCCGTGAGAAAAAGTGGCGTTTGGGAACCTGCCACTGAGGAACCGCACATTGCACAAACTCACGGAAGGGGGCCGAGTCTACCAACTGAAAAGGCAGCAGTTGAAGCGCTAGCAATTTAGCCAAGCTAGCATTCAACCACTGGGCATGTGGATGGCTGGGAGTGAACTTCTTTCGACGGTCCAGCAGCTGGGGCAGGGAAATTTGCCTGCTAGAATCGGACGTCGGTGTACTGCTAGCAGAGTGGCCGCAAGTACTTGGCTGTGACACACCTAATTCTACACCTTCATTCCTCTCAGTGCATGTTTCAGAGAGGACTGAAGTTATAGTGGGGTTGGAGATCCCAGCTGATGCGGTGCAAGGAGAGGTCCGCTTTGTTCTTTGGTGTGGGTCTTTGAGGTAGGCTTGCCAACGAGCTGCATGGCAGGTCAACATATGTCTGGTCAGGCATGTGGTACCCAAGCGGCTGATGTTTTGGCCACGTGATATACGCTTGAGACATATGTTGCAAACAGCAGCTGTGCGATCTGATGCACTAGCCTCAAAAAAGGCCCACACCAAGGAACTTTTTGAATGACGGGCAGAGGCAGCGCCCTGCACAGGCGGAGCTCTGCGGTGTGATTCCGTCGGTGTACTGCCCTTACGCTGGCCACCAAAGGGCATCCTGTCTCGTTGGAGATGTGCCTCCTCCTCATTCTCCTCCTCCTCTCTCCTATTAGGCACCCACGTGGAGTCAGTGACCTCATCATCCCCTCCCTCCTCATCACTGGAGCCAATCTGGCAGTATGCTGCAGCTGCTGGAACATGACTGCCAGATTGGTGTCCTTCTTGAGCATCCCCTCTGTCTGCTCTCACCCTACTGCCTTCCTGTAGCTGGGTTTCATCATCAGACCCTTCGAAACGCTGGGCATCCTCCTGGAGCATGTACCCAACACTGTGCTCAAACAGTTCGGGGGACTCCTCAGGAGGAGGACATGGTGGGTCTAGGGAAGGAGTGACTGATGATGAGTCTGACATTGATACCAGGGAAGAGGACGCTTTGGCAGCTGCTTTGCCAGTACCCTGAGCCTGGGTGAGAGAGGATGAGGAGGAGGAGGAGGGCTTGGTCATCCACTCTACCAAGTCTTCGGCATGATGTGGCTCAACATGTCCAGCTGCGGAAAAGAAGGACAAGCGTGTCCCATGGCCATGTGCTGATGACAATGCACCGCGTCCACGACCAGCACTGTTGCCCCCCAGACACAGAGCCTGCTTGCCCTCTTTTATTGCCTCCTGACTGTCTGCCTCTCCTTGTTTGCCTTCCAGACATTCTAATAGATGGCCTGCAGGGAGATGGGAAAAAAGCAATAAGGGCTACCTTCAGGTGTCCTTCTCTGTCCCTTGAAACAAGGACTTGCACAGTGAAAGAAACTGACACTCTCCCTACCTACAGTTTTCTGTCCCTAGAAAAAATGTTTTTTTTAAGCACAATATAGCACAAGGAGAATTCACTCACTGTCCTTCCAGGTCCCTAGAAACAAGGACTTGCACAGTGAAAGAAACTGACACTCTCCCTACCTACAGTTTTCTGTCCCTAGAAAAAATGTTTTTTTTAAGCACAATATAGCACAAGGAGAATTCACTCACTGTCCTTCCAGGTCCCTAGAAACAAGGACTTGCACAGTGAAAGAAACTGACACTCTCCCTACCTACAGTTTTCTGTCCCTAGAAAAAATGTTTTTTTTAAGCACAATATAGCACAAGGAGAATTCACTCACTGTCCTTCCAGGTCCCTAGAAACAAGGACTTGCACAGTGAAAGAAACTGACACTCTCCCTACCTACAGTTTTCTGTCCCTAGAAAAAATGTTTTTTTTAAGCACAATATAGCACAAGGAGAATTCACTCACTGTCCTTCCAGGTCCCTAGAAACAAGGACTTGCACAGTGAAAGAAACTGACACTCTCCCTACCTACAGTTTTCTGTCCCTAGAAAAAATGTTTTTTTTAAGCACACTATAGCACAAGGAGAATTCACTCACTGTCCTTCCCAGTCCCTAGAAACAAGGACTTGCACAGTGAAAGAAACTGACACTCTCCCTACCTACAGTTTTCTGTCCCTAGAAAAAATGTTTTTTTTAAGCACACTATAGCACAAGGAGAATTCACTCACTGTCCTTCCCAGTCCCTAGAAACAAGGACTTGCACAAAGAAAGAAACTGACACTCTCCCTACCTACAGTTTTCTGTCCCTAGAAAAAATGGTTTTTTTAAGCACAATATAGCACAAGGAGAATTCACTCACTGTCCTTCCAGGTCCCTGGAAACAAGGACTTGCACAGTGAAAGAAACTGACACTCTCCCTACCTACAGTTTTCTGTCCCTAGAAAAAATTTTTTTTTTAAGCACACTATAGCACAAGGAGAATTCACTCACTGTCCTTCCAGGTCCCTGGAAACAAGGACTTGCACAGTGAAAGAAACTGACACTCTCCCTACCTAGAGTTTTCTGTCCCTAGAAAAAATGTTTTTTTTAAGCACACTATAGCACAAGGAGCATTCACTCACTGTCCTTCCAGGTCCCTGGAAACAAGGACTTGCACAGTGAAAGAAACTGACACTCTCCCTACCTACAGTTTTCTGTCCCTAGAAAAAATGTTTTTTTTAAGCACAATATAGCACAAGGAGAATTCACTCACTGTCCTTCCAGGTCCCTGGAAACAAGGACTTGCACAGTGAAAGAAACTGACACTCTCCCTACCTACAGTTTTCTGTCCCTAGAAAAAATGTTTTTTTTAAGCACAATATAGCACAAGGAGAATTCACTCACTGTCCTTCCAGGTCCCTGGAAACAAGGACTTGCACAGTGAAAGAAACTGACACTCTCCCTACCTACAGTTTTCTGTCCCTAGAAAAAATGTTTTTTTTAAGCACAATATAGCACAAGGAGAATTCACTCACTGTCCTTCCAGGTCCCTAGAAACAAGGACTTGCACAGTGAAAGAAACTGACACTCTCCCTACCTACAGTTTTCTGTCCCTAGAAAAAATGTTTTTTTTAAGCACAATATAGCACAAGGAGAATTCACTCACTGTCCTTCCAGGTCCCTGGAAACAAGGACTTGCACAGTGAAAGAAACTGACACTCTCCCTACCTACAGTTTTCTGTCCCTAGAAAAAATGTTTTTTTTAAGCACAATATAGCACAAGGAGAATTCACTCACTGTCCTTCCAGGTCCCTAGAAACAAGGACTTGCACAGTGAAAGAAACTGACACTCTCCCTACCTACAGTTTTCTGTCCCTAGAAAAAATGTTTTTTTTAAGCACACTATAGCACAAGGAGAATTCACTCACTGTCCTTCCCAGTCCCTAGAAACAAGGACTTGCACAGTGAAAGAAACTGACACTCTCCCTACCTACAGTTTTCTGTCCCTAGAAAAAATGTTTTTTTTAAGCACACTATAGCACAAGGAGAATTCACTCACTGTCCTTCCCAGTCCCTAGAAACAAGGACTTGCACAGTGAAAGAAACTGACACTCTCCCTACCTACAGTTTTCTGTCCCTAGAAAAAATGTTTTTTTTAAGCACAATATAGCACAAGGAGAATTCACTCACTGTCCTTCCAGGTCCCTGGAAACAAGGACTTGCACAGTGAAAGAAACTGACACTCTCCCTACCTACAGTTTTCTGTCCCTAGAAAAAATGTTTTTTTTAAGCACACTATAGCACAAGGAGAATTCACTCACTGTCCTTCCAGGTCCCTGGAAACAAGGACTTGCACAGTGAAAGAAACTGACACTCTCCCTACCTAGAGTTTTCTGTCCCTAGAAAAAATGTTTTTTTTAAGCACACTATAGCACAAGGAGCATTCACTCACTGTCCTTCCAGGTCCCTGGAAACAAGGACTTGCACAGTGAAAGAAACTGACACTCTCCCTACCTACAGTTTTCTGTCCCTAGAAAAAATGTTTTTTTTAAGCACAATATAGCACAAGGAGAATTCACTCACTGTCCTTCCAGGTCCCTGGAAACAAGGACTTGCACAGTGAAAGAAACTGACACTCTCCCTACCTACAGTTTTCTGTCCCTAGAAAAAATGTTTTTTTTAACCACAATATAGCACAAGGAGAATTCACTCACTGTCCTTCCAGGTCCCTGGAAACAAGGACTTGCACAGTGAAAGAAACTGACACTCTCCCTACCTACAGTTTTCTGTCCCTAGAAAAAATGTTTTTTTTAAGCACAATATAGCACAAGGAGAATTCACTCACTGTCCTTCCAGGTCCCTAGAAACAAGGACTTGCACAGTGAAAGAAACTGACACTCTCCCTACCTACAGTTTTCTGTCCCTAGAAAAAATGTTTTTTTTAAGCACAATATAGCACAAGGAGAATTCACTCACTGTCCTTCCAGGTCCCTGGAAACAAGGACTTGCACAGTGAAAGAAACTGACACTCTCCCTACCTACAGTTTTCTGTCCCTAGAAAAAATGTTTTTTTTAAGCACAATATAGCACAAGGAGAATTCACTCACTGTCCTTCCAGGTCCCTAGAAACAAGGACTTGCACAGTGAAAGAAACTGACACTCTCCCTACCTACAGTTTTCTGTCCCTAGAAAAAAAGTTTTTTTTAAGCACACTATAGCACAAGCACAAAACACACTGACACTCTCCCTACCTATCCTTCTCTTTCCCTAAACTAAAGGAATCCAGGTTAAGCAAGAAAGAAATAAAAGTCACTGTCCCTGCCTATGCTGCTCTATCCCTGCTCCGGAACACACTACACTAGGCCGCCGTGCTGGCGGCCTTTTATAGTGTGGGGCGTGTACTAAACACCCTCAGCAATAATTGGCCACAGGCATCCTGCCTGTGGCCAATCATTGCTCTCCTCGCTGCCGGCGCTGTGATTGGCCAAGCATGCGGGGTCACAGTGCATGCTTGGCCAATCACAGCGCCTGGATGACACTGCGATGGCGTAGTGCATTGTGGGCCGTTCGCGTCACTCGAATTTGGCGCGAACGGCCCAAATCGTTCGATCTTCGTCGAACGATCGAACAGCCGATGTTCGAGTCGAACGTATGTTCGACTCGAACACGAAGCTCATCCCTACTCATCACCTTGCTCAACAAGGGGGTGATGGAGAAAATTACCCCCAATACCGCCATATGTGAGGTGGCACAACTGACCCAACCTCAACCTCCACCTCCCCTTCTTCTTCTGCCCCACCCCCTTCTGCTACACCTCCCCCTTCTTCTTCTGCCCCACCCCCTTCTGCTACACCTCCCCCTTCTTCTTCTGCCCCACCCCCTTCTGCTACACCTCCACCTTCTTCTTCTGCCCCACCCCCTTCTGCTACACCTCCCCCTTCTACTTCTGCCCCACCCCCTTCTGCTACACCTCCCCCTTCTTCTTCTGCCCCACCCCCTTCTGCTACACCTCCACCTTCTTCTTCTGCCCCATCCCCTTCTGCTACACATCCCCCTTCTTCTTCTGCCCCACCCCCTTCTGCTACACCTCCACCTTCTTCTTCTGCCCCACCCCCTTCTGCTACACCTCCACCTTCTTCTTCTGCCACACCCCCTTCTGCTACATCTCCTCCTCCTCCTCCTGACAGGAGTACCCCTCCAGTGGGCCAGCCTCCAGCCAAACGAAGAAGGAAGGCTGCAGGGAAGGCTTCAGGGAAGATTGCAGGGAAGGTTGCCAGGAAGAAGAGGAAATGATGGCCTTGCTTCATTGTGGTCGGACAGAAGGCAGCCTGTTGTAGTACCACAGACTTGGGACATATACAGTATCTCACCTGCTGCTGTTCCTGACCTCTGGGAGGCCAGCATCAGATTGTGTTCAGAAATGTTGGCCTTCTCAAGCTCCCAATTTTAGTGTCCACACAGGGTTGCTGTGTGCTCTGGGGTCCCTGCAGGGCCGGCCCTACCATGGGACCCGATGGTACCACGGACCCAGGCGGCACTTTCAGGGGAGCGGCAAATCAGTGTTCAAACTGCTGCCTAAAAATCTCTCTGTGTTTTGAGCCAAGCTCAGCAATGGGCAGCGGCGGGTGTCCTGTGATTGGCCGAGCAGGTTATGTGGGAGGGACGGACAGCAGACATGAGGCTTGTGATTCGCCTGGAGGAGCGGAGGAGCTGGACTGTGGGTAATCGCGCCAGCCCTGCATGCTCCCCGAGTCCTAACTAGCCCTGTGTCACAGGAGACCTGAGGTCTGTCTCTCATCTCCCTGTCAGCTGCCCGCGGCCCCCCCTCTCTCTATCAGCCGCCCCCCCCCCTCCTGAGGTCTGTCTCTCATCTCCCTGTCAGCTGCCCGCGGCCCCCCCTCTCTCTATCAGCCGCCCCCCCCCCCTCCTGAGGTCTGTCTCTCATCTCCCTGTCAGCTGCCCGCAGCCCCCCCTCTCTCTATCAGCCCCCCCTCCTTAGGTCTGTCTCTCTCATCTCCCTGTCAGCTGCCCGCGGCCCCCCCCTCTCTCTATCAGCCGCCCCCCCCCTCCTGAGGTCTGTCTCATCTCCCTGTCAGCTGCCCGTGGCCCCCCTCTCTCTATCAGCCGCCCCCCCCTCCTGAGGTCTGTCTCTCTCATCTCCCTGTCAGCTGCCCGCGGCCCCCCCCTCTCTCTATCAGCCGCCCCCCCTCCTTAGGTCTGTCTCTCATCTCCCTGTCAGCTGCCCGCGGCCCCCCTCTCTCTATCAGCCGCCCCCCCTCCTTAGGTCTGTCTCTCATCTCCCTGTCAGCTGCCAGCGGCCCCCCCTCTCTCTATCAGCTGCCCCCCCTCCTGAGGTCTGTCTCTCTCATCTCCCTGTCAGCTGCCCGCGGCCCCCCCTCTCTCTATCAGCCGCCCCCCCTCCTGAGGTCTGTCTCTCTCATCTCCCTGTCAGCTGCCCGCGGCCCCCCCTCTATCAGCCGCCCCCCCTCCTGAGGTCTGTCTCTCTCATCTCCCTGTCAGCTGCCAGCGGCCCCCCCTCTCTCTATCAGCTGCCCCCCCTCCTGAGGTCTGTCTCTCTCATCTCCCTGTCAGCTGCCCGCGGCCCCCCTCTCTATCAGCCGCCCCCCCTCCTGAGGTCTGTCTCTCTCATCTCCCTGTCAGCTGCCCGCGGCCCCCCCTCTCTCTATCAGCCGCCCCCCCTCCTGAGGTCTGTCTCTCTCATCTCCCTGTCAGCTGCCCGCGGCCCCCCCCTCTATCAGCCGCCCCCCCTCCTGAGGTCTGTCTCTCTCATCTCCCTGTCAGCTGCCAGCGGCCCCCCCTCTCTCTATCAGCTGCCCCCCCTCCTGAGGTCTGTCTCTCTCATCTCCCTGTCAGCTGCCCGCGGCCCCCCCTCTCTATCAGCCGCCCCCCCTCCTGAGGTCTGTCTCTCTCATCTCCCTGTCAGCTGCCAGCGGCCCCCCCTCTCTCTATCAGCCGCCCCCCTCTTCCTCTCTATCAGCCCCCCTCTTCCTCTCTATCAGCCGCCCCCCTCCTCCTCTCTGTCAGACCCCCCTCCTCCTCTCTGTCAGACCCCCCTCCTCCTCTCTGTGAGACCCCCCTCCTCCTCTCTGTCAGACCCCCCTCCTCCTCTCTGTCAGACCCCCTCCTCCTCTCTGTCAGACGTGTGGCAGGTGACGTCATGGCAAGGGACAATCCGCTACGTGTGGCAGGTGATGTCGTGGCAAGTGACAATCTGCAATGTGTGGCATCGTGGCAAGTGACCAGCCGCAATTTGTGGCAGATGGCATTGTGGCAAGTGACAATTCGCAACGAGTGACAATCTGCATCTGGTGGCAGGTGACGCGGGAAGTGACACACTCGGGGCTCCCACTTATTCTGCATTATGGTGAGTTGAACTATTTTATTTTATATAACAATAGAAATAATGCACTTCAATCATTTTTTTCCGATTCGGCACGGCATCGATTTAACTGACAATTGCGCGGTCGTGTGACGTTGTACCTAAACAAATAGAGCTTTCTTTTGGTGGTATTTGATAACTTATGCGGTTTTTATTTTTTGTGCTATAAACAAAAATAGCGACAACTTTGAAAATTGTTTTTATTTTAACTTTTGCTATAATAAACATCCAAAAAAATAAAAATTTCTTCATCAGTTTAGGTCGATATGTATTCTTCTACATATGTTTGGTAAAAAAAAAAAATGCAATAAGTGTATATTGATTAGTTTGCACAAAAGTTATTGCGTCTACCAAATAGAGGATAGATTTATGGCATTTTTATTATTATTATATATTTTTTTACTAGTAATGGCGGTGATCTGCGATTTTTAGCGAAACTGTGACATTGCGGTGGACAGATTGGACACTTGACACAGTTTTGGGACCAGTGACATTTATACAGCGATCTGTGCTATAAAAATGCACTGATTACTGTGTAAATGTCACTGTCAGGAAAGGGGTTAAATGTGTTCCCTGGGAGGTGTTTCTAACTGGGGGGATGGGGACTGACTGGAGGAGGAGAGAGATCTCTGTTCCTAATCACTAGGAACAGCAGATCTGTCTCTCCTCCCCTGTCAGAATGGGGATCTGTCTGTTTACATTGACAGATCCCCGTTCTGGCTCTATGGAGCGATCGCGGGTGGCCAGCTGACATCTCGGCCAACGGCCACGCACAGGTCCTTTTATACTCCTATATACATGTATAGAGCCATGACAGGTCCATTTTGGTTATCATGATATAAAATAATGAATATGGGGGCATTTTGGTGGGCGTGATTTTTCTTTTGGGGGGGGGGGCAGCATTTCATTCTTGGTACCAGGCAGCACAATGTCTTGGGCCGGCACTGGGTCCCTGGGATGCACAAATGGCAGCAGGTTCTCCAGCGCTGCCTTCTCTTTATTTTATTTTTAAACATGAATAAATGTGATTTTTGTTTACGTTCATACTTGACTATGTGTATTTGTAAAAATTAAAAATCTAGCTTTGGAGTAAGCAGAGACATTTGACTGTCAAAAAAAGGGACAGATAACAACCCCCCAAAAGAATAACTAAATCTGATTATCAAAAAAACATGGTGGGAAATTTAACTAATATAGAGTCCAAAATTAAATGGGAGATCACTACCAAAACATTGCGAAATTATAATTAACATCATTTTTAAAAATCTAACCATTTAAATTATTCCTAAAAACTTGCACGATATAATACACATAAATCTTATAAAGAGCAGCATGAAAAAGGTTAAAAAATAAGTCATAACTCTGTGTGAATATCAGCAGCAAAAGAAGGTCTCTCGTTTTGATTAATGTAACATTCTAACGAAGATTTCAATGCAGAACATTTAAACGATGCAATATTTTTGAGCGTGACGAATGTGCTCTCTCCATTACGAAGGCTTGTTTTACCAGAAGATGCGCTCCCGTCTCATAGTTGCTTGTGAGCATGCGCGCTTTTGGAAGAGTCGTAAAAGCATACACACGAACCATTTTCTCGTCACAAAACAGCCCGACGAGAAACACGACGAGGAAATCTGGAATCCTGACGAGAAAATAGAGAGCAGGTTCTCTATTTTCTCGTCGAGATTCTCGGCAAATTTCTCGTCGTAAAACCATACACACAAACGTTTTTCTCGACAAAAAAACGCTCGCGGCACTTTTCTTGACGGTTTTGGACGAGAAACTCGGTCGTGTGTACGAGGCTTGAGGCTAATTTAATGCAGAGAAGGCACCAAGTGATTTTACTTACCTCCTTAATCAGCCACAGAGCATGTGTACTTAATATGTATTCAGTTTTAAAGGGATGAGGTGGCAACCCTAGAAGAAATTGTGACCCACCATTAGTTTTAGTGGGAGGAAGAGTGCCCCATTATTGGTGTCAGTGGTTGGAAGTGTGCCCCAGCATTATTATTAGTGGGAGAAATAGTGCTGTATCATTGGTATTAGTGGGAGGAATAGTGCCCCATCGTTGATGTCATTGGGAGGAATGGTGCCCCATCGTTGATGTCATTGGAAGGAATGGTGCCCCATCATTGGTGTCAGCGAAAGTAATAGTGCCACTGGCCTAAACTGATGTTACAGTTTTGGATAAATATAATCCCCACTTTTGGGGTCCGTGGTGTGGTGAGTGAATTGTCGAATCCTTTGTTGGAGAAATTATATCTTCTTGACAGTGTCTGGGTTCAAAAGCTAGCAATAATTTATTATAAGTGGGTATACTGCCACTTGATACTCCGCATGGATGATGGGCCAGCAGTAGAGTGAGCAGATCAGGAATATAAAGATCAGTCACCAGTTCCTGGGCAGATCAGCCAGTACTTTTCATTAAAATGTCTTTATTTTCATATTGAGTGTTTGGTTCTTTTTCTTTCATTTACACTATATTGTCAAAAGTATTGGGACACATGCCTTTACACGCACATGAACTTTAATAGCATCCCAGTCTTAGGCCCCTTTAACACTTATACGACTTGTCCCACGATTTGTGATGGCAAAGTAGCATGACAAGTCGTTTCCCATGATTTCCAATGACAACCATTCATATTAGTATGACTTCAAGTCGTTCCGACTTCAATGTAGTCTCTGCACTACTTTGGTCTGATTTTGATGCCACTTACACAGGCATTCCCTGAAATCGCGGCCGCAAATCGTAGCAAACTCGCGGTAAAACCGTGTGACTTTGAAGTCGCAGTAGTGTGAAAGGGGTCTTAGTCCGTAGGGTTCAATACTGAGTTGGCCCACCCTTTGCAGCTATAACAGCTTCAACTCTTCTGGGAAGGCTGTCCACAAGGTTTAGGAGTATGTCTATGGGAATGTATAACCATTCTTCCAGAAGTGCATTTGTAAGGTCAGGCACTGATGTTGGTCGAGAAGGCCTGGCTCACAGTCTCTGCTCTAATTCATCCCAAATATGTTCTATCGGGTTGAGGTCAGGACTCTGTGCAGTACAGTCAAGTTCCTCCACCCCAAACTCCGTCATTCATGTCTTTATGGACCTTGCTTTGTGAACTGGTCCAAATCATTTGATGGAGGGGAGGTTATGGTGTGGGATTGTTTTTCAGAGGTTAGGCTCGGCCCCTTAGTTCCAGTGAAGGGAACTCTTAGGGCATCAGCATACCAAGACATTTTGTACGATTTTATGAAGGGGATGGCCCCTTCCTGTTCCAACATGACTGCGCACCAGTGCACAAAGCAACATCGGTGCCTGACTTCACAAATGCGCTTCTGGAAGAATGGTCAAACATTCCCATAGACACTCTCCTAAACTTTGTGGACAGTCTTTCTAGAAGAGTTGAAGCTGTTATAGCTGCAAAGGGTTGGCCAACTCAATATTAAACCCTACGGACTAAGACTGGGATGCTATTAAAGCAGTGGTTCTCAACCTCACTAGTGCCGTGACCCCTTGATAAAATTTCCCAAGATGTGGGGACCCCTAACAGTAAAATTTTTGTAGCGTGGGTTGTCAGCACCCAAGGCAAGACAAGTAACTTTCGCCCCTAACCCACGGACATTTAGCGTTCCCTGAGTCCCTTCCACTCGTACAGTATTAAAACCCCTTATGGTACATTGTTTTTTCTCTTATTCTTTCTCTCCCTTTTTCTTTGTTCCTCCCCCTCTTTTCCTCTCCCTTCCATGTATTCTCTATTTTTTGTTTCGTTCTGTTACTCCTTGGTGGGGGGAATGGGATCAGTGGCAGTGCTGGGGGGAAGTTCTGATCGGCCAACTTAGGTGCTCTTGATGAAGGTCATCTGCTGATCTGAGAACTGTAGTGGGAACTTTTAATGGCAACTCGAATCACAGGTTGTGTTACTCACTGTGTCTCTGGCTTCATTGTGTCTCCAGCTCTGTGGTGTCTCGCAGCAGTGACACCTATGCCAAAATCAGGAGATAGAGTCTCCTCCAGCCCCTCCCACTTCACATTCCTCACCAGTCAGCTGACCTCTAGTCTCTGCCCCCCAGCCATACCGTGAACTGAATGGGTGGCTGCGAAGAGACCGAGTGGGCAGTCGCAGGCTTCAGGAATAGCCCAGCTGGGCGGCAGTGAAAAGGCTGGGAGAGCGGTGCGGGCTTCAGAAACAGACCAGGATTCGGTGACCCTGGCAAATCATCATTCGACCCCCACGTTGAGAACCACTGCATTAAAGTTTATGTGCGTGTACAGGCAGGTGTCCCAATACTTTTGACAATATAGTGTACCTTACCATCATCTTCATCATCACCAGCTTCATAATAACTGGTGTTTTGCATACATCTTAACCACTGTCCTACCAATAATCCTCCTCATGTCATCATCCAAACTTTTTTGGACGGTTGATACTTATTAAGACTATTTGGGTGTCTTCTTAACAGATAATGATTATTGGGTTGGGGTTATTGTTTTTTTGCCATAAAAGGCAGGTGCATGGCTACTTAAAGGGTTTGATTTACTTAAAGTGGAGCTCCACCCTAAAGTGAAACTTCTGCTCATCGGAACCCTCCCCCCCTCCGGTGTCATATTTGGTATCTTTCAGGGGGGAGGGGGGTGCAGACACCTGTCTAAGACAGGTATTTGCACCCACTTCCGGGAGTCCTCTCTGCGGGTAGTAAGTCACTTCCTGCAGAATACCCGTTGTGTTCTGGGAGACACTCGGCTCCCAGAACACAACAGGGACCAGTGAGAACGGCGCAGCGCGACTCGCGCATGCGCCATAGGGAACCGGGCAGTGAAGCCGCAAGGCTTCACTTCCTGGTTCCCTCACCGAGGATGGCTGTGGGGGCAGCAGAGTGACGAGCGATTGCTCGTCTTCTGCTGCGAACGTCGCTGGACTCCAGGACAGATAAGTGTCCTAATATTAAAAGTCAGCAGCTGCAGTATTTGTAGCTGCTGGCTTTTAACGTTTTTTGTTTCAGGGGAGCTCCGCTTTGAACTGGAGAGTGCTAAATTTGGTTCAGCTCTGCATAAAAACCAATCAGCTTCCAGGTTTTTTTTGTTTGTCAAAGCTTAATTGAACAAGCTGAAGTTAGAAGCCAATTTGCTACTATGCACAGCTGCACCAGATTTTGCAGCTGTATCTAAAGTAAAATGATTAAAAAATGTGTTTTAGATCAAGTAAAAAAAATATTCTTATTGCGGTTTGTGCCCCTTCCATGGAGATTCACCCTCTCTAATTGTCCTGTCGTCCATTTTTTCCAGGCAGTGAAAGTGAGGGAAACATCCAGTCATCACCACAACAGGAATAGAATTTTCCAGTGTGGACATCTGTTCCACTAACAACTATCTGAAAATGCATTTCCCCCCAATTTGGAGATATGTCTTCCCACTTCCAATTGGGTCTACAAGACAGAACATGAAGGTAAATCTCTCCAATGGGACACAAATAGCAAAATGTTGATCAGATAGAATGGAATACCCAGCTATGGGATGTCATATGCCTGAAGACCTCACCATACTAATGCCTCGTTTCCACTGAGCGGATCGGGTCGGTACAGTTTGGAATGGTTAGAATAGTCCGGTCTATTCTGTTGAGCGTTTCCACTGTAAGTCGGACCGTCAGGGGCCATACAGGGTTTAGAAAAAAATGCCTAGCGTGTCTGCCAATCAGTGGAATGTATTGTAGCTTCGCCCTAACCGAACCGTACCATTTTCTATGGCCCCACTTCTGAAGCAGGACCCAGAATGGTGTGGTATGGTTCGGTTGTATGGGCCGCTTTCATAATGGAAACACCCAAAATAGC
The DNA here is from genome assembly GCA_029206835.1 of Rana muscosa. Classification (NCBI taxonomy): domain Eukaryota; kingdom Metazoa; phylum Chordata; class Amphibia; order Anura; family Ranidae; genus Rana; species Rana muscosa. The sequence continues at coordinate 65,433,443 of CM055120.1, forward strand.
GTACTGTACCGAACCGATACGCTCAGTGGAAACGAGGCATTAATGTCTTCTGTATGATCTGGAACTTTTGAGCCAAATTAGAAAGACTTGGCCTAATATAGGTCTGGAATCTTTTATAATACTTTGGGATGTGTAACTGACCCTTTCACCCAAGCCACAGCCTATGTCTTCTATTAAGAACCCCTAACTCTTGGCAGGCTTGCAACAGTGGAAATTAAAATGATCCTCTGGTCAGGGTGACAAGTTATGGGCTTATAACTTTAACCACTCTTTAACTTTGGCCTGGTCAAGCTTTTATATAAATTTTCTTTGCCTACAAGAGAAGATTAGCCATTACAAGTCCATGAGACTGACGTGTTTGTAAAGCTAGAGGAAAGTGCTGAGACAGCCGGGAAGTTACCAAAGTTATTATTAACAGATGTATTGAGTATCTAAGCAAAACATTGACTATAGACTAGACATTGTATTAACCTGAACTTCTGCCCATGGAAATAAATAATCTTGTAATGGCAGCCAAACAGCTCAGTACACATATTAACATACCTCCCAACTTTAAAAAAAGCATTTGGGTGGACTGGGGTTCCCAACTGCAAAGTTGTTGGGGGGGGGGAGAGAAAGAGAAGTTGTGGAGTGGTGGGAAAGTGGTGGGAAAAGTTGTTGAGGGGGGGGGGGAGAGGAAGTTCCCGTCTACAAAGTTGTTGAGTGGGGGGGGGCGCGGGACGGAAATAGTAGGTGTTTTTACCTTTACATTAGTGAGGATTAGCGGAGGGGGGGGTCGCGGTCTGCCGCCAAAGGCCCGGCAGTGCAGTTATAAGGGGGGCCGCAGTGTGAAATCTTCCTACCTCCTTCTTCTCCTGGCTGCCTCACCTTCCTCTCTTCCTGTGCGGGAATATGAGCTCGATCGCGGGAATGCAGGAAGTAAGTGGCAGTGCGGGAAAGTCCCGCAAAATCCGTGCAGGTATGGAGGTATGCATTAAGCACTTACCGTTTTACTGCTGTGCATACTGTATGATTTTGTGGTCCACTTACACCTGCTGTGTTGTAACTGCACAGTGTAAGGTTTCAACAACTGTTCTCAGTTCTACATATTAGAGATGAACGAAACTGAAAGTTTTAGTGGTATAAAATGCATAGGTGTCAATGCAGGAGAGGGAAATTAAAGTAGATGTAAACCCTCCATACACCAAGTGAAGTGAACAGCCTCAGATGATACACAGGGATGAACCAAATCTCCCTACATAGGTTTTACATGTATATCTGCTGTCTTCACATTTATATACTGTTTAGAATGTTCAGATCTTGTTAGGAGATTTTCTCTTCCTGTTTAAACACAGAGTGTGATGTCTGGGCATACAGCCAAGATAGCTAAAATTGCTGATTGGAGCAAAGGCACACACCCCCTCTCCACATAGGCAGAGACTCTCAGAGGTGTTTTGTAACAGGGCCAGCTGCCTGCTAATCTATTTTAGCAACCCCCTGGACAGAAATTTCAGGCTGCTTTTATCTGTGTGTCTGAGAATTTGTCAGGAGTTATCAGGCTGATAACAGAGGAACGGGTTCAGGAGAGAGCTATGGGACTTAGCTCTTTGAAGAGAGATAACAAAAACACTGCAGATACAGTGAGGAGAACAAGTATTTGATACACTGACAATTGTGCAGGTTTTCCTACTTACAAAGCATGTAGGAGGTCTGTGAGAGGCGGAATCTAAAACAAAAATCTAGAAAATCACATTGTATGATTCTTAAGTAATTAATTTGCATTTTATTGCATGACATAAGTATTTGATACATCAGAAAAGCAGAACTTAATATTTGGTACAGAAACCTTTGTTTGCAATTACAGAGATCATACGTTTCCTGTAGTTCTTGACCAGGTTTGCACACGCTGCAGCAGGAATTTTGGCCCACTCCTCCATACAGATCTCCAGATCCTTCAGGTTTCGGGGCTGTCGCTGGGCAATACGGACTTTCAGCTCCCTCCAAAGATTTTCTATTGGGTTCAGGTCTGGAGACTGGCTAGGCCACTCCAGGACCTTGAGATGCTTCTTATGGAGCCACTCCTTAGTTGCCCTGGCTGTGTGTTTCGGGTCGTAGTCATGCTGGAAGACCCAGCCACGACCCATCTTTAATGCTCCTACCGAGGGAAGGAGGTTGTTGGCCAAGATCTTGCGATACATGGCCCCATCCATCCTCCCCTCAATAGAGTGCAGTCGTCCTGTCCCCTTTGCAGAAAAGCATCCGCAAAGAATTATGTTTCCACCTCCATGCTTCACGGTTGGGATTGTACTCATCCTTCTTCTTCCGCCAAACACGGCGAGTGGAGTTTAGACCAAAAAGCTCAATTTTTGTCTAATCAGACCACATGACCTTCTCCCATTCCTCCTCTGGATCATCCAGATGGTCATTGGCAAACTTCAGACGGGCCTGGACATGCGCTGGCTTGAGCAGGGGGACCTTGTGTGCGCTGCAGGATTTTAATCCATGACGGCGTAGTGTGTTACTAATGGTTTTCTTTCAGACAGTGGTCCCAGCTCTCTTCGGGTCATTGACCAGGTCCTGCCATGTAGTTCTGGGCTGATCCCTCACCTTCCTCATGATCATTGATGCCCCACGAGGTGAGATCTTGCATGGGGTCCCAGACCGAGGGAGATTGACAGTCATCTTAAACTTCTGCCATTTTCTAATAATTGCGCCAACAGTTGTTGTCTTCTCACCAAGCTGCTTGCCTATTGTCCTGTAGCCCATCCCAGCCTTGTGCAGGTCTACAATTTTATCCCTGATGTCCTTACACAGCTATCTAGTCTTGGCCATTGTGGAGAGGTTGGAGTCTGTTTGATTGAGTGTGAGGACAGGTGTCGTTTATACAGGTAACGAGTTCAGACAGGTGCAGGAAATGAGTGGAGAAAAGGAGAGCTTCTTAAAGAAAAAATAACAAGTCTGTGAGAGCCGGAATTCTTACTGGTTGGTAGGTGATCAAATACTTATGTCATGCAATAAAATGCAAAGTAATTATTTAAAAATCATACAATGTGATTTTCTGGATTTTTGTTTTAGATTCCGTCTCTCACAGTTGAAGAGTACCTATCATAAAAATGACAGACCTCTACATGCTTTGTAAGTAGGAAAACCTGCAAAATCGGCAGTGTATCAAATACTTGTTCTCCCCACTGTATGTGTGCCCAGCTCAAAATTTCATGAATTGGGTTTACATCCACTTTAAAGCGGAGGTTCCGCGGCAAATAATTTTTTTGTTTTTGGTTGCATTCAATGTATTTTTATATCACCAATTAGTACTCACGTGTTTGGTGACTTCAAACCTCTCCTGTCTGTTTTCGGGCAAAAGATGAACTTTTAAAATCAGCTATAGAAATTTTCCATTTTGCTTGTGGGCATTGTGAAGCCCACAAGCACTGACTTCCTGGAAGCGGTGGACGGTGTTCTGCAGAAAAAGTTCCCCGGCGGATAAGGTTCCCTCCCCTGTACTGCGCATGTGCGGCACGAACCTCAACGGAGTTTCCGAAAGTAGCCGAACATGTAGAGCTGCGAGTTAGCTCTACACGGCGCCTGCGCAATGCCTAAGAGCCGTGTAGAGCTGACTGCGCAGGCGCCGTGTAGAGCCGACTCACAGCTCTACATGTTCGGCTACTTTCGGAAACTCCGTTGAGGTTCGTGCCGCGCATGCGCAGTACAGGGGGGGGGGAACCTTATCCGCCGGGGAACTTTTTCTGCAGGACATGCGAACTCCCAGATTACATTGCGGGAAGATAGAAACGCCTACTCCCGCGGGAGTGAGTACCCGGAAGCCGAAATTGACATAGCCATAATACGGTATGTACAAAAGAAAAAAAAAAAAGATGTGGCTACTGGACATGTTAGTAGTGTAAGGAGTGTGCTCGTATATAGATGTTATTTTGGGTGACACTCCGCTTTAAGGTGGGTTTTAGAAAAATGGGTGAACTCAGCTTTAAAGAAAAGATAAGACAGCTACATGCTTAAAATAACAGCTTTTTAAAACATTAACTCACAGCAATAAAATGTTATGCATCATACTGATCATGTCAACATTTATATACATGTAAAATAAACATTAAAAGAATAACGGATTATAATTCATGACTGTAGTTAGTGGCTGAGGTTAGAAGCGAGTAACAAACAGTGGCGCATACATGTGGCAGTAAAATAGAGAGACTTTGATGTGAACAGTAACAGAGGCCACAACATTTTTCTTTTTTTAAATGGAGTTATTGCCCTCCTATACCTTCAGGCCCTGGCAGGGCCCACCGGCACATCTGAGAACACACCACACATTTACGATTTACCACCCATGTGAAAAGACAGGGAATATTTTGGTTTTCCCTGTGTAGTGCCTATACCCCTCACTCTCCCTCTTGGTTTCTTCTCGTTTGAGCGTCTGCTGTCTAGTGGTACCTGGGAGACGAGAGTACAGGAACACTACGCCAAACTCTCCCCTCGTATGTGTATGAGGGTTGAGCAAAGTTAGTTGAATTACCTCCGGGTCTGTTCACTGCATACGAAGCCTCAGTTGTTCCATGGAGATGTGTCTGCCAATAATAGAGCCCCACACCAATCAAAAGTCCAACACTCTTATTTTTGTGCTTTCAGGTTGAACACAATCAGTTGAACTTTTAGTAACAGACAAACAGGGGTGTGGATACAAGTAGGCCCAGGCACAAATGAACTCTCCTATCCCTTTGCTAGCGAATAGGCCTGGCGCATGGTCCCTGCCACCGACCGTGAGTTTTGGTCGCTGCCACAGACCGAGTGAACTGTTGAGGCCCCTGCCACAGGCCTAATAGCAGGTCCCTGCCACTGACCTGAGTTGAATAGTTGGACCGCTGCCACCGGTCACAGAACGTGAACTACCTTCCTCTCTGAACTTGGCCCCTGTTCGGGAAAGATGCCTCACTTTGCCTCACTGTGTCCATGTGCATTCCTCACTGTGCCCATTGCCCATGCCTAGACTGACGTTTAACATGGGAGTCTATAGAAGGGGTGCCCGGTTTTGAAGAATCAGTGCTCCCCGGCCGTAGGTCTCCCAGACAAAAAAAACAAAAAAACTTTGCACACTTGTAGAGGAGAAATGGAGCTATATGTGTGCCAAGTTCCGGGTCCAGGGGACCTACGACCGGCCAGTACCGGGTCCCCAGAATCAACAGTGAAATGACTGTTTAATATGGGAGTCTATGGAAGGGGTGCCCGGCTTTGAAAAATTGGTGCTCCCCGGCCGTAGGTCTTCCGGACAACAAAAACTTTGCACACTTGTAGAGGAAGAGTGGGGCTACATGTGTGCCGGGTCCCCAAAGTAGGAGATCAGGCGCAAAAAGGTGACTCGAGTATAAGCCGAGGGGGCATTTTCAGCACACAAAAAAATGTGCTGAAAAACTCGGCTTATACTCGAGTATATACGGTATACCAGACCTGATAATCAGACTCCTGTGATGTGGTCTAATTCAGCCATTACCAACCATGGAACCCTAGGGTTCTCCAGAGGTTGCTAGGGGTTCTTTGAAAGTAAACAAAAACATATGGCAACACGTTTTATTTTTAAGGTATATTCACCCAATTTACCACTCACCTACATGGTGTTGTCACTAGCATCAACTGAACACAATACGGACACCCAAGTAAACAGACTATTCGGGTAAAAAAAAGCAGTTACTCAAGTGAAAAAAAGTTATGGTTTGGTCTATATAAAAAGTACTATTTTATTAAATTGTTAAATTACAAAAACATACTGTGCAAATATTGTCCCCCAGCATAAGTGGAATCTTTGAGCAATTTCTGCCTCTCGGATAAGTAAGCACTGACACTATTGATCTTTTTTTTTAGCTATCTGTAAATGGAGATTCTTCCCAGTGACCCCCCAATATATACGGAGCATTGTTTCCAGTGACCATTCTTCTAATGTACTGTGAGCTGTAGATATAGTAATTTTTAATAGGGGTTCCCGGAGACTGGAAAGTTATTTCAAGGGTTCCTTCATGTTAAAAAAGGTTGAGAAAGGCTGATCTAGATGCAGAATTTCCATAACAGTTAGGATAGGTACTCTTGTTGGATCAAGACATAATGCCAGGTCTCATGAGTGATACAGCAGAATCCATCCATAGAAATATGTTCTTACTGCATCCTGAGGGATCAGATGTTTGATTCTATTTATTCGATAATTATGTCTCCATGTCACCTTCCATGGTGAAAAGTCTTTATTTCTTCTACATGATGGGCAATACCGAGCCTTGGTTACATAGGTGTAGAAAGTTCATTATTTGTGACTTTTATTGGGTTTTCATAAGCATGCTGAACTTCATCATCACTGGATCTGAAATAAATTGTAAAATCATCAGAATATAAAGAACAAGCTCCTTGCTAGATGAAAGATACTCTTGTCAGTTTATCAACAAGTCTACCTCTAGGCAAAAACGCCACCCCCACCCAATCCATCCATCACCACCTGCCTATACTGAGGTATGAAGTGATAAATATCTTTTGCGCTAATAGTGAGTATTAGAAAGTATAACCAGTGATGTGATGCGTTCTCTAGCAGCAAATCTAGCAGTGTTCACTGTACACAAGAGATAAATAAAATGATATAAAGTGATTCGCGCTTCAAGAAATCCCATATGGGGGCTGAACACAAAATTACATAAAAATCTCTATTAATATTACATCAAACAATCTGTGAACATAGAAAAAAATACAAATGGTGTCACAAAGTCTCTATATCTGGTGTGAAAAAATTATAATATATAGCTGTGAGTGGTTATGGGTGAGTTAATATAGTAGTCCTTATTGAGTGGGATTCCTCCCTTGTGACCGGCTGTTGGTCCTCAAATAATGGTGATGTGGTGGACTGAGTGTCTCCTCTCTCTCTGTGCGTAATTGCACTACTAGGATAACCCTCTTTTCCTTGCCCAGTCTCCCAGAACTCTCACCTTAGTACATGGGTGTCCGCTCCATAGGGCAAGGGTGGTCAATTGCCCCCCCCTTGGAATCGTAAGAGTGTTGAAGTCAGAGTGAAGACACTTGCCCCCTGTGTTGCAATAACCCCAGCTAGCGGTCAAAAACAGGGTTAAATGCAACTGTGTATCGCCGCTGCCGAAGCGCTTTGTAGGCGCGTTGGCAGCGGTGCCCATTTATTTCAATGGGCAGGGGCAGTGGAGAAGCGGTGTATACAGCGCTGCTCCACAGCCCCAAAGAAGCATGGATGACCTTAAAATGATGCCCCCCCCCTGAAAAAAGTTCAGCGGACGCCCATGCCTTAGTACTTGACTAATTTGCATGTACTATGGATGTCTATGGAAATGATTCCTCCCACTTCTCTCTCCTTCCTCTCCACTGGTATACGTGATAGGATGATCCGCCTATGGTACTCCCGCTATTCTCCAAGTCTCCTAGTCACTTAGCACAAAAAGTGTCCTACCAAATGACACAGGGAGGGAAACGGAGAAAGAAAAAGCCTCCAATAGTGAAGTATTGTAAAATAATGGTCGCTAATTTATTAAATCTGATGGTGAACTCTTACAGTTAACAAGAAAAATCTAGGCATGTAAACAAGACGCGGCTGAACAGCCGTTTACTTCTCCTCCGGTCGCTTCCGGTCTGCGTCCATCTCACGTGATCCCTACGCCGTTACGTCACGTGAGTATCCTACTCAATAAACGACTACTATATTAACTCGCCCATAACCACTCACAGCTATACATTATAATTTTTTCACACCAGATATAGAGACTTTGTGACACCATTTTCATTTGTTTCTATGTTCACAGATTGTTTGATGTAATATTAATAGAGATTTTTATGTAATTTTGTGTTCAGCCCCATATGGGATTTCTTGAAGCGCGAATCACTTTATATCATTCACCTGCCTATACTAATGCTGCATACACACGGTCGGAATTTCCGACAAGAAATGTTCGATGAGAGCTTTTCGTCTGAAATTCTGACCGTGTGTAGGCTCCATCGAACATTTGCTCCGCCAACAAATGTTTGAGAGCTGGTTCTCAATTTTTCCGACAGCAAAACTTGTTGTCGGATATTCCGACCGTGTGTATCCAATTCCGACGCACAAAAATTGTATGCATGCTCGGAAATCAATTCAACGCATGCTCGGAATCATTGAACTTAATTTTTCTCGGCTCGTCGTAGTGTTGTACGTCACTGCGTTCTTGACCTTCGGAATTTCCGAGCAACATTTGTGTGACTGTGTGTATGCAAGACAAGTTTGAGCCAACATCCGTCGGAAAAAAAAACCTCACGGTTTTGTTGTCGGAAATTCCGATCGTGTGTACGCGGCATTAGTATTTTTTAAACATCCCCCAAGACCTTTATTTGCTAACTGGAGTCCGCTGTTACATGATCCTTCACGGTGCCTGCCTGGGGAATGGAGACCGATGATCGGCCACTGGAGTCCTGGCCTGCTGACCAGTCTTGCTGCTGCCCCTTGTCAAGACATCATAACACAACCAGCACTGGAAGTCTTCAAGACCCTGGCAGGTCTTAGAACCTCCCTCAGGTTATTATTGCTGCCTGTGCCCCAATTATGGCCAAAATTCACTCAGCGGGCAGCCCTGCCAGCTCCACTCCGATCGACAAAATTCGATTTTGTCAAAGGAGCCCGAGGGAACTTTTTCAGTCAAACATCGGCTACATTATCTCAGAAGGACTACAACAGCAGACAGGTTTCTAAACCCATGAATAACCTATTGCAGCTTACCAGTCATTGTTATGAAGGCTGCATTCGTTTTTTCTAATTTTGTCTAAGCACATTTGTCATGTAATGTCTTATTTGAATCTTGGTGTGCTTTGTATATTTCCTCCAGATCTGTACAGTAATCTCTAGGGCTGTTACTGATTAAAATTTTCCTGTTCGATTAATCGTTTTTTTTTTAATCGATTAATCGACTAATTTCGATTAATTATAACGCACATAGATCCAACTACTTTTAGCTGATCTCCTTGCTGGCTGATTCCCAGTGCAGCTACCAACCACTGGAAAAATGGATAGCAGGATACAAAAAACACACAAAGGCAGCGCTCGATGGGAATAGAATTAAAACCTTTATAGTCTTCAAGTAGGTAACAAAATAAATATTGCACTGGAGATAAAATCGATGTAGCTACATAAACTGTAAAAATGGTGCGAGTAATTCCACACGGTAGCAAAAGCAGTCATAAAAACATGTAGCTAAGTATGATACTGGTATAAAAATGTGTACAACGATACCACTGCTGAATCCAGATGAGAAGGGGCTAACATCAGTCTGTCGGCATGTAGATGTCCCGTGAAGGGAACTATCACAACTCCCAGTGGATGGCTGTAGAATCCCAGGTTGATAGAGGGAAGTGATAGAGGGAAGTGTAACAGCCCTTGTGTGTGGCAGATAGTAAGGTCCCGCCGGCATGCAGATATGAAGGCACAGCAAAGGAGCCCTTCAGATGGACACGGCAAGCCGTGACGTCACCGGATCTCCCTGAAGACTTTTGATCGATCAAAAGAATTTTGATCGATCAAAACAATTAATCGATTAATCGAGGAATAGTTAATTTCCACAGCCCTAGTAATCTCATGTGAAATTTTACCTCTGTGCAGGAGTAATAAAGACCAGTCACTGCTGCCCTCTCTCCTTGTGCAGAGTTACTGGTCTGGTCTCCGCCCCCTCCTGTAGCTTTCTACAGTCAGCATATGGTGGAGTCCCTCCCATAGCTTAGTTCTTTGTAAAGGCCGTGTACTGCACAGTGATGAGGTCGCTGCTACTTTCAGAAGGTAATTAATGGGCATGCAAAGGTGTTTGCTGCACAGTAATGCCTTGTACACACAACCGGATTTTCCGATGGAAAAAGTCAGGCTCTTTTCATCGGATATTCCGACCGTGTGTATGCCCCATCTGACTTTTTCCTTTGGAAATTCCGACAGACTTAGATAGAGAACATGTTCTCTTTTTATCCGACGGACAAAAATTCTATCGGAAAGTCCGTTCGTCTGTATGCAATTCCAACGGACTAAAAAAAACCACGCATGTTTGGAAACAATTCGACGCATGCTCGGAAGCATAGAACTTCATTTTCTTGGCTTGTCGTAGTGTTTTACGTCTTGCAGGTCGGACTTTTGTGTGACCGTGTGTATGCAAGACAGCTTGAGCGGAATTCTGTCGGACTTTATTCCGACGGACAGTCCGGTCGTGTGTACAAGGCATAAGTGGACTTGGAGGCAGATGCAGTCTATTTTCTCCACTGCAGGTGGTGATCATTCGCAGCAGCAATGCAGGTGGAGGAGGAAGTCAAGAGGAAACTAGTTCCTATATGACCAGATTTTTTTAATGAAATCCGGGGACATATTTTTTTTTTACTAGTAATGATGGCAATCAGCAACACTCTTGCCCGTCGCCGCCGCCGCCCGCCTCACAGCCTGTCAAGTCTCACTCTCCGGGCCCCGGCTAATACTGGGTGGGGAGCAGAGGAAGATCACTCCACCAGGGAAGGCAAGGAGATAAGCAGGCAGGTGGCTGGCCGGGACTTGAGCCGAGGCAGAAGAACATGCAAGCGGAGCTGAATGGGCATGCACCATTCTGCACTGACTGTCTTTGAAATTGCCCCAGTCCCTGTTCAAATCCAGTCCGGGGACAAAACCAGGGACAGACTTGGTCCGGGGACAGTGTCCTCAATCCGGGGACTGTCCCCGGAAACCGGGGATGTCTGGTCACCCTACTATATGATCTCCTCGGTCACAGAGAGGCAACATCTGATTGGATGCTGGCACCCCAGGCGACTTTGGCATCCATACTGTGTCAGGAAGAGTCTATTTAAGACCCTGGCTCCTGCAGGTTTTGTGCTCATTTCACATTTGGCTACAGTTAGGGACAGTGCTTGGCGTCAGGGAGAGGTCCAGATGGGTAGGGAAAGTAAAGGGCCAGGAAGGATATCGTGGTTACAGACCGGGCAGGCCGCATTCTGGCCCCTCAAGGCAGATGCTGCCAGCACTCCTATAGGTTTAAAATGGAAGTTATTGTGGCTGCAGTTCAACCTTAACATACAGTATAAGATGTCTACACTTACCTTATAACATAACGCCCAGTGCTGCCATTGAGAATAGCCCCATCATCAAATTTTCCCATAGAGACTGACTCTAGGGTAGACCTAGAGGAAAACAAAATACACATACGCCATTCAGAACAAAGAGCTGCCATCTGCAGAAGATATCAGATAAATGACTTCCCAGTACTTGACATTGGTTTAAATCAAATGTATATTAAAGTGGTTGTACAGCATCATTGATTGTTACGGTTCAGGCAGCTGCCTGCACCATAGCAACCAATAATGCTATGTGGCCCATCCTCCAGCATCCTACGAACTAGCCCAAAATTACACTGCTTTGTATACTCATTTATTACTGAGCTGCAGTGAGGACGGAGTGTCCAGTACAGACACTTCAGTCCAAATGCTCAAGGTTGCTGATAAGGCAGTACAGCCAGCTCTCCTGTACTGGCCCAGACCCCATAAGTTCAAAAGGGGGGCTCAGTCACCTGCTGAGCAGGAGGGCCAGCTGTACTGTTTTATTGCAGACACTGATCCTCTTCTGCCTTCCCCGGCAATGCTGCCAGCTTCTTCCTCTGGCTGCACTGCAGGGGAGTAGTTCAAGCACATGCACTCCTTCCATCTGCTGTCCGGGCCCCTGTGTGCCCCTTTTTTTCGCAGTGCTGCAGACTTCCCTCCTCTCCTCCGGCAGCTACTGTGGGCACACAAGGGGATGTCTCAGGATGGATAGCAGGGGAAGGAGGTCAGTAAATATATTGTTTACTGGCCGCTTCCTTTCCTGAATGGTAACAATCACTCGCTGTGTTCAATCACATCATGTCCATTAATCACTGAAGCATAGTAAACTGTGTTGAGGCTAAGGCTTCTAAGAAAGGGACTGATAAATCTATGTCCTCAGTCACTTCTGGCCGGGAGGGGGGGGCTGTCAGGTAGGCTGTATGGGGCCCTGTGATTTCCAACAGCAGCCCTGCCTGTGCTGACCCCCAACAAGCCAGACGATCACCTCACTTTTCCTTATTAGCGGCACACCCCTGGATAAGCATAATAGCCAGATAACTCGTATTTTCAGGAGAAGGCCAACAATGGCATCCTCTTTTTTCCGGACAGCATGTTACTTCAATGATCTGTGGTCCGTGAATTTCTTTCCACCCACCAAGCGGTCCTCTGCCCTCAGTTAGCATACAGATTAGTCACGTGTGTTATTGAATATTCATTCACAGATGCAGGCTGGCAAGTGAAGACAGATAGGAGTTGTTAAGAGGGTGGGGTGGGCCTGTGTAACCACTCCGCATTGTACATGTACCTTACATTACACAATCCTATTATTCCACCAAGTAAACTATGCAAGCCTTTGTTTTTCTATGTTGCAAGCAATTAAGCTGAAAAGGAACACTCCTTGCAAACTGCACTGATACTGAATGAATAATATGACACTCTGACTGCACAACTGTTTGGAGGTGTCTTACATATACAGCGCCTTGAAAACAATTCATACCCCTTGGAATTTTCCACATTTTGTCAGGTTACAACCAAAAAACACTTACATTACATTTTTTCCTTTAGAAATGTCATTATTGCTGTGGCATGTTCTATACATTGTACAGATGCGCCACTTTACAGGCAGACTAAGGGGACTCCCCAGGCACGATATTTAAATGGAATATGTTATTTTTTTGGACTTGATTTTTCATGTTCGTGTCCCATAGGGTTTGCATGCTCGCTAGAACTTTTTGCCTGTTCAAGGTGTTCTGGTGCGAACCAAACAGGAGGGGGGGGGGGGGGATGTGTTCGACCCATCCCTACTGAATAATGGGCTGCCTTATGTTAATAGCATAAAGAAAATAAAAGCAGAACTCAATTTAACCACTTCAGCCCCGGAGGATTTGGCTGCGCAATGACCGGGCCATTTTTTCCGATTCGGCACTGCGTCGCTTGTCGTGCGATGTGGCACCCAAACAAAATTGACGTCCTTTTTTTCCCACAAATAGAACTTTCTTTTGGTGGTATTTGATCACCTCTGCAGTTTTTATTTTTTGCATTAAACAAAAAAAGAGCGTCAATTTTGAAAAAAAAAAAAAAAAGCAATATTTTTTGCTATAATAAATATTCCCAAAAAATATTAAAAAAAAATGATTTTTTTTACTCAGTTTAGGCCGATACGTATTCTTCTACATATTTTTTGTAAAAAAAAAAAAAAAGAAAAAAGAAATAAGTGGTTTGTGCAAAAGTTATAGCGTCTACAAAATAGGGGATAGTTTTATGGCATTTTTTTTTTTTTTTTTTTTACTAGTAATGGCGACGATCTGCGATTTTTATTGTGACTGCGACATTATGGCGGACACATCGGACACTTTTGACGCTATTTTGGGACCATTGTCATTTATACAGCGATAAGTGCTATAAAAATGCACCGATTGTGTAAATTACACTGGCAGGGAAGGGGTAAAACACTAGGGGGCGAGGAAGGGGTTAAGTGTGTCCTAGGGAGTGATTCTAACTGTGGGGGGGATGGGCTACGAGTGACACGACAGTGATTACTGCTTCCAATGACAGGGAGCAGTAGATCAGTGTCCTGTCACTAGGCAGAACAGGGAAATGCCTTGTTTACACAGGCATCTCCCCGCTCTGCCACTCCGTGACACGATTGTGGGACACTGGCGGACAGAGTCTGCGGGTCCCTCAGGCACAGTCACGGAGCCAGGGGCAGCCCTCCATCAAGGGCGCCGCCCCCCCTGTCCATCGCCGCCTCCCCCTATCTATGCGTCTGGCCCCTTTCAGGACGCCAGATTCATAGATTCCAAAAGCGGGGTGGGTGTTTTTTTTGAAGCACTGATTAGAGCCAGAGGCTCTAATAGGCTTCAAAATAGGGTGGGCTGGGGGCGCATAGAATGCACTCACAGCCCACCCAGGTGTGTTACAACAGCGAATAAATATTCACTATTGTAACACTGATCCTCCTCCCGACCAATCAGGAAGTGGGTTTTGAGACCCGTCACCCGATTGGCTGAAAGGACAGGGGATCCTATTGGATGCCTAGGAGGAGGGGAGGAGCCGTACGCCGGAAGCCGCCGATGAAGGAGAGGACACGGAGTCGCTGCCCGCCACCTGCTACTCGCCTAGATGGGGTAAGTGCCGGACCGACCGGCAAACAGCAGGGGGCAGGGTGATTGTTTGCCGCCCCCTTCCCAAAAAACAAACAAACAGCCGCCACCGGTCATCGCTATATAAATCCTGAATAGTAATATTAACATTCAAAATGATAAGGCAAGCGGTACAAGTACATTGGATTTGACCTGGTATCAGCTTCTTCTAGTCTACTGTACAGCAGAGCTCTGAGGGGAGGGGCTGTAGAAGGAGATAGCCAGGTGTGCTATAGTACAAGAAGCATGCTGAGTGGAGAGAGGAGCTTATTGGTCTGCTGCTTCTCCTTTAACTGTCCAGTTACAAAATGAGGGAGACCTGTAAGTGCTACATAACTACTGAAAGAAAAAAATAAATAAATCAGGTCCCTTGATTTGCCAGACATGACTGTTCTGTGTAGCAGAGCTTTCTATATCTTGGGATCGGATGGACAGAGATTAAACACTATGCAGGTACAACATATTGTCAAAAGTATTGGGACACCTGCCTTTACACGCACATGAATCTTAATAGCATCCCAGTCTTAGTCCGTAGGGTTCAAAATTGGCGTTGGCCCACCCTTTGCAGCTATAACAGCTTCAACTTTTCTGGGAAGGCTGTCCACAAGGTTTAGGAGTGTGTCTATGGGAATGTTTGACCATTCTTCCAGAAGCGCATTTGTGAGGTCAGGCAATGATGTTGGACGAGAAGGCCTGGCTTGCAGTCTCCGCTCTAATTCATCCCAAAGGTGTTCTATCGGGTTGAGGTCAGGATTCTGTGCAGGCCAGTCAAGTTCCTCCAACCCAAACTTGCTCATCCATGTCTTTATGGACCTTGCTTTGTGGACTGGTCTAAATCATTTGGTGGAGGGGGGATTATGGTGTGGGGTTGTTTTTCCAGGGGTTGGGTTTGGCCCCTTAGTTCCAGTGAAGGGAACTCTTAAGGTGTCGGCATACCAGGCATTTTAAACAATTTCATGTTCCTAACTTTGTGGGAACAGTTTGGGGATGACCCCTTCCTGTTCCAACATGACTGCACACCAGTGCACAAAGCAAGGTCCATAAAGACATGGAGGAGCGAGTTTGGGGTGGAGGAACTTGACTGGACTGCAGAGAGACCTAAACCTGATAGAACACCTTTGTGATGAATTAGAGTGGAGACTGTGAGCCAGGCCTTCTCCTCCAACATCAGTGCCTGGCCTCACAAATGCACTTCTGGAAAAAGGTCAAACATTCCCATAGACACTCCTAAACCTTGTGGACGGCCTTCCCAGACGAGTTGAAGCTGTTATAGCTGCAAAGGGTGGGGCAACTCAATATTGAACTCTACAAACTAAAGCCCCGTACACACGGTCGGACTTTTGGCCAACAAACTTCGTTTTGAGCAAGTTGGACCAACAATCCGACCGTGTGTACGCTCCATCGGACAAACTTTTTTTCGGTTGGTTTTGTTTTCATCGGACAAAAGTTGGGTCTGCAAACGGACAAACTTTTGCCCAACAAAAGTCCGATGGAGCAAAGTCCTACCGTGTGTACAGAAAACCATAGGACTTTTGTCCGATGGACAAAACAACCAATGTTAAAATCAACCAACAATAGCAGAAGTTGACCAAAGGGTGGCGGTAAAGAGCAGAAAAGAGCAGAAAAACCACGTGATGTTGCAAAAAGTTTTGGGAAAGTTTGCAGAAAAGTCCTGTGGTGTGTATGCTATGGGTGTTCCCGGCCAACTCCGTTCGGACAAAAATCCAGGGAAAAGTCAGATGGAAGTCCGACCGTGTGTACGGGGCTTAAGATTGGGATGCCATTAAAGTTCATGTGAGTGTAAAGGCAAGTGTCCCAATACTTTTGACAATATAGTGTATGTAGGAACAAATACAAAAAATTCCGCGCTGCCTAGTGGTATAGCAGCTCACACAACCAGTTGAACAGTGGTAAAGGACAAAACGAAACAAAATGTGTAGCGCTAAATTGACCCCAGATGATGCATTTGGATGCGAAACGCGTCGGAAGACCCTACTGTTGCCATTTTTGATCTGTTGATAAGCGCTGTTACACCCTTCTAAATGTAAGTGTTCTTACCTACATTAAAATACCTTTACATACAGTATCACGCTATGTGCCTTCTCTTTCCTTTTACTTTTTCGTCATTCATCGGTTAACACTGCCTGGCCTGTATTGAGTAATGTTCACAAGCTTCATCGCACGTTTGGACACGAACGACAATCTAGTTTCCATCTTGGATTGAGGCTTGAAGTTTCCGTTTGAATTGCGGTTGAGGATTCACTGTCTACAGTGGCTTTCCCATGCTTGGTTGACCCTCTGAACTTACGTTTTTGGGGTCCACTTTCTCTGGTAAGCCT
The DNA here is from genome assembly GCA_029206835.1 of Rana muscosa. Lineage (NCBI taxonomy): Eukaryota > Metazoa > Chordata > Amphibia > Anura > Ranidae > Rana > Rana muscosa. The sequence continues at coordinate 65,449,974 of CM055120.1, forward strand.
TTTTACAATCGATTGGTGGTGGTCACTTCACGTCAAGTTTCTGTTGGGAGCACCATTCCTTGGATTATCATTCACCATTTTATTTCATCAGCATTTATTTATATGCACATATGAATTTCCTATTTGTTTTTTTAGGGTTATTTTGTATATGGTTCACATTATTGTAGATCATTTGAACACTTTCACTATGGAATAGTTTAGATCACGGTGGACTATTTGCATATTTTGACTCAATTGTTATTGTCTTTTTGATTGTTTTATATCACTGTTATATACTACACTTGTCATAGTGCAGTTCTTATCTAATTTAGCGCTACACATTTTGTTTCGTTTAATATAGTGTATGTGAATTTAATTTGTGCATGAAACTGATTTGTCTCGATTTCAGCTTTAGAAAAAAAAAAAAAAAAAAACGTACTTTGATCTTTTGTTCCAATACATGTTGGCCACGTAGAAAACGAGGACAAGGAAGAGGAAGACTGTCACTGCTATGAGGCCGGTGCCCCACTGAGGAATCCTCCTCACCTCTTTATTTCCTCCTGTAAAACAACCAATCACAGGCTGTTAGAGTATTACTGGCAATAATAAAAACAGGTTGTGCAAACACTCTCCGATTTTCATCCTAGCTGTAATGTTCTGCACCTGGCTGCCCCACTAGGATCCCGCAGGTTACTGTTATCCCAACATACTTTTCCCTTGTGCCCCCCACCCCTGTCCTAAAATAACCTTTCCTTCCCTGCAACTGAGCAGGTGATCCCAATGCAAAGATGATTTGACCACATTTTAGCCGGCCACAGGCGTGAGATGACAGCTTTGTAGCAAGTCAGAATGTGATTGGCTGCACCAGGGGCTGATTTGTGTCAGACATTTGAGAACACAGCCAAGAACTGCACAGGCCTCAGGAATTACTCAATTGTGTCATCTGCGAGCCTGTAGCACAATCCAGGCAGTAGATAATGACCCCGGATAATGGAATAACAAAGATGGCTCCCTCCTTCTGGAGAGAAAAGAAGAGGACATTGTCAGTGGGAGCTCTGTAAACTATAAGAGGTAATAAATACCTGACCTATTACATTTAAGCTGGCCATACATTCTAAGATTTTTTTCATTCAGCCCGTAGGGTTGGGGAGGAAAAGAGCTAGATGATGATGGACCTCATCCAGCCAGGAAATTATGGGATGCTGTCTGACTGCAGTTTTTAATGCACATTGTGAAGCTCACAGTGTGCAGTCAAATCAGAGTAAGCAGTAAGTAATTTCAGTACAAGAGAGAAGCCTGTACAACTGTGCAAAACTGAAATCTAAGCTATGGGAACAAAAACTCATTTTTATTTATTCCTCAATAGACACAAAAAATATACATTCACATTGTGTGCGTCTGATGTCCTTAGAAAACGCCAGATATTACTTTGTAAAGGCAGTAGTGTATTTAGGTTTTGTGCTGCCCTAGGCCTGACTAAACGTGTGCACCCCCTAATTTAAATATGGCCCACCCCTTCCTGTCAAGGCCACACCCCTTTCTGTTTTTAGCACTAGTTCTGAGGGCCTGGAGGGGGGGGGGGAGTGGATTCCCTTCATTTGCATAGATTTCCTCTCACTTCCTGTTTGGCTAAGGGGCAGGAAGTGAAGGGAAATCTCTGCAATGGGACAGTGATGGTAAAAAATAAAAACTGACAGGGGCTATAACCCTCCCTTACTCTATCCAAAATTTATGGGGGCACTAGACTAATTTGCCTTTCAGCCCAGTCCGCCCCATCAGACTGGCACTACACTAAGAGGGTAGCGCAAGCCGGCGGGGACACTTTCCGTGCTGCCCCCCTGCAAAGTGCTGCCCTAGGTCTGGGTCTTGTTGGCCTAGGCCAGGATACAGCATTGTGTAAAGGTAGCAGTGACAGCATTGTGCTGTACATTGCCTGTGTAGGGGGCAGAGCTGTGAAGAAGGGAGGGGGGACTCTGCAGACTCAAAATACGAGATCCTGGAACTTTAAATCAGTGGTGTCAACTCACTTTATATGGTGGGCTCAAGAGTGACCCCCCCGCTCCCAACGTCACCAAAATTCAGTGAATATTCATTATCAGAGACAGCAGATGGCCACGACACAGGAGACGGTCAGAGACTGAGGGCACGACACAAGAGACGGTCAGAGACTGAGGGCACGACACAAGAGACGGTCAGAGACTGAGGGCACGACACAAGAGACGGTCAGAGACTGAGGGCACGACACAAGAGACGGTCAGAGACTGAGGGCACGACACAAGAGACGGTCAGAGACTGAGGGCACGACACAAGAGACGGTCAGAGACTGAGGGCACGACACAAGAGACGGTCAGAGACTGAGGGCACGACACAAGAGACGGTCAGAGACTGAGGGCACGACACAAGAGACGGTCAGAGACTGAGGGCACGACACAAGAGACGGTCAGAGACTGAGGGCACGACACAAGAGACGGTCAGAGACTGAGGGCACGACACAAGAGACGGTCAGAGACTGAGGGCACGACACAAGAGACGGTCAGAGACTGCAGACATATTACTTGGGGCTGGTAGACATCACTACTATAACAGGGAAAAAGGGCCCCCGGGCAGCAGATTGAACACCAGGGCTTCAGAGGTTGGAGTTGTGCATCCAATGAGAGGAAAGACCGGTTGTATGTCTCCTCCCACGAGTAACAAAAGTCAGCGTTGCACTTTTAGCCTTTTTCAAACAAACACTGAACTGACTCATATTGGTGTAGCTCATAGTTGTGCCCTTCCTGGACTCAGGGTAAGGTTGAGGATAGGCAGGAGTGGCAGTTGTCTACCTTCGGAGGGGGGGGGGGGGTGTCGGAAGTCTAGAAATAGGGGAGCTGTAACCTATGGTTCTGGAGTAGTGTACAACTCATCGGGGGAGGTCAAACTCTCAGGGAACTATTCCTGGGCAGATCTACCAGTATACAAGTTGGTTCTCTTTCTGCTGGGTCTGAATCTCAGCTTCATCTTCCCGTAGGCATCCGATCACATGACCGGCACTGGAGGGAGTCCTCAGCAGTATTTTCTCCAAGAATACTCTGTATATCGGCCCTTTTATTATTCTATATATATCCATCCAAGCAAAAAATGAATAAAACTCAACACGTGTATACAATACATCCACATTCAACTGCTTTGGCAAACAATAGGGAACAATGATGCCTTTGTCTGCCTGGTTACACAACTGATTCTGTTCACTAGAGACTCCTGTTCTAAATGTCCTGTAGAATTTTTTTCACATTTCTTTACAAGATCCAAGTTTCCAAATGAATCCTCTCCGAATACTTGGAAGATAGGTCGCAGGAATCTCTTGCTGGCCATAAATGGAACATTTTTACAGAGTTGGAATTTCAAAGCCCAGAGTATTTTCATCTAAGCTGCCAACAGATTGAATTTTGTCCGATTCCCGTTGAATGGGGCAGAAATTGAGTCATGGTTGGCTCTGGCGGCACTCAATTCAATTGAAAATCTGAAGGAGTCGGTGGAAAATTGTCAGCTGAACAATGACTTCATCTTATAGGACATCAGACTGGGTGAATGGGCATGGGTAAAAAAAAATTCTGCAAAAAAACTTTTCTGCTCTCCCTTTGCAAGGAAAGAAGATGTAAAAAGAAAGGGTGCTGCAGAAACTGTGCAAGTCCAGTATAGTGGTCACACAAAAGCCAACACGTTTCAGAGGCTTCATCAGGACTTATATGCTGATAATAAACAGTAAGAAGATTGGACAACAAGTCGCAAAAAAAAAAAAATATATAGTCCCTCTACATCTCTTTGGGTAGATTCACACAAGATGTGGTGGGACTGTGTTGGGTGGCTATTCCAGCGCAGTCCCACCGCATGGACAAGGCAAAATGCCTCGTCTCATTTGTGCCCAGTTCACAGCACTGCATAACGGCGGTGTGCAGGTACGATGTACTGCAAAAAGTACTGAATGCGGTACTTTTTTCAGCGCAAGCGCGGTGGGAGGCAATCCACTGCCTTGCACTCTGCGGCTGATACTTGATCAGTATGAGATGTCTGTGTGACATCTCAATAAAGTTTTTGTTTTAAAAAAAAAAAAAGGGGGGGGGGGGGATCAAGATGTATGAGCATTAGGTGTCATCAAAAATGCACCCCCCCCCCCCAAAAAAAAAAAAAAAACTAAGAGAGCTAATCTGCATGCTTACCCCCTAAGCATAAATTTCCCCTAATTCCAATATAAATCCGCACCGTACTGAAATCCCCTTTCCCAGCACAAATTCTTGCCCAACCCCCCAGCTCACATTTTCTCATTCCCTATATGCCCCCAACACAAATTCTCCCTAATTCCCCTTCCTAGCACATATCACCCCCAAAATTTCATTTTTTGTATGGTAGCCTTTGTAAGTGCTATATCCTTTATGGTGTTCCACCCCCCCCTCCCCCCTAAATTTCTCTTCCTAGCACAAATACCCCAAATCATCCCTGCTAGCACAAAGAAAAAAATAATCCCTCCATAGCACAAATCCCCCCCCCCCCCCCAAGAAAAAAATAATCCCTCCATAGCACAAATCCCCCCCAAGAAAAATAATCCCTCCATAGCACAAATCCCCCCCCCCAAGAAAAAAATAAATCCCCCATAGCACAAATCCCCTCCCCCCTACCATTTTACCTTTTCTAGCACAAAAAAATTCACCCCTCCCAAAACAAACCCCCTCAAATCAGCACTTCTAGCACACCTCCCCGAATTTCCACTCCTAGAACAATTCACATCCCCTGCCACTCCCCCAAATTCCCCATCCCATTACAAATTCCCTCTCCCCAACCTCCTTGCGGTGCCCCCCCAACCTCACATGATACCACAGTACCCAGGGCAGCTGCCCCTCCTGCCCACCCCTTGTCCCTGCCCTGGGTCCAGTGCTCCGTCAACATACTACCTACTGTCCATCGCAAGTAAAGGAGGTAAAGTTATACATTGTGATAGAAGCAACTTATTTAAAACAACTGCAATTTGTTTTTTAATTATTGGTTCCCCTCACTCCTTAATATTTTTTTCAGCTTTTGGTTAGATAAGTTTAGCACAAAATTATTTAGTACAAGAAATCAGCTGTTAAAAAAGGTTAAAACAGACAAGTAATTATAGTCTCCGAAAGTCACACAATAAGCCCTGTACACACGATCGGATTTCCGATGGAATCAAATCCGATGGATTTTTCCATCGGAATTCCGATGAAGCTGACTTCCATCAGTCTTGCCTACACACCATCAGACAAAATTCCGACCGTCCCAAACGCCGTGACGTACAACACGTACAACGGCACTATAAATGGGAAGCTCAAATCCAATGGTGCCACCCTTTGGGCTGCTTTTGCTGATTTCGTGTTACCGCGTGTCAGTAAAAGTTTGGTGAGAGCCGATTCGCGCTTTTCAGTCTCCGTGCTTTTCAGTCCGTTACAGCGTGATGAATGTGCTATCTCCATTACGAACGCTAGTTTTACCAGAACGAGCGCCCCCGTCTCCTAATTCAGTCTGAGCATGCGTGGGTTTTTTCTCAGATGGAGTTCCACACAGACGATTGGAATTTCCTATCGATTTTTTTTCCACCGGAAAATTTAAAAACATGTTCTATTTTTTTCACCGATGGAAAAAAAAGTCAGATGGGGCCCACACACGATCGGTTTGTCCAATCGGACTGTTTTCATTGGTAAAACCGATCGTGTGTACAGGGCTTTACAGTAAGGTGACCAGATTTTTAAAATGAAGTCCGGGGACATATTTTTATTTTTTACTAGTGACGGCGGCAATCAGCGACTCTCTGCCTGTCGCCACCACCACCCGCCTCACAGCCTGTCAAGTCTAAAGCCCTGTACACACGATCGGTTTAACCGATGAAAACCGTCCGATGGATTGTTTTCATCAGACAAACCGATCGTGTATGGGACCCATCGGTCTTTTTTCCATCGGTTTAAAAAAATAGAATATGTTTTAAATTTTTCCGATGGATAAAAAAACGATCCATCTATGGGCAAGTCCATCGGATAAAAAACCCACGCATGCTCAGAATCAAGTCGACGCATGCTCAGAAGCATCAAACTTCATTTTTCTCGGCTCATCGGAGTGTTTTACGTGACCGCGTTTGGAACGGTCGGTTTTTTGACTGATGGTGTGTAGGCAAGACTGATGGAAGTCAGCTTCATCGGATTTCCGATGGACAAAACCATTGGATTAGAATCCATAGGATATCCGATCGTGTGTACGAGGCTTTACTCTCCGGGCCCCGGCTACTACCTGGGTGGGGAGCGGAGGAAGATCACTCCGCCAGGGAAGGCAAGGAGATAAGCAGGCAGACAGCTGCTGGGACTTGAGCCAAGGCAGAAGAACATGTGAGGGGAGCTGGATGGGCAGCACCCGAAACTGTAGAAATATTCCCTCGGCTCCGACCAGCACATGATCATCAGAAAGGGGCACAGATAATGGAAAAAAATACACCCCCTAAGCTAGTAGAAGCGGTGGAGCGGGGGTGTGCAATTCAGATATTTTTTTTATTCTGCACTGACTGTCTTTGAAATTACCCCAGCCCCTGTTCAAATCCAATCCGGGGACAAAACCGGGGACAGACTTGGTCTGGGGACAGTGTTCTCAATCCGGGGACAGTCCCCTGAAACTGGGGATGTCTGGTCACCCTACTTTACAGCTGTAATTAAAACAGAAAAATAATAAGTGCCTATTATATAAATAGGACTTACCTGACTGGCAGGAAACGTGCCCCAGGGAGAGCAGGAGGAGGAAGGCGAGCTTTAGGGACAGCATGGTCTTCCAGAGAGTACCGTTTCCTATGTGGATAGGGAAATTAGAATCACATCAATACAGAACTCGTGAAACCAGGAAGAATTCCAGAGCAGTTAATGGTAAACCTGTCTGCAATTTGGAAACACCTCTTACCTCTTGGCTTTCGGGAGGGGCCTAGCGCCCGTCTCTGTAGAGAATTTAGCAATGACAGGTAAAAGGAAATAAAGGACTGGATTAAGACTAACCCAGCTGGAACAATTGAGGACACAACATAACCTTATTAGTTGAAGCCTCCATTTTTATTGTTGCAATACAGTCAGGTTGCTTAAAACATAAGAGATGTGGGTGTCTTTTTTTCATATTTTTATTATGTTTTCTGCCGCTGGGGTTATGAGACCCTGTGCTGGTGATCTAAAACATTGCTCAACACATCTGCACTTCAACAACGTTCATGCTCCCCAGGTGGGGTTGATGATGAAAATGTTGTCTTTGCTGCAACAAAATCCCCAACAGCATTGTCAGTCCTGTGCAGTCCTTCTCTGATGAAGTACAGGACATCTCCTCATCCTCGTGACATAAGGGGAAGGTGTTCTGTAGTCCAGCAGAAGAGCAGGGCTGAGAACATTGCTTGATTTGTAAGTCGGCAAAAAGAGCAATCGCCCTGGCCCCCCTGAAGGTGCTTCCCTCTGTAATAGAAAAAAATAATAAAAAATAGAAAAAAATTATTACTTTTATTAAATTTATCTTTGGTCGCAATATTTTGCTGGCCATCAACTGTAAAGGTTTTGGTACAGTGCCTTGAAAAAGTATTCATACTTCTTGAAATTTTCCACATTTTGTCATGTTACAACCAAAAACCCAAATGTATTTTATTGGGATTTTTAAATTGTGAAGTGGAAGAAAAATGATAAATGGTTTTCAAATTTTTTTATAAATAAATATGTGAAAAGTGTGACGTGCATTTGTATTCAGCCCCCTTTACTCTGATACCCCTAACTGAAATCTAGTGGAACCAATTGCCTTCAGAAGTCACCTAATTAGTAAATAGAGTTCACCTGTGTGTAGTTTAATCTCATGCACAGAATCATGAAGGCCAAGGAACACATCAGACAGGTCAGGGATGAAGTTGTGGAGAAGTTTAAGGCTGGGTTCACACTATACGACACGACTTTCATCCTACTTTGCTCTGCGACATCTGTCCTACATTGGTCCGACATTGGTCCGACATCCATCCGACATTCATGAACAGGATACTACTTTGATCCGACATTGTGCTAGTCTGACTTGTCCTTTGACCAATCAAAACAATCCCAGGGTGAGATAAATTCCTTTTACTGCTGCTGTAATCACAATGTCGGATGCCAAAGTCGTATGGTTAGGACAAGGATCCGACTTTGATCCGACTTCAATGATAGTCAATGGGCTGAAGTCGGATCAAAGTCGGACAGAAGTAGTACAGGGAGAATTTTTAATGTCGGACCGACATGTGTCGGACCAGTTAAGACGGCTCCCATAGGGAAACATTGATTTTCACACGTCATGCGACATGAGCTCCTAATGTCGGAGCGTTTGTCGCCCCAGTGTGAACCAGCACTAAAGCAGGGTTAGGTTATAAAAAAAAAAATATCCCAAGCTTTGAACATCTTACGGAGCTCTGTTCAATCCATCATTGGAAAATGGAAAGAGTATGGCACAACTGCAAACCTACCAAGACATGACCGTCCACCTAAACTGACAGGCCGGGCAAGGAGAGCAATAATCAGAGAAGCAGCCAAGAGGCCCATGGTAACTCTGGAGGAGCTGCAGAGATCCACAGCTCAGGTGGGAGAATCTGTCCACAGGACAACTATTAGTCGTGCTCTCCACAGATCTGCCCTTTATGGAAGTGTGACAAGAGGAAAGCCATTGTTAAAAGAAAGCCATAAGAAGTCCCGTTTGCAGTTTGTGAGAAGCCATGTGGGGGACACAGCAAACATGTGGAAGAAGGTGCTCTGGTCAGATGAGACCAAAATTGAACTTTTTGGCCTAAAAGCAAAACGCTATGTGTGGCAGAAAACTAAAGCCCCATACACACGGTAAGACTTTTTGACAACAAACTTCAAAATGAGCACGTTTTCAAAAAAATCCTACCGTGTGTACGCTCCATCGGACAAACTTTTTCGGTTTTCATCGGACAAAAGTTCGCTCTGCAAATGGACAAACTTTTCGGCAACAAAAGTCCTACGGTGCAAAGTCCTATCGTGTGTGTGTGTACAGAAATCCATCAGACTTTTGTCCGAAGTACAAACACACATGCCCAGAACCAATGTTAAAATCAACCAACAATAGCAGAAGGTGACCAAAGGGTGGCGGTAAAGAGCAGAAAAACCACGTGATGTTGGGAAAGTTTTGGGAAAGTTTGCAGAAAAGTCCTGCCGTGTGTATGCTATGGGTGTTCCCGGCCAACTCCCTTTGGACAAAAATCCACGGAAAAGTTTGTTTGAAGTCCGATCGTGTGTATGAGGCTTTACACTGCACATCACCCTGAACACACCATGCTCTCCATTTATTCTGACAGAGCTTGTGCTATTTTTCAAAGTAGAATGAGCAAAAATGTCCCTCTCTAGATGTGCAAAGCTGGTAGAGACATCCCCAAAAAGACTTGCAGCTGTAATTGCAGTGAAAGGAGGTTCTACAAAGTATTGACTCAGGGGGGCTGAATACAAATGCACACCACTATTTTCCACTTTTATTTTATTTTTTTATTTTTTGGGGGAATAAATTATGAAAAACATTTTCCTTCCACTTCAGTTATTAGACCAATACAAAGTGGCAATCGCATAAAATCTCTACAAAATACATTTGAATTTTTGGTTGAAACATGAAAAATGTGGAAAATTTCAAGGGGTATGAATACTTTTTTAAGGTACTGTATATTGTATCAATTTTAAAATTGAATTTTGGCAGCTTAAGTGAACCATACATAGAGCGCTTTGACTGGGGGTATGTGCGTGCACGCATGACCTGAGCATGAGGTTGTGTCATGCATTTTAAAAATGTGTGACTGCCAGTGAGAATGTAAAGCAACTATGTGTATAAGGGGGCCCCTGAACCCAAAGGGCCCTGGGCCCCCCAAGTTCTAAATCTGGCTCTAACTGTGTTGTCAAACCGAACAGGAAGTTATGAGCACAATGGATTTCTGGAAGATAAACAGGTATTTCTCAGTGTTTGCATTGCTTTTAACTCTTCTCCGCTGGCTGTGTAAAAAAAAAAAAAAAAAAAAATTAAAAATATTAATGCTAGAATAAAGGGAAGGCGTCTCGTCTTCTCTATCATGTGATCACTGTGATTGGCTGCCACAGTGATCATGTGATTGGGGCCCATCCTACCAGTCCCCCTAACAATACTCTGTATCTGAGAGCTGAAAGCAGTCACAGTGTTTGAGGCGTGCGATTGAGTGCAAAGCAGAGATGTATATTTGGAGCAGCACAGAATTATACCCACCTCTGTGGTGCCACCTGTGTACAGCCAGCAGGGAGGGGTTCAAGGGATAAAGTCTGGGGGGGAAAAGTGCATGTATTCTGCAGATGTTCTTTTTCTGCTCCGAAGAAATAGCTGTTTCTACCTTTTTATCCTGTGCAGACTGATTCTAAATGGAAGGGTCTGGTTCATTATATTCATCTGATGCACTTTCAGTGTTTTGATTAGGAAAGTGGCAGTGTCTGCGTCCCTTTTTAGAAGTATTTAACCCTTGGGGAATATCTCAACAAAAGAAATTCCCATTGCAGGGAATTGCTTAAATCTGACTTGTATCTAAGGCCGGCCATACACGGAGCAAATTTCTTTCCTGCAACCAAGGGTTGATGGGGGAGCACCTCTTGACCATTGTTTTCTCCCAGTGGGAGGGCGGGGGAAGCCGTCCACGGCGGGAGAAGACAGTGATTATTGCTAGCAGCTAGAGCAGCCGCTACTGATAATCACAGGTTAAGCCCAGCATAATGATTGTACCCAAGATGATCAATCGATCAACTTGGTACATTCAGCCTGCCCATACACAGTTCAAATCTCGGCCGGTTCAGATTCGTGCAGACTTCTGGGAAAATCGGTGAGCCAATCGTAGAAGCCTGAAATGACTTTTCTTTGGGTGTTCTATACAGCAACAGGTTGCCATATTGCATTGAATTTTATAGAAAATTACAGAAGCTGCAGATTAAAAAGGAAAACTAATTTTAAATAACGTGCCATTTTAATATGGCATGTGTAGTAATTTAATATGCTACATTATTGTCTTTTTATTTTCTAGAATGTTTCCATGAAAGTGGAGTTACCCTTTAAGTGCCCTGTGTGCTTTTCCAGGAGTTCCTCACAGAACAAATATGACCCCTCCATGGATGGTCCACGGTCCCTGTCATCTTGATGCATTGTTGGTGATAAAGGTTCACCTGTTTATTTTACAAATGAATAGATAACTGTCTGGTGAGTGTGTGCTAATGTCACTTACTGATGAGGTTAGTCTCGATCAGCTTTTCCAGATTCCTGCATTGCAGGGCGGGAGGTTCCAGCTCGGTAAAATAAAGATTTACATGTTTATAAGGCTCGGTTCACACTGCTGCGCTGTGAATTTGTTCCGTTTTTTTGTCCTGTGTGAGGTGCGAATTTACTGCGATTTTACCACGAATTTCAGGAGTTGGACATGGCTGCAATTGATGTTCTAGCCAATGGAATCATACCACTAGCTTTTATGTACTTGTAGGACCTCCTACTGACCACCTAGGCGAGGCATTCTTCCCCCCCCCATAAACGCTTATACAGGTGTATTTCCCCCCCCCCCCCGCCCCACTGAACACCCATGCCGGGACATTCTTCCTCCCACTGACCACCTATGTGGGGCATTTGTTCCTCCCATCGAACACCTATGTAGGAACATTCTTCCTCCCAATGATCATCTTGGCAGGCATATTCTTCACCCCGCTGACCACCTTACACCTATCCTGCACATACTGCCCACCTTCATACCCTGCTCACTCCTCTCCTGCACACACTGCCCACCTTCAAACTCTGCACACTCCTTTCCTACGCATAGTGTCCACTTTCATACACTGCACACTCCTCTCCTATGCATAGCATCCACCTTCATATGCTCTACATTCCTCTCCTGCACACACTGCCCACCTTCATACCCTGCACACTCCTCTCCTACGTATAGTGCCCACCTTCATACACTGCACACTCCTCTCCTACACATACTGCCCACCTTTTTTACTCTGCACACTCTCTTTTCCTACACATAGTGCCCACCTTTTTTACTCTGCACACTCTTTTCCTACACATAGTGCCCACCTTCATAACCTGCACACGCCTCTCCTGCAAATACTGCCCGCCTTCTTACCCTTCACACTCCTCTCCTGCAAATACTGCCCGCCTTCTTACCCTTCACACTCCTCTCCTACACATGCTGCCCGCCTTCTTACCCTTCACACTCCTCTCCTACACATGCTGCCCGCCTTCATACCCTGCGCGCTCCTCTCCTACACATGCTGCCCACCTTCATACCCTGCGCGCTCCTCTCCTACACATGCTTCCCACCTTCATACCCTGCGCGCTCCTCTCCTACACATGCTGCCCACCTTCATACCCTGCGCGCTCCTCTCCTACACATGCTGTCCACCTTCATACCCTGCGCGCTCCTCTCCTACACATGCTTCCCACCTTCATACCCTGCGCGCTCCTCTCCTACACATGCTGCCCACCTTCATACCCTGCGCGCTCCTCTCCTACACATGCTGTCCACCTTCATACCCTGCGCGCTCCTCTCCTACACATGCTGCCCACCTTCATACCCTGCGCGCTCCTCTCCTACACATGCTGCCCACCTTCATACCCTGCGCGCTCCTCTCCTACACATGCTGCCCACCTTCATACCCTGCGCGCTCCTCTCCTACACATGCTGCCCACCTTCATACCCTGCGCGCTCCTCTCCTACACATGCTGCCCACCTTCATACCCTGCGCGCTCCTCTCCTACACATGCTGCCCACCTTCATACCCTGCGCGCTCCTCTCCTACACATGCTGCCCACCTTCATACCCTGCGCGCTCCCCTCCTACACCTGCTGCCCACCTTCATTCCCTGCGCGCTCCCCTCCTACACCTACTGCCTACCTTCATACCCTGCGTAGTCCTCTCCTACACCTACTGCCTACCTTCATACCCTGCGTAGTCCTCTCCTACATATACTGCCCAACTTCATACCCTGCAAAATCCTCTCCTGCACATACAAACTGCCCACATTCATACCCTGCACACACCTCTCCTGCACACTCCCCTCCAACACATAATGCCCACCTTCATACCCTGCATAATCCTCTCCTACACATAATGCTCACCTTCATACTCTGCACGCTCCCCTCCAACACATAATGCCCCCCTTAATACCCTGTACACTCCCCGCCTACACCTACTGCCCACCTTCATACCCTGCATAGTTCTCTCCTACATATACTGCCCACCTTCCTACCCTGCACAATCCTCTCCTGCACACTCCCCTCCAACACATAATGCCCACCTTCATACACTGCACACACCTCTCCTGGGCATGTTGCCCACCTTTATACACTGCACACACACCTCTCCTGGGCATGCTCCCCTCCTACACATAATGCCCACCTTCATACCTTTCACATGCCTCTCCTGCACATACTGCCTGCTAAGACACTTTAGCATTGTAATAGCCCCAACTTTGGCCATTCTGGATTAGGAACATTTTGCCAGTAAATATAATTTACTCTCAGGGCTGCATTTAACATAAAACACACTAGGTCGGTGCCAATTGGTACTTTAGGTCAGGGAGAAGTGAAAATAAATAAATGCATTTTGCTATAATTTTTTTTAACTTTTTTTTTTTTATTCTCTGCGAGACACACACAGCTTGTTGTCATTGGCCTTGTTCACACCTATGCAGGTTGCAGTTTGCATATTCCAGGTGCATTTTTCATTTTTTCGATTTATGTTTTTGATCCATTGAAGTCTATGGAACCAAAAACCAGAAAAAAGTCACTGGCCCTTTCCATAAAATGCACAGATGTGAACGTGACCCATAGGAAACCATGTTAAATGGACTGTAGTGTGTTTCTGCAAAACTGAAAACGCACAAAAAATTGCATAGATGTGAACCAGGCCTAACCCAATCCTGGACAATGAACAGGAAGTGTCACCCAGACGGTGAGGTTAGACATCCCAAGAAGTAGTAGTACCATCCTACTCTGCATTGAAGAAGATAGAAGACTTGGGACACCGGCATGTCATGTGACAGCAGATTATGGTAAGTAAAAGGGTGTAGGTAAATAAAATAGTGATCAGTTAAAGGGGGATCTGGGGGCAAAAGCTGTTAGGGAATTAATCAGTGGCGGTGCGTCCATAAGGAGCGCATGGGTGCCGCCCCCTCTCTCCTGCCACCACTCTATCACCATAGATCGATTCATGCATTGCATTAATCGATCTATGGTCGCCGCTGACACCCCTTATTCAGATGCTCGGCCCCTTTTCGGGCACCTGAATTACAGCAGCAGGGCATTTTTTGGAAGCACCTGATTAGAGCCATAGGCTCTAATAGGCGTCCAAAAAGGTGAACAGCGTGCGCTATGCTGGGCGGTCGCTGTTTACTCAGCGTTGTGTAAGGAAAGCGAATGAATATTAGTTTTCCTAACACTGAACTGCCTCTCGGGTCTGTTACCTGTCACCTGATTGGCTGAAACGACAGGCGCTGTGATTGGACGCCTCCTATCAGGCGTCCAATCATAGCAGAGGACCGTGGAGGACATCGCCGTGAGCCCGTGACCCGCTGCCCCACCGAGACAAGGTAAGTGGCGGGCGGGGGATGCACACTGGCGGCAGTTGGTGGGCACACTGGCGGCAGTTGGTGGGCACACTGGCGGCAGTTGGTGGGCACACTGGCGGCAGTTGATGGGCACACTGGCGGCAATTGATGGGTACAGTAGCTGTGTTTGGCACAGTGGCGGCAATTTATGGGCACAGTGGTGGTTTGATGGGTACAATGGCTGCATTTGATGGCACAGTGGTGGCAATTTATGGGCACAGTGGCTGCGCTTGATGGGCACAGTGGCGGCCATTGATGGGCACAGTAGCTGCGTTTGAGCACATTGGCTGCAATTGATGGGGGGGGGGGGTTCAGTTTGTTTGTGCCCCCCCCCCTAAAATTTTGAGCACCAGCCACCACCGGAATTAATGACTGGAGTTCTGCCTTAAATAACCCACAAAGTGAAATGTGTGGTTTGCTGTTCTTTCTTACAGTAGAAAGTGTAAAAAAAAATAGATATGAAAATAGGTGCGCTTTTTTTTTTTTTTTTTTAAACATTTGTTGCACATAATTAAAATGACATCTGAGAAAGTTGTTAAAGTAGTTTGTGTACCCTTTAAATCTCTATAAAGAGGCACGCACCCTGCGTATGATGTATAACGGTGTCACCCAAACACCTTGCCTGCACAAACAGTGATTACAAAGAAATTGAATTCCTGCTCCTAATTGAAATGCTCTTTTTTTCAGCGGAGATGCTAATCCCTCTCGAACATGGACTTATAATTAGAAATTCATGGAAGACGTTTCCCAGGAGCAGGGAGCGATGCTGTCCTGTAACCTCTGAGATGGGGTCTTATTATACATGCGGTGGCAGCAGTTGACGAAGCTTCATTAGCTGGGGCTGCGGAGAAGAGATAGAGTCTTGGAGCAGAAGTAGCCGCCCCTCCAGGGAGAGTTTAATTGGAATGACTCCATAACATTGCCGGATAAAATGGCTCATCTTAAATTATTGTTTTATTTGCTATTATTGTTCTAATAGATATCATTGTGCAGAAAGTCTACTGGGAACCGACACAAAGCAAGGTGTTCATTTTTTAAAGGGTGGTTCCAAGGAAATGCAAATTGCCCATTTGATTGGGGTCCCACCATGTGGGTAAAGATCCCGTGTTGGTTGGAGTTGGGCTTTCATTTGTTTGAACCTTTCTTTAGGTCCAGCTCAGGGCTCTAACCCATCCTGGGCATTTATTTTTCTTCCCTAACTTGTGTTTGGGGGCGGTAAAAATATGTGGTTGAAAATCCTCAAAAATAAATAACAGGAAGCAAAAGAACAAGAGAGGTAAACCAAACTCACAATTGTCATAGAACAACAATTTCATTATAGGGGGGGGGGGTACCTTGGTCAAGTTTTTTTTATTGATATTCGTGTCTGCTTCACCCTCTTTTTGTACTGGAAACCATTGTCATGAAAAAAGAAAGTGAAGACAAATCCAAAATGTTGGAGTAGTTCCCAGAACAAAAGGTGAGGAGAAATCTTCCAATGGGGGCAACTGTCTAAGATGGTAATTCACTTTGGCAGATTTGCTCTAACTTCCTGTTTCATCTCTGGCACAGGAAGTGAACAGAAATGTCCCCAGTGGTACAGAGATGGAAAATCCCTATCCAAAAAAAAAAAAATACGTTTTGGCTGTATATATACTTTAAAGCATCTAGCATTATATATCAAAGGTATCATTCCTTCTTAGGAGTGGACTATTGAGTGTTTGATAGTATCCACATACTGTAGGTAATTCAGGTTAATGGTTATCCAGACACCTAATCCATTAAGGGAGTGCAACATCATAAACACGTATGCAGAACCCTAAATCAGTGTTGTCACCCTGCTAAAGGAAGTGGAAAAATAACAGATCTTCTGGCAGGATCAACATGTAATAAATATATATTACGGGGCAGGACGCCAGATGCATGGATTCCAGAGGCTCTAATAGGTTTCAAAATAGGGTGGGCTTGGGGCGCAGAGAATGCAAACCAATCCCACCCAGGTGTGTTACAATAACAAATGAATATTCGCTATTGTAACACTCAGGGCTTTTTTTCAGCGGGAACGTGGAGGAACGCAGTTCCAGCACCTCTAGCACTGAATATATGTAATGGCAATGGGTACTGGGGTATTCTGTCAGGAATCTATTTTTTGTGGGGGTCTATTGTTGCTGGTTGGGCATTTGTTGAGGGAGTGGTCTATTGTTGCTGGCTACTGGGAAATCTGTTGTTGTTGCAGGGGTGGATCTATTGTTGCTGGGCTAGATCTTTTTTTGCTGGGGTGGTATTTTGTAACAGGTGGTCTATTGTTGCTGGGGTGGGTCTAGTGTTGTTGGGGGTGTCTATTATTGCTTATGGTATTTATTGTTGCTGGGGTGGGTATAATATTGCTGGGGTGGGTCTAATGTTGCTGTGGGAATTTATATTGCTGGGGAGATCTATTATTGCTGAGGTGGGGTCTATCTATTATTGCAGAGTATTTATTTTATTGCTTTTCTTGTTATCATCAACAAATACCATACAAAAGCACCTGCAAAATAAAATTTGGTTCTGTATTCTCTAAAAGAGCCGGTACTGGGAGTTGGGTAGGGGGTGGAACCAAGGGACAATGTTCGGGGTGGGTAGGGGGTGGAAGTAAGTAGTGACTCAGAAGGGGCGAGTTCCTGAACCTTTTCTCTAAGAAAAAAAGCCCTGGTAACACTGATCCTTTCCCTGGCCAATCAGTAAGCGGGTCTTGAGACCTGTCACCCGATTTGCTGAAAGGACAGGCGATCCTATTGGATGCCTAGGAGGAGGGAAGGAGACGCACGACAGAAGCCGATGTGATGGAAGAGAAGACACAGGAGCCGCCACCTAGATGGGGTAATTGGCGGACTGACCGGCAGAGAGCGAGCGTGGGGGGGGGGGGTGGGATGATGCCACCGGTAAGCCGCACTGAGCTTTGTGAATGGTCCTGCAGCATTCTGGGACCTATGACATGTTCCAGAAGGCTTCAGGAAAAAGGTATCCAAAAGTGATAAAGTATGGGGGAAAGAGACGGTAAAACAGAGCTTACTCTTTTGGGTGAAGTTCCACTTTAAGGAAGTTTTACACCCTTTTTGGATTTTAAAGCACTGTGTAACATAACTGCCATTTTTTTTTTTTTTTAACTAAAATACTGTTTTCACTATGTTTGTCCTTCTTTGCATCTTAGTGCTACTGATCTCCTCAAAGTGTATGTCCCGGAAAAAAAAAAAAAAACATACCTGCAGTACACACACATATTCCTGTGTCTTATCGCTTTAAAGTCCAACTCGAGAATTTAGAAAAAAATAAACTTACAGTGGGGCCCCCTGCACTGCAAAGGTTAGACGCTTGCTATGTCTAGGTGTAGAGGAACAAGTGAGATTACTTATTCCAGTGCTGCCCTCTTCTCCCTGAAATTTCTGTCTGTGGTTGATCCCTCATTGTCTTCACTTTATTCATAAATGATATAGAGGATGGGATAAATAGCTCAATCTCATTTTTTGCGGACGACACAAAAATAAGCAGGGCAATAACTTCACATCAGGATATAGAAGTTTTACAGAAATACCTGAATAAAATATTGGAGCGGGCAAATACATGGCACATGAGGTTTAATGTGGAAAAATGTAAAATAATGCACTTGGGGGCAAAAAAACTAAAAGCAAACTACTCACTAGGGGGAGAACCTCTGGGGGGAATCAAGGATGGAGAAATATCTGGGGGTTCTAGTAGATCGGAGTTTGAGCAATAGCATGCAATGTCAAGCTGCAGCTACTAAGGCCAGCAGAATATTAGCATACATAAAAAAAGAAGAGCAACAAAACTAATAAGGGGACTGGACGCCCTCAATTACGAGGAACACCTGCAAGCACTTAATTTATTCTCGCTGGAAAAACGATGCTTGAGAGGGGACATGATAGTGATTTACAAATACCTCAATGGTGATCCCAGCGTAGGAAAAAAACAATTCAGTCGCAAGGACTGTAAGAGGACACGGGGCCACACAATGAGATTGGAGGAGAAGGGGTTTAACCTTAAACTGCGTAGGGGGTTTATCAATGTCAGGGCAATAAGGATGTGGAACTCTCTTCCACAATTGGTGGTGTCAGCGCAGAGTATGGATATTTTTAAAAGACTCTTGGACGTACATCTTAAAGAACATAACATACAGGGATATGTAAATAATTATAGACACTGACACACCTACACAGGTTGAACTGGATGGACTATTGTTTTTATTCAACCTTGACAACTATGTAACTATGTAACATACATAGCAAGGCTATTAACCGTGCATTGTACATGGTGCAGGAAGCAAGTGGCTTAGAGAGAAGAGGCTTCAGGGGACTGGAGGGGGGTCACTGCTAGAGTATTTTTTTGAGCCCAGGGTTGAACTTGAAAGACCCAAGTACAATAAAATACCCATTGATCTGCCAGAAATGCACTTAAAGTGATACTAAAGGTTCGCACTTTATTTAAAAAAAATAACAAACATGTCATACTTATCTCCACTGTGCAGCTCGTTTTGCACAGTGTGGCCCCGAACTGTGTTTTCTGGGGTCCCCCTGTGGCTCTCTCAGCTCCTCCCCGCCTTAGATAACCCTCTCTGGGAAGCTCTCTTTTGAGGGGGTTACCTTGAAAGAGTCTTGTATTCGACGTCCATAGCCGCCGTGTGCAGGACTCGCCCCCCCCCCCGGCGCCTGCGTCATTGGATTTGATTGACAGCAGTGCGAGCCAATGGCTGCGCTGCTATCAATCTATCCAATGAAGAGCCAAGAAGCCCGGGCAAAGATCCAGCGCGTTCGCAACGCGGGACTTTCCAGGGCTCAGGTTAGTAAAACGGGGGGGCTGGGGGGCCGGTAATCGTCAGATGTTTTTTCACCTTAATGCATCCTAAAACAGGAACCTTTACAACCCCTTTTAACTCCTATGTCCTGTTGTGGGCCTGAAAGCAAGCAGTTCTTGTGGACTGATGGGTGTCAGCACTGCCCATCATCTCTTGATAAGCTACCCAACCACTCTACAATCTCAACAATATAAAGGCTAATCATTCTGTTGTCCAAGATAAGAACTAGGTGGGTTCTTTGAGATAAAACGGGATGTTTACAGAGGACAGTTCTGAATTTCTGACAAGATCAGCAGTTTCTTTTCACTTCTTAAACAGATAAAATGCTGCCAATGTTACATTATACAAACCAAAATGGAGAAAATAAGTGTAGCGACCTCACTCCTCTCACCCCTTCTCATTCTCGGCTTGTCTGTCTTTGTCTAGGGGTGTTAGTACCGGGGGGAGGGATGAGATACACCACGGCCCATGTCCTCCATAGTGAAGAGGTGAAGGCCAGAAAGATTGGGCTTTGTGTAGGTGTCCTAGAGTCAAATCCTTTCCTCAGATCCAATCCCCTTTGCTCCTAGAACCCAGAGTTCCACACACTGAATAGGTCCAACACAGTTTTATTCTTCTCAGCGAATAAACATACATCACAGTCAAGTTGGGACCTTTGCAACAGTTCAGTATTAATGGGAGTAGGTCGAGGCACAATCCTTTAAAGTATCTCTAACCACTGTAGTGTCACCAGTGGCGAATAGTCACTGCCACTGACTATGTAAGGTAGAACATGAATTATATTTGCTAACACAGCCTCTGTCAGGTGAAGGATATCCGTCCAAGGGAGTCACAGGAGGCCTCTCTGTCACCAGCGATGCTGCGCCGGACTCTCCAGAGAAGTTCCGCTCACCAGTCCTCACAAACTCAGACACGGGCACCCAAGGAGTTAGGGCCCCCTCGGATTCCTCCACCCTCGCGGAACTCAGTCGAAGGTACTGAGCCCCAGGCATCCGCCATAGTACCTCACCCCAGGCTAAAGGTGTCTGAGATGGACTCCATCTCTCGCTCTGGCCAGGTCAACAACAGAACGCCAGCACCCAAGCTGAAGGTGCCTGGGTGCGACCGCGTCCTCCGACTCTGAACCCCAAGGTCAGGGCGTCCGCCCCTTTTATCCCCTCACCTTTTGCGTCACAGCAGGTTCCCCGCCCCGCTGTACCAGCGCCAGGAAAGGACAAAAAGGAAGCGGTCTTGCGGTGTGAGTTCAACTCCGGCCAGGACGACAATGCCACCTGCAGGCCGCAGGGAACCTCACACCACCAGAGTCCTCCAAGAACCATAAAAGGGTCTCGGATTCCCTAGCAATCAGTGCATCTGGGTTACACTGCCACCCAGATGCTTTCCCTAAATTCAAATACCCGCTACACAAGAGAAGTCCAATGTTAGGGTTTACATACTCTTTAGGCCTTTATGCCCAAGAAGCTCTCCTGAAGAATTTTTATAACGAAACGTGTATGAGAGATGGTGGAAAAACCCAGGCGTCACAGATAAAAATATAATTGATTACATATAAACATGTGACATATAGTAAGTAAGGGCCAACTCAGTACCACATCCGTAATAATTTTACAAACACAAGAAGAAATACTTTTTTTGGGATGGACTTTACAGGTGCCACGAGGAGACACAAATTAAAAATGTGTTTATTTTCATTGATATCAATATGTAAAAGTACTGGGCCAATAGTCCTAAAATGTACATAGCAAGACAAAATATTGGTAGTAGGCATATTCAATTCCTGCTCCACTTGGAACAACCAACACCATTGACAACTAGCAGTTTATTACATCTGTAAATTATAAACATAGTAACAGAATATATTTTGACATGATACATCAAAAGGAAATATATGTAAAAACGTACAATCAAATATGTACAAAATAACAAACATATATCTTAAAAGTATAGATGTATACATACTTAGATGTGGTACACCGCCATTGTGCATGTGGCACCTAGAGCAGCCGCTAAGCCACTTTTCCTTGTGATGTATCATGCTTAGTGAGATACCGTTCCACACTATCAGTTTTTTTTGTTTAACCCACCGGGTTGAATGAAAAAAAAACTGAAGAGTTTGGAAGGAGATCCTGTACTAACAATCCAATTTTAGTACAGCGATCTTCCCTGCTGGGCTATTGTGTTCTGACAGGGGGACTCTCCTCCGCTAGAACACACCGGTAAGCGCTCTCAGCAATTGGCTGCGAGCGCTGGTTGGATGTCGATCGTAGTCCTTTTTCGGTCATGCCCCTGCCATACACATCAGCCAGTTTCTATTGAACCACCCGATACCACCCAGTATTCGGCTCGTGTGTACAACCCCCTAAAGTGTTACTAAACCCACAACAGTAAAATCAGTCTGTATTTGCAGTAAAGTATGTTTGTTATAATCACTGTGGAACCTAAGGGGTTAATCCTCTGCATTGTGTAAAAAGGCTATTTGATCCTGTCTTCTCTGATCCTCCCCTTCTTCAACAGTCCCCATTCCATCTTCTGAGAGTACAGAGCCTTGGGGGGCATTCTGCACATGCTCAGTTTGGTGTGTATTGCTAGAATAGGTGTGCGCAAGGGGTGTGCCAGGCGTGCCTGGGCACACCCTAATCCTGGGGTTGGCAACCCATCAATCACAATTTATTCGCCTCCCTTCCCTTGTTGACATCCAGAACCTGGAAAGGGGAGGCGGCAGGGTGGAATTTAGTGGAACCGATCTGTATTTTCCTCCTCCAGCAGCTGAAAGTAGGCTTCTCCTCCTCTCCCTCTCGCCGACATTCAGCTGCCACAGGAGGAAAGTATAGGGGGTCAGTACCATTATATGCCACCCCTCCTCTCCCTGTTCCTCTTCTTTTTGCTGCCCAGGTCACCCTGTGTGCTCTCTTGCTCCCCCGCCCCCAATGTTTCAGGGTGGAGAGCAGGGAAGAGGCCGGTAAATATGTCACACACGCATATGTGTTGGAGCTTTGAGGTGCACATCCTAATGCAATAGTCTGCGCACACCTATGACTGCCAGAGAGTATTTTCTTTTCTTGGGTGGGGGCAAGTGATCAGTACAGGGCCAATCAGCACTGTCCAGACAGAGGGTCAGGGGTCCTGCAGCCTCATAGGACAATCAGGGGAGAGTGAAATCTCCTCCTTCAAATGTTAACCAGACACTGATAGAAGTCATAAGACTGCTATATACTGCTGATGAGAAAAGGTATTTAGCAGTTTGTATTTACTAAAATAATTGCATTTCCATGTTCTGTGTACTGTGTTAGACTATATATAGTGAATGCAGGGTCCTGGGTTCAGTAACATTTTAAAGCGGAGCTCCACCCAAAAGGGGAAGCTTCGCTTGTTTGCTTCCTCCCCCCCTCCGCTGCCACATTGGCACCTTTCAGGGGTACCTGTTTTTGACAGGTACCCATCCCCACTTCCGGATAACCTTGCCACGGCCCCCCCTCCCCCTTCCCCTGCTGCTGGGGCCATTCACAGTGCAGCGCGCCATGCACATGCGCATAAGGGAGCCGGCTGTGAAGCCGCAAGGCTTCAATGCCGGTTTCCCTTACAAGGAATGGCGACGGCTGCACCCGAGAGCCGACTGAAAAATACGATAGGCTGCCAACATCGCGGCTCCCTGGACAGGTAAGTGTCCTAATATTCAAAGTCAGAAGCTACAATATTTGTAGTTGCTGACTTTTATTTATTTTTTGAAGGAGTCTGGAGCTCTGCTTTAAGAATACATATTTGAGTAGATTTTTTTAACGTTGAAATATTTCTATTAGCTCCATGACAGCATACTTCTAATTACGGTAATTGAGGTTTCTCTTACAGTTGGCCTTTTTTTCCCCATATGGGAAAGCTCCAGGTGTATAGGATCCCATACCATTCATCAGACTCCATTACCACTTCTACACGCGACACAAAGCTGCGCTGACACGGTCAAACGAAAAACATCCTTCAGAATAGACTGGCGATTATCACAAATGGCCGCCATCAATATCGCTAACACATATTGTACGTGGTAATTGCTGGGTGTAAACGATCTCTGGTCAGACCATTTAGCTTTGGAACAACAAGCAGAAACAAATGCACCGAACGACACGTCCTTATAGATCACTGATAGAAACAAAGGCTGCTTTTATTAACCCGAGAAGTGTTAAGGTGAATAGGGGGGGCAGCAGGCTAAACAAACCTCGCTGAATGGGACCGCACGAGGAGAGAAAAGGCCTTTCAGCCGGAGATAAACAGATCACACCCTGATTAAATTCATCTCCCTCTTCTGCAGAGTCCTAGGCAACCAGGCTGGTGCCGATCGGTGGAGATTTATAGACTGCCAGACACGGGAAGGAGGGTGGCACCCACACAAAAGCCAAAGCACTTAATGGAATTAAAGTGCTTGAGTTATCTGGGGTATGAAAAGGGTTGGCAGTGTCATAGAGGAGGAAATGTAAACATAACCATTGTGGCAGTTCACCAACAAAAGGGTGTATTTATACTTCAAGAGCTTACCAGCGCAGAATCTTGGGCACCCTGTACTCTGCCCATCATTTATTAAAGAGCCCTCTGAGTCCCTTGGATGGGCAGAGGAGAACAGGTGGGGGCTTGCAATTTATCCAAGTACCATAAGTTCTACTACTGTTGGCTGCTGCTACTCAAAAGTTGGCCATAGTCCAGGAGAACTTAGAATGTCTTTGTTTTTGGAACGTTTGTAGGCAGGCAAAGAAAATGTTGGTACAATTTTGCATCCCTGAGGACCTCTAACAGGCCTCTTGCCCCATGTAAGTATGGGTTGGGCCCCATCTAAGTATGGGGTGGGCCCCATGTAAGTATGGGATGGGCCCCATGTAAGTATGGGGTGGGCCCCATGTAAGTATGGGATGGGCGCCATGTAAGTATGGGGTGGGCCCCATGTAAGTATGGGATAGGCCCCCAATGTAAGTATGGGATGGGCCCCATGTAAGTATGGGGTGGGCCCCATGTAAGTATGGGATGGGCCCCATGTAAGTATGGGATGGGCCCCATGTAAGTATGGGATGGGCCCCATGTAAGTATGGGATGGGCCCCATGTAAGTATGGGATGGGCCCCATGTAAGTATGGGGTGGGCCCCATGAAAGTATGGGGTGGGCCCCATGTAAGTATGGGGTGGGCCCCATGAAAGTATGGGATGCGCCCCATGTAAGTATGGGATGGGCCCCATGTAAGTATGGGGTGGGCCCCATGTAAGTATGGGGTGGGCCCCATGTAAGTATGGGGTGGGCCCCATGAAAGTATGGGATGGGCCCCATGTAAGTATGGGGTGGGCCCCATGAAAGTATGGGATGGGCCCCATGTAAGTATGGGATGGGCCCCATGTAAGTATGGGGTGGGCCCCATGTAAGTATGGGGTGGGCCCCATGTAAGTATGGGGTGGGCCCCATGTAAGTATGGGATGGGCCCCATGTATGTATGGGATGGGCCCCATGTAAGTATGGGATGGGCCCCATGTTAGTATGGGATGGGCCCCATGTAAGTATGGGATGGGCCCCATGTAAGTATGGGGTGGGTCCCATGTAAGTATGGGGTGGGTCCCATGTAAGTATGGGGTGGGTCCCATGTAAGTATGGGGTGGGTCCCATGTAAGTATGGGGTGGGCCCCATGTAAGTATGGGGTGGGCCCCATGTAAGTATGGGGTGGGCCCCAAGTAAGTATGGGGTGGGCCCCATGTAAGTATGGGATGGGCCCCATGTAAGTATGGGATGGGCCCCATGTAAGTATGGGGTGGGCCCCATGTAAGTATGGGGTGGGCCCATGTAAGTATGGGGTGGGCCCCATGTAAGTATGGGATGGGCCCCATGTAAGTATGGGATGGGCCCCATGTAAGTATGGGATGGGCCCCATGTAAGTATGGGGTGGGCCCCATGTAAGTATGGGATGGGCCCCATGTAAGTATGGGGTGGGCCCCATGTAAGTATGGGGTGGGCCCCATGTAAGTATGGGATGGGCCCCATGTAAGTATGGTGTGGGCACCTCTCCCAAACAATTTTTCAGAATTTTGAACAAAAGTTTGAAAGGAATTCTGCTGGTGTATGGATAGCTTTACCACTTGCCTACTGGGCACTTATACCCCCTTCCTGCCCAGGCCAATTTTCAGCTTTCAACACTGTCACACTTTAGCCTCGTACACACGATCGGACTTCCATCAGACAAATTTGTTGAATTTTGTGCGAAGGGCATTGGCCGTGAACTTGTTCTGCATACAGACGGCAGAACTTTTTCAGCCAACATACAAAAAAACAACGTGGTTTTTCTGCGCTTTAGCGCCACCCTTTGGGCAACTTCTGCTAATGTTGTCTTATGGTTAGCATTGGTTCAGAGCATGCGTGTTTGTACTTTGGATTTTAGTCCGACGGACTCGTGTACACACAATCTTATAATCCGACGGAACACATTTGTTGTAGGAAAGTTTGAGAGCATGGCTATCCAACATTTGTTGTCAGAAATTCCGACAAGAATTGTCCGATGGAGCGTACAAACGGTCGGATTATCCGCCAAAAACCCTGCCATCACACAATTGTTGTCGGAAAATCTGATTGTGTGTACGGGCCTTTTGAATGACAAAACACTGTACCCATGTGAAATTTTTATAATTTTTCTTTTGGTGGTATTTAAGCACCGCTGGGTTTTTATTTTTTGCTAAACAAGCAAAAACAAGATGGAACATTTTGTAAAAAACAAACTTTTTTTCAGTTTCTATCATAAAATTTTGCAAATACCGTATTTGCCGGTGTATAAGGCGGCTGGGCGTATAAGATGATCCCCTAATAGTCTGTTTAAAATGGTGATTTTGTGCTGTATTCACCGTATAAGACGATCCCCTTGTGTGACCCCCTTGTGCGGTAATGCCGTTCAAAAACGAAGACGCGGGTGCTTTTTAAAGCTGTATGTAGTTTAGTATATGCGCCGCTCAGCCAATCTCGGCAGGCGATGCAATCTGTTGATGACTACAGAGCCTGCTAAGCCTGCTCGGATTGGAGTAACAACCTCTGCCAATCCGAGCAAGCTACATAATGTAGCCTGCTCGGATTGGCAGTGGTTGTTACTCCAATCCGAGCAGGTTTAGCAGGCTCTAGTCATCAACAGATTGCATCGCCCGCCGGGATTGCCTGAGCGGCGCATATACTAAATTACATTACAGAGCACCCAGCAGGCTGATATCAATTGGGCAGCTGCTTCACCCGGCATATAAGACGACCCCTGGTTTTTGGCTCTGTAATTCCGGTGTAAAAGGTCGTCTTATACGCCGGAAAATACGGTAAGTAATTTTTCTACTTCACTGATGTGCGCTGATGAAGGTGCACTGATAGGCGGCACTGATGGGAAATGATAGGCAGCAGTGATGGGCACTGATTGTCACTGATGAGGAGGCACTAATAGGCACTGAAAGGAGGCACTGATAGACGGCACTGATAGGCAGCACTGATGAGGAGGCACTGATGGGCAGCATTGATGGGCACTGATGATAAGTGCCCTGATTATCTGTGTACTCTCCTCATGCTGTGACAACACATAGGGAAAGTACTGCCGATAACCAGCATGTCTGTTTACACTGTGATCAGCTGATCATGTAGTAAAGGGCCAAGGGCCACAGTGATTGGGCTTTTACCATGATCTAGTGGCGACTGGTGGTATATTTCGGGGGGGGGGGGGGGATCCGGCAATCCGTCCGATGAAACCCCCCCCCCCCCCGGTCAGTCGATCGATCTCCGCAATTTTTTTTGAAGCACCTGATTAGAGCAAGAGGCAAGGCAAGAGGCCCTATTAAGCTCCAAAATAGAGTGGGCTCGGGTCGCAGAGCATGCGCCCCAACCCACCCAGGTGTGTTGCAACAGAGAATGAATATTCGCTGTTTTAACACTGATCCTCCTCCCGGCCAATAGGGAAGCAGTAATGAAACCCGTTTCCCAATTGGCCAAAACTTCAGGTGATCCTATTGGACAGAAGGAGCAGAGAGGAGACACATGAGAGAGTAGAGGACACCGAAGCAAGTTTCCTCGAGCTCGCCGCGCTTAAGGACGGGGCTGGAAGATGGCTCTGACCGCTGCTCTCACTGCCTGCATCCAGGGAAAGTACAGCGGGTGGTGGGGGTTGCTGGGGGTGTTAGTGCAGTTCCGCACCATTAGGGGGGTGTAGGGGCAGTTCTGCTAGTGCCACTCCACTGGCGGCCCTGGGGGGGGGGGTTGTTTGCCGCCCCCCCCCAAAAAAAAACCCACCAGCCACCACTGAGGAAGAACAATGCTGAGTAGCTGACTATGACCCTAAGAACACCTTCCCTACAGTAAAGCACGGAGGTGGAAACATTATGCTGTTTCTCTGCTATTGGTACAGGCCGACTTTACCGCATTGAGGGGCCAATGGACAGGGCCATGTATTGTAAAATCTTGGATGAGAACCTTCCAAGAACACTGAAGATGGGTCATGGGTGGGTCTTCCAGCATGACAATGACCCAAAACATACCACCAAGGCAACAATGGTGCCGCTGCTGTGTCTCAACCAATCAGGATGGAGAGACTCGGATGGCCGAGACACTCGTGGACATCGCTGGACAGAGATGGGGCTCAGGTAAGTATTAGGGGGGCTGAGGGAAGGCTGCTGCTTTTTATCCTAATGCATGGATTTACAACTCCTATAACACCCTAACTTGTTTACAAGCATCAAATGTTTTTTTCTGCCAAAATGCGTCTGAAATCTTAGGCTCCGTTTCCACTAATGCAACTTGTCATGCGACTTTGGACACATAGAGTCACATTGCAAGTCACAGCCCATTGATTTCAATGCACCTGTTCCAAACAATGCAACTTTGAAAAGATTCCTGCACTACTTGAACGTGACCTTCCTGTGACTTGAGTGCTAGAGAGTGTAGAGTCGCATCAAAGTTGCATGAATTTGGAGTTGCACTTGTGGGAATGGAGCCTTAAAGTTAAAAAAGTGAGCGCTACAATTTTTAATAACATTTGATTGTAGCACACAGCAGTGCTCATTCACATGCAGGGGCGGCTGGTGCTATACATTTTCTGGGGGGCACAAACAAACCCCTCCAGGTCCACACTCACCAGAGGACCCTGGGCTCTCACGCCTCCCGTGTTAACCCTGTCTTCTTTCCGGGTTCAAAATCTTCAGCCTCCTGACTGGCCGTGACAAGAAGCCGGAAACGCAATGGCGAATATACAGTGCTCTGCGCCCCGAAGACACCCTAAGACAAGCCAATTAGAGCCTCAGGCTCTAATCACATGCTTGTTAAACATTTATGGACCTAATAGACACCCATTAGTCCGGCGCCCCACACAGTGCACACACATGGAACAATTTATTTTTAAATAAATCTTAATATGAATGACATTTTTTAACTTTAAGATTTAAAAAAATGTTAGTCATATTATCAGTTATTTAAAAATAAACCATTATCCCCTAACGACTCCTCCGATCCAGGATCGCAGTAGGATCCCACAGGGGCATCCTGGTCGGATGGAGTGGATAATGTGTCTTCAGACGACACTGTTTGATTTGTGTATTACTTCACACCTCTTCTCATGAGCTAGTTGTTATTTGTATATTGCCGTATACATGCTGTAACAGGAGATTACCCCTTACTTATCGGTCGGGGTTGCCTCTTGACGGGCTCCTGGATTCTTGTCTTTTCATACTTTTCATCTTGTCATACTAGCTCATTATGTACCACTTACCTTCGATCGGGGCCCCTGAAGTCGTTCGTGTCCCTCCTCTAGCCGCATCCATTGCTGCGGCGATAGCCGGAATGTTACTTCCGGGTATCGCCGCTGCAGCCAATCACAGCGCCGCTCCGGCGCTGTGATTGGCCGGAGCGGCGAAGACGTGACTCCGCGCATGCGCGCGTGAGCTGTCAAATTCGGCTACGTCGTCGAATGTTGCGACCTAGCCGAATTTGTGAATGGGGTGACGTCAGCGTCGCCGCATTTACATACAAATATCTCCTTAACCGTGTAGGTTAAGGAAATATTTCATGCACCTACAGGTAAGCCTTAATCTAGGCTTACCTGTAGGTCTTTGTTTAAAAAGTGGGTTTACAACCACTTTAAAAATAAATCATTCTATGATTAGCTTTCTTTATAGGCAAACTAACTTTGGGAACTTTGGGGGGGCGGTGTCCCTGCGCCCCTTATGGACCGGCCACCACTGTTCACACGGCACATGCGCCATTATGTGCCATTAATGCAATATGACCGAGCCCTAAATTTTGATGGAATTTCAGTCTTTAACACAGGTTGTTTTTTTTTTTTTTTCTGGATATAATCCCTGATTTACTGATTGATTTCACGTTATTTTGGTTTTAAAAAGATTTTTTCGGAAAGAGCATCGTTTTTGGTTTTGCCTTTGAGGATGCTAATCAGCGATCAATTTATTACTTGCAGGACAATCGGCGCCATGGCTGGGTAACCGTGTGGGGTGGGCTGGTCAGTCTATTCTCCAGCAGGTGTTGGTGAATACGGATGGATTTATAGAGCTCAGCCTGTAAATAGACAAACACATGTAGATTTGTCCTCCTTTTCCCAGTGACAGATGTGTCCCCGGGGTGAGATGATGTCATTTCACCAATAAACTCCCACCCTGATCACTTGTTAATCGCCGAGCCCATGTGTTACACTGTAATGCAGAATTTCCTCCATTGGCAGTGAGTGTAAAACAGGCCATACAGTAGTAGATTTTCGAACAAACGTTCATACAAAACTTCTCAGTATATTTGATGATTTGTGAAATGTCATTCAAAAGTACTTCGAACATTTTGTTTGCGTTTAACATTTGATTTTGGATTGGACTTTACCAGGCAAAAAAAAAAACACACTAAGGCTTGGTTTCCACTAGTGCGACTTATCATGCGACTTGGGACTGAAAAGTCACATGACAAGTCATACCCCATGATTTCCAATGAGTACCGTTCATATCTGTGCAACTTCAAAGTAGTCCCTGCACTACTTTGGTCCCACTTTGATGCGACTTGAGGTCCATAGACCTCAAGAATATGCAGGCATTGTTTCCAGTCACATCAAAATCTCAGCAAAAAATTGCGGCAAAATCGTGCGACTTTCGGCTCGCAATAGTGGAAACAGCTGATAGAAATTTGAGACAAATTCTCCATCCTACTCCTTCAAACTTTCTTGACACTGCAGTCGAAAATGAATGTCAATTTGACCCAAGTGAAATTGTGTCACTGGACATATCTGTCATATCTGGTGACACATTGGGCGTTATTTACTAAGATCGGAGAGTGCAAAATCTGGTGCAGCTCTGCATAGAAACCAATCAGCTTTCAGGTTTTTATTGCCAACGCTTAATTGAACAAGCTGAAGTTAGAAGCTGATTGGCTGCCATGCAGAGCTGCACCAGATTCTGAGTGCTTCAGTTTTAGTAAATCTCCCCCATTGTCACTGAGACAGGAAGTAAGGGGAAATCTCACCAAATGGGGACATTGCCAGCAATAATGACCTGAAAGAGAGTCTAACTCTTTGTTACTCTATCCAAGACTAAAAAAGAATTGTGTCTGTCACCTCACTTTATGGGCTAAAACATACTTTTAAGACTCATTTATACTTGCTTCGACTTTAATGCACATTAACCACATGCCGACCGGGCCATAGCCGAAAGACGGCTACAGCGCGGTCGGCTTATTCTTGGAGGGCGTCCATGGATGTCCTCACAGAATCGCACTCCCGCGAGCCCCCTGGGGCGCGCACTCGGGAATGTCGGTGACCGTCGGGTCCTCCAGACCCGGCGTGTCACGGAACGGGGTAAAGGGCTAATGACAGCGGCCCTTTACCACGTGATCGCTCCGTCCAATGATGGAGCGATCACTTGTCAACAAACCGGAGCCGACCAAACCGATCAGGACAGTGTGCGAGGAGAGGAGGGAGCTGGGTGCAGCAGCGCTGTGGGCTGTCTCTGGAGTGCCCACAGTGCTGATCTGTCTCCATCCAGGCTCCATATGTGCCCATCCATGTCCTATATGTACCCATCTAGGCTCCATGTGCCCATCCATGCCCTATATGTACCAATCCATGCTCTATATGTGCCCCCATATGTGCTCATCCATGCTCCATTCATCCCTGGCTCATCTGTGCTCCATCCGTGCTCCACCCATTCCTGGCTCATCCGTGATCCATCCATCCCTGGCTCATCTGTGATCTATCCATCCCTGGCTCATTCGTGATCCATCCATCCCTGGCTCATCCGTGCTCATCTGTGCTCCATCCATCCCTGGCTCATCCGTGCTCCATCCATCCCTGGCTCATCCGTGCCCCATCCATCCCTGGCTCATCCGTGCTCCTTCCGTGCTCCATCCATCCCTGGCTTATCCATGCTCCATCCGTGCTCTATCCATCCCTGGCTCACCCATGCTCTATCCATCCCTGGCTCATCCGTGCTCCATTCATCCCTGGTTCATCCGTGCTCCACCCATCCCTGGTTCATCCATGCTTATCCATGCTTATCCATGCCCATCCACGGCTCATTCTTGCTCATTTATGCCTCATCTGTGCTCATCCATGTCAAAGCAGTGCTCATCCACGCCACATCAGTGCCCAGCCGTGCCACATCAGTTCTCATCCGTGCCACATCAGTGCTCATCCATGCCACATCAGTGCTTATCCATGCCACATCAGTTCTCATCCATTCCACATCCTTGCCACTACAGTGCCCATCAGTCTCTCACAAAAGTGTAATAGGTAGTGATTGCGACTATGTGTCAAGAAAAAGGTTGAGCGGGGTGGGACTTTATATGTGCCTCAGTGGAGTAAATAAATATAGAAATACCAGAATATATAGAAAAATAAACAATTTTTATTTTCCTGCCTTGTGGCATTGATATAAAAATATTATCTTACAAAAATATATGAGGTAAAATCACATTACAGTTCAGACAATCAAATAACGTGCAATTCCTATTCAAGAAAGAAAGGGCCTACGCGTTTCGCGGATTTCCGCTTCGTCAGGGCCTTTGAACGTAGCACAATGAGGTAATATAGAGATTCTAGAAGTAAACAAAAGGTTGATGAGATATACATATACACATATCACACCCTATGCATTTAAAAAAGAAAAAACCATATAAAAATCAACATTATACAAATATTAAATCCAACTAAAGGGTATGGGTGTACTCTAAACGCTTAAGATATGTAAATGCAGTTAACTATCTAAATTACTGCATTTGTATATATACACTTCTTGTTTTATTTGGACTCTATTATTTATTTATCCCTATGATATATCTACACGTAGGCTCGCCTTGATGTGGATCCGAGCTTATACCTGCAATCCTCGGCATTTCTAAGGACTGGCTCCTTTATTGTGTATACACCGACAATTTTTGGCCACTATATACATCGGTGAGGTGTTACACCCCACCTAGTGTATTCTGACTTTTATACATACACTGTATCCTAGTCTCAGCCGGTACACCTATTGGGTAAGTGACTAAACATACTCCATTGTGTTTCTCACTTGCACTCATTCCTTTTCACTACATCCCTCACATTCACCGCACACACCCCCCAAGTATTTCCCTCACCTACGCATATTCTTCAGGGATGGTGCCTCAGTAGGAGTTTCAAGGTATCTCGCATACACCCCAACCCCTACACGTAATAGGTAGTCAATTTTGATTTGAAATGTATGTCCCTGACGGTGCTCCCTGCATGTTGGGCCTCTGTATGTGGCCAGGCTGTGTAAAAGTCTCACACATGTGGTATCGCCATACTCAGGAGGAGTAGCAGAATGTATTTTGGGGTGTCATTTTTGCTATGTTCATACTATGTGTTAGAAATATTTTATAAATGGATAACTTTGTGTAACAAAAAAATGTGTTCATTTTCTTTCCATGTTTTCCAAAAACTTGTGGAAAAAAATGACATTTGCAAAAGACTCATTATGCCTCATAGACTATACGTTGGGGTGTGTAGTTTCCAAAATGGGGTCATTTTGTGGACGTTTACATTGTCCTGGTGCTCCAGGGCTTTCAAAAGTGTGATACCGCGTACACACGATCGATTTTCTCGACGGTGAAAACACAGTCAAGAAAATCGACGGGAAAAACGAGGGAACGGCTTGGTTCCCTACACACGGCCGTTTTTCCCGACATTTCTTTTCTTGGTCGAGAAACATGACCGTGTGTGGGCTCCGTGGCAGTGTTTCCCTATGGGAAAACTGCCGCGGAAAAAAATGATGGGAATCACGACGAGAAAAATTAGAGCATGTTCTAATTTTTCTCGTTGTGATTAATGCCGTTTTTCCCATCGGGAAAAATGACAAAAAGCCCACACACGGTCGTTTTTCTTGTTAAAAAATAAAAATAAAATTTTTTCCCGACAGGAAAAATGATCGTGTGTACGCAGCAAAAGAGGTAAGTGTGAAAAAAATGAAATGTGTAATTTATGTCCCTAGAACGCCTGATGGTGCTCCCTGAATGTTGGGCCTCTGTATGTGGCCAGGCTGTGTAAAAGTCCCACACGTTGTATCGCCGTACTCGGGAGGAGTAATAGAATGTCTTTTTGGGTGTCATTTGTGGTACGCGTATGCTGTGTGAGAGAAATGACCTGTTAATATGACTATTCTGTGAAAAAAAAAAAAAAAAAAAAAAGAAAATCTTAATTTTGCAAAGAATTGTGGGAAAAAATTGCAGCTTGAAAAAACTCACCATGCCTCTTACTAAATACCTTGGAATGTCTACTTTCCAAAAAGGGGTCATTTAGGGGGTATTTGTACTTTACTGGCTTGTTAGGATCTCAAGAAATGAGATAGTACATCAGGTGTGATCAGGTGAGATCAATTTTCAGTGATTGGCACCACAGCTTGTAGACTTGTAGACTCTATAACTTCCACACGGACCAAATAATATACACTTAAGCCCCGTACACACGATCCGAATATCGTACGAAAAATGTTGCCTGAGTAAGAATCGTACGATAATCGGATCGTTAGTACAGAGCTTCGAAAGCCGATTATGACAGTTCATCCGATATTATTTTATCGGACATGCACGAAAAGTTTCCTCGCACGATAACAAATCGTACGATTTTCGTTTAGTCAGTACAGTCGTCATCCGAAAATACAATACAAATACATTACAACACATGACATCACTTCCGATTTTTTTTTCTGTCGTACGAGAATTTTCGTGACTTTAATAACCTATTTAATTTTACTTGCGACTATTAAGCGAAAAAAGTCGTACGATCTGTCGTACGATATTCGGATCGTGTGTACAGGGCATTAGAAAAAGTTCTAATTTGCAAAATTTTCTAACCGAAACAAAGAAAGATGCATTCTTTTACAAAATTTTCGTTCTTTTGTAATTTATAGCGCAAAAAAATTAAAACCACAGAGGTGATCAAATACCACCAAAAGAAAGCAGCTCTATTTGTGTGAAAAAAAAGGACAAAAAAATGATATGGGTAGCATGTTGCCTGACTGAGTAATTGTCATTCAAAATGTGAGAGCACTGAAAACAAAAAATTGGTCTGGTTAGGAAGGGGGTTTAAGTGCCCAGTGGTCAAGTGGTTAAAGCAGAACTTCAGTAATTTGTTTTCATCTTTCCATCTATTAAATCTTCTGCCCTTGTTGTTGTTTTATCTTTGGATAGTAAAACATTTTTTTTCTGCCAGTAAATACCTTATACAGCCCACTTCCTGTCTCTTGTCTGGTCATTAGCCTAGGCTTATGACATCATGCACAGCTTTCTCTCTTACTCTCCTGAGAGTTTTCCAGGAAGAGAGGGGGAGTGAGTCATAAGAGGGCCAATGAGAGCTTCAGAGCTGGAGGTGTGTGTCTGTGTATATCCAGGAAGTGAACAGTCAGCAGCTTCAGCTGCCCACAGTTAAAATGGCTGCAGCCAGACTTGGTGGTGGGAGATTTCTGCAGCATATATGGCAAGTACAGAATCACAGTATATATAAAATAAAACGCAAAGTGGTTGAAGGGAAGCTTCAGAATGGCAAAGATGTTTTTATTACAAATTATGTGAGCAGACTGCAGTTCCTCTTTAAAGCGCCTACTGTTTCAACATGCTTTTTTGATGCTTCAGTGATGCTTTTTTGAAGGTTTATTCAAGCTTGACAAATGCCTGGTGTGTTGATTTTCAATCTGTTTTAAAGAAGCCCAGTAGAACCCCAGCCCAGTAGTACCCTCAGCTCAGCTGATCCTCCACTCAGTAGTAACCCCTAGCTCTGCTGATCCTCCACTCAGTAGTAACCTCCTGCTCTGCTGATCCCCCACTCAGTAGTAACCCTCAGCTCTGCTGACCCACCCCCCTCAGTAGTAACCCCTAGCTCTGGTGATCCCCCCGCTCAGAAGTAACCTACAGCTCTGCTGATCCCTCGCTCAGAAGTAACCCACAGCTCTGCTGATCCCCCTCTCAGTAGTAACCCTCAGCTCTGCTGATCCCCCACTCAGTAGTAACCCCCAGCTTTGCTGATCCTCTGGTTTGCTGATCCTCCCCTCACTCTGGTCCCCAATCACTTCCCGTTATATGGCTCCCACACTGCGTAAACTTTAAAGTGGATCTTCGCACCCCCTCTTTTTTTTTACCCCTGCCTCCTAGGTGGTCCATTGCGCATATTTCAATCACCCACTCAAAGGATCCAGTGTTGTACGCCTGGGATCCTCTTGTCTTCTGCCACTGCTCGATCCTGTGCCGCCATGTTGCTTATGATGTCATTGAGAAGCCCGCTGGCTCTTCCAGGTTCAGCCAGCACACCTTCCAATGACTCAGCACGTCCTCCTCTCTGAATGAAGGGCTATATCTCCTGG
This sequence comes from Rana muscosa, assembly GCA_029206835.1. Classification (NCBI taxonomy): domain Eukaryota; kingdom Metazoa; phylum Chordata; class Amphibia; order Anura; family Ranidae; genus Rana; species Rana muscosa. Next base: position 65,486,241 of record CM055120.1, read on the forward strand.
GATATGTGACGTGCATATTCCAGGAGGCACAGCGCTCACTGTGCACGTCATTAGCCTAGGCGTGTAACATGCATGGGAGCGGGGTCAGCACAATCCGTGTTGCGGTGGGGAAGAGGGGTGGATTGGAGGGAAGTCAGTTCAGAGGGTGAAGATCCGCTTTAAGGATCCACATTGCTGCCAGGCAACTAGCATTTTCAGGAAATGACACCAAATGGCAATGCATAATTAATTTCTTAACAGGTTTCCATTAGTGTGATTAGATGACCTTCAATTCCAACTGGATGTGGCTATTTTAAATCATTGTGGTTGATTTACTAAAGGCAAATAGAATGCAGTTGCTCCAGAGCTTAGTAAATGAGCAGAAGCTCTACTGACTTCCATCATCCAATCATGTGCAATCAAAAATTAATTTTAATTTTTTATTTTCCTTGCACGTGATTGGGTATACTTTGCAAAGTGAAGCTTTACTAGACATGTGCGGTTCGTTTTGTTCCAAATTAAAATTCAGACAAATTTTCGTTATTCGGAAATTCGGATTTATCCGAATTTTCGAATTAGAATAATACCGAATTTAAAACGAATCCGAAATAACGAAAAAAAAATTCCGATGAAATTTGAATTCAAATCGTTTTCGAATAGTTTTCAAATTCGAATTTGAATTTGAAAACTTTTCGAATTCGAATAGTTTTCCAATTTCCAAACAGAATAAAATAGAATAGAAAATAAAGGAGTGGAATAGAAAAAAAATAGAATTTTTTTCTATTCCTTTATTTTCTATTCTATTTTCTTTTTGGAAATTGGAAAACTTTTCGAATCGATTTGAAAACGTTTAAAGAAACAGATTCTGGAAACGAATTAAACAAATTAAACTAATGAAACAAATTTAACTAAACAAATGTATGTACATAACGAATCGAAAAACGAAAAGAAACGAAACAAATGTTTTCGCTCTGCACGTCTAAGCTTTACCTCATTTACTAAGCTCTGGATTTACACACAACTGCTCATTTTCCACTGCAGATTGCTCGGGAGAGGCATTTTTACCATGTTTCAGCCTGCAATACAGGGGGTCCCCGACTTACGAACGCCCGACTTCCGAACAACTCCTACTTACGAACGGGACGTATCTGCTGTTCTACGCATGCGCAGGCATTTTCGGCCATTTTCGACGGCGAGAACATCGGAAAACATTGAAAAACATCGGAAAACAATGTATCTCCCGTTCTGCGCATGCGCGGCCAGTCAACGGAACAACGGAAAACCACAGAAAACAACGTAATTGCCGTTCTGCGCATGCGGTTCCGACTTACGAACATTTCCGACTTAAGAACAAACCTAAAGTCCTTAACCTGTTCGTAAGTCGGGGACCCCCTGTACTGGGATATTGCCCAGTCCCATTTGCTCCGGTAATAATAACACAAAAAATACAGCAAAGCAACACAAAACCAAAACCAATATGTATACAAAAAGATGAAAGTAGATAAGAACACCCTACCGGGGCCATTAAAAGTAAATGGGGCGTAAAGAACGTATTATTAATGAATGATGATGAGTGGAATTGTCTTATCTGGTGAGAAGATCATATGGAATGATCCCCAATGACAAGCTATTTGTCACCGTCACTGAATTTATTACCCTCAATTTATGATATCAGTGGCAGCATCAGGATGGTTGGGGGGGGGTGTTTTGGTATTTTTAATTAACAGGTCCTGGAGGTTTGCTGGACCCCCGGATCTCAGGATTGGCCATTTCTCGGGGGTATTACATCAGGGATGTCCTTGAAGTCAGTTCATAGCGGAAGGGAAAGGGCAAGTGTTTTTCCCAGTCATTGTGTGACACAATCAAATATCCACTGGCCGGCCCTCCATTCTGTAGAGGCTCCCCGGGGAGGCTGTGCTGGGATGGAGATTGTGGCTTCTCTCTGTTCTCAGCCCATCTTGTCTATGTGTGACATCCGGGGCCCCCGATGGGCCCCACTACACAGGCCTGCTTATCACACACATCACTTAATGATGATTTAACCTGTTTGATTCCGCAGATAACAAGAATGAACTGCCTCTGAAACCAATTATAGGATGCTGGCAAGGATGGAGACAGAACTGGTACCCAGAGACAAGCAGTGAATTCACACACCATACATGCAGCATTCTCATTTAAAGGGAACCTCAATGAATTTTAAACGATTGCTTAATAGCTGACCATACATGTTACAATCTGATTGTACAACTCCCGTAACCACTTAACCTCCGGAAAAGATTTACAGTGATGGAAAAAAGTATTTGATCCCCCTGCTGATTTTGTACGTTTGCCCACTGACAAAGAAATGATCAGTCTATCATTTTATTGGTAGGTTTATTTTAACAGTGATGCCGCGTACACACGATCATTATTCACGGCGGTTAAAAAACCGCCGTGAATAATGACATTAAAAACGAGGGAACGGCTTGTTCCCCACACACGGTCGTTTTTCACGTAATTTTTTTCTCTTGTCGAGATGTCGAGAAAAACAACGAGAAAAATTAGAGCATGTTCTAATTTTTCTCGTCGTTTTTAATTCCGTTTTTCCCGTCGGGAAAAATGACAAAATGCCCACAGACGATCGTTTTTCTCGTCAAAAGGAAAAAATTTAATTTTTCTCGACGAGAAAAACGGTCGTGTGTACACGGCATTAGAGACAGAATAACAACAAAAATATCCAGAAAAACGCATTTCAAAAAAGTTATAAATTGATTTGCATTTTACCCACTTAAGGACCAGAAGGATTTGCCCTCTTAATGACCGGGCCATTTTTTTGCGATACGGCACTGTGTCATTTTAACTGACAAGTGCGCGGTCGTGCGACGTTGCGCCCAAACAAAATTGATGTCCTTCTTTTCCCACAAATAGAGCTTTCTTTTGGTAGTATTTAATCACCTCTGCGTTTTTGTATTTTTTTCCTATAAACAAAAAAATAGAGCGACAATTAAAAAAAGAAAAAAATATATATTTTTTACTTTTCGCTATAATAAATATCCAAAAAAAAAGAAAAAAAAATGTCTTCATCGGTTTAGGCCTATATGTATTCTTTTACATATTTTTGGTAAAAAAAATGTCAATAAGCGTATATTGATTGGTTTGCGCAAAAGTTATAGCGTCTACAAAATAGGGTATAGATTTATGGCATTTTTATTATTATATATTTTTTTACTGGTTATGGTGGCGATCAGGGATTTTTTGCGGGACTGTGACATTGCGGCGGACAGATCGGACACTTTTGACACTTTTTTGGGACCATTGACATTTATACAACGATCAGAGATAAAAAGCCACTGATTAATGTATACATGTCACTGGCAGGGAAGGGGTTAACACTAGGGGGCGATCAAGGGGGTTAAATGTGTTCCCTCATGTGTGTTCTAACTATGGGGGGAGGCAGGGGCGGACTGACAGCTCATGGGGCCCCCGGGCAAAAGGAGATCATGGGGCCCAAAGTGTCTCCGCCCATGTGTCCCCGCCCACGTTCAAGCTACATCCAGGGAGAGAGGGGGGTGTAGAAAGTGGGGGGGTAGTGGGTGAGGGGGTGTAGTGGGGGAGGGGGTGTAGGAAGTGGGGGGTTGTGAGAGAGGGGTGTAAGAAGGGGGGGCTAGTGAGAGAGGGGGAGGGAGTGTAGGAAGTGGGGGGGCTAGTGAGAGAGGGGGGAGAGGGGGAGGGGGTGTAGGAAGAGGGGGGCTAGTGAGAGAGGGGGAAGGGGTGTAGGGAGAGGGGGGCTAGTGAGAGAGGGGGAGGGAGTGTAGGAAGTGGGGAGCTAGTGAGAGAGGGGGAGGGAGTGTAGGAAGTGGGGGGCTAGTGAGAGAGGAGGAGGGAGTGTAGGAAGAGGGGGGCTAGTGAGAGAGGGGGAGGGGTGTAGGGAGAGGGGGGGCTAGTGAGAGAGGTGGAGGGAGTGTAGGAAGTGGGGGGGCTAGTGAGAGAGGGGGGAGAGTGGGAGGGGGTGTAGGAAGAGGGCGGTAGTGAGAGAGGGGGCTAGTGAGAGAGGAAGAGGGGGTGTAGGGAGAGGGGGGGGCTAGTGAGAGAGGGGGAGGGAGTGTAGGAAGTGGGGGGATAGTGAGAGAGGTGGAGGGAGTGTAGGAAGTGGGGGGCTAGTGAGAGAGGGGGAGGGAGTGTAGGAAGAGGGGGGCTAGTGAGAGAGGGGGAGGGGGTGTAGGGAAAGGGGGGGCTAGTGAGAGAGGGGGAGGGAGTGTAGGAAGTGGGGGGCTAGTGAGAGAGGGGGAGGGAGTGTAGGAAGTGGGGGGCTAGTGAGAGAGGGGGAGGGAGTGTAGGAAGAGGGGGGATAGTGAGAGAGGGGGAGGGGGTGTAGGGAAAGGGGGGCTAGTGAGAGAGGGGGAGGGAGTGTAGGAAGTGGGGGGCTAGTGAGAGAGGGGGAGGGGGTGTAGGAAGAGGGGGGCTAGTGAGAGAGGGGGAGGGGGTGTAGGGAGAGGGGGGCTAGTGAGAGAGGGGGAGGGAGTGTAGGAAGTGGGGGGCTAGTGAGAGAGGGGGAGGGAGTGTAGGAAGTGAGGGGGCTAGTCAGAGAGGGGGAGGGAGTGTAGGAAGAGGGGGGCTAGTGAGAGAGGGGGTGTAGGGAGAGGGGGGCTAGAGAGAGAGGGGGAGGGAGTGTAGGAAGTGGGGGGCTAGTGAGAGAGGGGGAGGGGGTGTAGAAAGTTGGGGGTAGTGAGAGAGGGGGAGATAGTAAGAGAGGGGGAGAGGGGGAGGGGGTGTAGGAAGTTGGGGGGTAGTGAGAGAGGGGGGATGGGGAAAGGGGAAGAGGGGTAGTGAGAGAGGGGCGGTAGGGAGAGGGAGGTTGAGAGAAAGAGGGTGGGTTGATCAGTATGTCTGCTATGTCCAACCATTATACAGAATGCTTCATAAAATTGTTACAGCAAAGGAAAGGATTATAAGTGAAGTCTCCGCAGATTGCAGCATGACATTCAATAAAGAAAACATGACACATGGGGGCAATGCATAGGACTTGGCATTTTACAACTTTTTTTTATTTTTTAAGTACAGTACATCCCCCACTCACATACACAGGTTTCCTCTCATAGTGGTCTCACCCTTCTCCGTGTAGAAAGCGGGCTGTCACACTCCGGCCGGTTCTTAGCTGCTTGCCTGTCCCTCCCATCGTCCTCTTCCTCCCCGGGCTCTCTCGGTTCCTCTCTCTCTCCTCTCAGGACCAGGAGCCCGTTCACGCCATCGCCATCCATCCCACAGCCAAATTCAGCCTGGAGCCTCTCATAGTTCCCTCGGCCCGAGAGCCTAAATGGTCAGTCCACCCCTGGGGGCGGGCCCGTCACAAAGCAACCATGGCCGGCCGCTGCTCGCTCGGCATTGCCTCGCCCCCTCCCCCAGGAGTTGGAAGAAGATGACAGAAGGGAGAGGAGTGGAGGAGGCATGGGAGATTGAATTTAGAACAGGCGGCCCACAGATGAGCTGCGGCTGCGGGCACCTCCAGGGGCGGACTGAGCCGGCCCGGGCCCCCCCCACCACGGGGCCCTCGGGCGGCCACCGAGTCACCGAATGGTCAGTACGCCCCTGGGGGGAGGGGGACAGCCTGGAGGAGGAGACCAACCCTGTTCCTAATCTTTAGGAGCAGCAGATCTGTCTCTCCTCCCCTGACAGAACTCCATTCTGTCTCTGTCAGGAGCGATCGTGGGTGGCCGGCAGGTATTGGCTCTGGCGTCGCGCCCCCTAGAGCTCTTAAAGCGGCCGACGTACCATGACGGCGATTCGCCCAGAGGAACCAACCTGCCGCAGTGTAACTGCGGCGGCTGGTCCTTAAGTGGTTAATGAGTGAAATAATTATTTGATCTCCTATCATTTAGCGAGATTTCTGCCTCCCATGTGTCTTCTATACAGGTAACGGGCTGAGATTTGGAGCACTCTCTGGACCAGTATCAAGCTTCCTTGATGACTTCTCTGCCTGGCTACCCTACTTTCTCTCTTCTGAAATTCCAACAACCATTGTTGGTGACTTCAACATCCCTGTTAATCGTAACACTCCCGCTACTTCTAAACTGCTAAGCCTAACCTCCTCTTTTGACCTAAAACAATGGACAAACGCTTCTACTTGACCTCATATTCTCCTACCTATTACCCATAGAAACCTTCGCCATCTTAACCCTTCTCTTCTTTTTTCTGCTACAGATTGTCTCTACGACAAAATCTCATCCTTGTCCTGCCCCAACTTGGCCACTTCTGTCTACAACAGTTCACTGTCATCCACCCTGGATACCTTTGCCCCCCTCACTACACACAGAATCAGGCCCCGACCACTACAACCCTGACAGACAGACAATACCAGAAGCCTCAAAAAACGTAGCCGCACTCTTGAGCGTCTGTGGCGTAAGACTAAGTCACAGCAAGATTTCAGCCAATATAAATCTGCCCTCCAAAAATACCATTCCTGCCTCCACACTGCCAAACAGACCTACTTTATCACTCTCATTAACACCCTCTCACGCAGTCCCTGTCAACTCTTTTCCACCTTTACCACTCTACTTCGTCCTCCATTACCTCAACCCACTAAATTACTCACTGCCCAGGAGATTGCTAATCACTTCAAAAATAAGATTAAGACAATTTGTCTCGAGATCTCCGCTCTACAGATATCTCCCTCACTCTTCACTCCTTGTCCTCCTGCACTATCAATACTTCCCTCTTTTAACCCAGCTACTATAGCGGAAGTCGCTGAACTTTTTTCTAACGCCCACCTAACCTCCTGCCCCCTGGACCCTGTTCCTTCTCAAATACTACGATCACCATCTGACTCTAGTCTACACACTTTAACTCATATATTCAACCTCTCACTCGCTACTGGCATCTTCCCCAACCCTCTAAAACATGCGCTAGTCACTCCCATACCAAAAAAGGCCTCACTAGACCCCACCAATCTTAACAACCTAAGACCCATCTCTTTACTTCCTTTTGCCTCCAAACTCCTTGAACGTTTAGTCTACAACCGACTGAGCAACCACCTCCTTGAGAATAACCTTCTTGATCCCCTTCAGTCTGGATTTCGCCCACAGCACTCCACAGAAACTGCCCTCCTAAAACTCACAAACGACTTGCTAACAGCGAAAACCAACGGTCATTATTCCATACTCTTACTCTTGGACCTTTCCGCTGCCTTTGATACAGTTGACCACCCACTCCTCCTCAAAAAACTAAATTTGCTTGGTCTCCATGGCTGCACTCTCCGTTGGTTCGAATCTTACCTATCTCACCGCACCTTCAGTGTCACTTACAACTCCACTTCCTCCTCTCCAACTCCTCTTACCGTTGGGGTCCCCCAAGGTTCTGTCCTTGGACCTCTGCTATTCTCAATCTACACATCCTCCCTGGGTCAGCTGATAGCCTCCCATGGCTTCCACTACCATTTATATGCTGACGACACCCAAATCTATCTCTCTGCCCCTCAGCTCACCCCATCAATCTCCTCTCGCATAACGGATTTACTAACAGACATATCAGCCTGGATGTCAAACCACTGCCTCAGACTGAATCTATCTAAAACTGAGCTCTTAATATTTCCTCCCCCACGTTCCCCTTCCCCTGACTTCTCTATCAAGATCAATGGCACATCTATCAGTCCGTCCCCACATGCCAGGGTGCTAGGGGTAACCTTAGACTCTGAACTATCCTTTCAAGCCCACATTCAATCCCTGTCCAAATCATGCCGCCTTGGCCTCTGCAACATTTCTAGAATACGCCCCTTTTTAACGAATGACACCACTAAGCTTCTAATTCTCTCCCTGGTCATCTCTCGCCTCGACTACTGCAACTCCCTCCTCATTGGATTACCTTTACATAGACTAACCCCCCTTCAGTCTATCATGAATGCTGCTGCAAGACTCATCCACCTTACCAACCATTCAGTGTCCTCCACCCCTCTCTGCCAATCCCTCCACTGGCTCCCACTCACCCAACAAATAAAATTCAAAGTACTAACAATAATTTACAAAGCCACCCACAACTTGGCCCCCAGCTACATCACTAACCTAGTCCCAAAATACCAACCAAGCCGCTCTCTTCGGTCCTCCCAAGCAGTGGTGTATTTAGGTTTTGTGCTGCCCTAGGCCTGACGAAACTCGCGCACCCCCTACTTTATATATGATGCACCCCTTCCTGTCAAGACTACGCCCCTTCCTTTTTAAGACCCGTCCTGTCATTTTCATGGGAGGACAGAGGGACAGGGTGGGATGAGGACAGGGGGACAGGTTGGGACGGGGACAGAGGGACAGAGTGGGATGAGGAAAGGGGGAAAGGGTGGGATGAGGACAGGGGGACAGGGTGGGATGAGGACAGGGTGGGATGAGGACAGGGGGACAGGGTGGGATGAGGACAGAGGGACAGGGTGGGATGAGGACAGAGGGACAGGGTGGGATGAGGACAGAGGGACAGGGTGGGATGAGGAAAGGGGGACAGGGTGGGATGAGGACAGAGGGACAGGGTGGGATGAGGACAGGGGACAGGGTGGGATGAGGACAGAGTGACAGGGTGGGATGAGGACAGAGGGACAGGGTGGGATGAGGAAAGGGGGACAGGGTGGGATGAGGAAAGGGGGACAGGGCGGGATGAGGACAGGGGGACAGGGTGGGATGAGGACAGGGGGACAGGGTGGGATGAGGAAAGGGGGACAGGGCGGGATGAGGACAGGGGGACAGGGTGGGATGAGGACAGGGGGACAGGGTGGGATGAGGAAAGGGGGACAGGGCGGGATGAGGACAGGGGGACAGGGTGGGGAGGGGCAGAGCATCTTTTAATTTGGGGGGAGAGGGGGGTGTGGGGATATGTGCTGGGGAGTGATTTGAGAGGAAAGAAGATATGTGCTAGTGGGGGGGGGATCAGATCCCCCACTAGCACATATCTTCTTCCCTCTTAAATCACTTCCCAGCACATATCCCCACACCCCCCTCTCCCCTCCCATCACTTCATTAGTTCACCTCTTATCTGCCTGCCTGTGTCCTCTCTCACTGACGTTGTCTCACATACCAGCAGCACGGCTCTCTCACTGACTGTAGTTGTGTCTCTCCTTGGCTCCTCCTCCTGGCTGTGTACACAGGAACATTGATCCAAGAGGGGGAGGAGCCGGAGACTGACTGTGCGATGTCAGTGGAGAGAGAGAGGGACGGCTGCTCGTAAAGCTGATTGACGCTGCAGGACCCCGGGCGGCAGGTGTCCCGGGTGACCACGCCAGCGCATCTTAGACTGACCAATTACCGGAGCTCAGTGCCGAAACTTGTCTCGTGGCACTGAGCTCCGGGATTCAGCTGTGCAGCTCTCCATGCGGGAGGAGGGGGGGTTCGCGCGGGGGGCGGCGGCCCGCCGCCCCCCGCAAAGTGCCGCCCTAGGCCTGGGCCTTGTCGGCCTAGGCCATAATACAGCACTGCTCCCAAGACCTTCTGCTCTCTAGCTCCCTTGTCACCTCCTCTCATGCTCGCCTCCAGGATTTCTCCAGAGCTTCTCCCATCCTTTGAAACTCCCTACCCCAATCTGTCCGACGGTCCCCTAATCTATCCATATTTAGACGATCCCTGAAAACTCTACTCTTTAAATAAGCCTATCCTGCTTCTAACTAACTTGTACTTCCTCCATCAGCCCATCCCCCACAGCTATTACCTTTTGTATCAATTGATCCTCTCTTTTTAGATTGTAAGCTCTAATGAGCAGGGCCCTCTGATTCCTCTTGTACCAAATTGTAATGTAACTGTAATGTCTGCCCTTATTTTGTAAAGCGCTGCGCAAACTGTTGGCGCTATATAAACCCTGTATAATAATACCGGAAGCAGTGCGGCCACTAGACTAATTTTCATCTGAAGTTTTTATCATTATCTTTTAGTATCTGCATCACTGTCCTTTGGCGCTTTGTTCCTTATATATTTTATCAGAGTTACATTGTACCCCTACCCATTCACCTCAAAAAACAGTGAAATGTGAAAAAAACAAGAGACGGTTTTTGACAAGTCCTTTATTTAAAAAAATAGCTCTGAGCCGTCTTCACCCGGCACCATCTCTCCCACTGCCGTCTTCTCCCGCCGCCGTCTTCTCCCGCTGCCGTCTTCTCCCGCCGCTGTCTTCTGCTGCTGTCTTCTCCCCAAGCTGTCTTCTTGTGCCAACTTCTCCCACTGCCGTCTTCTCCCGCTTCCGTCTTCTCCCGCTGCCGTTTTCTCCCGCTGCCGTCTTCTCCTGCCGCCATCTTCTCACACCGCCTTCTTCTGCTGCTGTCTTCTCCCCAAGCTGTCTTCTTGTGCCAACTTCTCCCACTGCTGTCTTCTTCCTCGCCACCGGTTAACCAGTTATAAAAAAACAAACAAAAGCAAACATTTATTATATTTCAGCTTACAATTTCCTAAATGTGATGGCTGTATTAGTTTTCTTTTTTAGCCTTCTATTTTCAGCTGGTGATCCAGCCATTAAGTATGTTGTTTTTCAAAGGAACAAGCTCTTCAGAAGAATGTATCAGTTACAGGGATGAGACAAACCAATTACCATCGACAGGAGTGTTTACAATGATCAGCTTTTATTTATTTATGTAAAACCTTTATTCCGAAATGAACAAAACTGTTGCTGTATCTGCGGTGTGAGCTGAAGTTTGGCTTCAATTTGTTAGTGTATCTAAATCTGCTAGTACATCTAACACTCCCTTCCCTCCAGACTGATAATGCTGCTGTCCAAAGGTGTACTCCTTTATCCAGAGTCTAGGCACTCTAATACAGGGGGGTGTTGCTGGCCAGATAACCACATCTAAGGTATTATAAGCTGCAATATATTTCATTTTAAGATCTGCCTAAAAACAGACATCACAAGATTCCTGTAATTACATTTATTTGCCAGAAAACTTCTGTGCACCTCTCTGGTTTAGTTTCAGTTTAATAGAGAAACCTACTTTTTTAACTAAATATGTTGGATTTTCCTTCATTTTAAGTTCCAGTGACATTGTTTACCAGGACAAATGAGCGGGGGGTTGGGGCTGGGGGAATCTCCCCTGCAGGGATAGAAGCAGCAAAAAAAAACTTGTCAGGGCTGCTAACCATTCCCCACAATGTCAAAAATGTAAGTTAAAGATGTTGTCTTTAGATATACAGTAATACCTTGGATTACAAGTGTAATTTGTTCCAGAAGAATGCTCGTAATCCAAGGCACTCATATATCACAGTGAGTTTCCCCATAGGAAATAATGGAAACTCAGATAATCCGTTACACAGCCACTGCTTGTCTATGCAGTACCGCATGTGGCCAGAGGTGCGGGGTCGCCGGAGACACTCGGAAACACTCGGAGATGCTCGGAGACACTCGGGAACAGTGTCTCCGAGCGTCTCCGAGTGTCTCAGAGCGTCTCCGAGTGTCTCAGAGCGTCACCGGCGCCCCCCGCACCTCTGTCCAAATGCGGTACTGCACACCCCAGCGGCTTGAATCCTGCTCGTCTTGCGAACGCTCACAAAGCGAGTCAGGATTTTTTTTAAATAGCGAAATCTCGTAAAACTGCGTTACTCGCAATCCGAGGTTCCACTGTACTTGAAGCACAGGTTGACTTTAAAATTACGGCTGTTGCTTGACCACATAAGTATTCTATGTTATGTCCCTCTACAACTCAACTGTCATATGGATGCAGCACATACGGTAGGTGATACAAACAACAATTGATGATTACTGTGAGAGATTTCCCAGCACACAGGAAATCAGTCTAGTTGCTCAAATCCCTCATTGTCCCTCCATGTAATTGATAAATCTGCATGATCAATATCACTAGAGGGGATATTGGCTGATCTAATGCTTTATTTTATTAGACTTTTAATGTTTTCTTTTTAAATTTTTACAATTTTTTAAATTAGACTCCTGCAGTTCAATCAAGCCCAGATATCCTATTGTTAGAGTTAGTCCAATCAGACTGATAGATTGTGCTTTAGAAGAGAGAAACAGCAAGGCCCAATCACATTAAGATCAGAAACAACCTTCTTGTAAAGTTGCTTTCTGGTCCTTTTCTGAACGCACCAATAAATGATTATGGTGCAAGTGTAGCCATATCCCCGAAATATACATTTCCATCAACTGCCTTACTCACCAGAACCACAGAACTGATAATGTTTGTGTCAAAATCCACCTGTGGATAAGTCTCTTATCCCCTGCGGTCAGCATACAGAGCAGTAAGAGATCTCTGAAGCGGTCATAAGAAGCCTCTGAAGAAGTCATAAGAAGCCTCTGAAGAAGTCATAAGAAGCCTCTGAAGAAGTCATAAGAAGGCTCTGAAGCAGTCATAAGAAGGCTCTGAAGCAGTCATAAGAAGCCTCTGAAGAAGTCATAAGAAGCCTCTGAAGAAGTCATAAGAAGGCTCTGAAGCAGTCATAAGAAGCCTCTGAAGAAGTCATAAGAAGGCTCTGAAGCAGTCATAAGGCCCCTTTCACATGGACAGCAAAATTGCTGCAGTAAAAAGCATGTTTTTTGTTCTGTGAAATTCAAGGCTTCAGGCAATGCGATTAGCTGCATTTGTACATTGCGATTACCTGCGTTTACGTGCGTTTATTTGCGGTTGCGTTTAGCTGCGGTTAGTTATTCCCATAGCAACCTGTTTATCTATTTTTTTGTCCCTTGGATCTAACCATGATGCATTTCGGTCCTCTGCCATCTATTTCCTGTTTCTTTGTTCACTTGCTGAGTGTGTGTTGGAGTTTAGAGGTGAGAGGAGTGATTGGTGTGTTGTGCCTGAGATTTGCAAAAATGAATGCAAATATGATGAGTTTGCTGGCGATGCTCATGTTGCTGATGATGAGGATGAAGAGGAGAAGACAGATCCAGTCTAGGCGACGTCCCCGCCGTTACTGGGTCCATCCCCTAACCTCACAGCGTCTATCAATTGGCTACTTTGCCCTCATGTTCGGTGAGCTGCGGACCCATGGGGACAAGTTCTACAATTATACTCAGATGTCCGTGGCAAGCTTCGATGAGCTGTTGGAACTCTGTAGAACACGACTGAGCAGAACCAGGACTAACATGAGAAGAAGCATTAGTGCAGAAGAGCGGCTGCTACTTACTTTAAGGTAGGTTTTCCATATCTTGAACAGATGCTTAAAATTCATGTACATGCAGGTGTACCAATATTATTGACAATAGTGTGTATGTATGTTCTTGCATAATATATAGATATATATATATATGTGTATTTTTTGTATTGCAGATACCTTGCCACTGGTGCCAGCTTCACCTCCCTTCATCATCAGTTCCTAATGGGAATTTCTACTGTATCGACAATAGTCCATGATACATGTCAAGTTATATGGGAAGAGCTGAAAAGCAGTGTCATGCCGGAACCAACACCCAGTCTGTGGGAGGAAATATCTGAGGAGTTTTGGGAGAAGACCAACTTCCCAAATTGCATTGGGGCTTTAGACGGGAAACATATCCGTCTCATCAAGCCACCAAACTCTGGTTCCCGTTATTTCAACTATAAAAAATATTTCTCCATTGTCCTCCTGGGGCTCAGTGATGCCAACATGCGGTTCATTGCTGTGGATGTGGGAGCTTACGGGAGTTCTGGAGATTCCAGAATTTTCCGTAATTCTATGATGGGCCAGCGATTGGAAAATAGTGAATTCAATGTGCCACAGTCAAGGCCTCTTCCTGGTACTGCTGTGCCGGACCTTCCTTTTGTTGTGCTGGGAGATGAGGCATTTGCCTTATCCACCCACCTTCTCAGGCCCTATACGAGGCATGGTCTCACTGACAGGAGGCACATTTTTAATTACCGTCTCAGTAGAGCCCGGAGAATGGTGGAGTGCGCATTTGGCATTTTCACTGCCAAATGGCGTGTTTTGATGACAGCCATGCACCTAGAAGTGGATCATGCGGTCAATGTTGTTTTGGCATGTTGTGTTCTCCACAACTATTTGAGGGGTAAGGAGATCGTGCCCACCGAATCCCCGTTAGCGTTACCTGTTTCCACAGAACACAGAGGTCGTGTTACTGCCACTCGTCCCACGAATCAAGCTCTACAAGTGCGTGAGGATTTCACAGATATTTTTTTGACAGAGGATGGACAGCTCCCATGGCAATATGACCATTTGTAAAGAGATCTTTGTTACCCATGTTATATCAACCTTATATTACAGTTTATTTGTTCTTGAAATAAAGTAGTTGACAATTTTTTACAATTAAATTGTTTTTATTTTTATATCTTTGCCATGTTAAATAACAAAAAGGTAGAAAAAATAGACAAACCTTACAAAACATTGAATGTTTGCATGTATAGAAAACTATGTTTTCAATTCCTTAGGAATATAGAGAATTTTCTTCTATTTTCAAGTATAAATTGACTCTGTACCCCCCCCCCCTAAAATATTGAGTATTTCTAAAGTGCTGTTAACCATATGTTTGACTATATGTGGACACTGTGAGTGCAGTAAACAGCTTTGAAACATTTTTTCACAACTTTACGAACTGTTGTGTAGGGGCTGTTTGATAACAATGTCCAAATGTAAGCAAAGAATTTAAAAAGGTTTTTTAGTGCTTAAAGTGACCATACACCTATAGATTATCTGCATAATGTCTATGATTAGATGGAATTATATTTGTCCATGTACACTGCACTGTGTAGATGGGGGGGAGGGGATCTCCCACTGGGCCAAGCTTCAGTATCTTTCTAGTCGGCCGAGTAGCAAGATATGGAAGCTTGGAACAGTGGGAGATTCTTACATCCGCACAGTTTAGCAGAGATGGAGGAATCTGTTCCACTTTTTCCATCTGAACATAGAAAAACAGAAGATAATCTATAGGTGTATGGCCAGTCTGCTGAGGCATGGCCCCATAGAGAAAGTGTCAAAACCCTAACCTTCGTCACCTTAATTTTGATTTCGCCATGTATGCTGCACTGTGTAGATTGGGGGATCTCCCACTGGGCCAAGCTTCAGTATCTTTCTAGTCAACCATGCTGGCTCTCAACCTAAACAATGCTTTGGTACTGTGAGAGCCAGCGTGGCGGAGTAGCAAGATATGGAAGCTTGGAACAGTACAGTACAGTTTCTTACATCCGTACAGTTCAGCGGATATTGAGGTAGGTATCAATAAAATTCAAGTAACAAAACATAAAAAAATTAAACAGTAATATAACAAATTAAAAGGTCAAAACTACAAGTTTTCATACACCGGATAAGGGGGACGCAGGGAAGAGTGGCTTGGTTCAGTGCCAACATCTATGGGTGATCCTGATCCTGATTGGGAAGATGAGGGTGAAGTAACTGGGTGTGGCTGCACGTGCATCCTTTGATAACCAGGATTAGGTGGGTAAGGTGTATACATCGGTGGGGGTCCTGCATAAGGATTAATGGCAGGTGTTGTGTCATGGAACTGCTGATTGGCCATTGGTCGACTCAAAGAGCCACTGGGTGAATTAAAACCCATAGCCCATGGCTGAAATTTTGGATATGGGCGTTGCTCTTTGCAAGCGGATACAATATACGTTAAATAGGCATGTATATCACCCCTGACCTCAGTGCGCTTATCAGGAGGAATCTCCCTGACTACACAAAGCAACATTCTCAAAAACATAACATCTGGGTCTGAGATATTGAGAAATTCATCATCTTTGGCCTGGTTTTGCGATTGGTTTCTCATTTTAGCTATAATACGGTTAAAATATTCCTCAAAAGGTGTCTCTTGTTGAGTAAGTTTTTGACGGCTGGTGGAAGTAGACTGTCCTCTCCTACCTACATTTGCCTGCAAATAGATCAAATATATAGATTATGCTTCTGATGTTGAGATCACACTTACATAATAATAAACATGATGCTTGCACAATTATTAAAGTCGTGTCCGAGCTTGCAACACCTGTTTTCAGTAGATCAGACACAGGCACTTGGTTTAGCCCCGAAAACCTGTTGTCACTGTATTGGCAGCCAGACCTCCAAAACTGTTTTTACAATGTTTCAGTTTATGAATGAGGAGAAGCCGCTGTCTTCTCTCCATTCATTTTCAGCGCAGCGGAGGCTGCTGAGAAAGGGACTGGGGAATCTGTGTCCCTAGTCCCATTCCCTGTCTCAAAGGGAAGATGTCAGAGGTCTGTTAAGACCCCTGATATCTCACCAAAGAGAGGGCTGATAAGAAAAAAGAATAAAATAAAAAATTAATTGTAAAAAAATACAAAAACTAAAAGAAAACACACACTGACACTGTCCCCCCCCCCCCCCCCCCCATTAAAAAATGAAAGCATCGTAAAAAAAATAATTGTAAAAACCATCATTGTGACGTTTTGAAAGTACATACCACAGGTTCTTCACTGGATGGTTGATATTCTTGGGATGAAAGTGACTCTGAATTGGTTTCTTGACTGGTGTCTGCGTCATCTGGTGACGAACTTTCACGTCTTGCGCTTGCTCTCTCAGGAACACTTGACACAGTTCTAATAATAACAAAATTACAAGTTTAAAAATAACATGAATACTGTCATGTGTACACTACAGAATAGCCCTCTATATAGAGCAGGGTGGGTTTAGACACCTTTCACACTGGAGCGGTGACGCAACCAAAAATCCTGATAGCAGCATCCTTGGAGTGGTGAAGGAGCGATGTGTATACCGCTCCTACACCTCTCCAGCCCACTCAAATCATTAGGACAGTGCGGCTATACTGCCCACAAATTTGTTAAAAGTAAAATATATAATATATATACTTACGAGCGCATCTCGGTGGTGCGCCTCAAAAAAGACAAAGCCTCTGCATGGGGGTTAGCCCTGCGACGAGTTGAGGGTGCTCCGCTTCTCTCCGCAGACTTCTCTTCATTAACTTCTTTCTTGTACCGGTCACGTAGGGACCTCCAACGTGTATAAACCTCTTTTCCTGCAATATATATATCAAACATAACGCATGTTAGGAAAAGTCGAGAGAGATCTGCTCACCCCCCCCCCCACCCTAGAAAAAACTTAAGGGAAGACACCAACCATTTAATTTCCCATTTTCAAATTAGGTTTGTTTGCAGCATTGCACAATTGTCAGTGACACAGTGCTGGATCGCTAAAAAATGGCCTGGTCATTTAGGGGGTAAATCTTCTGTTTGTGGTTATTATGGGAAACAGCTATGATGCATGTGTACCCTGCTTCATAGACACAACAAACATTGCACTCACCTCGGTTATCCTGCTCAGTGGCAGACATATTGTCCCAGTTCGGTGTGACAAATTTGTATACTTCCTCCCACTTGGATCTCTTCAACACTCGATCGGCATATCCTGGGTAGTGATGAGCCGAACACCCCCGGGTTCGGTTCGCACCAGAACCCGCGAACGGACCGAAAGTTCGAACGAACATTAGAACCCTATTAAATACAATGGATGCGAACGTTCGAATTCTAAAGTGCTAATTATAACAACTATTATGCATGTTATTGTCCTAAAAAGGGTTTGGGAACCCGGGTTCTGCACCAGGGGACATGTATCAATGCAAAAAGAAGTTTTAAAAACGGTCGTTTTTCGGGAGCAGTCATTTTAATGATGCATAAAGTGAAAAAAAAAAAGTCAAATATTCCTTTAAATATCGTACCTGGGGGGTGTCTAAAGTATGCCTGTGAAGTGCCACGTGTTTCCCGTGTTTAGAACTGTCCCTGCACAAAATGACACTTCTAAAGGAAAAAAAAGCCATTTAAAACTGCTTGCGGCTTTAATGTAATGTCTGGTCCCGGTAATATGGATGAAAATCTTTAAGAAAAATGGCATAGCTACCCCATCACCCCCCCCCCCTACCCCAGCCCATTACCAGCCCCTTTGGGTCTTGTATGGATATTAAGGGGAACCCCGCACATAAAATAAAAAAGGCCCTATATACTCTGAACAGCCGTATACAGGCGGTGCATACAAGACAGGGACTGTAGGTTTGTTCTTATGTAGAATCTGTTTGTAATTTTGAACAGGTACATTGTTGAAGTGTAGCTCCAGACCAAAAATCTATTTTTAAACTTTTTGGAAAACATAGGTAAGGGTTATCACCCCTGTAACATTTGTTTTGCTGTCTGTGCCCCTGTTCAGAACATTTCACCTCACTTTCCGTCCTAATGACAACTGTTTTTGAAATGTGGTGTTTTTCTTGAAACAAGGATTGCTGATAAAGCATCAGTACAGAGGAGACACCTTTCTCCCATATTTATTCTTACAGGAGAGAATTTTCCTTCCTAGTGGTAGATTTCCTCTCACTTCCTGTTGTCTTCTTGCGTTTGCAAGTAGGAGTCGTTTGTAAGTTGGATGTTTGAAAGTAGGGACCTGCCGTATATACTCTGCAGAAATAGGCCCCTTAGTTGTTGGTGTTGGCACAACACTGTAAGCACTCACAGTTACTCTTGGTTGGTGCTGGAACGCCCTGCTGTCAACTATTATATCAGGAATTTTAATTACATATAATTGTTGAACAGTGGTAGTAAAAATTGGGCCTTTGATGGTGGTGCTGGTGCCACAACACTGTAAGCCCTGACAGTTACTCTTGGTGGGTGCAGCAATGGGCCCTGCTGTGAATTATTAGATCAAGAATTGTAATTACATGCCCCTGTTGAACAGGGGCTGAAAAATTGGGCCTTAGGCACTGGTGGCACAACACTGCAACCCTTCACAGATACTGTACTTGGAGCACAGCAATGAGCCCTGTTGCAAAGTATTGCTTCAAAAATTGTAATGACACGCCCCTGTTAAACAGGGGCTGAAAAATTGGGCCTTAGGCACTGGTGGCACAACACTGCAACTCCTCACAGATACTGTACTTGGAGCACAGCAATGAGCCCTGTTGCAAAGTATTGCTTCAAAAATTGTAATTACACGCCCCTGTTAAACAGGGGCTGAAAAATTGGGCGTTAGGCACTGGTGGCGGCACCCATAAACAAAAATGATCTTCCAAGCTATCATCATCAATCGTATCATTGAGGACTCGGAGGAGGAGGATAGCCAGTCAACATAACAGCACAGGCACTCAGCATCAGCATCAGTCTTGAAGGGATGTGACATTTTAAAATCAATTAGTCTGTTATATCAGCATCAGGTGTGTGGTAGCTGGTGGTGATCCAAGACTGGTTCATCTTGATGAAAGTCAGTCGATCAACCGAGTCGGTGGACAGGCGCACCCTGTGATCCGTGACAAATCCTCCAGCAGCACTGA
Organism: Rana muscosa; assembly: GCA_029206835.1. Classification (NCBI taxonomy): domain Eukaryota; kingdom Metazoa; phylum Chordata; class Amphibia; order Anura; family Ranidae; genus Rana; species Rana muscosa. The sequence goes on from CM055120.1 coordinate 65,505,372, forward strand.
ATGTGCGTTCCGAAAGAACGCTGGATGCAGGACAGGCCAGTAGCTCAATTGCATACTGTGCAAGCTCTGGCCAGTGATCCATCCTCAAGACCCAGTAAGCCAGAGGATTTTCGGTGGGGAAGGTGTCCAAGTCTGACCTTGCCCCTAGATATTCCTGCACCATGTTTATCAGACGCTGGCGATGGTTGCTGGAACCGATCATACTTTGGGGCTGCGGACTAAAGAATTGTCTGAACGCATCGGTCAGACGGCCACCTTCCCCACCGCTCCTTCTTTGACTGGCCGAAGCCTCAGCAACTCGTTGTCCAGGACCAGGAGTTTGCAACCTCCCAGTCTCTGGGAACGCGTTGCACAGACCTTTCTGCAAGGCCTCCCGGAGTTGTCTCATCCTCTGCTCCCTCTGCGACGGTAACATAAGGTCCGCAACCTTACCCTTGTACCGTGGATCAAGGAGAGTGGCCAGCCAGTAATGGTCCCTCTCCTTGATCCGAAGAATACGAGGATCCTTCCGCAGACTTTGCAGGATCAGGGAGGCCATGCAGCGTAGGTTTGCTGAGGCATTCGCTCCGGAGTCCTCTGGGTCACTAAGGACGACATGATCCGCAGCCACCTCCTCCCAGCCACGTACAAGTCCACTGGTTTCTTGGGACTGTAAATCATCCCTAAAAGACTGCTGCTGATGATGCTGAGTGCCAGCCTCCACCTCCATGCTGACACAATCCTCCTCCTCCTCCTCCTCCTCCTCCTCCTCCTCCTCTTCCTGTGCGATGGGTGGGACAGAAGGAACACTGTCTGGGTAAAGGGGGCCTTGAGAGGCAAGGAAGTCCTCCTCTTCCTGCCTCTGTTCTGCCTCAAGTGCCCTGTCCATTATTCCACGCAGCGTGTGCTCCAACAGGTGGACAAGAGGTACAGTGTCACTGATGCATGCACTGTCACTGCTCACCATCCTCGTGGCCTCCTCAAATGGTGCCAGGACAGTGCATGCATCCCTGATCATGCCCCACTGGCGTGGAGAAAAAAAACCAAGCTCCCCTGACCCTGTCCTGGTGCCGTAGTCGCACAGGTACTCATTGATGGCCCTCTGCTGCGTGTGCAGCCGCTGCAGCATGGCCAACGTTGAGTTCCACCTGGTGGGCATGTCACATATAAGGCGGTTCTTGGGCAGGTTCAACTCCTTTTGCAGCTCAGCCAGGCGAGCACTGGCATTATAAGATCTGCGGAAATGCACACAGACTTTCCTGGCCTGCCTCAGGACATCCTGTAAGCCCGGGTACCTGCCCAAGAAGCGCTGCACCACCAGGTTAAGGACGTGAGCCACACAGGGCACATGGGTCAGTTGTCCCTGTCGGAGGGCGGAGAGGAGGTTGGTGCCATTGTCGCAAACCACCATTCCTGGCTTAAGCTGGCGTGGCGTCAACCACCTCTCGGCCTGGCCCTGCAGAGCAGACAGGACCTCTGCCCCAGTGTGGCTTCTGTCCCCCAAACACACCAGCGCAAGCACGGCATGGCATCTTTTTGCCTGCGTACTTGCGTAGCCCCGTGAACGGCTACGGAGCACCGCTGGTTCATAGGACAAACCACAGGAAGAGGCCATGGAGGAAGAAGAAGAGGAGGGGGTGGAGGAGAGAGGTGTGTCACAACCAGTAGTAGCATTTTGGAGGCGTGGCGGTGGGACAACCTCCAACACTACTGCACCTTGTCCTGAATCCTTCCCAGCTGCCAAAAGAGTGACCCAATGGGCCGTGAAAGAAAGGTAACGTCCCTGTCCATGCCTGCTGGACCATGAGTCAGCGGTAATATGCACCTTACCGCTGACCGCCCTGTCCAGCGAGGCCAAGACATTGCCTTCCACATGCCGGTAGAGAGCCGGAATAGCCTTCCGTGAGAAAAAGTGGCGTTTGGGAACCTGCCACTGAGGAACCGCACATTGCACAAACTCACGGAAGGGGGCCGAGTCTACCAACTGAAAAGGCAGCAGTTGAAGCGCTAGCAATTTAGCCAAGCTAGCATTCAACCGCTGGGCATGTGGATGGCTGGGAGTGAACTTCTTTCGACGGTCCAGCAGCTGGGGCAGGGAAATTTGCCTGCTAGAATCGGACGTCGGTGTACTGCTAGCAGAGTGGGCGCAAGTACTTGGCTGTGACACACCTAATTCTACACCTTCATTCCTCTCAGTGCATGTTTCAGAGAGGACTGAAGTTATAGTGGGGTTGGAGATCCCAGCTGATGCGGTGCAAGGAGAGGTCCGCTTTGTTCTTTGGTGTGGGTCTTTGAGGTAGGCTTGCCAACGAGCTGCATGGCAGGTCAACATATGTCTGGTCAGGCATGTGGTACCCAAGCGGCTGATGTTTTGGCCACGCGATATACGCTTGAGACATATGTTGCAAACAGCAGCTGTGCGATCTGATGCACTAGCCTCAAAAAAGGCCCACACCAAAGAACTTTTTGAATGACGGGCAGAGGCAGCGCCCTGCACAGGCGGAGCTCTGCGGTGTGATTCCGTCGGTGTACTGCCCTTACGCTGGCCACCAAAGGGCATCCTGCCTCGTTGGAGATGTGCCTCCTCCTCATCCTCCTCCTCCTCCTCTCTCCTATTAGGCACCCACGTGGAGTCATTGACCTCATCATCCCCTCCCTCCTCATCACTGGAGCCAATCTGGCAGTATGCTGCAGCTGCTGGAACATGACTGCCAGATTGGTGTCCTTCTTGAGCATCCCCTCTGTCTGCTCTCACGCTACTGCCTTCCTCTAGCTGGGTTTCATCATCAGACCCTTCGAAACGCTGGGCATCCTCCTGGAGCATGTACCCAACACTGTGCTGAAACAGTTCGGGGGACTCCTCAGGAGGAGGACATGGTGGGTCTAGGGAAGGAGTGACTGATGATTTGTCTGACATTGATACCAGGGAAGACGACGCTTTGGCAGCTGCTTTTCCAGTACCCTGAGCCTGGGTGAGAGAGGATGAGGAGGAGGAGGAGGGCTTGGTCATCCACTCTACCAAGTCTTCGGCATGATGTGGCTCAACATGTCCAGCTGCCGAAAAGAAGGACAAGCGTGTCCCATGGCCATGTGCTGATGACAATGCACCGCGTCCACGACCAGCACTGTTGCCCCCAGACACAGAGCCTGCTTGCCCTCTTTTATTGCCTCCTGACTGTCTGCCTCTCCTTGTTTGCCTTCCAGACATTCTAATAGATGGCCTGCAGGGAGATGGGAAAAAAGCAATAAGGGCTACCTTCAGGTGTCCTTCTCTGTCCCTTGAAACAAGGACTTTCACAGTGAAAGAAACTGACACTGTCCCTACCTAGAGTTTTCTGTCCCTAGAATAAATGTTTTTTTTAATCACAATATAGCACAAGGACAATTCACTCAATGTCTCTCCAGGTCCCTGGAAACAAGGACTTGCAGAGTGAAAGAAACTGACACTGTCCCTACCTAGAGTTTTCTGTCCCTAGAATAAATGTTTTTTTTAAGCACAATATAGCACAAGGAAAATTAACTCACTGTCCTTACAGGTCCCTGGAAACAAGGACTTGCAGAGTGAAAAAAAAAAAACACTCTCCCTACCTACAGTTTTCTGTCCCTAGAAAAAATGTTTTTTTTAATCACAATATAGCACAAGGACAATTAACTCACTGTCCTTACAGGTCCCTGGAAACAAGGACTTGCAGAGTGAAAGAAAAAAAACACTCTCCCTACCTACAGTTTTCTGTCCCTAGAAAAAATGTTTTTTTTAAGCACAATATAGCACAAGGAAAATTAACTCACTGTCCTTACAGGTCCCTGGAAACAAGGACTTGCAGAGTGAAAGAAAAAAAACACTCTCCCTACCTACAGTTTTCTGTCCCTAGAAAAAATGTTTTTTTTAATCACAATATAGCACAAGGAAAATTAACTCACTGTCCTTACAGGTCCCTGGAAACAAGGACTTGCAGAGTGAAAGAAACTGACACTGTCCCTACCTAGAGTTTTCTGTCCCTAGAATAAATGTTTTTTTTAATCACAATATAGCACAAGGAAAATTAACTCACTGTCCTTACAGGTCCCTGGAAACAAGGACTTGCAGAGTGAAAGAAACTGACACTGTCCCTACCTAGAGTTTTCTGTCCCTAGAATAAATGTTTTTTTTAAGCACAATATAGCACAAGGACAATTAACTCACTGTCCTTACAGGTCCCTGGAAACAAGGACTTGCAGAGTGAAAGAAACTGACACTGTCCCTACCTAGAGTTTTCTGTCCCTAGAATAAATGTTTTTTTTAAGCACAATATAGCACAAGGAAAATTAACTCACTGTCCTTACAGGTCCCTGGAAACAAGGACTTGCAGAGTGAAAGAAACTGACACTGTCCCTACCTAGAGTTTTCTGTCCCTAGAATAAATGTTTTTTTTAAGCACAATATAGCACAAGGACAATTAACTCACTGTCCTTACAGGTCCCTGGAAACAAGGACTTGCAGAGTGAAAGAAAAAAAACACTCTCCCTACCTACAGTTTTCTGTCCCTAGAAAAAATGTTTTTTTTAAGCACAATATAGCACAAGGAAAATTAACTCACTGTCCTTACAGGTCCCTGGAAACAAGGACTTGCAGAGTGAAAGAAAAAAAACACTCTCCCTACCTACAGTTTTCTGTCCCTAGAAAAAATGTTTTTTTTAATCACAATATAGCACAAGGAAAATTAACTCACTGTCCTTACAGGTCCCTGGAAACAAGGACTTGCAGAGTGAAAGAAACTGACACTGTCCCTACCTAGAGTTTTCTGTCCCTAGAATAAATGTTTTTTTTAATCACAATATAGCACAAGGAAAATTAACTCACTGTCCTTACAGGTCCCTGGAAACAAGGACTTGCAGAGTGAAAGAAACTGACACTGTCCCTACCTAGAGTTTTCTGTCCCTAGAATAAATGTTTTTTTTAAGCACAATATAGCACAAGGACAATTAACTCACTGTCCTTACAGGTCCCTGGAAACAAGGACTTGCAGAGTGAAAGAAAAAAAACACTCTCCCTACCTACAGTTTTCTGTCCCTAGAAAAAATGTTTTTTTTAATCACAATATAGCACAAGGAAAATTAACTCACTGTCCTTACAGGTCCCTGGAAACAAGGACTTGCAGAGTGAAAGAAACTGACACTGTCCCTACCTAGAGTTTTCTGTCCCTAGAAAAAATGTTTTTTTTAATCACAATATAGCACAAGGACAATTAACTCACTGTCCTTACAGGTCCCTGGAAACAAGGACTTGCAGAGTGAAAGAAACTGACACTGTCCCTACCTAGAGTTTTCTGTCCCTAGAATAAATGTTTTTTTTAAGCACAATATAGCACAAGGACAATTAACTCACTGTCCTTACAGGTCCCTGGAAACAAGGACTTGCAGAGTGAAAGAAACTGACACTGTCCCTACCTAGAGTTTTCTGTCCCTAGAATAAATGTTTTTTTTAAGCACACTATAGCAGAAGCACAAAACACACTGACACTCTCCCTACCTATCCTTCTCTTTCCCTAAACTAAAGGAATCCAGGTTAAGCAAGAAAGAAATAACAGTCACTGTCCCTGCCTATGCTACTCTATCCCTGCTCCGGAACACACTACACTAGGCCGCCGTGCTGGCGGCCTTTTATAGTGTGGGGCGTGTACTAAACACCCTCAGCAATAATTGGCCACAGGCATCCTGCCTGTGGCCAATCATTGCTCTCCTCGCTGCCGGCGCTGTGATTGGCCAAGCATGCGGGGTCACAGTGCATGCTTGGCCAATCACAGCGCCTGGATGACACTGCGATGGCGTAGTGCATTGTGGGCCGTTCGCGTCACTCGAATTTGGCGCGAACGGCCCAAATCGTTCGATCTTCGTCGAACGATCGAACAGCCAATGTTCGAGTCGAACGTATGTTCGACTCGAACACGAAGCTCATCCCTAATCCTGGGCATTCTGAGTCCCATAACTCTGGTCGGGAATGCACAAGGGATATTATGGCCTCATGTGATATATCTCGCGCTGCCATGCTGCCTTCTCCTCTTTCCAATATTCCTCTGAACTTCCTGTGTCATTTCCCAGGTACACCTACTGGTTATGATGCGCTTCCGGGTGATTTTTTTTTTCTCACGCTGCTATCCGCAGCTGACTCAAAAGACTGTGATTACATGTGGTTGTTTGCAGATAGCTGCGCTACATCGCACCTGGACGCATTCAATTCTATTTTTTCTATTCGCACGGAACCGCATGTAACGAAATCGCAGCTAAACGCTGTGTGTGAATGGGGCCATAGGAAAGCGTTGTGTGCTTTTAGCTGCGGTAGAAAAATAGAAAATCCGCAGCTAAAAGCACCATTCTATCCGTCCGTGTGAAAGGGGCCTAAGAAGCCTCTGAAGAAGTCATAAGAAGCCTCTGAAGAAGTCATAAGAAGCCTCTGAAGAAGTCATAAGAAGGCTCTGAAGAAGTCATAAGAAGGCTCTGAAGCAGTCATAAGAAGCCTCTGAAGAAGTCATAAGAAGGCTCTGAAGAAGTCATAAGAAGGCTCTGAAGAAGTCATAAGAAGGCTCTGAAGCAGTCATAAGAAGGCTCTGAAGCAGTCATAAGAAGCCTCTGAAGAAGTCATAAGAAGCCTCTGAAGAAGTCATAAGAAGCCTCTGAAGAAGTCATAAGAAGGCTCCGAAGCAGTCATAAGAAGGCTCTGAAGCAGTAATAAGAAGCCTCTGAAGAAGTCATAAGAAACCTCTGAATATAGCATAAGAGGCCATTGAAGGAGTCATAAGAAGGCTCTGAAGCAGTCATAAGAAGCCTCTGAAGAAGTCATAAGAAGCCTCTGAAGAAGTCATAAAAAGCCTCTGAAGAAGTCATAAGAAGGCTCTGAAGCAGTCATAAGAAGCCTCTGAAGAAGTCATAAGAAGCCTCTGAAGAAGTCATAAGAAGCCTCTGAAGAAGTCATAAGAAGCCTCTGAAGAAGTCATAAGAAGGCTCTGAAGCAGTCATAAGAAGGCTCTGAAGAAGTCATAAGAAGGCTCTGAAGAAGTCATAAGAAGCCTCTGAAGAAGTCATAAGAAGCCTCTGAAGAAGTCATAAGAAGGCTCTGAAGCAGTCATAAGAAGGCTCTGAAGCAGTCATAAGAAGGCTCTGAAGCAGTCATATGAAGCCTCTGAAGAAGCCATAAGAAACCTCTGAATATAGCATAAGAGGCCATTGAAGGAGTCATAAGAAACCACTGAAGAAGTCTTAAAGGGGTTGTAAAGGTTCGTTTTTTATTTTCTAAATAGGTTCCTTCAACCACTTTGTGCCCGTCATACGACTAATGACGGCCGCAAAGTGGTTCTTAAATGCCGGGAGGCCATCATTATACGGCCTCCGCTCCTTTGGCCACTGGGGGGCGCGCGAGTGCCGCCGGCGGCGCGCACGCGTGCCCGGCGCATCACTGAGATGCCGATGCGCGTGCCTGGCGGCCGCGATGTCCTCCAGGCACCCGCGATCGGCCTGTACACAGACAAGGACGTGGATCTCTGTGTGTAAACACACAGATCCATGTCCTGTCAGGGAGAGGAGACCGATGCTGTGTCTCTTGTACATAGGGACACAGATCGGTCACCTCCCCCAGTCAGTCCCCTCCCCCCACAGTAGCAATCACTCATAGGTCACACATTTAACCCCTTCCTCGCCCCCTAGTGTTAACCCCTTCCCTGCCAGTCACATTTATACAGTAATCAGTGCATTTTTATAGCACTAATCGCTGTATAAATGTGAATGGTCCCAAAAATGTGTCAAAAGTGTCCGATGTGTCCGCCGCAATATCGCAGTCATGATAAAAATTGCTGATCGCCGCCATTACAAGTAAAAAAAAAATTATTAAAAAAATGTCAGAATTCTATCCCCTATTTTGTAGGCGCTATAACTTTTGCGCAAACCAATCACTATACGCTTATTGCAAATTTTTTTAACCAAAAATATGTAGAAGAATACGTATCGGCCTAAACTGAGAAAAAATCGTTTTTTTTCAAAAAAATTGGGATATTTATTATAGCAAAAATCTAAAAATATTGTGTTTTTTTTTCAAAATTGTCGCTCTTTTTTGGTTTATAGCGCAAAAAATAAAAACTGCAGAGGTGATCAAATACCACCAAAAGAAAGCTCTATTTGTGGGAAAAAAAAGGACGTCAATTTTGTTTGGGAGCCACGTCGCACGACCGCGCAATTGTCAGATAAAGCGACGCAGTGCAAAAAGCTGAAATTTCACCTGGGCAGGAAGGGGGTATATGTGCCCAGTAAGGAAGGGGTTAAGCTAGTGCATTGTTGGTTCACTTACCTTTTCCTTCGATTTCCCTTCTAAATGTTTTTTTTTTTGTCTGAATTTCTCACTTCCTGTTTCTCCTCACTAAACTTCACACCATCATCCGAGCGGTGTTTAGTCAGCCAGAACAGCTTACTGAGGAGAAACAGGAAGTGAGAAATTCAGACAAAGAAAAAAAACATTTAGCAGGGAAATCGAAGGAAAAGGTTAGTGAACCAACAATGCACTAGCTTAAAGGAACCTATTTAGAAAATAAAAAACAAACCTTTACAACCCCTTTAAGAGGCCTCTGAAGCGGTCATAAGAAGCCTCTAAAGAAGACATAAGTGGTCTCTGAAAAAATTGTAAGAGGCCTCTGAAGTAGGGTGTCAGAGAACTCACTTTGCCAGACATGTTGTTGTTTTGCCTTGGTGCGCGCCCGCACGCACCGATGCGCGCTGATGTGTGCACTCCGATGCGCGCTGTTGTGCATGCCCCTGTGCGCGCTGGTTCACGTCGCGGACTGCGGGCGCGCACGCCTGTGCGCGATGGTGTGCCTGTTCGCGCACGCCGCTTGGCGCCAGTCTACTTAAACCCCTGGATACTTCAGACCGGTGCTGTCTGATCTGCAGCTTCCTGTTTATCCTGCACTTGCTATCTGCCTAAACTTTGACCTTCTGACCACCCGGCTTGTGACTTGGACTTCTCCTGCCTTCCGCCTGCATCTGACAACGGCTTGCCTTTGACCCTTAACCTGTCTTCCCCTCTGTACCACGTTGTCTGACCGTTGCCAACCTTGCCTGTTACTTGAACATTCTCCCCTGCTCCTGCTTAGCTTCACCCTCCAGTGTACCTACCTGCCTGCAGATTGTGTGGTTCATCTTCCCTTCTGCATTCAGAAGGACTGAGGGCACTGTCCCCAGAACCAAGTCCCCAGATTTGTCCCCCGCAGCTGCGCCGCCCCTGCCCGCTCTGACACTGTGGAGGGCACTGCCCGCTTGTTCTGCCACTGTGGAGGGGGGGGGGTAATGTCAAGTGATGCTTCTGCAGTCAGACAACTGATATGACAACAGGAGGTGGAGCAGACTGGTCCAGTGAGTCAGCTGACAAGCTGACTGCCAGTAGAGTGAATGGGGAGGAGCTTTCCACTTTTCCTGGAGACCCCATGTTACCAGAGGCATCACTGAGGGCATCAGAAGGAAGCAAAGAGGCAGAGACACACTAAGCATGGAGGAGGGGGTACTAACTGACACTGAGAGCAGGTGAGTGCCAGTGTCACTGATCCCATCCCTCCACTACCATCTCTATGCCCCTGATCCCATCCCTCCACCGCCACCCCTCTGCCCCTGTTCCCATCGATCCCACCACCATCCCTCTGCCCCTGATCTCATCCATCCCACTACCATCCGTCTGCCACTGATCCCATCCATCCCACCACCATCCTTCTGCCACTGATCTCATCCATCCCACCACCATCCCTCTGCCCCTGATCCCATCCTTCCCACTGCCACTGATCTCATCCATCCCACCATCCCTCTGCCACTGATCTCATCCATCCCACCACCCTCCCTCTGCCCCTGATCCCATTCATCCCACCATCCCTCTGCCACTGATCTCATCCATCCCACCACCATCCCTCTGCCCCTGATCCCATCCATCCCACCATCCATCTGCGGCTGCCCCTGAACTATGTATATAGCGCACCCTTGAACTCTGCACTTTAATGTTGCGCACACCTGAACTCTATACATAGCGCTCCCCTGAACTCTGTGCTCTGTACATCGTGCACCCCTGAACTCTGAACATCGTGCACCCCTGATCTCTGCGCTCTGTACATCGGGCACCCCTAAACTCTGTACATTGCCCACCCCTGAACTCTGCACTCTGTACATAGCGCACCCCTGAACTCTGTACATAGCCCACACCTGAACTCTGTTCATAGCCCACACCTGAACTCTGCACATAGCGCACCCCTGAACTCTGCACTCTGTACATAGCGCACCCCTGAACTCTGCACTCCTGCGCTTCTTTGGTAAGAATAAAATACAAAATATGCAAAAAATTCTAAGAAGTATCTTTTTTTTTAATCTCATGGACGAAATGTGAGAAATAACGTATATATCATGCAATCATTCCATAAACACATACCACATACACTGCATATACTGTATAATAGAAGGAAAATATGCTTATAAAATAGTTTACCATTTGGCAATTTAAAAAAAAAATATGTCCCCGGATTTCATTTTAAAAATCTCTGAAGAAGTCCTAAAACCGAATGCATCAGTCACAATGTTGTGAATTATAAGGTGCTGTATTTTTATATTTTCTATTATTTCTATAAACACTAGAAGAAGTTGTTTTCCCCTAGCTTGCTTGCCAGGGTGAATGTGGACAGGCTTCCACCCTGCACATCTAACTATTCAAATGTAGCAAGGTCCCAGGCCTCTTTCAGTCTAATGAGAACCTCCAGGGATAGCTGACACCCTTCTGTATGTGGTGGGTTGCAAGGCATAGTGGGTGTAATGCAAGGTAGAATCATTGGGCGCCAGACACTTCTTGAATGCAAAAGAGAACTTTGGGAGAGAGGGTTAAGGCCAGGACACCCTTCAGTAGTTGCAAGGTTAATTGGCAGACTCTGAGACTTCAACAGGAGGACAGCCATGCAGGGAAAGGCATCCAGCAGACGGCCACATCTGCATGTGTAGGAATGCTGTCTCCTATAGCAACTAGGGTGACCACGTGTCCCGGATTTTGCAGGTCTGTCCCGGGCACCTTCATTCCAGGACAATACAGTGTCCCAGAATGAAACTGACACAGCCACCCCCGGGCCAATCTGATGCCCCCAAAAAAGGCCACCACATCACTTTACTCACTGACAGTACTTGTCCTGGCCGGGAATGCCTGGAGGAGCACAATCCCTGCCCCCTGCTTGTGATTGGAGATATCATAAATCCTGCCTCTTGAGTCCAGTCACTGTACTGTGATTCGTTACAGCACAAGCTGATTTTTGGGAAGGGGGGGTGTCCCTGAATTGTAGTTTGGAAATGTGGTCATCCTAATAGCAACAGTCTTTAACAGTTTCTAACACACTGTGTAACAGTTCCTTCACTTCCACTACAATCACTTCTTGTAGTTCTTCAACTCACTGAGCTCCCAGTCTCTCACTAGGCTAGTTGATTCACTGCCACTGAATCCCTTGAGCTCCTCCAATCTTCACGGTAGTATCTTCCTCAAACGTCACCCCCGCTTCTCTGCTGGGTCCCTAGCTTGGCACTCAAGACACTTCACAATCTTCACCCCACTGGCCTGCTCAGTCCCTGGCTTGACCTCCGCTGGCTGGGTCCCTGGCTTGATACCCACTGTAGTTTCTTCACCGTCCCCGGTTGGTGAGAATACTGCTCCGGTACTTAATTCAGCTATTCACTGTGGTCCCTGGTAATAAGGCAATTGGTCCCTTAGTGGCGAAAGCTTCCCCTCTACCTCCGACCGTGACAGGTTCTCTGGCCGGCAGGACCGTCACTTTTGGTTGGACGGCAAGCTGCAATCCCAACCCTGTGCTGCTCTCTTGCTTCTGGACTGGCCCTCAGACAGCCTAGCAGCCAGATGTCCCTGGGATAGGCCCAAACTCTGGGCTAGCAGCCCGGGCATTACGACACACGTCCATTTAGAAAACCGTCCAGGTGGCACAGAACCTAGATCACCTGACTCCACCCAAATATATAGGTTCTCCCAGCAGGCCAAGGGATCCAAGAAAACCCCTGTAGATTGGCTGAGACACCCCATATACCCATAATGTGACCTTGAATTGCCCTTCTCGTATCTAATGCCACCAAGTACCCTGCCACCTAGCGGCAGAAGAGAGAAATGCAGCAGTGCCAGACTTAGGGAGAAATTAAACTATCCCTAACCATTAGCCAAGGTAGCTACTCCTGGCAGGTAAATTTAGGAGCAACCCTGCCTAAACTCCAGGGTGCTACACAACTTTAAAGCAAACAGACAGAGAACAAGAACGTGTTTAGAAATATTGGATACTGTATTTCACCTAGGGTTGCCACCTGTCCAGGATTCACCTGGACAGTTCGGGTTTGGAATCATGCGTCCAGGTTTCAGACTGCCTGAAACCCGGACACATTATTCAGACTGGACTATGGCTTCCCAGCAGGAATGCTGGCTGCAGTTGTCTAAGCTGAGAGTGTCTTTTACACACCTTCACACTGCCCAAAGCCAACACTAACAAAACCGCCCCCCCCAAACACACACACAGACGGGAGAGGAGAGAGGGTTCGATCTGCACCTCTTCCCCCCCATCCCTACCCCTCTGTGTCTGCCCACACTCCAATCCCCGGTGTTGTGCCTCGGAAAAGGAAAGTTGGGGATGAAAATTTGAAGCCCAGCAGCCTCAGATAGATCTGGATGAGAGGTGCTGACTGCCAAGGGGTAAGTGAGCTTGCCATCCATCCCTGTCTGTGTCTGAAGTCTCCCCTCTTCTCTCTCCTGCCTCTGAGCGAGTTCACTAAGGTAAATCATGGTTCTCATAGCACCCCTTACATCAGAGTTCCCCTTTACATCAGAGTCGTCTCTGTGCATCAGAGTTCTCCGTGTTCCCCCTTAAATCAGTGTTCCCAAAGCATCCCTTATGTTAAAGTCCCCGGAGCTCTCCTATACATTGGAGTCTGCAGAGTCCCCCCTTACATTGAAAAGGAACTCTGCAAGTCCAGATGAAAAAGGGGAACTCTGTGGACTCTGATGTAAAGGGGGGCTCTTGTTATTAACTTGATATGATTAGAAATGGTATTTAATAACAAAATATATTCATAGTGATATCTAAATGAATAAATAGTAGCGTTATGTTTATAAAATATAAACAAAATCTAAAAACTATAACACTACGTGAAAAATAAATACCACTAAGTGAATATATAAAACACAAAATATTATAAACACATAATATTATTATTGTGATAAAAAAGTTGCTCAAAAGTCCATCAAACGTTAGTGTGAATATTAAGCAAATCAAAAAAAGTTCAAATCCATTAAGTCATTGTGTATATCCAAGTGACTGAATAAATCCAAGTGATTGAATGAAATCTTCCTTAAATAAACTTAAACTGTATCTTCCACCACACTATTCATGATTCCTCTCCCATAAGATATAAACTCACCAAAAATATATGCCTTGCATTCTCATGCTCGGCAGAATAGCTTAGTGAACCCACCAGGGTTAATAGACTTGCTCCACCGATGCTCATCCAATCATGAATTCCACATGTAAAATGAAAAAGTACTTCTAATGGTGAAGTAAGTAAAACCAATTTATTTAAAAATAGCAGCAAACTCTTCAACCACTGCACTTACATCACTTCAAAGTAAAAAACAGCACTACGAAATCACACACAGGAACAAGCACATCAGGTAAAGATTTTGCAGTAGTGTGCGGTGAATTGCGGTCACGGCGGACCCAAAAAGCTGCTTCAGATCTCACCCTCCGCTCGCTCACTCGCTGCTCTATCCTGTGTACGTTTAAACAGCCTGTGGTATGGAACGTCACGAGTCACAGGTGCTTGCCGTGCAGACCACACCCAGACATGTTTCGTCACTAGGACTTAATCATTGGGATTGGCTGCACGGCATAACAGCATCACCTTTATAGTCTATAATATATTTTATAAACATAGCGCTACTATTTATTCATTAGATATCACAACACATGCTTCATTTCTCTAAGTAGCAGCTTTAGGCACACACATATTCTTTGTGCGCAGTGGTGGTTTGAGGAATTTTTTTGGGACGCTATTTTTTCTCACCTATTCTTATAAAATATATGTATAGTTTATGCAATAAAAACAAAAATTGCCGTGCGCCGCTAACTTGTTTGGGTTTGACTTCAAGAAAAGGTGGCAACCCTAATTCCACCTGTAACCATCCTCAGAGTAGATGAGGAGAGGCAGCCATTACTGTTTTGTTTTATCCACATTATTAAATGGCTAAATATGACTGCCATCAAGTACAGATTTACTATCCATAACCAACCTTATGCAAACTATTGTTTTAAACATTAACACAAGTAGATACAATCATTAACATTAGGCTATCTAAAACTCTTCACGTGATTATAGATTGCCTTTAATGAAACCAGTGAGAAGGAAAACGCTTTGATATTCCCATCGTTTACCAATAACAAACGCCGTCCTCGTAATTTAATTAATACACAGAGGGGCACCTGGGAAATGGCTGCTTCCATCTTCCTGACTGTAATCAATGTGCCTCCCCTCCCAGCAGAGCCTCGATTGCCTCCATATATCCTCCTCTCCGCACAAAGGACGGCAGAGGAAACTGGGCTCTGGGGAGGCTTTGGCAGCCACTGTAAGCTTCTCCTAGAAACATCACTATGCATATGAGCTCAATGACAGAAGAGATTGCCATTCAAACACTGACGGTGGCAGAACTGGGAGACCGAGATAAAGGCAGTTCATTCGAGCAGCCTATATTAAATTAATCAGGAACAAATGGACAGCTCTTTGACTGCCCCTTAGGGATTTTCATCCTTACATACAGCAGTTCTTTCCTTTCTTGTGTGAGCTCAACACACCACCTCCTCATTTGACGAAGATGGATCTGATACGTTAACCAGCTAGATACCGATGGCGTTCGATTAAAGGGACCGCAGAGCCTTAGATGTTAGCACAGGGCATGCAATATACTGTGTATATACAGCGGGTAAAATAAGTATTGAACACGTCACCACTTTTCTAGGTAAATATACTTCTAAAGGTGCTATTGACATGAAATGTTCACCACATGTTAAGAATGAATATGAACATCAAATTAGACCCATAGTGTTTGGAATTAGATCAAAAAGAGGAACACCCCCCAGAACTGGGACTTTAAGGGCAACGATGAAGTAATATATAAAATATTTTATTACAATGAAATACAAATATACAAATATACAAAATTAAAACCATAGATGATACGGTGGTAGGTGAATCCCATGAAGAAGTCCAAAAGGCCCCAACGCGTTTCGGGACACTGTTCGTCCCTTCGTCAGGGGCTAATATCCGGACGAGATCACACCAAACATATCATCATGCAGACTCGTGGCTAGACCAGCGTGGCTCCCAAGGATAGCGGCACAGAAGTGTCTCAAGTGCCTACAACACAAGAGTAGGGTGGATCCCCTCACCTCCCAACAAATCCCAAAACACCAACAGATCATGGACACGGCAACCAAAATGACATAGTCCAGATTAGTTGTGGCATCAAGGACTTGCACAAAAGGACCAAAGCTTATTCTCTAATTTTCCTATTCATCCAGAACTGCTTGTTTTGTCATACAGCTTGCAATTGGGTTTGACTTGCAATCTTAAGGTTGAAGCAGAATGAGCTACTTACTGGCCTGGCGCGTCCCCGCCGTCCAACTTATCGACCGAATGCTGGTAACATGTTGGTAACAACAACCCATGCAATCCATACATACAAAGAAACCAAAACAAATACGTTCAGAAATTAAGTTATATGTAACAAAATGGAATGACACAGGGAAAAAGTATTGAACACATGAAGAAAGGGAGGTGCAAAAAGGGCATGGAAGGCCAAAACACCAGCTATCAGTAATTAGAAATCCTGCCCCTTGTCAATGCAAATTATTATCAGCTGGTTCAGTCTCACCTGATGGCCTATAAAAAGGTGTTTCATTACCAAGGTGGTCCAAAAAAGGGAAAATATTCTGTGAGCGGCGGTTGTGTGGACGAAAATGCCTTGTTGATGTCAAAAGAGAATGGGCAGACTGGTTCCAGATGATAGATAGGCAACAGTACCTCAAATAACCACTTGTTACAACCAAAGTATGCAGAATACCACCTCTAATGCACAACAACTGGAATCTTGAAGAAGATGGGCTACAGCAGCAGAAGACCACACCGGGTGCCAATCCTGTCAGCTAAGAACAGGAAACTGAGGCTACAATTGGCACAGGCTCACCAACATTGGACAATAGAAGATTGGAAAAATGTTGCCTGGTCTGATAAGTCTCGATTTCAGCTGCAATATTCAGATGGTCGGGTCAGAATTTGGTGTAAACAACATGAAAGAATGGATCCATCCTGCCTTGTATCAATGGTTCAGGCTGGTGGTGGTGGTGTAATGGTGCGGGGGATATTTTCTTGGCACACTTCAGGCCCCTTAGTACCAATTGAGCCTACCTGAGTATTGTTGCTGACCATGTCCATCCCTTTATGACTACAGTGTACCCATCTTCTGATGGCTCCTTCCAGCAGGATAATGCACCATGTCACAAAGCTCCAATCATCTCACCACTTGTTTCTTGAACATGACAATGAGGTCACTGTACTCCAATGGCCTCCACATTCACCAGATCTCCATCCAGTAGAGCATCTTTGGGATGTGTGCAGCCGCAAATCGGCAGCAACTGCGTGATGCTACTGTATCATGTCAATATGGACCAAAACCTCTGAGGAATGTTTCCAACACCCTATTGAATCTATGCCATGAAGAATTAAGGCAGTTCTGAAGGCAAAAGGGGGTCCAACCCGGTACTAGCAAGGTGTACATAATAAAGTGACCAGTGAGCATAGGCGTGCCCACGGGGTGTGCCCAGGCACACCCTAATTATCCCTGTGCTGTTGTGACTCAGACTGCCTGCAACATGTCCCTGTAACTCAGTCACCCCACCCCGGCCGGCAAAAACAGCTGCATGCTGCTGCGAGTGGGAGGATTGAGCAGGGAGGAAACTAGGACCAACCTGGAGTATCCCAGCCGGGAGCCGCATTTGCCGATGCAGCTTCTATAGCTCCGGCTGCAGGTTCCGCAGGCGCCGGCAGAGTGATCCACAACTGCACTCCGCCCCCCTCCGGCCTTTCTCTACCCTAGAAGCAGCGGACTAGCCTGGATAGCGGCAGGCGAGTGGCTTCAGGCAGCCTGCTAGATCAAGGTGAGTGAGAGAGAAAGCACTGAGCAAGGCAGTGGGTGGGCAGATGATGCACCAAATAAAAAAAAAAATAGCCACCAAACCAATTGGTGAACCTTACCCTGGGCCCTGGTTTGTCACTATATATATATATATATATATATATATATATGTAGCACACAGACCCTTTCTGCCGTTCTCCGTTCGCAGTCGGGCACACCTGCTACTTGCCCGGTATCCCCCCCTTGTGTAGAGGGGCGAGCAGTGTTATTGTTTGGGCCTTGCAGCAATTACCTCTTTCAAGTGGTTCCCTTGCTCCGTTGTCTAGGTAGAGAATAAGTCCAATATCCACACAGAAACTTGAAGAGAGAGTAGGGAAATGAGAGAAGTAGGTAATAGGTTCAGGTACACAGCACTTAAACACACAGTGCAACTCTTTTGTCGCCTCTCAAGCCTGAGTGGGTATTGCTCACCCGGATAGTCTCTTTGTGAGCGGTCCTAACAGCCGTGATGGAGCACGGATAAATTGTGAATTTTTTAGGGGATGAGATCAGGAATCCTCTGCCACAGGATTGTTAGTCCCGAACCTCCCAGCCAAGCAATAGAAAAGAACCTTTAAGCCGGATTGGCGTATTGCAGGGCTTGTAATGATGGATCCCTCCTTAGGTGAGCTCCAGGCCTCCTCCCGAGACAGCAGTACCGTCGCTAGTCTCCTCTGGGGCAGATCCTCCCCTGGTCTCCTTCCCCAAGCGTGGCTTCCCTGACATGGGTAGCTAAGGATCCCTCTGAAAAGTATAGGCCTCAGCCAGCAGAACTGGGCCTATCATGCAGCAATGTAGCCTCGGGCTAAAGGTGCCTGGGACTATTCCACACACGCGCACCCCTGGCCTGGAGGGCCATGAGGCGCACAAGAACCTCAATTAATGGCGTCTGCCCCTTATGTACCCTCTCCCAGCATGCACAGCGGGTAGACCACGCCCACTGCACGGCTGCCGAGAAAGGACACCCAAGGTGTTGTGATACCCCCTGTAGTTCAACCTATGCCGGTGATGACAGTGCCACCTACCGGCAAACAGGGAAAACTACTGCCAGGCAGTATCACACCCAGAGCAGAGGCAAATCCAGAACAATCAATTGGTCTGAGCCGAACTACTGACTCAGACTACCCTAAATTTACACATAACGCCCCCAAATATTGGGGGGGGGCGATACATATATATATATATATATATATATATATATATATATACTGTATATGTATGTATATATATATATATATATATATATATATATATATATACACAGAGGCATAGCTTGAAGCTTGTGGGCCCTGGTGCAAAAGTTGACCTGGGCCCCCCCACTACCACCCAGCACTTCCACCGTGTGTGCAGATACACCCACCGCATGCCAAGATACCCAAAGTGGCTTGAGAGTTTAGAGTTCATCCTTACATTAGAGGACAGGGATCACCCCTGGAGAATCAGAGAACAGGGACCACTGGCAGGTCATTTGGCAGAGCTCCTTTCCCCTTCTGCACTGTAACCAGCAACCCACCACCACTCCCCACCCACAATACACAGGCCTGAAATCACATTCCTTTACACACAGTCAGCCTTCACAGGGTGTATCTGGCTTTTATGTTGCCGTTCTGACCTGTGAAATCCCCTGGTCGGGACGGCAGTGTAGTTGCAGTAGGCAAATACAACCTATGTAGATCATGGCTGACTGGCTGTGTTGTAAAGGAATGTGATTTCAGCCCTGCGGAAGAGGAGCAGTATAGAGTGCTGTACTGGGAAAGAAGCTCAGCAGCGGGCATAGCATCCAAGGCGGAGGGGGTGGTCAGGGGGCTTCAGGGGGAGCAAAACTTAGATCTGGGGAGGCAAAGCCATGTGACATGAAATTTGGAGCTTGCAGCCCCTCAGGGGCCCCTCAGGAAGTGTTAAGGGACTTGTTTTAGCTATTTCTGAAGGTTTCTCTGTCAGTGTTGGCAGGTGTTGGGGGAAGGTCACCTCCTGGAGGTGCGTTTTTTTTCGTCAGTTGTCAGGGAAGTGGGGTAAACGGACATCCCCGGGTGGGGGAGGGGGGTACAGAGAATTCCAGCTAGTGACTAGGAGACACTGAGCAGTGTCTTACCTCACCAGTGACATCGGTCCCATCGTGGCTACAGGACAACACTCTCCTCCTCTTAACTCGCTGAGCTCAGTAACCATTCCATGTTGCCAGCACACAGCACAGACACTTCCCCATCCTGAAAGGAAAAATAGAAAAGCGCCTCTTAGCAAAACAGATTTATTATGTAGCAGACAATTTGTATCAAACACTTACATCATGGTAAGTATCAGGTGTCATCCAGTAGGATCAATGTTTATATTGCGTCCAGGATCTCTGACGCTAGTCCACGGATTTCCCAGGTCCCGGTTATGGCGGCCGCAAGTAGCCGGGATGCAGGCTGGCTTGTCCGTGATAGGAGACAGCAGCGAAAGATGGCAACGGTCGGTCCGGAGAGGAGCGTCTGACGTCAGCTGGATGGTGCAGGGAACCACAATGCGTTTCAGAGCATGCACAGCTCTCGTACAGGGCATGCGCGCTCCTTTCTCAAGTGTACAAGGAGACAGGAAGGACGGATGTTTTAAAAGTAATTCTGCCCGTCAGCGCAGCAGAATTCAATAATTGCTATGACAAGTGTGTTGCATGGAACAAAACGGGAGTTTTAACCCCACTAACTTGGGATAGCTTAAATAGCAGAAAAATAATAATAATAAAATAGAAAATAATAAAATTAATAAAAAAATATATATATAATAAAAATAATAATGATAATAAAGGTAATGAATAGTAATGAAATAATATTGCTCATAATAAAATAATTAAAGAAGTAATATTTCATTACTATTCATTACCTTTATTATCATTATTATTTTTATTATATATATATATTTTTTATTAATTTTATTATTTTCTATTTTATTATTATTATTTTTCTGCTATTTAAGCTATCCCAAGTTAGTGGGGTTAAAACTCCCGTTTTGTTCCATGCAACACACTTGTCATAGCAATTATTGAATTCTGCTGCGCTGACGGGCAGAATTACTTTTAAAACATCCGTCCTTCCTGTCTCCTTGTACACTTGAGAAAGGAGCGCGCATGCCCTGTACGAGAGCTGTGCATGCTCTGAAACGCATTGTGGTTCCCTGCACCATCCAGCTGACGTCAGACGCTCCTCTCCGGACCGACCGTTGCCATCTTTCGCTGCTGTCTCCTATCACGGACAAGCCAGCCTGCATCCCGGCTACTTGCGGCCGCCATAACCGGGACCTGGGAAATCCGTGGACTAGCGTCAGAGATCCTGGACGCAATATAAACATTGATCCTACTGGATGACACCTGATACTTACCATGATGTAAGTGTTTGATACAAATTGTCTGCTACATAATAAATCTGTTTTGCTAAGAGGCGCTTTTCTATTTTTCCTTTCATGTCATTTGCCTTGAGTCGGCTTCAACTTGGAGAAGAGCTGCCCTGGGCAACTGAGTTTTTATTAAAGACTTCCTATCCACAATTGTTACTATAGAGTTTTTCAAAACCTTATGCTACCTGCCATCCCTTGGTAACAATAATAACTTTATGTCCACCCGATTGGAATACTTTTTTTGTTTTTTGATTTTCAACCTTTGTATAATATCCTTTACACATTTAGGATTAATAGTGTTTGTCTGTGCAGGCTTCCCAAGCGCTTGCATTTGCTATTGTTTTACTTCCCCATCCTGGGCTGTTCTCACACCATGCTCCTCTTCATTCAGGAAATGGCTCACAGCTTCTCCCCAGCCAATGAGAACAGAGGGGTGTGCACTGTGGAAGGCATAGTGGAAGCCCAGTACTGGAGCATGGCTGTGGGGCCCTAGGGCAGATCAAAGCAGGACTTTGTGGAGGATATGATAATATGACAGGGCCCCTGGAGCTAGGGGCGGGGTTGCGATTGTGACCCCTGCAACCCCTTATGCTACTCCCATATATATATATATATATATATATATATATATATATATATATATATATATTAGGGCTTTGGAAATTAACTATTAATTCCTCGATTAATCGATTAATTTTTTGATCGATCAAAATTCTTTTGATCGGTACTCACCTCTCCGCCGGCTTCCGGGTCTTCAGGGAGTTCCGGTGACATCACGGACACCGGCGGGGCTTGCCGTGTCTATCTGAAGGGCTCCTTTGCTGTGCCTTCATATCTGCATGACGGTGGGACCTTACTATCTGCCACACGCAAGGGCTGTTACACTTCCCTCTATCACTTCCCTTTATCAACCTGGGATTCTACAGCCATCCACTGGGAGTTGTGATAGTTCCCTTCACGGGACATCTTCATGCCGACGGACTGATGTTAACCCCTCCTCATCTGGATTCAGCAGTGGTATCATTGTACACATTTTTATACCAGTATCATACTTAGCTACATGTTTTTATGACTGCTTTTGCTACCGTTTGGTATTACTCGCACCATTTTTACAGTTTATGTAGCTACATCGATTTTATCTCCAGTGCAATATTTATTTTGTTACCTACTTGAAGACTATAAAAGTTTTAATGCTATTCCCATCAAGCGCTGCTTTTGTGTGTTTTTTGTATCCTGCTATCCATTTTTCCAGTGGTTGGTAGCTGCACTGGGAATCAGCCTGCAAGGAGATCAGCTAAAAGTAGTTGGATCTGTATGTGCATTATAATTAATCAAAATTAGTCGATTAATTCCCATATGCCCGGAGCCCGACTATGGTGGACGGAAAGCAGTGCCAAATCTGGGTTAATGTACCTGTATGTCAGCCAACATTGGAGCAGTGGCTCAAAATTTTTTGGGGGGGCTCAAACAAACTGAAAAAAAAACATCAATTGCAGCCACTGTGCTCATTAAACGCAGCCACTGTCCCCATCAAACGCAGCCACTGTCCCCATCAAACGCAGCCACTGTGCCCATCAAATGCAGCCACTGTGCCCATCAAACGCAGCCACTGTAACCATTAATTGCCGCCACTGTACTATCAAACGCAGCTATTGTACCCATCAATTGCTGCCAGTGAGCCCATCCATTGCTGCCACTGTGCCCATCAATTGCCACTACTGTGCCCATCAATTTCCGCCAGTGTGCCCATCAATGGCCGCTACTGTGCCCATCAATTGCTGCCAGTGTGCCCATCAATTGTCGCTACTGTGCCCATCAATTGCTCCCAGTGTGCACATCAATTGCCGCTACTGTGCCCATCAATTGCTGCCAGTGTGCCCATCAATTGCCGCTACTGTGCCCATCAATTGCTGACACTGTGCCCATCAATTGCTGACACTGTGCCCATCAATTGCTGACACTGTGCCCATCAAATGCTGCCAGTATGCATCCCCCGCCCGCCCGCCCGGCACTTACCTGTCTTGGTGGGGCAGCGGGTCACGGCGGCGGTGTCCTGCACGCTCCTCGATGTCTTCTCCTGTCCTCTCTTCCCATCCTCTGCTATGATTGGACGCCTGATAGGCTTCCAATCATAGCGCCTGTCGTTTCAGCCAATCAGGTGACAGGTAACAGACCCGAGCACCTGATTGGCTGAGAGGCGGTTCAGTGTTTTGAAAGCGAATATTCATTCAGCATGGCGCCCGCTGTTCACCTTTTTGGACGCCTATTAGAGCCTATGGCTCTAACCAGGTGCTTCCAAAAAATACCCCGCCACTGTAATTCAGGCTCCCGGCGCCCGAAAAGGGGCCGGGCACCTGAATAGGGGGTGGCAGTGTCGACTATAGATAGATTCATGCAATGCATGAATCTATCTATGGTGATAGAGAGGTGGCAGGAGAGAGGGGTGGCACCCATGCGCCCCTTATGGACGCACCGCCACTGCATTGGAGACTCCTGCTTGGCTCACAAAGTGCGCAACTTGGAGCCCTGCGATCTGTGTGTGGCCTGGACACAGTGAATTACATTACCGCTGGCCTTGTACCATGTGACTGCTTTGTCCAATCACAACAATCACATAGTAAATAATGCAAACTGAAAGCAAGCATTGGTTCTCTCTGCTCTCTTTGTGAAAGCAGAGAGAACTGTTGCTGCAGTCGGTGTGTGTACAGTAGCCTTTCACATGGCATATACACTCACAGACTGCAGTGCCATGCTGCCCCAGTGTCCCTGATCACTGCCCCAGTGTAATAACAAATGCATCCAGCACCTGTCACCTGTCCCAGTGTCACCAGTGATCACAATAAAATGCCATAGACCATACCAATTTCATGATCACTGCCATATACCACACCAGCACCCTGATCACTGTCATACCAGCATCTTGATCACCGCTATACCCCGTACCAGCATCCTGATCACTGTAATGCCACATACCAACATCCTGATCACCGCCATACCCCATATCTATACCCCACACCAGTGCCAAGATCAATGCCATATCAGCATCCTGATCACTGCCATACCCCATACCAGCATCCTGATCATCACCATACTCCCGCCATGATCACCACCATAACCCATACCAGCATCCTGATTAATTTGTAATATATATACAGTTGCAAAAAAAAGTATGTGAACCCTTTTGGAATGATATGTATTTCTGCTCAAATTGGTCATAAAATGTGATCTGATCTTCATCTAAGTCACAACAATAGATAATCACAGTCTGCTTAAACTAATAACACACAAAGAATTAAATGTTACCATGTTTTTATTGAACACACCATGTAAACATTCACAGTGCAGATGGAAAAAGTATGTGAACCCTTGGATTTATTAACTGGTTAAACCTCCTTTGGCAGCAATAACTTCAACCAAACGTTTCCTGTAGTTGCAGATCAGACGTGCACAATGGTCAGGAGTAATTCTTGACCATTCCTCTTTACAGAACTGTTTAAGTTCAGCAATATTCTTGGGATGTCTGGTGTGAATCGCTTTCTTGAGGTCATGCCACAGCATCTCAATCGGGTTGAGGTCAGGACTCTGACTGGGCCACTCCAGAAGGCGTATTTTCTTCTATTTAAGCCATTCTGTTGTTGATTTACTTCTATGCTTTGGGTCGTTGTCCTGTTGCAACACCCATCTTCTGTTGAGCTTCAGCTGGTGGACAGATGGCCTTAAGTTTTCCTGCAAAATGTCTTGATAAACTTGGGAATTCATTTTTCCTTCGATGATAGCAATCCGTCCAGGCCCTAACGCAGCAAAGCAGCCCCAAACCATGATGCCCCCACCACCATACTTCACAGTTGGGATGAGGTTTCGATGTTAGTGTGCTGTGCCTCTTTTTCTCCACACATAGTGTTGTGTGTTTCTTCCAAACAACTCAACTTTGGTTTCATCTGTCCACAGAATATTTTGCCAGTACTGCTGTGGAACATCCAGGTGCTCTTGTGCAAACTGTAAACGTGCAGCAATGGTTTTTTTTGGACAGCAGGGGCTTCCTGTGTGGTATCCTCCCATGAAATCCATTCTTGTTTAGTGTTTTACGTATCGTAGATTTGCTAACAGGGATGTTAGCATATGCCAGAGACTTTTGTAAGTCTTTAGCTGACACTCTAGGATTCTTCTTCACCTCATTGAGCAGTCTGCGCTGTGCTCTTGCAGTCATCTTTACAGGACGCCCACTCCTAGGGAGAGTAGCAGCAGTGCTGAACTTTCTCCATTTATAGAAAATTTGTCTTACCATGGACTGATGAACAGCAAGGCTTTTGGAGATACTTTTATAACCCTTTCCAGCTTTATGTAAGTCAACAATTCTTAATCGTAGGTCTTCTGAGAGCTCTCTTGTGCGAGGCATCATTCACATCAGGCAATGCTTCTTGTAAAAAAGCAAACCCAGAACTGGTGTGTGTTTTTTATAGGGCAGGGCAGCTGTAACCAACACCTCCAACCTCATCTCATTGATTGGGCTCCAGTTGGCTGACACCTCACTCTAATTAGCTCTTGGAGATCTCATTAGTCTAGGGGTTCACATACTTTTCCACCTGTACTGTGAATGTTTACATGGTGTGTGCAATAAAAACATGGTAACATTTAATTCTTTGTGTGTTATTAGTTTAAGCAGACTGTGATTGTCTATTTTTGTGACTTAGATGAAGATCAGATCACATTTTATGACCAATTTATGCAGAAATCCATATCATTCCAAAAGGGTTCACATAATTTTTTTGCAACTGTATATATACATATATATATATATATATATATATATATATATATATATATATACATATATATATATATATATATATATATATATATGTAGCGGGACCCCCAAAAATGGAGTCGCTATGCTGTAAATTTAGGGGCAGTCTGGGCAATAGTATGGCCCAGATTCTACAATTCTGTTTAAATATGGACTCTGCTCTGCCATGTTGTTGCCTGGTGCATAGTTCACCTGGGCCTGAGGTGGCGCTGTTGCCCAGGTCTCGGGTTGAACCACTGGTGACGTTGTGGTGTTGTTGGGTGTCCTCTCTCGGCTACCGTGTGGTGGGCGGGTTCTGCCTGCTGTGCATGCCGGGAGAGGGTACATAAAGTGCAGACGCCAGACGACGGGGGAGAGGAGGAGAGTGCAGGGGAGGACCCCTGATGGCGAAGTCACGCCGGTGGCCTTGTTGGCCTGGGGTACGTGAACTGGTCGAGGAGACTCGGGCACCTTTAGCCCAAGGCTACGAAGTTCCAGGTAGGCCCAGTACCTTCAACTGGGTCTACAATCAACTCACTGGAGTCCCAGGGAACCCGTGTGAGGGTGGCCCGCTCTGAAGGAGAGGAAACCGGGGGAGGACCTGTCCGATGGATCAGTGAAGGAATTCATGGTGAAGGAGAGGCCTGGTTACCTATCAGAGGGAAGGATTCGTGAGTTGCAGTATAGCTCCTGTAGCGTGTCCCATTGGCACCTATGGTCTCTATTAATCTATGGGAGTTTCAAAGTTTTAATTCAGTACAAAAGGATTCCGTGGCAGAGAAATACTTAGCCTTGTCCGTGAAGGGGGCTAACTTAAAGGAACTGTTCGTGTTTCACTCCGGCTGCTAGAACTGTGAGAGGGATCTATCCGGGTGAGCAATTCATACTCAGGCTTGAGTGAAGAATAGGGTAACACTGGGTGTCGCGTGCCTGAACCTGTCTCCCTACCTACTTTGTCTCTATCTAGTACTTTGTCTCTATCTTCAACCTATTCCCAAATCTATTTTCAAGCAAGATAAAATAAACTCTTCTGTTTGGAGTTTAAACATTGTTTGGACATTGGCTTTCTTTGGGAGGAAGAACACAGTCTTTTCCCTATATTCTAGGGACGAGAACCAATGGATGGAGGTAACTCGCTGCAGGACCAAAATTGTAAGAACACCGCTCAACCTCTTCTACCAGGAGGATCCAGGCATGTGGCACGGTGTGCCTTTACCCCTGCAAGGAGAAGGTAGGCAGGAGAAAAGGGTCCGTGTGCTACATATATATATATAAAAATACTTAGGACCATGTGATATTTCAGTTTTTCTTTTTTAATAAATCTGCAAAAATGTCAACAATTTTGTGTTTTTCTGTCAATATGGGGTGCTGTGTGTACATTAATGAGGAAAAAAAAATGAACTTAAATGATTTTAGCAAATGGCTGCAATATAACAAAGAGTGGAAAATTTAAGGGGGTCTGAATACTTTCCGTACCCACTGTATATACAGTATATATACACACACAGACGCACGTGTGTTTGAGCTTTGGTTTGAGGTGCACACCCTAATGCAATAGGCTGCGCACGCCTATGCCAGCGAGTGTATATATTTTTGGGTTTCCCAGAAAGGTAACTAACTAGCCTAATAGTGCAGTTGATAGTTTAGCGTTGAGGGTAAATTAAGCATTAGGGAGTAGGTGAACAGTTAAAAGTTTATGTATGCTCAAATTTTTTTTGTTTTGGAGTACAGAACAGTCAAAAGCCCTGTCAGGTTTTTTTTTTGTTTTTTTTTTTTGCTGTCTGTGTCATGTTGGGGAGATTTCCCTTTACATCCTGTTCCTGAGACACAA
This sequence comes from Rana muscosa, assembly GCA_029206835.1. Classification (NCBI taxonomy): domain Eukaryota; kingdom Metazoa; phylum Chordata; class Amphibia; order Anura; family Ranidae; genus Rana; species Rana muscosa. The sequence goes on from CM055120.1 coordinate 65,532,582, forward strand.
CAGAAAATGAGAGCAAAGCTTGGTGAAGCAATTTGTCACCGGACCAGCTGCCACCGTTGGAAAATTACCCCTTACTTTTTGTTCTGGTGACAACTGTAATATTTTGGATTTCCCACCACTTTGTATATCCATGAGAATGGTCAATGAGATAAATGGGGAGGGTGAATGTCTACACTGGAGACACAGACTGCGAAAAACTTTACAGAGGTTCTAATCCTTTCCCATTCTATCCCAAAGTGAAAAAAAATGCTTTGGCTAAAGACACGTTAAAGCGGTGTTCCGGCCAAAATTTTACTTTTAAGATAAAAATACCCCTAGAATACTCATGCCTCGTTCAATGTAATAAAGGAATGCTGTAAACTTTGGGCAGTTTTCTTTTTGTTCAGCATCGTTTTCTTACTTTGTCAAGTTCCTGCACAACGTGACCATCTCCAGTGTGGGCATCTGAAGTCTAAAGGCCCGTACACATGATCGGATTTTCCGACAACAAATGTGTGATGGCAGGGTTTTGTCGGATAATCCGACCGTTTGTACGCTTCATCGGACAATTTTCGTCTGATTTTCCGACAACATATGTTTTATAGCATGCTCTCAAATTTTGTCGGATTATCCGATCGTGTGTACACAAGTCCGTCGGAATAAAATCCAAAGTACAAACACGCATGCTCCGAACCAATGCGAACCATAAGACAACATTAGCAGAAGTTGCCCAAAGGGTGGCGCTAAACAGCAGAAAACCACGTAGTTTCGTGTATGTTGGCTGAAAAAGTTCTGTCGTCTGTATGCAGAACAAGTTCACGGCCAACACCCTTAAGACAAAATTCCACGGCTTTGTCCGATGGAAATCCGATCGTGTGTATGAGGCTTTAATGTTCTTCTTCCTGGATTCTGTACATGCTGGCTACCCAGCATGCACCTGCTGATCTCACGCATGCGCAGTGCGGCGCGAGCAGTACAATCGCTTCTAGGTCAGGTTTCCATAGCAACAGCGGCGTCAGAGAAAGTTCTCCCCACTTTGCTATGAAAACCTCTTCTCCCCCTCCAGGAACCAGGAAGTTAGTCAGCATTTGCCGAGCAGTGGAAACCAGCACAAACACAATGCTCCTGCAATGGGTAATGCCACCCTTCTTGTCTGCTCCAGCTGCCTCCAACACTGTGCATAGGAAGCTCAGGTAACAATGACAACAAAAGCCTGGTTACCCTTTTTTAAAAATGGCGCTGAGCGCCGCCTTGCATTGAGTCATTTCTGGTTTGGAAATAACGCAGTATTATGATCCGGCGATGCCCATTGCCTCCTGTGATTACATATCCCAGGAGCCAATGCAAAACCGGAAATGATGTGCGACGCCGCGGCCACAAAGGAGGAAGTGAAAATAGATAAATGCTGAAAAAAAGTAAGTGATCCCAAAAAAGCAAAAAGAACAAAGGCAAATTCGTTTTAAGGGTACACATTAGTGCTGGATGGTGAGCATACCTCCCAACCGTCACGGATTGGGCAGGACTTTCCCGCATTGACACCCTTTTCCCGCTTTCCCGCCATAGAGGAAATTTTCCCGCAAAACGTTACTGACTACAAGCTAGTTGATAAGCGAGGGGGGGGGGACTTCAACTGTCGAAACGGGAGTGTGATGTCGGGTATGGACGGGACTGCTACCCAGAACCGCCCCTCTGTCAAACTAGTGCGTAGCGAAGATGAAGAGGAGGTCCGAAGTTTTCCGCCCCCCCCCCCCCCCCGCTTCTTGACACTGCAGCACGGGAGGAAGAGGTGGAAGAGGTAAGAAGTTTATTAGTTATTAGTTCTTGGCGTTCGGCGGCAGCATCCCCCCCCCCCCCCGCCCGCGCTTATCAACCCTTTTACTTCTCGGTGACAAGTGCAGTGTTCGGTGGCAGCAGCACACTTACTCCCCCTGCGCTTATCAACTTTTTTACTTTTCGGTGTCCGGCGGCAGCAGCAGCACCACCAATCCCGAGTGTCCCGCATTTCATAGTTCAAAAGTTGGGAGGTATGGGTGAGGAGTGTAAAATGTGGGTAGAACTCCACTTTAAAGAAGAATTCCAGGCTTAAACTTAACTAGTCTTAAAAACATTCCCTCCAGTTCCTAACACCTATGCTGGCTGACCAGTATAATAAGGATCAAGGGCATTTTATGAAATCAGTCGGCCTGTGTGCTTGATAAAAAAAAAATGTAGTGTGCATACTGAAGAGTGGTTTTCATTGGGGTATTGCTAGGATTGTAAAAGATCTGGGGCACCTTTCAGCACGCCAAGTAGAAAAGTAATTCGGCACACAGCGCGTTGTGGCAAACAGTGTGGTCAAATTGTGTTAGTAGTGGGAGGGGCTTAAGGGGCATGGTTAAATCAAACAAAGTCAGTCTGGGGCAATCCCCCCTCCAGGTTAGTCTGTCCCCTAGTACAATCCTTCTTTCCCCCATGTCAATCTGCCCCCCAATATAATCCACCTAGATCAGTCTGTCCCTCAGTACAACCACTCAGTTTGTCTCCCATTTTTATCCTTCCCCCTCCCTCCTAGGTCAATCTGTCCCCCAGTGTAATTCCCCCAAATCAGTCTGTCCCCCAGTACAATCCCCCCCAGGTCAGTTTGACTCCCAGTTTAAACCTTTCCCCTCCCTCCTAGGTCAATCTGTCCCCCAATATAATCCCCCCAGATCAGTTTGTCCCCCCCGGGATAATCCCCCCAGATCTGTCTGTCCCCCAGTACAATCCTTACCCGCAAGGTCGATCTGTCCCCCAGTATAATTCTTTTATATCAGTCTGTCGCCCAGTACAATCCTTCCCCCCAAGGTCAATCTGTCCCCCAGTATAATTATTTTATATCAGTCTGTCGCCCAGTACAATCCTTCCCCCCAAGGTCAATCTGTCCCCCAGTATAATTATTTTATATCAGTCTGTCGCCCAGTACAATCCTTCCCCCCAAGGTCAATCTGTCCCTCAGTATAATCCCCCCTGGTCAGTCTGTCCCTCAGTCTGTCCTTCTGTATAATCCTTCCCCCAAATTAATCTTTCCCCCAATATAATCCCCCCAGGTCAGTGTGTCCTCCAGTATAATCACCCCCCAGGCTGTCAGTACATCAGGATTGATCGATTTTCAGATATATACCAAAGCTTGTAGACTTTATAACTTTCACACAGACTAAAAAATATACACAGATTTGGGTTATTTTCACCAAAGAAATGTAGCGGAATACATTGTGACCAAAATTTATGAAGAACAATTATTTATTTGCAAAATTTTATAACAAACAAATAAAAATGCATTTTTTTTCAAAATGTTTATTCTTTTTTTTGTTTATTTAGCAAAAAGTAAAAAAAAAAAAAACAGTGGTAATAAATAAATACCACTAAAAGAAAGCTCTAGTTGTGTGAACAAATCTAATTGTGTAATTTTTACCTTGCTAACAGGAATACACTCAAGTAGCACACAAAGGTGCACAAAGGTTCCTCCATGCAGTGCCAGGGAAATGTTTATTACAATTTATTGGCCTGCCAACATCTGTCAGAAGAGAGGATGTGTCTGATCTCCATGACACGGAACTGAAGATCGGCAACGCTTTGGAGGAGTAGCTAACAGACTTTACTACTGTACAGAAAGGGATGAGCCTGACAGATGTGGGTATAAAATTCCTGGCACTGCTGGTGTTTAAATTCATTCCATGATGACGGCTGAAAGCATTTGCTGGGATGACATCAGTGTATGGATCGGAGGCCCCTAATGGGTATGATAGCAGGTGGTGGCAGGGGTTTATAGGGTACAGACCTGATACATTTTATTGAAGTGTAGGATGGCCACCCTAGGGAAAAAGATAAGACAGAACATCGGGGTGTCAGAGCATACCTCCTAACTTTTTGAGATGGGAATGAGGGACACCTATTAGCAAAAGTATGCAGGCATAGGACACACACCCTGCCACGCCCCTTTAAAGGAGAATTATGCAAAAAAAATAGTTAAACCTTTTATTTTAACCTGTACTATTCCTTTATATTGGCTTTTCAAATTTACAAATGCAGCGATTTGGAAATTGGATGAAAGGTTTAGCGCTGGGAAACAGTTTTTTAAAGATAAAAAGTGAATTTTTTATACAACTATATAGACCAGACCAAAATGAGGGACACATGAGGAGGAATGAGGGACAGAGGGACATTGCTCCAAACCAGCAACAGTCCCTCGAAATCAGGGACAGTTGGGAGCTATGGTCAGAGTACAGGATTTAAAGAACACTGTGCTAATATTTTTTACCACCTGAAAACAACAGGCAGGAAAAGAGTGCCATAAAAAGTATGTAAGGGCAAAAAATAAATTGCAATACAGTGCACCTCTGCAATACATGCACACATGTTTTATGCCTTTAAAAACCCTGCAAATACAATAGTTGATCTGAGCAAAAGAACAAATTCTTCTGGACAGCAGCATTCCGAATAAAATTGCCTTTATTTCTAAAATCCAAAAACCCAAAAACCACACTATGACCTGTAGCTTAAAGGAACCTATTTAGAAAATAAAAAACAAACCTTTACAACCCCGTTAAGCTGGCCATACACTATACAATTTTCTTAATCAATTTTCTTTAGATTTACCTTCAACTATGTAGTGCAAGCGCCTGCCTGATTGCATACAAATTGAAAGTGTTTAGGTGTGACCTCATATTATATGGTTTTGGTAAATCTAAAGGAAAGTTGTACAAGAAAATTATATAATGTATGGCCACTGGCCAGTAGGGATGAGCTTCGTGTTCGAGTCGAACATACGTTCGACTCGAACATCGGCTGTTCGATCGTTCGACGAAGATCGAACGATTTGGGCCGTTCGCGCCAAATTCGAGTGACGCGAACGGCCCACAATGCACTACGCCATCGCAGTGTCATCCAGGCGCTGTGATTGGCCAAGCATGCACTGTGACCCCGCATGCTTGGCCAATCACAGCGCCGGCAGCGAGGAGAGCAATGATTGGCCACAGGCAGGATGCCTGTGGCCAATTATTGCTGAGGGGGTTTAGTACACGCCCCACAGTATAAAAGGCCGCCAGCGCGGCGGCCTTGTGTAGTGTGTTCCGGAGCAGGGAAAGAGAAGCATAGGCAGGGACAGTGACATTTTTTTCCTTTACTAATCCTGGATTCCTTGTGTTTAGGGACAGATAAGGATAGATAGGGAGAGTGTCAGTGTGTTATTCTGTGCTAAACCTTGTTTGTAGGGACAGAGAAGGACATTGAGGGAAAGTGTCAGTGTGCTATTCTGTGCTAAATCTTGTTTGTAGGGACAGAGAAGGACAGTGAGGGAAACTATCAGTGTGCTATTCTGTGCTAAACCTTGTTTGTAGGGACAGAGAAGGACAGTGAGGGAAACTGTCAGTGTGCTATTCTGTGCTAAATCTTGTTTGTAGGGACAGAGAAGGACAGTGAGGTAAACTATCAGTGTGCTATTCTGTGCTAAACCTTGTTTGTAGGGACAGAGAAGGACAGTGAGGGAAAGTGTCAGTGTGCTATTCTGTGCTAAACCAATCTTGCTGAACCATATTTGAAATCCTTGAGTTTAGGGACAGAGAAGGACACTCGGGGAAACTATCAGTGTGCTATTCTGTGCTAAACCTTGTTTGTAGGGACAGAGAAGGACAGTGAGGGAAACTGTCAGTGTGCTAGTCTGTGCTAAACCAATCTTGCTGAACCATATTTGAAATCCTTGAGTTTAGGGACAGAGAAGGACACTCGGGGAAACTATCAGTGTGCTATTCTGTGCTAAACCTTGTTTGTAGGGACAGAGAAGGACAGTGAGGGAAACTGTCAGTGTGCTATTCTGTGCTAAATCTTGTTTGTAGGGACAGAGAAGGACAGTGAGGGAAACTATCAGTGTGCTATTCTGTGCTAAACCTTGTTTGTAGGGACAGAGAAGGACAGTGAGGGAAAGTGTCAGTGTGCTATTCTGTGCTAAACCAATCTTGCTGAACCATATTTGAAATCCTTGAGTTTAGGGACAGAGAAGGACACTCGGGGAAACTATCAGTGTGCTATTCTGTGCTAAACCAATCTTGCTGAACCATATTTGAAATCCTTGAGTTTAGGGACAGAGAAGGACACTCAGGGAAACTATCAGTGTGCTATTCTGTGCTAAACCAATCTTGCTGAACCGTATTTGAAATCCTTGAGTTTAGGGACAGAGAAGGACACTCGTGGAAACTATCAGTGTGCTATTCTGTGCTAAATCTTGTTTGTAGGGACAGAGAAGGACAGTGAGGGAAACTATCAGTGTGCTATTCTGTGCTAAACCTTGTTTGTAGGGACAGAGAAGGACAGTGAGGGAAACTGTCAGTGTGCTATTCTGTGCTAAACCAATCTTGCTGAAGCATATTGCAAATCCTTGTGTTTAGGGACAGAGAAGGATAGGCAGGGGACAGTGTCAGTGTCATTGTTGCTAAGCCTCCTGCACAGTATATACCTGAAGGTAGCCCTTATTGCTGTTTTTCCCATCTCCCTGCAGGCCATCCATTAAAATGTCTGGAAGGCAAACAAGGAGAGGCAGACAGTCAGGAGACAAAAAAAGAGGGCAAGCAGGCTCTGTGTCTGGGGGCAACAGTGCTGGTCGTGGACGCGGTGCATTGTCATCAGCACATGGCCATGGGACACGCTTGTCCTTCTTTTCGGCAGCTGGACATGTTGAGCCACATCATGCCGAAGACTTGGTAGAGTGGATGACCAAGCCCACCTCATCCTCCTCATCCTCTCTCACCCAGGCTCAGGGTACTGGCAAAGCAGCTGCCAAAGCGTCCTCTTCTCTGGTATCAATGTCATCATTAGTCACTCCTTCCCTAGACCCACCATGTCCTCCTCCTGAGGAGTCCCCCGAACTGTTTGAGCACAGTGTTGGGTACATGCTCCTGGAGGATGCCCAGCGTTTCGAAGGATCTGATGATGATACCCAGCTAGAGGAAGGCAGTAGCGTGAGAGCAGAGAGAGGGGATGCTCAAGAAGGACACCAATCTGGCAGTCATGCTCCAGCAGCTGCAGCATACTGCCAGATTGGCTCCAGTGATGAGGAGGGAGGGGATGATGAGGTCACTGACTCCACGTGGGTGCCTAATAGGAGAGAGAAGGAGGAGGAGGATGAGGAGGAGGCACATCTCCAACGAGGCAGGATGCCCTTGGGTGGCCAGCGTATGGGCAGCACACCGACGGAATCACACCGCAGAGCTCCGCCTGTGCAGGGCGCTGCCTCTGCCCGTCATTCAAAAAGTTCTTTGGTGTGGGCCTTTTTTGAGGCGAGTGCATCAGATCGCACAGCTGCTGTTTGCAACATATGTCTCAAGCGTATATCGCGTGGCCAAAACATCAGCCGCTTGGGCACCACATGCTTGATCAGACATATGTTGACCTGCCATGCAGCTCGTTGGCAAGCCTACCTTAAAGACCCACACCAAAGAACAAAGCGGACCTCTCCTTGCACCGCATGAGCTGGGATCTCCAACCCCACTATACCTTCAGTCCTCTCTGAAACCTGCACTGAGAGGAATGAAGGTGTAGAATTAGGTGTGTCACAGCCAAGTACTTGCGGCCACTCTGCTAGCAGTACACCGACGTCCGATTGTAGCAGGCAAATTTCCCTGCCCCAGCTGCTGGACCGTCGAAAGAAGTTCACTCCCAGCCATCCACATGCCCAGCGGTTGAATGCTAGGCTTGGCTAAATTGCTAGCACTTCAACTGCTGCCTTTTCAGTTGGTAGACTCGGCCCCCTTCCGTGAGTTTGTGCAATGTGCGGTTCCTCAGTGGCAGGTTCCCAAACGCCACTTTTTCTCACGGAAGGCGATTCCGGCTCTCTACAGGCATGTGGAAGGCAATGTCTTGGCCTCGCTGGACAGGGCGGTCAGCGGTAAGGTGCATATTACCGCTGACTCATGGTCCAGCAAGCATGGACAGGGACGTTACCTTTCTTTCACGGCCCATTGGGTCACTCTTTTGGCAGCTGGGAAGGATGCAGGACAAGGTGCAGTAGTGTTGGAGGTTGTTCCACCGCCACGCCTCCAAAATGCTACTACTGGTTGTGACACACCTCTCTCCTCCACCCCCTCCTCTTCTTCTTCCTCCATGGCCTCTTCCTGTGCTTTGTCCTCGGAACCAGCGGTGCTCCGTAGGCGTTCAAGGGGCTACGCAAGTACGCAGGCAAAAAGATGCCATGCCGTGCTTGCGCTGGTGTGTTTGGGGGACAGGAGCCACACTGGGGCAGAGGTCCTGTCTGCTCTGCAGGGGCAGGCCGAGAGGTGGTTGACGCCACGCCAGCTTAAGCCAGGAATGGTGGTTTGCGACAATGGCACCAACCTCCTCTCCGCCCTCCGACAGGGACAACTGACCCATGTGCCCTGTGTGGCTCACGTCCTTAACCTGGTGGTGCAGCGGTTCTTGGGCAGGTACCCGGGCTTACAGGATGTCCTGAGGCAGGCCAGGAAAGTCTGTGTGCATTTCCGCAGATCTTATAATGCCAGTGCTCGCCTGGCTGAGCTGCAAAAGGAGTTGAACCTGCCCAAGAACCGCCTTATATGTGACATGCCCACCAGGTGGAACTCAACGTTGGCCATGCTGCAGCGGCTGCACACGCAGCAGAGGGCCATCAATGAGTACCTGTGCGACTACGGCACCAGGACAGGGTCAGGGGAGCTCGGGTTTTTTTCACCACGCCAGTGGGGCATGATCAGGGATGCATGCACTGTCCTGGCACCATTTGAGGAGGCCACGAGGATGGTGAGCAGTGACAGTGCATGCATCAGTGACACTGTACCTCTTGTCCACCTGTTGGAGCACACGCTGCGTGGAATAATGGACAGGGCACTTGAGGCAGAACAGAGGCAGGAAGAGGAGGACTTCCTTGCCTCTCAAGGCCCCCTTTACCCAGACAGTGTTCCTTCTGTCCCACCCATCGCACAGGAAGAGGAGGAGGAGGAGGAGGAGGATTGTGTCAGCATGGAGGTGGAGGCTGGCACTCAGCATCATCAGCAGCAGTCTTTTAGGGATGATTTACAGTCCCAAGAAACCAGTGGACTTGTACGTGGCTGGGAGGAGGTGGCTGCGGATCATGTCGTCCTTAGTGACCCAGAGGACTCCGGACTGAATGCCTCAGCCAACCTACGCTGCATGGCCTCCCTGATCCTGCAAAGTCTGCGGAAGGATCCTCGTATTCTTCGGATCAAGGAGAGGGACCATTACTGGCTGGCCACTCTCCTTGATCCACGGTACAAGGGTAAGGTTGCGGACCTTATGTTACCGTCACAGAGGGAGCAGAGGATGAGACAACTCCGGGAGGCCTTGCAGAAAGGTCTGTGCAACGCGTTCCCAGAGACTGGGAGGTTACAAACTCCTGGTCATGGACAACGAGTTGCTGAGGCTTCGGGCAGTCAAAGAAGGAGCGGTGGGGAAGGTGGCCGTCTGACCGATGCGTTCAGACAATTCTTTAGTCCGCAGCCCCAAAGTATGATCGGTTCCAGCAACCATCGCCAGCGTCTGATATACATGGTGCAGGAATACCTAGGGGCAAGGTCAGACTTGGACACCTTCCCCACCGAAAATCCTCTGGCTTACTGGGTCTTGAGGATGGATCACTGGCCAGAGCTTGCACAGTATGCAATTGAGCTACTGGCCTGTCCTGCATCCAGCGTTCTTTCAGAACGCACATTCAGTGCTGCTGGAGGATTTGTCACGGATCACAGGGTGCGCCTGTCCACCGACTCGGTTGATCGACTGACTTTCATCAAGATGAACCAGTCTTGGATCACCACCAGCTACCACACACCTGATGCTGATATAACAGACTAATTGATTTTAAAATGTCACATCCCTTCAAGACTGATGCTGATGCAGAGTGCCTGTGCTGTTATGTTGACTGGCTATCCTCCTCCTCCTCCTCAATGATCCGATTAATGATGATAGCTTGGAAGATCATTTTGGTTTATGGGTGCCGCCACCAGTGGCTAAGGCCCAATTTTTCAGCCCCTGTTTAACAGGGGCGTGTAATTACAATTTTTGATGCAATACTTTGCAACAGGGCTCATTGCTGTGCTCCAAGTACAGTATCTGTGAGGGGTTGCAGTGTTGTGCCACCAGTGCCTAAGGCCCAATTTTTCAGCCCCTGTTCAACAGGGGCATGCAATTATAATTATTGATCTAATAATTCACAGCAGGGCCCATTGCTGCGCCCACCAAGAGTAACTGTCAGGCCTTACAGTGTTGTGTCAACACCACCACCACCACCAAAGGCCCAATTTTTCAGCCCCTGTTCAACAGGGCATGCAATTATAATTATTGATCTAATAATTCACAGCAGGGCCCATTGCTGCGCCCACCAAGAGTAACTGTCAGGCCTTACAGTGTTGTGGCACCAGCACCACCATCAAAATGCCCAATTTTTACTACCACTGTTCAACAATTATATGTAATTACAATTCCTGATATAATAGTTGACAGCAGGGCGTTCCAGCACCAACCAAGAGTAACTGTGAGTGCTTACAGTGTTGTGCCAACACCAACACCTAAGGGGCCAATTTCTGCAGAGTATATACGGCAGGTCCCTACTTTCAAACATCCAACTTACAAACGACTCCTACTTGCAAACGGAAGAAGACAACAGGAAGTGAGAGGAAATCTACCCCTTGGAAGGAAAATTCTCTCCTGTAAGAATTAATATGGGAGAAAGGTGTCTCCTCTCTACTGATGCTTTATCACCAATCCTTGTTTCAATAAAAACACCACATTTCAAAAACAGTTGTCATTGGGACGCAAAGTGAGGTGAAATGTTCTGAACAGGGGCACAGACAGCAAAACAAATGTTACAGGGGTGATAACCCTTACCTATGTTTTCCAAAAAGTTTAAAAATAGATTTTTTGGCTGGAGCTACACTTAAACAATGTACCTGTTCAAAATTGCAAAAAGATTCTACTTAAGAACAAACCTACAGTCCCTGTCTTGTTTACACTGCCTGTATACTGCTGTTCAGAGTATATAGGGCCTTTTTTATTTTGTGTTGCGGGGTTCCCCTTAATATCCAAAGAAGACCCAAAGGGGCTGGTAATGGGCTGGGGTAGGGGGGGGGGTCATGGGGTAGCTATGCCATTTTTCTTAAAGATTTTCATCCATATTACCGGGACCAGACATTACATTAAAGCCGCAAGCAGTTTTAAATGGCTTTTTTTTCCTTTAGAAGTGTCATTTTGTGCAGGGACAGTTCTAAACACGGGAAACACGTGGCACTTCACAGGCATACTTTAGACACCCCCCAGGTACGATATTTAAAGGAATATTTGACTTTTTTTTTTCACTTTATGCATCATTAAAATGACTGCTCCCGGAAAACGTCCGTATTTAAAAATTCTTTTTGCATTGATACATGTCCCCTGGTGCAGAACCCGGGTTCCCAAACTCTGTTTAGGACAATAACATGCATAATAGTCGTTATAATTAGCACTTTAGAATCCGAACGTTCGCATCCATTGTATTTAATAGGGTTCTAATGTTTGTGCGAACTTTCGGTCCGTTCGCGGGTTCTGGTGCGAACCGAACCCGGGGGTGTTCGGCTCATCACTAATGGCCAGCCTTAGATGCTCTAAGATCCCTTTCACAGGGGTGATCCAATCAGGTCTACCTGTCAGTTTTTCAGGTGTACCTGATCAGAAGGTTTATGCATTCCTATGGACAGGGCTTGTGTCCATTTACACCTGCCAACCTCTGAGTTTGATCCAGTCTGCTAAAAAAAAGGAGAAGGAGACCAGTTCTCTTCTGTTTAGGTGGATTAGATTGAAGGGTAGTCGGGTGTAAACTGACAGCAGAGTAAAGAATAGCCATAGAGCCCATAGAGCAAAACAGGCTCTGTCCGTGTCTGCTCAGCAGAAACTGAATGGACATGGATGTGTCATTCGCTCGCTCTGCTCCGATCAACAGGGGATCTTCTGTGAGCTGAACATAACTTGCGTTTTGGGTGTCACAAATGTGCCTGGGTGTCCCCTGTCTCCTCCCTGCAGTGCTGCCAGCTTCCTCTCCTCACCTGTCGGCTGCCGTTGGGGATGTTTCAGGACGCAGAGCGAGGGAAGGGACCGGTAAATATTTCATTTACTGGCCCCCTTCCTTTTATGAATGAACACAGAGAGTGATCTGCGCTGATCGCTCCTGGGTTCATTCTTAACAGAAGCATAGTAAACTATTTTTTTTACTATGCTTCAGTTTGGAAATGAACAGGAAGCCCCTCAGCACAGAGCACTTCCCATTCGTTCACTGTCCAGTGCAGCTGAGAGTGCAGAGAAAGGTGAGGAATCTGTGTCCTCAGTCCCTTTCTCTGTCTTAAAAGTGAGGCATCAGGGGTCTGTTTATTTCAGCAAAGCCTCCCAATAGTAAATAATATTGTAAACAATAATTAATTTTTTTTTAATTGTAATAAATAATAAAAATAAAAAACTACTAGGTTTGACCTCATATTACCGGTATATGGTTTTGGTAAATGTATGGCCAGCCTTAGTCTAAACCATTTTGTTTCTGAATAATCCTCCACTACAGCAAAATTATATCACCTTGATTATTATATCACTACGAATTGTAATAGTAATAATATGAACAATAATGTTGCGCTCGCGCAGAAGAACCGTCCAAAGAGCCAAAAGTCCTTGTTTGTAGAATATTTTATTTAGGAACATTTTTAATATTACATTTATATAACAAAAACAAAACAAAGAAACTTCTACATAGCACGCAGACTGTATCGCCGAAACGACTTTACAAAATGATCCCTTCCCCTGCTGGATGTGGAGAGAAAACGTTAAATTGGGTACCAGGCCTGGTTACTGACTTTCTACAAAAAATGCAGAAAACAAACTCATGACGTAACGCTGAACAGTACGACATTAATGGAAAATGCTATAATATATATAATATACATCGAAATCCAGCGCAAGCAAAAGAAGAGTGATAAAAAATATCTATTTAAAAATATCTATTTATATATATATATATTTATATATGTACCTTTCCAACAATAAGCAAGCATTCAGGCGACCCTTACAAGGTTAAAGGAGAACACCACTTTACAGGTTTGAGTGATGGAGGATGAAGAAGAAGTAAGCTTAGTGTATGTATATGACTCTACTCTGTGTCCCAGTTTTATTAGGTTTCCATTTCACAGTATTGCATTGTGCACTTCCAGGTCCCACAATCCTTCAGTACCCTCTACCTGTGCCAACCAAGTGTCAAACCGATAGAATCATAGGTGTGCGCAGCCTATTGCATTAGGGTGTGCACCCCAAAGCTCCAACACATATGCATTTGACATATTTACCTGCCTCTTCCCCACTCTCCATCCTGAAACAATGTGAGGAAGGGGGAGCCAGGGAGCACACAGGGGGACCCGGGCAACAGAAAGAACAGTAACAAGGACAGAAGGGGTGATGGGGGGGTGGCATATATTGGTACCGATCCCATGTATTTTCCTCCTGTGGCAGCTGAATGTCGACAAGAGGGAGAGGAGGAGAAGCCTACTTTCAGCTGCTGCAGAAGGAAAATACAGATCGGTTCCACTAAATTTCACCCCCATCGCTTTTCCTGTCCAGGTTATAAGGGTTGTCAAGGAAGGATTGCGGTTTAGCTTTCACCTGCTCGACCATTGATGGGTTGCCAACCCCAGGAATAGGGTGTGCCCAGGCACACCTGGCACACCCCTTGCGCACGCCTATGGATAGAATCCTACAGCAAATTCCCAAAACGTATGGAGTGAGACAGAGAAAGGTGGGAGCTAGATGTGCAGAGTTTCTGATTTAAAGGATGAGCAAACCTAAAAATAAATATAAATTTTCAGTAGAACTATTAAAAAACAAAAAGGTTAGATTAGGCATATGTAAAAGAACCCACATTTATATAGAAAGAAATCTTATGCACATGCGCTGGATGTCTCTTGTTATTTCTTGAAGCCAGCACCCCGATTATGCGCATGCGCAGCGACACAGCAGCAGGGGGTCCGATTTAAAACTAGGAAGAGACAGACATCTTCCAGATGACGTCAGAAAGGAAGATAGTGGCGTGGAACCCGGGAAGCAGCAGCAGCAAAACTGTTACTGCAGAGCATCTCTGTATTCGCTGGGCATGTGAGTATTTTTATGAAGGACAACACAGTGAAAAAGGTGAGATGGGAGTAAAAAATAAAAAATAAGAAGGGGGGGTAAATTTTCTCTTTAACCACTTAAGGACCAGAAGATTCGCCCCCTAATGACCGGGCCATTTTTTTTTTGCGATACGGCACTGCGTCGCTTTAACTGACAATTGCGCGGTCGTGTGACGTTGTACCCAAAAAAAAATTTACTTCCCTTTTTCCCACAAATAGAGCTTTCTTTTGGTGGTATTTGATCACCTCTGCGGTTTTTATTTTTTCCGATATAAACAAAAATAATAGCGACAATTTTGAAAAAAAAACTATATTTTTAACTTTTTGCTATAATAAATATACCCCAAGAAAAAAAAAAAATTCTTCATCAGTTTAGGCCAATATGTATTCTACATATTTTTGGTAAAAAAAATCACAATAAGCGTATATTGATTGGTTTGCGCAAAAGTTATAGCATAAATTTATGGCACTTTTATTATAGTTTTTTTTTTTTTATACTAGTAATGGCGGTGATTAGGGATTTTTAGCGGGATTGCAACATTGTGGCTGACAGATCGGACACTTTTGACACTTTTTTGGGACCAGTGACACTTATACAGCTATCAGAGATAAAAATAGCCTCTGATCACTTTACTATTGACATTGGCAGGGAATGGGTTAACAACAATCAACGGGTTAAGTGTTCCCTAGGGAGGTGTTTCTAACTGTGGGGGGAATATACTGACAGGGAGTAGAGAGACTAGGAACAGCAAATCTCTCTCTCCTCCCCTGTCAGAACGGGGATCTGTCTATTTACATTGACAGATCCCCGTTCTGGCTCTCTGAGGAGCGATCGCGGGTAGCCGGTGGACATCGCGGCCACCAGCCACGAGCATCGGCTTTTACGTCACGCCGCGGGCGCACACGCCCCCTATACCCCTTAAAGCGGCTGCTTTACAGCTATGGCGATTCACGCTGGGTAGCCAACCTGCCTCCTGGTTGGCAAGTAGTTAACCTCCCTGGCGGTATGATTCTGGAAGATTTTAGGTGCTGAAAGCGGTACCATTATTCTGCATGGAAATTTGGCGTTTTATATTGTAGGCCTGTAATTTTTAGGAATAACTCACTTAAATCTGTCCAAACAAGAGTCTAGTAGACATCCCGGGTATAATAAAGTTCAAAAAACAAAATTATACATTATAATAAAATAAATAACTATAAAATATATATAAAGTGTTTTTCAGTGTTTGATGACGAATTTCCCCACAAATCGCTATCGCTTAATTCTGTGAGTGATTCTAATTTATTATCGCTGTTTTCTAGCTGGTCTAAAACCACTTTTGACATAAAGGGACACTTTTTGGTTGCTATGGACAATCTCCAGTTTCCAGGCAGAAAGAAAAGTTTTTATTATATAAAAGTGCATGCAGGACACTGGACAGACCACTAGGGACAACGGGGGTGTGTAATTATTACATACAGTACTGTAATCTGTAAGATTACAGTGTACTGTATGTATACTGTGTTTTAACTTTTTTGAATTTGGCGCCGATCTCCGTCCCCGTGCGTCGTAACGTCGCAGGGAACGGAGCTCGGCGGCACTCGCAAGTGTGTGAATCGAGCGAGATGACACGGCTCGATCACACAGCGGGGAGGCATCGCAGGATCCAGGGGACAAGGTGAGTAACTCTGCCTGGATCACTGCGATGCAATCCCGAGTCTGGCTCGGGGTTACCGCTTTTGGTGCTGAAATTTAACCCCGAGCCAGACTCGGGAATACCGCTAGGAAGGTTAAAGTGACTCCATCAGCACAGAGCCATTTGGATGTAAAACATACCTGCAAAAAAAAAGACTCCATATGCTTCATTTTCCGACGGCCCTTTTCTTGAAAAGCTGCCACTTCTCTGCTCAATGCCCTTTGCAAGTATTCACTCACTTCTGGGTGTGTGAATAACCTGCTCCCCTGCTGATTACTGTGGTTTCTCCCGCTCACTTATACATCACTACAGGACAGAATCACAGGAGCAAACAGTGGGGGGAGCAGGTACTCGACCCATCCGACTGGTTAAATATTTGCAGAAGACAGAGATCAGTGAAGCAGCAGCTTTTCAAAAAAACAGGTAATTGTAAAGGTAAGTACATGCAGTCTTATTTTTTCTTCTTTTGCAGGCTCTGTCTTGGGACCAATTGTGTTAAATTTATTCATAAATGATATAGAGCAGTGGTCTCCAAACTGTGGCCCGGGGGCCAGATGTGGCCCTTTGCTTGCTTTTATCTGGCCCTTGGGGCATAATTTACCAAAGATGGGGCACAATTCCTCCCAATGACATCAATAATTGGGCCCAATGACACCAACGACGGGGGAACGACTCCTACCGCTGATACCAAAGATGGGGCACAATTCCTCCCAATGACATCAACAATTGGGACCTATGATAATGCACAATTCCTCCCACTTACATCAACTATGGGGCACAATTCCTCCTGCTGATGTGGGGACCTTTTCTACTCCCAATGTCAACAGTCTGGCCCCCCTTAAAGTCTGAAGGACAGTAAACTGGCCCCCTCATTAGAAAATTTGGAGACCCCTGATATAGAGGATGGGATAAATAACTCAATCTCAGTTTTTGTGGAAGACACAAAAATAAGCAGGGCAATAACTTCACATCAGGCTATAGAACTTTTACAGAAATACCTGAATAAAATAATGGGGTGGGCAACTACATGGCGAATGAGGTTTAATGTGGAGAAATGTAAAGTAATGCACTTGGGGGCTAAAAACATAAATGCAAACTACTCAGTGGGGGGAGAACCTCTGGGGGAATCAAGGATGGAGAAAAATCTGGGGGTCTTAGTAGATGACAGACTGAGCAATATCATGCAATGTCAAGCTGCAGCTACCAAAGCTGGAGGAAATTTAGCATGCATAAAAAAGGGATATATTCCAGAAATAAAACTCTAATTCTGCCACTTTATAAAACTCTGGTTAGGCCACATCTGGAGTATTCCATCCAGTTCTGGTCACCAGTCCTCAGAAGGGATGTGCTGGAGAGAGTCCAGACAACTAAATTAATAAGTGGACTGGAGGACCTCAATTATGAGGAACGACTACAAGCACTAAATGTATTCTCCCTGGAGAAGAGACACTTGAGAGGGGACATGATAGCGATTTACAAATACCTCAATAGAGATCCCAGCGTAGGAAAAAAACGATTCAGTCTCAGGGAGTGTAAGAGGACATGGAGCCACACAATGAGATTGTAGGAGTAGCGGTTTAACCCTAAACTGCGCAGGGGGTTTTAACAGTCAGGGCGATAAGGATGTGGAACTCTCTTCCACAATTGGTGGTGTCAGTGGAGAGTATTGATATTTTTAAAAGACTCTTGGACGTGCATCTTAAAGAACACAACATACAGGGATATGGGAAATCATTATTGACACTGACACACCTACACCTACACAGGTTGAACTGGATGGACTATTGTCTTCATTCAACCTTAACAACTATGTAACAATGTAAGTGATGTATACAAATGGCCCTGCACTGACAGGGTCACTTTAAATTTGAAATGAAAAATGATATATTCTTAAACCGCTGTATATTTACCAATATATGTAAAAATGGAAAAAAAATTGTGAAGAAATGCAGATATTTGACATTTACGTAGCTCTGTAGCAGCTGCTATTTTTGGTAAAAGGAAGCACCAGAATGACAGCTGATAAAATGTATTATTAGGTGACGTCAGGAAGTCAGCTTGATGCAGGAAGACGTATCACCCCCCCCCCCCCCAATATAAAACCTTAATTTTCCAGCTCTTCCGCTTCATCTTCTGACTCGAAGACACATTTATCTAGTGTAGCACTTCCCCCGCAGGAGCTGTTGGTTTAATTTTGGGCCGTTGCCGTTACCTTACTGTTCCACCGTGTCCGTTATAGGGGTCCCATTGAAGAGTTGTTCACAGATGTCAGCACCAACACATAGTTTTTTTTCCAATGGTTTTATTAAACAAAGTCAGTTAGAGGGATGGAGGATCAGGGGAGATTCAGGTACCTTGTATTTGCGGATCACGGGTACTTCTTTTGATCCAGAGGACAAACAGTTTCCACCCTGGATATAGCAACCACCTGATAGACCTCTCTCACTGACCTAGCAGCCGGTGCGGTGCTCGGTCAAAAGTCTCTGCCACAGACTTGAAGAATACACATAGTCTCTGCCACAGACTTGAAGAACACAACAGTCTCTGCACAATCCTCTACCACAGGATTGTATGATCCAGAACTTTTGCAAAGTCTAAGTACAGTCACACAGTACCAGTTTCTTTCAGCCAAGCCAGCAACACTGTGAGGTAGATGGGCCGGGATGCGTCCTCCAATTGAGTCTCCAGGCTCTTCGTGAGATACCAGCTCTTTCGCTCGGTCCTCTCTGAGAAAAGTCCTCCCCTGGTTTCTCCAATTGCTGGGCTTCTTCCCGCAGGCAAGACAGCACAGGACCACCCCTGGACCAGTAGGCCCCAGAACTCCTGGGCCTACTATCAGTAATGAAGTTTCAGGCCAGCAGGCCCCGAGGCAGAACAGCTGCTTCGACACACCTTAGACCAGGAGGGCCATCAGGTTGGAGAGGCCCGGAAAATGGTGTCTGTCCCATAAGTACCCTCCCCCAGAATGCACAGCGGGGGACCACTCCCACTGGGCTGCTTCTGGGTAAAGAATACTCAATACACCCAGCCTGCTGCATTTCCAACCTTGACCTGTGGTGACCGCGACACCTACCGTCAAGTGGAAAATGCGCAACACAACTGGACTGGAACAGAAACCAGCAATTTAACACAATCATTCTGAGCCAAACTACAGCTCAGATAACTTAAATTTAAACATAGCGCCTACTCAAGAGGAGCAGGGCGCTACACTAGGAAGGTTATTGAAGACTCTTTTACAAAATCAACACAGTAACCACAGAGAGTGAGGGGAAAGTATACTGGGCCCCCCATGCTGTAAGGGCCCCTAGTGTGACAGGACCTGCCTCTGTTTTGTGTTGTCTTAAAGCTGAACTCCAGGCAAATAGTTCAATAGTATACATAGGAAAACACATGGCATATAGTACATATATGGAAGCTGAAGGGCAAATAGGCAGAACAAGGGCATGAAATTTGAAAAAAAAATAAAATCATGCTGGTCTCACTTCAAACTTACTGATCAGAGTTCTACTTTAACATGTGGTTAGGAAAAAGACAGTTTTGGGAGATACTTTTAAATGTACCTTTAATACCGAATATACAACATTTCACAGAGTAATCCTTTGTAGACATAGATCATTATTGTGGAAGTAGTCTGATTTTTATGGCAAATTAGATTTCTGTTTAGTTACACAGATGTCTAAGGAGACAGTATTTTTCCTACTGTAGAACATATTGGGTGTACCTATTTTTCCCATTAAATTTTTTATTTTTTTTAATGAAAAATTCTGTTTATTTTTTCTATTTAATTTGACCCAGATTATGCCCTATGAAGTGGGGAAAATTGGATGGCCTCCACCGCTATGCTTCCTCTTATGCTGATTCAATGGATTCAGTACTTTCTCAGTAAACTCACCCATGCACGGGTCTCAAACTGGTGGCCCTCAGCTGTTGCGGAACTACAAGTCCCATCATGCCTCTGCCTGAGGGAGTCATGCTTGTAACTGTCAGCCTTGCAATGCTTCATGGGACTTGTAGTTTCGCAACAGCTGGAGGGGCCACCAGTTTGAGACCCCTACTATTGTGAAGACCAGGAGCTCTGCTTCACTAGGACTTTGCTTATTTAATGCTTGTTCTGGGCCAATGATTGAAAGAGCACCACCAGGGAACCAGCATTTTCAAAAGCAGCAACAGCAGCTTACATATTTCTCTCAATAAGAAATCTTATTTGCCATAAAAATCAGTCTACTTCTGTATAGGTTTCTTTTACCAGTCATATTATTAAAGGGCATTATGGAATTGTGCATTTACTTATATAAAATAGGATAGTGTATGCTTATTGTTACAACACATCGCACTGTTTTACTTTTTTACATTTTTTATTATTTATTAAAATGTCACAAAATGGCATTATATTCAACTCTATGCACTGCAGCGTATTGTCACACATTGTATTGCAGTGACATGCAGCTCAGTGTGTTGCGGTTTTTAGCAGACATGCCGTATTCTTAAACAGCAGACACCAAAGTATGTTGATATGCCGATAAACACAGCTCAACGCACTTAGTGTACACGGGTCCTAAAGCTAGAAAAAAAAACACAAAACCAGACTAAAGCCCTGTACACACTATTGGATTTCCTATGGATTTTAAACCGATGGCTTCCATCAGTCTTGCCTACACACTATCAGTCAAAAAACCGATCGTCCCAAACGCCGTGACGTAAAACACTCCGATGAGCCAAGAAAAATTAAGGTCTATGCTTCTGAGCATGCGTCGACTTGATTCTGAGCATGCGTGGGTTTTTTATCCGATGGAGTTCCCCACAGACGATAGTAATTTTCTATCGTTTTTTTAACCATCGGATAAATTAAAAACATGTTCTAATTTTTAAACACCGATGGAAAAAAGACCGATGGGGCCCATACACGATTGGCTTGTCTGATGAAAAAAGTCCATCGGACTGTTTTCATCGGTAAAACCAATTGTGTGTACAGGGCTTATAAAGACTGTAGTTGGCAATGCCAACTACAATGGGCACGCAATGGGCACACACAGAAAGTAAGACCCTCTGTCTCCCTTTATATCAGCATGTTGAAAGAGTTAGCAGCCTATGTAGACCATTGCTTTAGCGCTTTGAAAAAGAAAATCATGAAGACAGGATCAAAAGTAAAATCTCTGAATGACATGAAAAGGCATAAAATGGATGGGGTTGGCAAATGATTTAAATAGGTTACACTGGAAAAATCCAAATGGTAATGTTAACCATGAGGTTCTGCTAGATATGGCATCTTTTGAAAAGAGAATGGGATAATTTGAGATTGCACCAATATTTTATCACAGTAGTTGTGGAAAGTATACAGGTCCTTCTCAAAAAATTAGCATATTGTGATAAAGTTCATTATTTTCTGTAATGTACTGATAAACATTAGACTTTCATATAATTTAGATTCATTACACACAACTGAAGTAGTTCAAGCCTTTTCTTGTTTTAATATTGATGATTTTGGCATACAGCTCATGAAAACCCAAAAATCCTATCTCAAAAAATTAGCATATCATGAAAAGGTTCTCTAAACGAGCTATTAACCTAATCATCTGAATCAACTAATTAACTCTAAACACCTGCAAAAGATTCCTGAGGCTTTTAAAAACTCCCAGCCTGGTTCATTACTCAAAACCGCAATCATGGGTAAGACTGCCGACCTGACTGCTGTCCAGAAGGCCATCATTGACACCCTCAAGCAAGAGGGTAAGACACAGAAAGAAATTTCTGAACGAATAGGCTGTTTCCAGAGTGCTGTATCAAGGCACCTCAGTGGGAAGTCTGTGGGAAGGAAAAAGTGTGGCAGAAAACGCTGCACAACGAGAAGAGGTGACCGGACCCTGAAGAAGATTGTGGAGAAGGACCGATTCCAGACCTTGGAGGACCTGCGGAAGCAGTGGACTGAGTCTGGAGTAGAAACATCCAGAGCCACCGTGAACAGGCGTGTGCAGGAAATGGGCTACAGGTGCCGCATTCCCCAGGTCAAGCCACTTTTGAACCAGAAACAGCGGCAGAAGCGCCTGACCTGGGCTACAGAGAAGCAGCACTGGACTGTTGCTCAGTGGTCCAAAGTACATTCGGAAATCAAGGTGCCAGAGTCTGGAGGAAGACTGGGGAGAGGGAAATGCCAAAATGCCTGAAGTCCAGTGTCAAGTACCCACAGTCAGTGATGGTCTGGGGTGCCATGTCAGCTGCTGGTGTTGGTCCACTGTGTTTTATCAAGGGCAGGGTCATTGCAGCTAGCTATCAGGAGATTTTGGAGCACTTAATGCTTCCATCTGCTGAAAAGCTTTATGGAGATGAAGATTTCTATTTTCAGCACGACCTGGCACCTGCTCACAGTGCCAAAACCACTGGTAAATGGTTTACTGACCATGGTATTACTGTGCTCAATTGGCCTGCCAACTCTCCTGACCTGAACCCCATAGAGAATCTGTGGGATATTGGGAAGAGAAAGTTGAGAGACGCAAGACCCAACACTCTGGATGAGCTTAAGGCCGCTATCGAAGCATCCTGGGCCTCCATAACACCTCAGCAGTGCCACAGGCTGGTTGCCTCCATGCCACGCCGCATTGAAGCAGTCATTTCTGCAAAAGGATTCCCGACCAAGTATTGAGTGCATAACTGAACATAATTATTTGAAGGTTGACTTTTTTTGTATTAAAAACACTTTTCTTTTATTGGTCGGATGAAATATGCTAATTTTTTGAGATAGGATTTTTGGGTTGTCATGAGCTGTATGCCAAAATCATCAATATTAAAACAAGAAAAGCCTTGAACTACTTCAGTTGTGTGTAATGAATCTAAAATATATGAAAGTCTAATGTTTATCAGTACATTACAGAAAATAATGAACTTTATCACAATATGCAAATTTTTTGAGAAGGACCTGTATAACAGCAAATGATAAGGTGATTGAATAATAAAGAATTCATTTTTTCATGTGTGCATTTTTTTTCAATTATTATGCCCAGTACCTTTAGAGACCAACTGTTAAAAATGTAAATGAAAATGTACAATTTCAATATGTAAGCAAAATATCAGTCTTTTGATTCCAAAGAAAGGAAAAGAACACGAGACTTGACTATTTTGGTAGGTTTAATGACTGCCATAAAACCCAAGGAAGTTGGAAACTTTAGCTGGTGTCGCTCTTGAAAAACAAAGAAGGGACTTTTGCTCTATACAAAGGCAACTGGAAACATTTTAGGTCACCTTAAAAGATAGCGCAAAGTTAAAACAGTCCTATTACCCACAGAATTGCCCTTTATCTTCTGCCTTTGGATTGGTTACTATAGGCAATAACACCATTGGGTAGTTTTTCTAAAACTGGAACACACAGAATCTGGTGCAGTTCTGCATGATAGCCAATCAGTTTCTAACTTCGGCTTGTTCAGTTAAGCTTTGACATAAAACCTGGAAGCTGATTGGCTTCTATGCAGAGCTGCACCGGATTTTGCACTTTGTACACTCTAAACTACAGTTTTAGTAAATCTCCCCCAAATTCTTAACCACTTGTCCACCGCCCACTGTCAATTGACGGCGGGCGGAGGACACTCTCGTTCTGGGAGGACGTCATATGACGTCCTCCCTTTAAAACGAGCTAGAAGGCGCACGCTCGCCGCCAGCGGCGCGCGCCCGCCGCGTTCACAAGGCCCCGGTGCGCGTGCCCGGCGGCCGCGATTGCCGCCGGGCACCAGCGATTGCCCGGGAAACGAGCAGGAAAGTGGGTCTCTGTGTGTAAACACAGAGATCCATGTCCTGTGAGGGAGAGGGGACCGATGGTGTGTCCCTTGTACATAGGGACAACCATCGGTCACCTCCCCCAGTCAGTCCCCTCC
Organism: Rana muscosa; assembly: GCA_029206835.1. Classification (NCBI taxonomy): domain Eukaryota; kingdom Metazoa; phylum Chordata; class Amphibia; order Anura; family Ranidae; genus Rana; species Rana muscosa. The sequence goes on from CM055120.1 coordinate 65,556,246, forward strand.
CCCCACAGTAAGAACACATTGAGGGAACATATTTAACCCCTTCCCGCCCCCTAGTGGTTAACCCCTTCCCTGCCAATCACATTTATACAGTAATCAATGCATTTTTATAGCAGGGATCGCTGTATAAACGTGAATGGTCCCAAAAATGTGTCAAAAGTGTCCGATGTGTCCGCCGCAATATCGCAGTCACAATAAAAAATCGCAGATCGCCGCCATTACTAATAAAAAAATAAAAATGCTATAAATCTATCCCCTATTTTGTACACGCTATAACTTTTGCGCAAACCAATCAATACGCGCTTATTGCGATTTTTTTTTTTTACCAAAAATATGTAGAAGAATACGTATCAGCCTAAACTGAGGAAAATTTTATTTAAAAAAAAAAAATGGGTATTTATTATAGCAAAAAGTAAAAAAGTAGGATTTTTAAAACAGCTTACCTGTAAAATCCTTTTCTTGGAGTACATCACGGGACACAGAGCAGCATAGTCATTACTATGTGGGTTATATAGAATTACCTTCAGGTGCTGGCACTGGCAACTTCCAAAACAGGAAGTACCCTCCCCTATATAAGCCCCTCCCATCCGGGAGTACCTCAGTTTTGTAGCAAAGCAATACGTGTCCCCAAAAGAGGGGTGGAAGCTCTGTTTCCCGTGATGTACTCCAAGAAAAGGATTTTACAGGTAAGCTGTTTTAAAAATCCTACTTTCTTGTTCATACATCACGGGACACAGAGCAGCATAGTCATTACTATGTGGGACGTCCCAAAGCAATGCCACATGAGGGGGGGGATACACCATACATAAGCTGGGCACCATCAGGCATGAGGATCTTTTGTGGCCTGCAACACACTGCGCCCAAAGGCGACATCCTCCTGACTTCTAACGTCCACCTGGTAGAACCTAGTAAACGTGTGTACTGAAGACCATGTTGCGGCCTTACAAATTTGCGCCAGGGAGGCCTGGTGATGCACTGCCCATGAAGTTCCAACTGCTCTCGTGGAGTGCGCCCTAACTTTGAACGGAGGCGGTCTACTTCTCAAGCCATAGGCTTGTATTATGACCTGTCGAATCCACTTGGCTAAAGTAGATTTTGATGCTGCCTGACCCTTTCTGGGGCCTTCCGGCAGAACAAACAAAGAATCCGTTCTACGAATCTGAGCAGTGGCTTTTAGATAAGCTTTAACTGCTCTTACTACATCCAAAGAATGCAATAACTTTTCCTCTACCGAGCTTGGTTTGGGGAAAAAAGAAGGAAGAACCACATCCTGGTTCAAGTGAAACCTCGATACCACCTTAGGAAGAAAGGCTGGGTGAGGACGTAATACTACTCTGTCCTTATGGATAACCAGATATGGCTCTTTACAGGACATGGCGGCTAATTCCGACACTCTTCTAGCCGAGCATATGGCTACTAAAAATATCAATTTCCTGGTGAGTAGAACCAAGGAAATGTGCCGCAAAGGTTCAAATGGCTGCTTCTGCAGAACCGACAGAACCAAATTTAGATCCCATGGGCATATGGGAGCCTTAATCGGTGGAATAATACGAGTCACACCTTGCATAAAGGATTTGACAAGTGAATGCATAGCCAGGGGCCTTTGAAATAGTATTGACAAGGCCGAAACCTGGCCCTTGATAGTACTTAAGGCAAACTTCCTGTCTACAGCCCACTGCAGGAAGTCCAGAATTCTGCCTATAACGTACTTACGTGGATGCCATTTTCTGGCCTCGCACCAAGTGATGTACGCCTTCCAAACTCTATAGTAGATCTGCCTGGATACAGGCTTCCTGGCATTGATTATAGTTGATACCACAGAGTTAGAGAGACCTCTCTTCTTTAGGATGTGGGATTCAATAGCCAGGCCGTTAAACTTAGAGTTAGTAAGGAAGGGTGGTATATCGGTCCTTGCGAAAGCAGGTCCGGACGACGTGGAAGGGTCCAAGGACTCCCCACAGACATTTTGATGATCTCCGCGTACCAGGCCCTTCGGGGCCACGCTGGAGCCACCAGGATCACCAGCTTCTTCTCCAACCTGACTCTGCGAAGGAGTCGAGGCAACAATTGTAGCGGAGGGAATGCATATATCAGTCTGAACTGATCCCAAGGGAACACCAGAGCATCCGAGCCGCAAGCGAGGGGATCCCTTGTCCGGGAGACAAATCTGTCCACCTTTGCGTTGAATCTGGATGCTAGCAGTTCTACATCCGGTGTTCCCCACCGCTGACATATTGCTCGGAAGACCTCGGGATGAAGGGACCATTCCCCTGGGCATAACTGTTGGCGACTCAGAAAGTCCGCCTTCCAATTCTCCACCCCTGGAATGAAGACAGCTGATATACATGGGACATGCTTTTCTGCCCATTCCAGGATGTGACTTACTTCCCTCTGGGCTGCACGACTCCTGGTGCCTCCCTGATGATTGATATATGCCACTGCTGTGGCATTGTCTGATTGAATTCTGACAGGGGACCCTTGGAGTCTGGATGTCCAGGCTACTAGAGCGTACCGGGCTGCTCGTATCTCTAAGAGATTGATGGGCAGGGTTTTTACTACATTTGACCATCTGCCCTGGAGAGACCATTGCTCCAGTACTGCCCCCCAGCCTATAAGGCTGGCATCTGTAGTGACCACCTTCCAAGATATCGGGCTGAAGGGTTTTCCCTTCTGGAGATTCTGGGGGATCAACCACCAGCAGAGACTCTTCCGAACGGAAGGGGACAAAGCCATCGGGAAGTCTAGAGCCTGAACTTTTCCGTTCCAGGCTGACAATATGGCCCTTTGTAAATTCCTTGAGTGGAATTGGGCGTATGGCACAGCTTCGAATGATGCTACCATCTTTCCTAGCAGCCTCATGCACAGGCGTATGGACGGCTGTCTTTTTGCACAAAGCAGACGGACCAAGGCCCTCAAAGAGGATACCTTGTCTAGAGGTAAGAAAATCTTCCTCTGGTCTGAATCCAGCCGTAGCCCTAGATATACCAGGTTTTTCACTGGCTGTAGGGCTGACTTGTCCAGGTTGATGACCCAACCGTGAGATTCTAGATACTTGATTGTATCGACAATTACCACTTCTAGCTTGGCAACTGAGTGGTCCATCAAAAACAGGTCGTCTAGGTATGCCATTATCGTTACACCCCGTGTTCTTAGATCGGCCAACAGTGGGGCCAGAATTTTTGTGAACACTCGTGGTGCTGTGGCCAGACCGAATGGTAAGGCTCTGAACTGAAAATGGCGCCCTTCTACTGCAAAGCGTAGGAATTTTTGATGACCTGGAAAGATGGGAACATGCAAGTAAGCATCTTTGATGTCGATCGAGGCTAACCATTCCTCCCCTTGTAGGGCAGCGGTGACCGATCGGATCGACTCCATCCGGAAAGACCGGACGTTTAGAAATTTGTTTAGACTCTTTAGGTCCAATATGGGTCTTATGTCCCCGTTTGGCTTCGGGACTGTGAAAAGGTTTGAGTAGAAACCCAACCCCCACTCTTCCATAGGAACCTCCATAATTACTCCTTGGAGCAATAGTTGTTCTAACGCCAATAGGAGAGACCCTCTTTTCAGAGGGTCTCTTGGCATGCCTGACCACATAAAATGGGACGGAAGAGACTCTTTTAACTCCAACTTGTATCCCAGAGTTACTGCGGAGAGCACCCATCTGTCTTTGATCGTCTCCCGCCAGGTCTCTGCGAACAACTGAAGTCTTCCCCCCACCCGTTTGAGTGGGGGCAGCCCTTCATAGGCTTGACTTGGAGGCTGGTTTAGTACCTCTTCGGATCCAGGGCTTTTTATTACCCTGTGGCTGTCCCTGATTTTTACCTCCTGAGTTTGACCGAGGAGGCCGTCGGAACTGCTTAGTAGCAGACGTCGCAGGGATAGGAGAGGTAGTCCTCTTAAAAGATGGACCCCTAGACCTCTTTTTACTCGGTAAGAGAGTACTTTTACCACTGGAAATCTTCTGGATATACTTATCCAGGTCTTCGCCAAAAAGGCGTTCCCCATGAAATGGGAAGCTAACTAAGAGCTTCTTACAGGGAGCTTCAGCAGACCAGTTTTTGAGCCACAGAAGCCTACGCATATGTACCAAAGACAGCGTGAGGCGGGAGGCCTGATGGATAGAATCCTTGATGGCGTCAACCGCAAAGCATAATGCTCTAGGCAGATCAGCCAGAGCCTGGGCCTGCTGGTCTGGCAAATCCCTCAGGACCATTTTCATTTGATCCTTTAAAGCTTGGCAGACCCCAATAGCTGCCACTGCTGGCTGTGTAACAGCCCCTGCTGTGGAAAAAGCAGATTTTAATAAAGATTCCAATTTTTTATCCACTGGATCTTTGAACATTTGAACATTATCTACTGGACATGTCAGTGATTTGTTCACAGAAGAGATGGCTGCATCCACCGTAGGAACATTCCATCTCTGGGTGAACTTTCCCTCCATGGGATAGATCACCGGAAACCTTTTAGGCGGAACAAATAGTTTATCAGGATGTTCCCAGTCCTGGTATATAAGTCCTTCCAATAATGGATGTATTGGAAAGGAGCAATTAACCTGGGGAGCTTTTAGCGACCCCAATGAGGAGACAGCAGTAGTTGATGGTTCAACAAGAGGCATTTTAAATGCAGATCGAACCATGTCAGTTAGGGTCTGGACCCACAATCTTTCAGTCTGTGATGCTGAAAATGGTTCATCTACTGTCGATTCCTCAAAAACAGAGCTAACCTCCTCCTGATCCCCTTCAGGTAGGTCGGTCCCTTCCTGGGACTGTTGCTCTGCCAACAGGCACTCTAATGGAGGTGATGGAGATCTGGCGCGCTTTCTTTCCTGTAGAGAAGAAGCGATCAATGCAGCCAATCTCTGCTCCAATCCCTCCAGAGTTGAGGAAAAAACCTCCTCTGTTATATATGCAGGAGCAGGTGGACTGAGGACAGCCGCAGTACCTGGCACCCCCGGGGGTTCCTTATGGGTATTAACCTCTGATTTCTCAGGGGAGGAGGGTGCAGATGACTGCTCCAGATCCTCAGAGCCCGATGGAGACCCCCTACACTTCCTGAGAGGTATATCTCAGAGTTTTTTAGGCGGCATATTCCTTAGTTCAAAGCTGAGGTATTCCAGCCGCAATACACCCCTTACTGAAATAGTCTAATGCAATTTGCTGCTATGTACATCAGTGGGTGTCTACTAATGCGTCTTTCTGGGGATGCCTGTATCAACCGCCCGCTGTAAGCCCCTATACCATGCTACCAGCTCCTTTTCATGCTCTGTGTCCATAGCAAGCAGCGTGGACTGAGTCCTTTTATCTTGCTGGGACGCCCGCACATGCGCAGAAGCGCTGGGCGCACAGAGCGCGTCATCCGCCAGGCTCCGCCCCCTTTTTTGAAGCTAAACCTTATAAAAGGAAAGCAAGTGTGTGCGCGCGCGCGTGCACGTGTGCGCTCTTGGCGCCATGTAGGGAGAGGAGCCAGGGTCCCTGTTTCACCAGGACTCAGGGATGGAAGGAAACTACTTGGCAGCATGACAGAGGAATGCAGCTTCCCTGATAGAGAGCTCACTCATCTGCCTGGACTTTCACCATGGAAGGAATAGTCCCAAGAAAAAAGACGTTCCACAGCGGCCTCTAGTGGACAAACACAGGTACCGCACCTTTGTCTTTTTTTTTTTTTTAAAACCTCCTTTATGAAAAAACATTTCCAGGTTTACAGTTTTTTTAAAATTTCCCTTATGAAAAAACATTTCTAGGATTTCTTAGGCATATACAGCTATTAGCGGGAATACCCTTTAGGTAACAGGCAGAAAGACATATTAGGCTTGGGGGTCCCCTCAATAGAACCAAGTTCCTGAGGGGCCCCCACTTACCTTTTCCCCGCCGCAGGACTTTGTTTGGTCCACAGAAGCCCAAACTTCACCTCTCACGGCAGGCATTGTACTAGACCTTCAGGGACCGGGTTCCCAAGGATTCCACTCCCCTGGACCTGTATAGCACCCTGCACAGATAGCCTCTTGGTTTTGGGTATGACCAGAGCTCTGGATCCCAGGGTCCAGCCCTCCTAAGAGAGGCATTACAGGCAAAACCCTGCTCTTCTCTGCAAGGCCCGGGTACCGACCGTTTAGCTATGAAGCTTTTTTTGGTCGGATCCGGAATAGCTTGCTAAGGCCCAGAGAACCTGTACACAAGCCCAGATAAATACATGTTAACCTTGGCCAACACCTTAGACACTGGCAAAAAACTGAGGTACTCCCGGATGGGAGGGGCTTATATAGGGGAGGGTACTTCCTGTTTTGGAAGTTGCCAGTGCCAGCACCTGAAGGTAATTCTATATAACCCACATAGTAATGACTATGCTGCTCTGTGTCCCGTGATGTATGAACAAGAAATAGTGTTTTTTTTCCAAACTGGACGCTCTTCTTTTGTTTATAGCGCAAAAAATAAAAACCGCAGAGGTGATCAAATACCACCAAAAGAAAGCTCTATTTGTGGGAAAAAAAGGACACAAATTTTGTTTGGGAGTCACGTCGCACGACCGCGCAATTGTCATTCAAAGTGTGACAGCGCTGAAAGCTGAAAAATGGCTTGGGCAGGAAGGGGGTTTTCGTGCACAGTAGGGAGGTGGTTAAGCACTAGCTAATAATATTTTATGGGCTTGTTTAAATATAATGAGGATTACTCAATAGGACAGAGCAAAGCGTAATAATGACATAGGAAGCACACAAATAATATGTAGCATCTAGCTTGCATCAATTTTGCATATGCCCAAATGTGTCTTCATCAAAGCAACACCACCCATGGTACCAAATGGCACTGCAGTTTGTAAAATTGTATGTAATACTGTATGTTACCCATGGTTCTACACATCATGTGGCCTTATGCTGCTCTATTATAAATAATAGAAATACTTTTGTAAAGTGAAAAAGTATAACCAATGTGTATATATATATATATATATATATATATATATATATATATATATATACTGTACCTTCTTCCCAAAAGATACTACACAAAAAAATATCCATTGTATAGTTTTATAGGGTCCCAAATCCGTTAACTTTAATCATCAGGGATGCTTTGTAAGAAGAGTCCCAACGTCTTTTACAGCTAAGTGAGCATTTTAAAACACAAGCTTTTTTAATTTTCACCTGAAAAGTAGTATTTTGTATTAAATTAAACTATTTGTGTAGCTCATTTGGTCTGTGAGCTGTTTTTACTTGTCAAAACAGGGAACATTGTCCTTGGTATTAATTTAGTTCCCTAGTTGCATATACAGCAATATCAAACTTCTAGCTGTTTGGTGAGTGTGGGCAAACCCTCAAAAGAAAATCTGAACTGAGAGAGATGACCAGTTATGAGAGTTCCTCTTCTCAGTAAACATTCTTCCATTGTAGACATTGCTTGAATGGTCAAACTTTGAGTTTTTTTTATAGTACCTTAAGAAAAAAAAAAAGTTTTTCCATCCCAGATATATCAGTAAATACAGTGAGGAGGGAATATGGCGCAAGCCAATAGGTCCCAGTCAATAGACAATCAATAGGGTATCTTTCTTCCCCAAAGGTGTGATCACTGCCCATTACTTTCAATTGGGAGCAAAGACTGGTGGAGGGTTCTGCTGTGTTTGGAGTCCATTGTGTCATTGTCTTTTGAGAAGCTGTCTGGGCTTGGCGCACCATCTAATGAGTTTCCGCAACTTGAGTTTGGAGAAAGTATGTCTTGGAGGAGATGTTGTTGGACCATGCCATTATCTTTACTTATTTTGCTCCTTTGGTTGCCTTCTTCCTCTTGGTCATCGAGAAGTTTGGCTAGGAAGTTAATATATTTCATAGCCAGGTGTAATATTTCACTCTTGCTGAGCTTTTTGTCTGGAGGGTGAGTGGGAATGAGCTTGCGGAGTTCGGAAAAAGCCCCATTCACGTTCTGCTGCCTCCATCTTTCCTGATTGTTTGTGAAGATACGACGGGTCACCTTTGGCTGAGGACGTCCTGGAAAAAAAATATGAATATCTTAAGAAAATATCAAATTATGGGCATGTGCCCATCTAACCATCAGATCTCAATGTAACTAAGGAGAAACTTAGCCTTCTGATATTAAACAATTAAATTAATTATAGGCAGTGGTGGCAGGATCACAGGTGCATATTAACTGTGACACATTTGCATAGAGTTTATTATGCTTTCTTTCTATGGGACAGTTATGAGAGTACTGGTGACTTTCTTGCAGTGGTATAACTACAGAGGCATAGAGGACATTATTTCTTAAAGTGTATGTCTAGACAAAATAAAAAAACATGTAGTATACCTCTGTAATGCATACATACTTTTCCACTTCTCAGAAAAAAAAAACGACTACAAGTACAGAAAAATAGCTGTTGATCCTGCCAGAAAATAAAATACTGTCAACAACACTACTACTGTTGTTCAATCTTCCAGGCTATGCGTTATTATGATGCAATTGGTGGCAATGCCTCCTCCAAAGTCATTAAGCGGCCTCCCTTGCTCCCAAGCATTGCTAATGCTAATAGCATTTCCATATACAGAATCTCTCCCAAAGTAAGGGTGCCCACCACTTAGGTCCAGATCCAGAAAAATAATTTTGATTTGTATAGCATGGGGAAGGGTTAGAGCCTCTTTCTGTTTTTTCATTGATGTTTGTCTCCTTATAGAGCAGATTTCCCCTCATTTCCGGTTTTGTGGGGTAGGAAATTATGGGAAAGAGGCCGAGACAGCACTGAAAACACATTTTTTTAGTACAGTAGAAAAGGTTTTAATTGTGGTTTCTGCCTTCATGACTTAAATGCTCTCTCTAAGCACTGTCTGGTGCCAGCTCTGCCATATCCTTTTATCATTATATGGTATTTAGTTGAATAAAGTCTCGTAGAATAAAGAACTCAGTCAGGAAACAAGCAATTTGTTAATCCCACATCCTTAAGATAACAACCTTCTTCCATGTGTATACAGTAAGCAGAAATATGAATGGTAGCTATGGATTATGGCACTTTACCAGTGTTTTTCTTGCCCGTACATACTTACCTGTCCACTAGTGGCCCCGTTGTCCAGTTCCAACCCTAGTCCTCTTTCCTCCCAGGAGGGGCCGTGCTCCAATTGCTCAGTAATGAGATGCAGCAGTCCTCCTCCTCTCAACTAGCTTTCAAGTGCCTGGCAATAAGACACAGACTTCCAGCCCCACACAGATGATCAACTTTTACCTTGGTTTTGTGATAGTGTTTTACTGCTGACACTGGCTTTGCTTGCTTGTTCCTGTTACTGACCTGTGCCGCATTATTAAGACCCTCTATGGTACTGCCTGCTGTGACCTTTACTATGTTTATTAGATAGATAGGAAAAAACGCGCTAATTACAGTCGGTAAACAATTGGATTAGTTGATTGAAGAGCATAAACTCATTCCAATGGTTCGAAAGGCAAATTAATTCACACAGTAGTAAACACCACAGTGATTGATTCACACAAGTGCACCGCCACCTTATAGAAAACTTGCTTACCAGATAGCAAGCAAACCAGGCATGTGGCTATAGCCCAGCCAAGGCTCTTGCTCGTGCAGAAGATCTCAGGAAACCCTGGATTGATGGTTGCAATGGATGGATGGCTGCAATGACTCACGGGTGAATAACACCCTAAGCTTTGTATTGTAATATCAGTAGTAAGCCCAAAAAGGAAAAAAACTGACCATAGCGTAATACTGTCTATGTAATAGTTTAATGCTCAATATAAAATAGATTCACTTACATTTAAAAGTTTTAAATTGCGCAGAAATAGTAAAGCCGTCCGTCTAAAAGCAAATTCCCCCCCTCCTAACGAGACAGCGTGGTGACGTCAGTACGTAACCCCCTCCAGAACCGTTTCGTCATACGTGACATTGTCAATGGGGAATATTTATTAGATACTTCTTCTGTCTGCTACCTGCCCTGACCTTTTTTACATTACTGAATGCCTGTACTGCCTGCTGCCTGCCCTGACCTTTTCTATTTGTTGGTTGAACTGGATGTCTTTTTTCAACCAGATTAACCATGTAACTTTGGTCAATGGTTACTTCTCCTATCTGCTGTTCATCCCAACCTTTGTTAAATTACCAAATCCCTCTTCTGTCTGCTGCCTGCCTGTGTTCGAGTGCCCCCACTCTTGATGAGATAGCACAGGAGAATTCTTAATCTAGGGGGAGGGGAGTGTTAGAGGGCCTAAGGCCCCTTTCACAGTTTTTCAGATGGACCTGATCAGAAGTTCCATGGATTCCTATGGACAGATGGGTGTAAACTGACTTGTGTTCATTTACACCTGCCTACCTCTGGGTCCAATCCGGTCCATTAAAAAAATGGAAGGGGATCTGTCCTCTTTCATTTAGGTGGATCAGATTGGAGGGTAGTTGGGTGTAAACAGACAGAAGTGTAAGGAATACCTATAGAGCTTAGAGTAGGGCAGGCTCTGTCCGTTTCTGCTCTGTAGAAACATGTGTCATCCACTCTCTCTGCTCCGATCAACAGGGCATCTGTGAGCTGCCCCCCTGCTGATCAGAACAGAATCTGCCCCATGTAAAAAAGGCCTAACAGATTTAGACATAGTAAATAAATTGAAGTTGAAATCCAGGTCACACTGCAGTTGCGCAAGCAGTTACAGCAACAGTTTGTTTGAACTTTTGGGATAAAGGTTTTACATGAGTAAATAAAAGCTGATCATTGTAATCACCACTTTCAGTGGTAAATGGTTTGTCTTAACCAGGGCTTTTTTTCAGCTGGAACTAGTGGAACTCAGTTCCACCACCTCTGGGATGTGCTGCCTGAACCAGAACTCTGCACAACGTACATAGCACACCCCACAACTCTGCATGTAGTGAATCCCTAAACTCTGTACTATGCACCAAGCGCACCCCAGAACTCTGCATGTAGCATACCCCTAAACTCTGTACCAAGCACACCCAAGAACTCCTTCATCTATTTTCTGAGAAAAAAAAACCCTGGTCTTTACACTCTAACTAGCTACATTTGCAGGACAGCTTGTTCTGTTGAAAAACAACAGACTTACTGGCGAAAACACAAGGAGGAAATAAAGCCTTTAGCCTGTTGCCAGCATGGATAGGCGAATCTCCCACTGCGGGCTATTGTATTCTAACTGCCGTTCCCACCAGCTGTAAAAATACCCGAACAGTCCCTGCCTTTAATTGGATGCAGGCGCTGCTGTTCAGCTGACAATTTTCCACCAGGCGTCTTAATTTTTTAATTGAAGAATTTCAGGCAGAAAGGTGGCGAAAGGGCAACCCATGGAGCAAATTTCGGCTAGTTGATCAGGAAACAACTGAAATTCACTCCATGTATGGATAGCTTTAGGCTAAACCATTTTTCTTTGTGAGTAATGCTCCAGTACAACAAAGTTATATCACCTTGATTATTATATCACTACAAATTGTAATAGTAATAATTTGAGCAATAATGTTGCGCTCACGCAGAAGAACCGTTCAAAGAGCCAAAAGTCACTGTTTGTAGAATTTTTATTTAGGAACATTTTTAATATTACATTATATAACAAAAACAAAACAAAAAAACTTCTACATAGCACGTAGACTGTATCGCCGAAACGGCTTTACAAAATTATCCCTTCCCCTGCTGGATGTGGAAAGAAAACGTTAAATTGGGTACCAGGCCTGGTTACTGACTTTCTACAAAAAATGCAGAAAACAAACTCATGACGTAACGCTGAACAGTACGACATTAATGGAAAATGCTGTAATATACATCGGAATCCAGCGCAAGCAAAAGATGAGTGATAAAAAATATATATTTATATATATATATATATATATATATATTTATATATGTACCTTTCCAACAATAAGCAAGCATTCAGGCGACCCTTACAATGTTAAAGGAGAACACCACTTTACAGGGTTGATTGAAGGAGGATGAAGAAGTAAGCTTAGTGTATGTATATGACTCTACTCTGTGTCCCAGTTCCACTGGGTTTCCATTTCACAGTATTGCATTGTGCACTTCCAGGTCCCACAATCCTTCAGTACCCTCTACCTGTGCCAACCAAGTGTCAAACCGATAGAATCATACAGCAAATTCCCAAAACTTATGGAGTGAGACAGAGAAAGGTGGGAGCCAGATGTGCAGAGTTTCTGATTTAAAAGACTAGCAAACCTAACGCAAAATATTAATTACGGTAGAACCATTAAAACCACTTCAATACCGGGCACTTACGCACCTTCCTGCCCAAGCCAATTTTCAGCTTTCAGCACTGTCGCAATTTGAATGACAATTGCGCGGTCATGCAACACTGTACCAAAACACATTTTTTATCATTTTGTTCCCACAAATAGAGCTTTCTTTTGGTGGTATTTGATCACCTCAGCCATTTTTATTTTTTGCACAACAAATAAAAAAAAACTGAAAATTTTGAAAAAAAAAAACGTTTTTATTTGTTTCTGATGAGGTGGCACTGATGAGCACTGATAGGCGGCACTGGTATGCAGCACTGATGGGCACTCATAGGCGGCACTGATGGGTACTTATGGGTGGCACTGATGGGTACATATGGGTGGCACTGATAGGTGGCACAGATGGGCACTGATGGTCACTGATAGGTGGCACAGATGGGCACTGATGAGTGGCACTGATTACTGGTGGGTGGCATTGCTGGGCAAGTGGGCAATACTTTTTTTAATACTGTACTATTATGGTGCCAGTCAGTGCCCATTTGTGGGCACTGATTGGCATATGTATGGCATGTTTTGGAACATGTGGATGGCGATGGGGGATGTACCTGGCCATCCACATTTTGAAGGCTTCCCTGGTGGTCCTGGCGGCTTCCCTGGTGGTCCAGTGTGGGCATCCAAGGGGGGGCTGCGCTAATGAACAATCAGTGCGAACCCCCCCTGTCAGGAGAGCCGCCGATCGGCTCTCCTCTACTCGCGTCTGTCAGACGCGAGTGAGGAAGAGCCGATCAACGGCTCTTCCTGTTTACATCGTGATCAGCTGTGATTGGACATGGCTGATCACGGCCGATCACGTGGTAAAGAGCCTCTGTCGGAGGCTCTTTTCCGAGATCGGTGTGTCAGACTGACACACTGCACCACTGACCGCAGCGAGGCGCACCCCCACGGGCGCAAGGCGGCTGTTATTCTGCAGGACGTCAATAGACGTCCAGTCAGGATAACAGAATCACTTCCCGGATGTCAATATGCTATTGACCGGGCAGGAAGTGGTTAAAAAAAGGGTTAAGGCATATATAAAATAACCCACATTTATATAGCAAGAAAATGGATATACTGTAAAGGTAAGTTTGCTACGATGGCCTACATTTTGCTCTATCTCTCTCGACCCATTTTGCAGATTTTCCTCTTTCCTCCTACTTTTCCACAATTGGACAGTTACATTTTTTTCATTATTTTAAATATCCACACTTCCAGGTTTGAGAATGAAGTCCCCCATCCAGCTCACTGCCTCCTGAAACGTACATCACGCATCCAAGGAGACTTCATGAGGAATCTGCTGCATATGTACTGGCTGTCTCTTGTTAATTCTTGAAGCCGGCCCCCTGATGATGCGCATCTCTGTATTTGCTGGGCATGTAAGTATGTTTATGAAGGACAATCCAGTGAAAAAGTTAAGATGGGATTAAAAAAAAAGTGTGTGGGGGGGGGGGATTCTCTTTAAAGTGACTCCTTCAGTACAGGACAACTTGGATGTAAAACATACCTGCATAAGGCTGCATATACTTACTTTTCTGACGGCCACTTCTGGGAGTGTAAATAACCTGCTCCCCCACCACTTACTGTGGTTTCTCCTGCTGACTTGTACATCAGTACAGGAGAGAATGACAGGAGAACCACAGCAACAGTGTGTGAAGGGAGGGGGGGGGGCAGGAAGACGTGTAATGGGGTTGGCGAATGACTTAAATATGTTACACTGGAAATTTCAAATAGTAGACCACCAACTTCAACCATGAGGTTCTGCTAGTTATGGCATCTTTCGAAAAGAGAATGGGATAATTGGAGATTGCACCAATATTTTATCACAGTAGTTGTGGAAAGTATATACCAGCAAATGATAAGGTGATTGAATAATAAATAATTAATTTTCCCATGCATGCATTTTTTTCCAAATATTATGCAAAGTACCTTCACAGAGACCAACTGGCACAGCATGTTAAAAATGTAAATGCAATTGTACAATTTCAATATGTAACCAAAATATCACTGTCTTTTGATTCCAAAGAAAGGAAAAGAACACGAGACTCGACTATTTTGGTAGGTTTGATGACTGCCATAAAACCGAAGGAAGTTGTAAACTTGAGCTGGGGTCGCTCTTCAAAAACAAAGAAGGGACTTTTGCTCTATACAAAACTAACTGGAAACATTTTAGGTCACTTCAAAAGAAAGGACAACGTAAAAACAGTCCTGTTACCCACAGCATTGACCTTTATCTTCTGCCTTTTGGATTGGTTACTAAAAGCAATAACACCATTTGGGGCGATTTACTTAAACTGGAACACTCAGAATCTGGTGCACTTCTGCATGTTAGCCAATCAGTTTCTAACTTCAGCTTGTTCATTTAAGCTTTGATATAAATCTGGAAGCTGATTGGTTTCTATGCAGCGCTGCACCAGATTTTGCACTCTCCCCCCATATTCTTAAGCACTAGCTTGTATAAATTAATCTTTAGTGGGCTTGTTTAAAAATAATGAGGATTACTCAATAGGGCAGATCAAAGCGTAATAATGACATAGGAAGCACACAAATAATATGTAGCATCTAGAATTCAGCTTGCATCAATTTTGAAGAGTCAATGATTAAACACAAATTCAGATTAGTTGCTATTGCTTACTGCATTTTCCACATTGATTTTAACCCCATGCAATGCAGATAGCAATGACTTTGCATTTTGGAGCTAAATGCTTTTATCTGATTGGCGGCTATGGGTTGCAGGAAACCATTAGTCCTTGCACCGTCCTATCTTGTTTAATAATATAGTACAAAATGTAGTGGTGAGCACTAATCCTTTTTTAGAGCAGTTTTCAACAATCTAAGACTAATGAAACCTGATGTCTTATTGGCTGCTACAAGTTACCCACCCCTCCTCTTTGCATATGCCCAAATGTGTCTTCATCAAAGCAACACCACCCATGGTACCAAATGGCACTGCAGTTTGTAAAATGTTATATAATAATGTATGTTACTCATGGTTCTACACATCATGTGGCCTTATTACATTATGCTGCTCTATCATAAATAATAAAAATACTTTTGTATAGTGAACAAGTATAACCAATGTATATATACTGTACCTTCTTCTCAATAGGTATCACATAAAAAAATGTGTTTGTATAGTCTTATAGGGTCCCAGATCCCTTAACTTTAATCACCAGGGATGCTTTGTAAGAAGAGTCCCAACGTGAATATAAGATTAGCTTCTTTTACAGCTAAGTTAGCATTTTAAAAAACAAGCTTTTCTCATTTTCACATGAAAAATTGTATTTTGTATTAGATTAAAACTAGTTGTGTAGCTCATTTGGTCTGTGAGCTGTTTGTACTTGTCAAAACATGGAACATTGTCCTTGGTATTAATTTAGCTCCCTAGTTGCATATACAGCAATAGCTGAACTGAACTGAAAATCTGAACTGAGAAAGATGACCAGTTATGAGAGTTCCTCTCCTCGGAAAACATTCTTCCATTGTAGACATTGCTTGAATGGTCAAACTTTGAGGAGTTTTTAGAGTACCTTAAGAAGAAATTTAGTTTTTTCATCCCAGATAAACATAGTAAGAAGGGAATATGGCCCAAGCCAACAGGTCTCAGTCAATAAACAGTCAATAGGGTATCTTTCTTCCCCAAAGGTGTCATCATTGCCCATTACTTTCAATTGGGAGCAAAGACTGGTGGAGGCTTCTGCTGTGTTTGGAGTCCATTGTGTCATGATCTTTTGGCGCACCATCCAATGAGTTTCCGCAACTTGAGTTAGGAGAAAGTATGTCTTGGAGGAGATCTTGTTGGACCATGCCATTATCTTTACTTATTTTGCTCCTTTGGTTGCCTTCTTCCTCTTGGTCATCGAGAAGTTTGGCTAGGAAGTTAATATATTTCATAGCCAGGTGTAATATTTCACTCTTGTTGAGCTTTTTATCTGGAGGGTGAGTGGGAATGAGCTTGCGGAGCTCAGCAAAAGCCCCATTCACGTTCTGCTGCCTCCATCTTTCCTGACTCTTTGTGCAGATACGACGGACCACCTTTGTCTGAGGACGTCCTGGAAAAAAAATATGAATATCTTAAGAAAATATCAAATTATGGGCATGTGCCCATCTAACTATCAGATCCCAATGTAACTAAGGAGAAACCCTTAACTTCTTTGGTTTATAATTTATGGTGGATATCTTGTCATGTGAGGTAATGGACAAAAACCTCACTCCCAGGCGTTTCTTGTACAAGGACATAAAATGTGTTGACCCCCCTTAGCCTTCAGATATTAAACAATTCAATTAATAATAGGCAGTGGTGGCAGCATCACAGGTGCATATTAACTGTGGTACATTTGCATAGAGTTCATTGTGTTTTCTTTCTATGGGACAGTTATGAGAATACTGGTGACTTTCTTGCAGTGGTATAACTACAGAGGTATAGAGGACATTATTTCTTAATGTGTATGTTTAGACAATAAAAACATATGTAGCATACCTCTGCAATGCATACATACTTCTCCACTTCTCAGAAAAAATAAATACTACAAGTACAGAAAAATAGCTGTTGATCCTGCCAGAACATAAAATACTGTCAACAACACTACTACTGCTGTTCAATCTACAAGGCTCAGCGTTATTATGATGCAATAGGTGGCAATGCCTCCTCTAAAGTAATTAAGCGGCCTCCCTTGCTAATCAAGCATTGCTATGCTAATGCTAATAGCATTTCCATATACAGAATCTCTCCCATAGTAAGGGTGCCCACCACTTAAGTCCAGATCCAGGAAAATCATTTTTGTGTTCTTTCTGTTTTTTATCCTTATTGAGATTTCCCTAATTTCCGGTTCCAGTGATAGGGGGTTCGTGGGGCAGGAAGTTATGGGAAAGAGACAGATACAGCACTGAAAACACGTTTTTTTTAGTACAGTAGAAAAAGTCTGAGCTTCTGTAAGGTTTTAATTGTGGTTTCTGGCTTCATGTCTCGAAGCACTTTCTGGTATCCTTTTATAATTATATGGTTATCTAGTTGGATAAAGTCTTGGAGAACATAGAACTCAGTCAGGAAACAAGCAATGTGTTAATCCCGCATCCTTTAGAAAAAATAATAAAAAAAAAAATTAATGTGTATACAGTAAGCAAAAATATGATTGGTAGCTATAGATCATGGCACTTTCCCAGTCTTTTTCTTGTGTCCACTAGTGGCCTCCATTGTCCAGTTCCAACCCAAGCCCTCTTTCCTCCCAGGATGGGCCTGTTCTCCAGTTGCTAAGTAACGAGATACAGCACTCCTTCTCCTCTCAGCTAGCATTCCAGATGCCTGGCAATGAGACACAGCCTTCCAGCCCCACACAGCAATTGATCAACTTGTACTTCGGTTTTTGTGATAGTGTTTTTCTGCCAACCAAGTGCATCTGTGGCTTTGCTTGCTTGTTCCGGTTACTGAACTTTGCTACATTATTAAATCCCTCTACTGCCTGCTGTGACCTTTACTATGTTTAGTAGATACTTTTTCTGTCTGCTGCCTGCCCTGACCTCTGCTACATTACTGAATACCTGTGCTGTCTGCTGCCTGCCCTGACCTTTGCTTTGTGTTGGTTGAACTGGATGAACTTGTGTCTTTTTTCAACCAGATTAACTATGTTCAATGGACACTTCTCCTATCTGCTGTTCATCCCAACTTTCGTTACATTACCAAACCCCTATTCTGTCTGCTGCCTGCCCCGAACTTTGCTATGTTTATTGGATACTTCCCCTGTCTGCTTTGCAAAACACTGCATCCTCTGCCATACTCATCAGCATTTTACACATCTGGGAGTGCCAGATACCTGTGCCCCCTGCAGCACATTGTGGTTCCATCCTCTGATTCCTACATTACTAAAGGAAACAAATTTGTAGTGGGCATTGAAGGATGAAGACATGCTGAAAAGTAAGCCGGTTAGGGGACGCAGATTGGCAAAGAGGTTAGTATACTACCTCTTTTATTTCAGGGATCTGTCAATTGGATTTGTTTAGGGAA
This sequence comes from Rana muscosa, assembly GCA_029206835.1. Taxonomy (NCBI): domain Eukaryota; kingdom Metazoa; phylum Chordata; class Amphibia; order Anura; family Ranidae; genus Rana; species Rana muscosa. Next base: position 65,574,436 of record CM055120.1, read on the forward strand.
CTGTCTCTTTAAAGAGTCCCTTCACCAATTTCTACCCTGAGAACTAAACACAGACAGGCAATCCATATTTTATGTACTTACAGAAGTGTTGGGAGATTTTATGGATAGTCGTAAGCTACTATATTTGCTGAGACATGTCTACAGTAGAAGCACTTTTTCTTTTTCCTTGATTAATTGGAACTATTGGTACTTTTGTTGTTTATGGGCTTGGTCTATATGAATCTTCGTAGCTCCAGAATTGCCCAAAGTCATCACAAAGACATGCCATATGGAGCTTCAGAAGAACATCAACAGCTTAATAGAAGATTACCATTGTCATTTATGTAGCACTAACTCCATAGGAGCCACTAGATATGAGGGTTCCTCTATTCTTTGCCTTGACTTTCACAAGAACCTCAGCCCCTCTAACACACTAGGTTGAGTGTACAAACATACAGTGTCACAGGAATTCACTGAAAGTATTACTTAGTACCCAAAAGTAGTTCTATATCAAAGTAAACAGGCACCAAACCAGGTAGTAAAGGTAAATTTAATATATTGTCACCCAATATGGTTGGTAACCAGGTTGGTAACCAGACAAGCATAAATTAGCATACTAAGTGATTAACAGTGGGTACTAGTCATAAGATGACTTTTGACATCCAGATCAGCATAAACAGTAGCAAGGTCACCTCAATTGTAGCAGTGAGCAGTAGTAAAGTTGAATCTACCGAGTGTCGGATTTATACTGCCAGAGCACATTTATGGTGGTGAAGCTAGTCCAAGACCGACTAGGTATGCATTGTCCAAAAGAAAAAGAGGATGGTAGGGGAGCAAATGGGGCTTGCAGAAAAAGTATTATGGGAGAGGCAGTCCTTTTGAGATGTTTTTGTACCGGCTATCGTTGGGACCCTTTAAAAAACTGTCATATAGTCTGAAAACACTGCACAAGTGGCCATTCACTTCTATGGTCGGCTAACATGCCACTTTCAGTGCCTAAAAAAATCAGAAATTTTATGCTAGAGGACCGGTACCTGCAAACATCCAGGTTGTTCCAAGTTGTATTGGTTTAGGGTATGCTTGTGGCCACAGCAGGACTCTATATGCACTTCCTAGGGCAGTCATAAACCCAAAACAAAACTGGAATATATTGCAGCTTACCAATCCCTAGATGTTGTTGCTGCATCAGTTTTCTAATTTTAGGCATTTTTTCCCACTGTTTTCGAATAGTGATCTGGCCAGTAATACACCTCCGGTATTAGAGTGCCCTCACTCTGGATGAGGTAGCACAGGGGCATTGGTAATCTAAGGGGAGGGGAATGTTAGATGGACTAAGGCCCCTTTCACAGTTTTTCAGGTGGACCTGATCAGAAGGTCCATGCATTCCTATTGACAGGTGGATGTAAACCGACTTGTGTCCATATACACCCGCCTGCCTCTGGGTCCAATCCAGTCCACAACAAAAAAAAATGGAAGGGGATCTGTCCTTTTCCGTTTAGGTGGATCAGATCAAAGCTGATCATTGTAAGCACCCATGTCAGTGGTAAATGGTTTGTCTCAACACTGTAAATTGCTACATTTTCAGGAAAGCTCGTTCTGTTGAAAAAGAGACTTAATGGCCAAAACACCAGGAGAAAATATAGGAAAGAAAGACAAAAAAAAAAACAATGCAGCCACCACATCTAAGAATTGATCAGCTGTTTTCTTGTGAAAAAAAAAGAATTGATCAGCTGTAATACAATAAATGTTTGCTTTTGGGTTTAATACCACTTTAAGCCAATCATGCACCCATAGCATTTTTTCCTTTAGCCTGCTAACAGCACAGATGGGCGAATCTCCCACTGCGGGCTATTGTATTCTGACAGCCATTGCCATCAGCTCTAAAAATACCCGAACAGTCCCTGCCTTTAATTGGATTGGATGCAGGCGCTGCTGTTCAGCTGACATTTTTCCACCAGGCGTTCTAATTTTTTAATTGAAGAATTTCAGGCAGAAAGGTGGCGAAAGGGCAACCCATGGAGCAAATTTCGGCTAGTTGATCAGGAAACAACTGAAATTCACTCCATGTATGGATAGCTTTAGGCTAAACCATTTTTCTTTGTGAGTAATCCTCCAGTACAACAAAATTATATCACCTTGATTATTATATCACTACAAATTGTAATAGTAATAATTTGAGCAATAATGTTGCGCTCACGCAGAAGAACCGTTCAAAGAGCCAAAAGTCACTGTTTGTAGAATTTTTTATTTAGGAACATTTTTAATATTACATTATATAACAAAAACAAAACAAAAAAAAACTTCTACATAGCACGTAGACTGTATCGCCGAAACGGCTTTACAAAATTAACCCTTCCCCTGCTGGATGTGGATAGAAAAGGTTAAATTGGGTACCAGGCCTGGTTACTGACTTTCTGCAAAAAATGCAGAAAACAAACTCATGACGTAACGCTGAACAGTACGACATTAATGGAAAGTGCTATAACATACATCGAAATCCAGCGCAAGCAAAAGAAGAGTGATAAAAAATATATATTTATATTTATATATATATATATTTATATATGTACCTTTCCAATAATAAGCAAGCATTCATGCGACCTTTGCAATGTTAAAGGAGAACTCAATTTAACAGGGTTGAGTGATGGAGGATGAAGAAGTAAGCTTAGTGTATGTATATGACTGCACTCTATGTCCCAGTTCCACTGGGTTTTTATATTTCACAGTATTGCATTGTGCACTTCCAGGTCCCACAATCCTTCAGTACCATCTACCTGTGCCAACCAAGTGTCAAACCAATAGAATCCTAAGGCAAATTCCCAACACTTATGGAGTGAGACGGAGAAAGGTGGGAGCTAGATGTGCAGGGTTTCTGATTTAAAATATTAATTACACTAGAACTTTAAATAAGAGGTTAAGAATAGGCATATTTCAAAGAACCCACATTTATATAGAAAGGAAAATAACATAGAGGTAAGTTTGCTATGATGTCTAGCATTTTGGGATATCTGAAAATTTTAGGCCAAAGGAGGGTAAAAGCAGGCCTTCACTCTCCCCCCTACTTTTCCACATAATTAAATTATTTTAAATGCCTACACTTACAGGTTTGGGTGAGAATAACGTCCCCCAATGAGCCCACTTCCAGGTTTGGGTGAGAATAACGTCCCCCTATGAGCCACACTTCCAGGTTTGGGTAAGAATAACGTCCCCCCCAACAAGCCAACTGCCTCTTGGAATGTACATCATGTATCCAAGGAGGCTTCAGGGGCAATTGGCTGCATATACACTGGCTGTCTCTTGTTATTTCTTAAAGCCAGCCCCCTGATGATGCCCAGCGGCACGGTACACGGGGACCAGCTTGAAAACCAGGAAGAGACAGCCATCTTCTAGATGAAAAGGAAGATGGTGGCACGGGAGCTGGAGAGCAGCAGCAAATCCATTACTGCAGAGCATCTCTATTTGCTGGGCATGTGAGTATGTTTATGAAGGACAATCCAGTGAAAAAGGTAAAATGGGACCTAAAAAAAAAAAAAGAAGGGAATAGGGGGGCAGTTTCTCTTTAAATTGTCTCCTTCAGCACAGGACCACTTGGATGTAAAACATACCTGCAGAAACCAGACTGCATATGCTTACATTTCTAACTGCCACTTCTCCGCTCACTGCCCTTGCAAGTATTCACGCACTTCTGGGTGCGTGAATAACCTGCTCCCCTGCCGATATTTGACATTTACGTAGCTCTGTGGTAGCTGCCATTTTTGGTAAAGGGAAGCACCAGAATGACAGCTGATAACATTTATTTTAAGTGATGTCAGGAAGCCAGCTTGATGCAGGAAGATGTACACCCCCCCCCCCCCAATATAATACCTTAACTTTACATTTCTTTCACTTTATCTTCTGAAACAAAGACACATTTATCTAGGAAGGTTTTTGAAGACTCTTTTACAAAGTCAACACGGTAACCACAGAGGGTTAAGGGAAAGTATGCTGCCCCCCAAGCTGTAAGGGCCCCTAGTGAGACACACTGCCTCCGATTAGTGTTGGCTTAAAGCTGAACTTCATGCAAATAGCTGAATACATAGGAAAACACATGGCATATAGTACATCTATGAAAGCTGAAGGGCAAATAGGCAGAACCAGGGCATGAAATTAAAAAAAAAATATTTTCATGCTGGTTTCACTTCAAACCCACTGATCAGAGTTCTCCTTTAACATGTGGTTAGGAAGAAGACAGTTTTGGGACATCATTTTAAAGGCTGATGTACCTTTACTACCAAATATACAACATTTTGCAGAGTAATCCTTTGTAGCCACAGATCATTATTATAAAAGTAGACAAATGTTTTTGGCAAACAAGATTTAATTACACAAATGTCTAAGGACACATTTTTTCTCCCACTGTAGAACATATTGGGTGTACCTATTTTTCCCATTTAATTTGACCCAGATTGTGCCCTATGAAGTGGCACCTGTACTGAGATAATTGGATGGCCACCACTGCTGTGCTGTCCTTCTCCCTATGCTGATTCAATGGCTTCAGTACTTTCTCAGTAACTGACCCATTACAGTGTGAAGACCTGGAGCTCTGCTTCACTATGATTTTGCTTATTTAATGCTTGTTCTGGGCCACTGATTAAAAGATCACTGCCAGGGAACCAGCATTTTCGGAAGCAGCAATAGCAACTTACATATTTCTCTCAGTATAAGTTTCTTTTAATAGTCATATTATTTAAGGACATTATTGAATTGTGCATTTACTTATGTAAAATAAGACAGTGTATACAGTAGATGGTTTCACTCTTAAACCTAAAATGTCATGTTTTTGTGCTTAAAAATCCTTAGAGCCCATCAACACACCTATGCAAATGTTGCAGCGCCAATCATTTTCACTAGTGTGCATTGTGAAGGACGGTGTGACGCATTGTGAAGGACGGTGTGATGCATTGTTACATCACATCACGCTTACTTTTTTCCTTTTTTTAAAAAAATTTATTAAAATGTCACAATGACATTTCATTCAACTCTATGCGCACAACAACAGCGCACACCAAAGTATGTGTATGGTGTTGACAATGCTGATTAACACAGCTCAATGCACCTAGTGTGAATGGGCCTTAAGGCTAGAAACCCCCCCCCCCCCCACAAAACCAGAGTAAGAAGACTGTAATTGGCAATGCCAACTAAACACAATGGGCACACACAGAAGGAAACCCGCTCTGTCTCCCTTTATACCAGCATTTTGAAAGAGTTAGCAGCCTACATAGACCATTGCTTTAGCACTTTGAACAAAAAAAAAAATCACAAAAACAGGATAAAAAGCAAAATCTCTAAGGGACATGAAAAGGCATGAAATGTATGGGGTTGGCAAATTACTTAATGACTTAAAGTATTTGTTACCCCAACACTTCATATTCCTGATATGTGCCTGCCATCCCATGTACTTGTATGATAAAGTCTCCTGTTCTCTTTGTTTTCCTTTATTTGTGTGAAATCCCTGGTGTTCCTGCTAGTCCCCTTGCTTTTGTATTAAAAACTGACCACACTAAGCACACCGTGATCAGTTCTCTAGTTATGCTGGGAAATCTCCACCAATGATCATACTTGTCCTAACATGCCCTTGCTGCACAGCCATTTACTGGGATAATCAGTATGCTGCTGCTTCTCCTCCCCCCAGTTCTTATGCAGTTGAGAACAGAGGGAAAGTGATCACTTATTTAAAAAAAAGGGAAAAAGGGTATTTATAATGTTTTTTTTCATATCTATACAAAAATGTTTTGCATTTAGATTCCATTTTATACTGAATGGGTTGTTTTACAAGGTGATAAGGTGATTGTTTACAATCACTTTAAATATGTTACACTGGAAAAATCCAAAAGGTAGACCACTTACGTCAACCATGAGGTTCTGCTAGTTATGGCATCTTTTGAAAAGAGGATTGGCTAATTTGAGATTGTCTGAATATTTTATCACAGTAATAGTGGAAAATATGTGACAGTAAATGATATGGTAATTGAATAATAAAGAATACATTTTTCCATGCATTATTTTTTTCCAAATATTATGCCCAGTATCTTCAAAAAGACCAACTGGCACGGCATGTTAAAAACGTAGATGCAAATGCACAATTTCAATATGTAACCAAAAAATCTATGTCTTTTGCTTCCAAATAAAAGAAAAGTACACAAGACTCGGCTATTTTGGTAGGTTTGATGACAGCCATAAAGCCCAAGGAAGTTATAAACTTGAGCTGGGGACCCTCTTGAAAAACAAAGAAGGGACTTTTGCTCTATAAAAAAGGCAACTGAGGACATTTTAGGTCACCTTAAAAGATAGCGCAGCGTAAAAACAGTCCTACTACCCACTGCATTGCCCTTTATCTTCTGTCTTTGGATTGGTTACTATAGGCAATAACGCCATATTCTAAAGCACTAGCTTGTATAAATTAATCTTTAGTGGGCTTGTTTAAAAATAATGGCAATTACTCAATAAGGCAGAGCAAAGCGTAATAATGACCTACAAACGTTGGTAATAATCTGTAGCATCTAGATGTTAAGCTTTTATTGATTCAATGATTAAAGACGAATTCAGATTGGTTTCTGTTGCTTACTGCATTTTGCACATTGATTTTAAGCTCATGCCTTGCCAACAGCAATGATTTTGGAGCTAAATGCTGGCATCTGACTGGTGGCTTTGGGTTGCATGAAACCATTAGTCCTTGCACTGGCCTATCTTGTTTAATAATATAGTACACAATGTAGTGGGGAGCACTAATTCCTTTTTAGAGACTAATGAAGTCTTATTGGCTGTGACATGTTACCCAACCCTCCTCTTTGCATATGCCCAAATGTGTCTTCATCAAAGTAACACCACCCATGGTACCAAACGGCACTGCAGTTTGTAAAATGTTATATAACACTGTATGTTACTCATGGTTCTACACATCGTGTGGCCTTATTACATTAGGCTGCTCTATCATAAATAATAAAAATACTTTTGTATAGCGAACAAGTATAACCAATGTATATATACTGTACCTTCTTCCCAATAGGTACCACATAAAAATATGCCCATTGTATAGTCTTATAGGGTCCCAAATCCCTTAACTTCAATCACCAGGGATGCTTTGTAAGAAGAGTCCCAACGTGAGTATAAGATTAGCTTCTTTTACAGCTAAGTTAGCATTTAAAAAAAACAAGCTTTTCTAATTTTCACATGAAAAATAGTATTTTGTATTAAATTAAAAATTATTTGTGTAGCTCATTTGGTCTGTGAGCTGTTTGTACTTGTCGAAACATGGAACATTGTCTTTAGTATTATTTAGTTCCCTCGTTGCATATACAGCAATATCAAACTGCTACATGTTTGGAGAGTGTGGGCAAACCCTCAAAAGAAAATCTGAACTGAGATAGTCGGCCAGTTTTGAGAGTTCCTCTCCTCAGAAAACTTTCTTCCATTGCAGACATGGCTTGAATAGTCAAAGTCTGAGGGTTTTTCAGAGTACCTTAAGAAGAAATATTGTTTTTCCATCCCAGATATGTCAATAAACACTGTGAGAAGGTAATATAGCCCAAGCCAATAGGTCCCAGTCAATAGACAGTCAATAGGGTATGTTTCCTCCCCAAAGGTGTCATCGCTGCCCATTACTTTCAATTGGGAGCATAGACTGGTGGAGGCTTCTGCTGTGTTTGGAGTCCATTGTGTCATGATCTTCTGAGAAGCTGTCTGGGCTTGGCGCACCATCTAATGAGCTTCCGCAGCTTGAGTTTGGGGAAAGTATGTCTTGGAGGAGATCTTGTTGGACCATGCCATTATCTTTACTTATTTTGCTTCTTTGGTTGCCTTCTTCCTCTTGGTCATCAAGAAGTTTGGCTAGGAAGTTAATATATTTCATAGCCAGGCGTAATATTTCATTTTTGCTGAGCTTTTTATCTGGAGGGTGAGTGGGAATGAGCTTGCGGAGCTCAGCAAAAGCCCCATTCACGTTCTGCTGCCTCCATCTTTCCCGACTGTTTGTGAAGATACGACGGACCACCTTTGGCTGAGTACCTCCTGGGAAAAAAATATGAATATCTTGAGAAAAGATCAAATTATGGGCATGTGCCCATCTAACTATCAGATCCCAATCCCAAGGAGAAACAATTAACTAAGTGTTTGTGACCCCAACATTTCAAATTCCTGATATGTGCATACTGTACCATGTACTTGTATGAAAAAGTATTCTGTTCTCTTTGTATTGCTGCCTTTGTGTGAAATCCCTGGTGTTCCTGCCAGTCCCTCTGCTTTCCTATGAAAAACTGACCACAGTAAGCAGGAGAACACAGCGTGGTCAGTTCTTTTGCTGGGAACTCAGTGTGCTCTCCTCCAATTATCAAACTTGTCCTGACACCGCCCACCCCCCCCCCCCGCACGGCCTTTTACTGGGAAGATCAGTGTGCTTTTGCTTCTCCTCCCCCAGCTCTTATGCAGCTGAGAACAGAGGGAATGTGATCACTTAGAAAAAATGGAAAAGAGGTATTTATGTATTTTTTTTATTATCTATACACAAATGTTTTGCCTTTTTATTTACATTTTAAACGTGATGTTTTTTTTTACAAGGTGATCGCTTACAATCACTTTAACTTCTTCGGTTTGTAATTCATGGTGGATATCTTGTCATGTGAGGTAATGGACAAAAACCTCACTCCCAGGCGTTTCTTGTACAATGACAGCTTGTGCAGAAAATGATTGTCTTGACCCCTTTAGCCTTCAGATATTAAACAAGGTATCTATAATATATATATATATATATATATATATATATACACGCAGTGGTGGCAGAATCACAGGTGCATATTAACTGTGGCGCATTTGCAGAGAGATCATTGTGCTCTCTTTCTATGGGACAATTATGAGAGTACTGGTGACTTTCTTGCAGTGGTATAACTACAGAGGTATGTATAGAGGACATTTCTTAATGTATATGTCTAGACAAATTAAAAATATATGTAGTACACCTAAGCAAAGCATACATACTTCTCCATGTATGTTTAAAAAAAAAAAAAAAAAAACTACAAGTGTTAGGGGCTTTTTATATGACCCTTTCAACAAGTACTGAAAAATAGCTGTTGATCCTGCCAGAAATTATTGTAGTGAGATGACAACAACACTTTTACTGCTGTTCAATCCACCAGTGTCCACGTTATTATGATGCAGTACAGTGCCTTGAAAAAGTATTCATACCCCTTGTATTTTATTGAGATTTTATGTGATAAACCAACACAAAGTGGCACATAATTGTGAAGTGGAAGGAAAATGATAAATGCTTTTCAAATTTTTTCAAAATAAATATGTGAAAAGTGTGGCGGGCATTTGTATTCAGACCCCCTGAGTCAATATTTTGTAGAACCGCCTTTCACTACAGCTGCAAGTCTTTTTGGGGACGTCTCTACCAGCTTTGCACATCTAGAGAGTGACATTTTTGCCCATTCTTCTTTGCAAAATATCTCAAGCTCTGTCAGATTGGATGGAAAGCGTCTGTGAACAGCAATTTTCAAGTCTTGCCACGGATTCTCAATTGTATTTACACTGTGTGCACAATTATTAGGCAAGTGAGTTGTTATTTTGACCAAATCATAATTTTTATTATTGTCCAACTCCAAGCTGTATAAAAATTAATGCTTATTGGATTTAAAGTGATTGTAAAGTCTTGTTTAAAAAAAAAAAAAAAAACATGTTATACTTACCTGCTCTGTTGCAGTGTATTTGCACAGAGCAGCCCGAAATCCTCCTCTTCTCAGGTCCCTCTTCTGTGCTCCTGGCCCCTCCCTCCTATTGAGTGCCCCCACAGCAAGCAGCTTGCTATGGGGGCACCCGAGCTGAGTCACAGCTCCTAGTGTATATTTAGACATGGAGTCACGACCCGGACCCTCTCTCTCCTGATTGGCTGACTGACTTTGATCGACATCAAGGGGAGCCAATTGCACCACGCTGCTGTCTCAGCCAATGATGAGGGGAGTTCTGGGCAGCTGAGACACTCCTGCAACATTGCTGGATAAGGATGGGCTCAAGTAAGTATTAGGAAAGTTGAGGGGGGCTGCTGCACTGAAGGTTTTTTTTTTTTATTTTAATGCATAGAATGCATAAGGATGAAAAAAGTCTGCCTTTACAATCCATTTAAGCATATCAGGTGATGTGTATTTGTGTATTGAGGGAGTGTGGAGCCTAAGGAGATCAACATCCTATATCAAGGTGTGCATAATTATTAGGCAGATGCAGCACTCTTGCACTCTTGAAATTGCTAAGATATTGGAGTATGATCACAGAACCATCAAACATTTTGTTGCAAATAGTCAACAGGGTCGCAAAAAAACATGTTGAGAAATAAAAACGCGAATTAATTGCCAAAAATTAGAGAATAATGAAATGTGAAGCTACCAGGAACCCATTATCCTCCAGTGCTGTCTTATTCCAGAACTGCAACCTATCTGGAGTCCCCAGAAGTACAAGGTGTTCAGTGCTCAGAGACATGGCCAAGGTAAAGAAGGCTGAAACCTGAACACCACTGAACAAGACACATAAGTTGAAACTTCAAGACTGGGCCATGGAATATCTGAACTCAGATTTTTCAAAGGTTTTATGGATTGATGAGATGAGAGTGACTCTTAACGGACCAGATGGATGGGCCTGTGGCAGGATCAGTAATGGGCACAGAGCTCCACTTGGACCCAGACTCCAGCAAGGTGGAAGTGGGGTACTGGTATGGGCTGGTATTATTGAAGATGAGCTATTTGGACCTTTTTGGTTTGACTGCCCCAGTCTTAAGTACTTTGCAGACTCTAACAGGTTTTCAACATTGCCCTGTACTTGGCTACATCCATCTTCCCATCAACTCTGACCAGCTTCCCCGTCAATGCTGAAGAAAAGCATCCCCACAACATGATGCTGCCACTGACATGTTTCATGGTGGGGATGGTGTGTTCAGGGTGATGTGCAATGTTACGTTTTCCACCACACATAGCGTTTTGCTTTTAGGCCAAAAAGGTAAATTTTGGTCTCATCTGACCAGAGCACCTTCTTCCACATGTTTGCTGTGTCCACCACATGGCTTTTTGCAAACTGGACTTCTTATGGATTTCTTTCAACAATGGCTTTCTTCTTGCCACTCTTCCATAAAGGCCAGATTTGTGGAGTGCACGACTAATAGTTGTCCTGTGGACAGATTTCTGAGCTGTTGATCTCTGCAGCTCCTCCAGAGTTACCATGGGCCTCTTGGCTGCTTCTCTGATGAATGCTCTCCTTGCCCAGCCTCTGGTAGGTTTGCAGTTGTGCCATACTCTTTCTATTTTCAGATGATGGATTGAACGGTCCTCCGTGAGATGTTCAAAGCTTGGGATTTTTTTTTTATAACCTTACCCTGCTTTCATTTCTCCACAACTTTATCCCTGACCTGTCTGGTGTGTTCCTTGGCCTTCATGGTGCTGTTTGTTCACTAAGGTCCTCTAACAAACCTCAGAGGGCTTCACTGGAACACCTGTTTTTTACTAATTAGGTGACTTCTGAAGGCAATTGGTTCCACTAGATTTTAGTTAGGGGTAGCAGAGTAAACGCCACACTTTTCAGATATTTATTTGTAAACAAAAATTGAAAACCATTTATCATTTTCCTTCCACTTCACAATTATGTTCCACTTTGTGTTGTTCTACCACATAAAATCCCAATAAAATAACATTTACATTTTTGGCTGTAACATGACAAAATGTGGAAAATTTCAAGGGGTATAAATACTTTTTCAAGGCACTGTAAGTGGCAATGCCTCCTCCAAATTCATTAAGCGACCTCCCTTGCTAATCAAGCATTACTAATAGCATTTCCATATACAGTTCCTCTCCCATAGTAAGAGTGCCCAAGTCTAGATCCAGACTAACCATTTTGATTTGTATAGAATGGGTAGCATTGGGAAAGGTTAGAACCTGAGGTCTGTATCCTCATTGAGGAGATTTCTCCTCATTTCCGGTTCCAGTGACAGGGTATCCTTGGAGCAGGAAGGAAGTGATGGGAAATCTCTCCAATGCAGACAGATAAAGCACTGAAAATTATTATTTTTTGTACAGTAGAAAAAGTCTGAACTTCTGTAAGGTTTTAATTGTGGTTTCTGCCTTCATGTGTAAATGCCCACTCTAAGCACTGTCTGGTGCCAGTCCTGCCATATCCGTTAATAATTATATGATTATTTCGTTGGATGAAGTCTGATAAAGCCTTGTAGAACATATAACTTAGTCAGGAAACAAGCAATGTGTTAATCCCACATCCCTTAGAAAACAACTTTCTTTCATGTGAGTACAGTAAGCACAAAGCGCTGCGTAAACTGTTGGCGCTATATAAATCCTGTATAATAATAATAATAAGCAGAAATATGATTGGTAGCTACAGATTATGGCACTTTGGCAGTCTTTTTCTTTACACTTCTCTATTAAATACGTCCATTATTTTTTTATTTTTTTGAGAAACTGATTGTTTTACAGAACACGCAAAAAAATAACCACATAAATTACTGAGTGTGCAGAAATTAGTTACTAATATAAGATATTTAGGTACAGATGCAGCCAGGTACTTAAGTGAAACACACACAAAAAGGAATTGGTTTACCTGCAACAGGTCTGTAAACGTAAGCCTCGTACACACACAATGAGAATATCGGACGAATGATCGTCCGTTTTTCTTTGCATGCTAGTCTCATATCGAAAATGAAGAGGTTACTCAACTTAAAAAAATTCTTGTACGACAGAATACAACTTCGGAAATGATGTAATGTATTGTAGTGTATTTGTATTGTATTTTCCGACGAAAACTGTACTGATTAAACGAAAAGTCGCACAATCTGGCATCGTACAAGAAAAAGTCTTGCCACAGATTCTCAACTGGATTCAGGTCTGGACTTTGACTGGGCCATTCTAACACATGAATATGCTTTGATCTAAACCATGGGTCTTCAAACTATGGCCCTCCAGTTGTTCAGGAACTACAATTCCCATCATGCCTAGTAATGTCTGTGAATGTCAGAGTTTTACAATGCCTCATGGGAGGTGTAGTTCCGCAACAGCTGGAGGGCCGTAGTTTGAGGATCCCTGATCTAAACCATTCCATTGTAGCTCTGGCTGTATGTTTAGGGTCGTTGTCTTGCTGGAAAGTGAACCTCCGCCCCAGTCTCAAGTCTTTTGCAGACTCTAACAGGTTTTCTTCTAAGATTGCCCTGTATTTGGCTCCATCCATCTTCCCATCAACTCTGACCGACTTCCCTGTCCCTGCTGAAAAAAAGCATCCCCACAACATGATGCTGCCACCACCATGTTTCACAGTGGGGGTGGTGTGTTCAGGGTGATGAGCAGTGTTAGTTTTCCGCCACACATAGCGTTTTGCTGTAAGGCCAAAAAGTTAAATTTTGGTCTCATCTGACCAGAGCACCTTCTTCCACATGTTTCCTGTGTCCCCCACATGGCTTCTCGCAAACTGCAAATGTGACTTCTTATGGCTTTTTTTCAAAAATGGCTTTCTTCTTGCCAATCTTCCATAAAGGCCAGATTTGTGGAGTGCTCGACTAATAGTTGTCCTGTGGACAGATTCTCCCACCTGAGCTGTGGATCTCTGCAGCTCCTCCAGAGTTACCATGGGGCCTCTTGGCTGCTTCTCTGATTAATGCTCTCCTTGCCCGGCCTGTCAGTTTAGGTGGACGGCCATGTCTTGGTAGGTTTGCAGTTGTGCCATATTCTTTCCATTTTTGGATGATGGATTAAACAGTCTTCTGTGAGATGTTGAAAGCTTGGGGTATTTTTTTTATAACCTAACCCTGCTTTAAACTTCTCCACAACTTTATCCCTGACCTGTCTGGTGTGTTCCTTGGCCTTCATGATGCTGTTTGTTCACTAAGGTTCTCTAACAAACCTCTGAGGGCTTCATAGAACAGCTGTATTTATACTAAGATTAAATTACACACAGATAGGGACTCTATTTACAAATAAGGTGACTTGTGAAGGCAATTGGTTCCACTACATTTTAGTTAGAGGTATCAGGGTAAAGAGGGCTGAATACAAATGCACGCCACACTTTTCACATATTTATTTGTAAAAAAATTGGAAAACCATTTATCATTTTCCTTCCACTTCACAATTATGTGCCACTTTGTGTTGGTCTATCACATAAAATCCCAATAAAATACATTTATGTTTTTGGTTGTAACATGACATAATGTGGAAAATTTTAAGGGGTATGAATACTTTTTCAAGGCACTGTAAGTATCTCCTATATAGCCAAAATCTCTTAAACAGCCAAGACTCCCACTGCAAGCTTTATGTCAATTTTCAGCTGGTGTGTGGCAACCCAATACAAAGGCAGATGTCAGGTGATTAAACCACCTGAATTGTAAACCTACCCTATTAATTTTTAAAGGAATACTTTGGTGAACTGAAAATTATATATTTTCTAGGAGCTGTTTTTTAACCTGCTTAATGAAATAGTAGAAGCAGGGGGACAGAGGTCTGCGTGATTTTCTGGATCAGCAGAATTTTACACGGCCTCTACAGAAACAGTAAACCCTTTTACACTTATACCTGTTAAACTGTAAGCTGCCCTTCTCAACTGAAATAGCATTAAAGGCTTATAGCTTACCTTCATTAGTTTCTACTTCGTAGGGTCCCGTGCGTCTCTTAATTCGCGAATTGTTATTAAACACCGTGAAGGTTTCTGGAACTCCAAAATAGCTGCTGCAAAAATAACAAGACAGCTATTAATAATTTACAAAAACAATGTCAACAGCTGTAATAAATGTATAGTATTCAAAATCAATAATAATAGTTCATTGGGTTATGGGCTCACATCTTAAATGATGTATCCTTTTGGAAAGTCTAAAAAAAATGTACTGCTGATGTTGTTGATGAACATACATATCAAGCATTAAAATAAAAATAAAAAAATATAATTTTATTTACACTATTTAAATACAGAATTCAAATGAATGCATTTTTATTTTTATATGTACAGTATTTATTTATTTAATCTTTTAATAACTTTCTGTTTAACCTAATATCAAATTAAAGCGAAAGCTAAAAAAAAAAAAAAAAAGAGCGAAAGCTATTATAAATATATAGCAACCAAAATATAAAATGGAGGACAGTTGGTCAAGATGGAGGATGCTCTGCATGAATAGAAGAAGGTACATTTTTAACCAAAATATTTTAATGTTCTACCTGTAAAAAATACAGTTTTAGAGGATTTCAGATGATTTATTTACATTGAATTATTATTATATTACAATGTTTATGTACATATTTATGTACATAATTTTTTTTTTTTTTACTGGAGCTATGGTAGCCAGGTCATATTGTTTATTCAAACCATGTTGATTTCACAAAACCTATATTGTATATCCTGGGTTCCTTACCCTTCAATTATATTGTGTTTGTATTATATGTATATATTTTTTTAATCAAATAATATATATATTTTTTATTATTATACATACAAATATGTAAAATTGATGCATGAATTATCGAAAATAGGAGTGTTTGTATATTTGATGATTATTGGCACAAGAAACATTTTTCTGATTAAAAAAAAAAAAAAGATTTACTTTTTTTTTTATATGATCTTTTCATTAACTGACACTATACCAGCTAGCAGAAACTAATCATCAATGAATTTCTGCAATAAAGTCATTTTATTTAGTATAGAATCCTTAAAATTTTAGTCTTGTAATAATGAATGTATTAGTAAATAAAAGTGTATTACAAGCATATGTAGCATTCTAGAAAATGTCAAGATTCTAACAGGGCAATAATATTCCCCGCTCAAAATGTTTTGTACTTATTTATTGTTATTAAAATTGCCACCATAAATTTTGCTGCTTAAACAATCATCAATAGGAATTATAATTATCATAATAAAGAAATTGCATCAAAATAGCTCATTCCTACAGTGTCATTTTACTCTTCGTAAAATAAAATATCTTCAATTTGTGGGGAAAATATTCAAGAGTGCAATTATTTTTCCAAAAATGTGACTACCATGCAATTTTATGCTAAAACTTAATCATTGATGAAAAAAATGGCAATATAAAAATGCAATTGTATAGCCACACATCCTTCTAAAATTTATAAACATGTAATTTCCTGTAATTTTGAGTGTCAGAATATTGGATAGTTCGTGTCTTTGGAGTAGGGAGTGATGTGGATGGTTAAATGATGATTGTTTAAGCAGCAAAATATAGCAAATGTAACAATTTTAATCATAATAGCATTTTTAGAGAACAAAACATTTTGAGCAAGAAATTTTACTGCCCTGTTAGAATCTAGGACATTTTCTAAAATGCTACATGCGCTCGGATAAAAATAATAATAATAATAATAATAATATTAATAATATAATAATAATCTATTACAATTTACACATCATCAGTACATGGATTTCAACAATCTTGGCATTTTCTAGAATGCTACATGTGCTCAGATAAAAATAATAAAAATAATATAATAATAATAATCTATAACTCCTACAATTTACACATCATCAGTACATGGATTTCAACAAAGACTACCTTAACATTCTAAATAAGTAACTATAATTTAATTATTATAAGTAATAAATAAAAGAAATAAGCATAATATAATAATAAATAAAATAAAATATAAATACAAAATAATAAATAAGTATAATAATAAATATAGTAAGGTAAGTAAATACATAAAATAAATAAATAAAAATAAGTATAAAAAGTTAAGTAAATGATGTGCTGATATTATCAAGTAGGATTTAATAATATTTAATTTATTTCCCGCTTTTATTAAATTACTGTTATAGTTATTTGTCCACATTTATCAACACAAGGCAATTTCTGTGTAGACATCTATTTTAAGTATGATATCAAGATATTGCAGGAAAATAAACTGATCATCACAAGGGGGTTGGGATTCACAGAGAAGACAAAGTGTTTGTGGCTGAGGAGAGAGGAAGTTCTGAGAAAGTTTTAGAAAATGTCATTAAAGAAGTGACAAGGAAAGGGAAGTAAAACAGGAAACGGATAAAAAGTGGAGCCACAGAGGAAGTAGAATGGTAATAAGATCCATGTAAAGCTTAATGAGGTAATTTAAGGGGTTTTCCTTTTATTTATAAAATTGTATTTAATTATAAAACTGGGACACTGCCACAAATCCCTCCATGTAGTAGCACCTAGCTCCTTATTGTCCCAACAAGACTCTCTACTGGTTTTTGTTATTTATTTTTATTTTTTTGAAAAATCTTTATTTATGATTATATAAAAGACACAATGATTCATTTGTAAAAAAAAAACAAAAAAAAAAAAAGGCTAGACAAGAGCAAAATCATTTTTGTTATTTTTATAGATTAATAAAATATTTCTGATTGAAGAAGATACAATACCAATTTTTTTACCCGAAGAGGCACTGCAAATAAAATGTCTACATTTATCCTATATATATATATAAAATGGTTTATAATGTATAATAAAGTGATTGTATGTGTTGCTCTGGTAAGATTTTATGGTTTGGTCAGTTTGGGACACTTCCAAAATTTCTGTGTATAAAATGTATAATTTTGATAATAATGATTAGTTTTATTAAAGGTGTCATGTCACCAATAAAAGGAACTGATTGCTACATTAGATTTCCCATGTTCAGAGTAATATTACAATGTAAAACTCATTTATTATGGATCAATTTAAAATAATAATCTGCAGTGTCAAGTGGCAATTTTCTCATATTGGCCCATGATTTTCTAGCCCTTACGGAGCTTTGGGAACAAACGATAAAACTGACATATTGCAGCTTACCAATCAATGAATGTGGTGGCTGCATTTGTTTTCTTTTTTACCCTCTGTTTTTACCTGGTAATCTGGCCAGTAACACACCTCCTGTATTAGAGTGCCCCCCACTGAAAGAGCACAGGGGGCACATCAGACAGCAGCATTTTTAGTCTGTGGAAAGGTGAATGTTAGCTGCACTAGGAGATTTAAATACACTAACAAATTGAAGCCAAACTCCAGCTCACACTGCAGTTACAAGTGTTTTGTTCAGTTTGGAATAATTGTTTTATATGAATAAATAAAAGCTGATCATTGTAAGTCAGTGGTAATTGGTTGTCTCATCCCTGTAACTGATGCATTCTGCTGGAGAGCATGGTCTTTTGAAAAACAACAGACTCTGGATGAAGGAGAACAGGGGGACACAGCAGACAGCAGCACTGTCAGTATGGGGGAAGGAGAGTGTTAGCTGTACTAGGAGATTTAAATACATTAACAAATGGAAGCCAAACTCCTGACCACACTTTATAATCAGTTACAGCAATCTTTTTTTCCTTTTAGGATAAAAGTTTTATATGAATAAATAAAAGCTGATCATTGTAAGTACCCCTAATACATCTAAAAGAGAGCTTGTTCATTTTGAAAAACAACAGACTTACTGGATGAATCTCCATAGAAGAAAGAAAGACTAATGCAGCCATCACATGTAAGAATTGGTAAAGTACAATATAATAAAAGTTTGCTTTTGGGTTTAATACTGATTTAATGAAAATAATGATTTAAGTGTGGTGTAATTTGTTACATTTGCCTAAAGCTTAGTACATACCATCATTTCCCCCCCCCCCCCCCCCCTGACATTTGTACAGCAATCCCCGGCATCTGTCAGATGGGTTGCCATACACACAGGATGAATGCCAGACAGTTTTTATTGCACCGGCCAATGTCGCCCGACATTCAGCCCGTGTGTACTAGGCTTTAAGATGGCCATACATTATACCATTTTATATTCAATTTCCTTTAGATTTACCTTCAACTATGTAGTGCTTGATTGCATACAAATTGAAAGTTTTTGTCCTCATATTATATGGTTTTGGTCATTGGTGTGCATTAGGGTGTGCACCCCAGAGCACAAACACACATGCGTGTATATCAGCGGAGCAGCGGATGGTGTCAGTAAGACAGTGGATGTGTCAGTAGTTTTTATTTTTATTATTTAAAAAAAAAATTTTTTTACAATTTTAGTTTTTTAATAATTTTTTACAATATTATTATTATTATTATTATTTATTTTTTACAATTTCTTTAGGAGCCTTGTAGGGGGGCTTTTTAATATTTTTTACATTATTATTATTATTTATTTATTTATTTTCAAAAATTTTATAGGAGCCTTGTAGGGGGGCTTTTTAATATTTTTTACATTATTATTATTATTATTATTTATTTATTTATTTTTGCAATTTTTTATAGGAGCCTTGTAGGGGGGCTTTGGTGAAATATCAAGGGTCTAAACAGAGAGAACGGGACTGAGAACAGAGCTTCCCCATTCCATTTCTTAGCTGCACTGAACTATGAACGAATGGCAAGTGCTCTCTGCTGAGTGGCTTCCTGTTCATTCACAAACTGAAGCATAGTAAACATATATTAGAAAAGGATTGTGGTAGGATTATGACGGTGCCACCAGATAATAAAAGAAACCAAAATAGTTCAAATATAAAATTTATTACAAATCGAGATCGAGGGCGACCTGCAAACTTTGCTTTTCCCTCTGCAAACAATAACTTAGCAATAACCAATCCATTCCATTTGGATATAAGTTAACTTATCCACAGGCGCCCCCCTGTGTTCATCCTCAGTACTTTTCATCTTGGTCGCTATGTGTCCTCAGTGGCCGCACAGTGCCCCCTCTCCTTCTTGGTCCTGACTACAGTGGTGACCTTTTTGGGGGCTTCTTTGGGTTCTTTGTGTCTTCCGGTTGGTTCGTTAATCCCCTGATGAAGCCAAATAGGCGAAACATGTCGGGATATCACACGAACGTATAACCTTTGTACAGCCTGAACTTTACCTGTATGACCAACCAAATGCAAATGTACAATGAAACACAATGATCTCATCTGATTAGCTTTTTTAATTTATGTTTATAATAAATTTTATATTTTAACAATTTTGGTTTCTATTATTATCTGTTGGCACCGTCATAATCCCACCCCAAACCTTTTCTAATATTTCACTTCTTGGGATGAGGTGCCGGATGCTATATGTGTACCTATGTCGGATGAAAAATACATAGTAAACATAGTTTACTATGCTTCAGTTAAAAATGAACACAGGCGCGATCGGTACAGATCACTCACTGTATATATTCATTCATCCATCCTGAAACATCCCCCACAGCATTCAGTGGGAGAGGAGAGGAGGGAAGCTGGCAGCACTGCAGGGAGGGGAGTGGGGGATGCCAGGAAGCAGGGGGACCTGGCACTGCATAGGGTGATTAGGGTGTGCCCTGTGGTTTTGGTGAATCTAATGGAAAATTGTACAAGGGAATTGTATAATGTATGGGCAGCCTAATGATCACTATTTACTTATTCTGTTATCTCACTCCAGGTCTACTAGACACTTTTGTCCCACAGAAGATAATAGGATGCAGTCTCTAATGATATAAAACTCCCACAATACTCCTGGTACTCGGGTTGTCTAATCCTTATGTCACATGACATAAAGATGTATTTCTTACTCTACAATACACATCATTACTTTAGGCCAGGGGTGTCCAAACTTTTTTCAAAGAGGGCCAGATTTCATGAAGTGAACATGCGTGAGGGCCGACCATTTTACCGGACTTTCTTTGAACCATTAAGACCCCTTTCACACTGGGCTTTTTGCAGGCGCTATTGCGCTAAAAATAGCACCTGCAAACCGACCCTAAACAGTGGCTGCTGTTTCTCCAGTGTGAAAGCCCGAGGGCTTTCACACTGGAGCTGTGCACTTGCAGGACCGCTCCAAAAGTCCTGCTAGCAGCACCTTTGGAGCGGTGAGAGGAGCGGTGTGTTTACCGCTCCTCCACCGCTCCTTCCCATTGAAAACAAGAGGCGCATTGCCGGCGGAATTAACCCTTTTTCGGCCACTAGCGGGGGTTAAAACTGCACCGCTAGCGGCCGAATACCGCCGCAATTCCGACGGTATAGCGCTGCTAAAAATAGTGGCGCTATACTGTCACAGCGGCGCACTCCGCAGATGCAGAGATCTGGAAATGTCACAGCTTCATAGCGGCTCTGGCAAATAGACTTGTGAACACGCCCAGCTACACGCCCCGCTCATCCTAACAATGAGAGCAGTGCTCGGGATTTGTCATGCTGAAGATGAATCCAAAAAATAAATAACACAGGGATGTGCTTGGGGGGCCACATTAGAATGTATATGTAAATTCCAAGTGGGAGCCACATCAAACCGGAACGCGGGCCGCACATGGCCCACGGGCCGGACTTTGGACATGCCTGCGTTAGGCTGATCTCATGATAAGATCATTCAATCTGATCTTTTCACTAACAGTGTTACAAAACAGGAACATGTAGATCAGGCTCAGTTGTTTCACATCGTAACATTGGTAAACTACGGCTTCCTGTTTTTTTATTTATATAAAAAAATTGATTCAAGTGGTAATCAAAACCAGTTAGATAAGCAGAAGCTATTTTTAATGTGTAGAGAAATAAATTGTATTTTAATGAGATTATAATGTATTAGGCAGTTAGTGCCGAGGAGTCTTTTTATTGGGTCGGAGTCCTCCCAAAATTCCCTTTTCTCCTTGATATGGTCGCTGATCAGATGGAACTCCTACTAGGTTATTTTATTATTATTTTTTTGACAGTTCCAGCGATAAAATTTTCTTATCGAAATTACTAATTCTTCACATCTACAGCAACTATAATGAGGGGTCCCGTTATCCCTGTTCAATTTTGTTTACTATTAGAGAATGCTGAGCTAGAAGTTACATAGATACATAGTAGGCGAGGTTGAAAAAAGACACAAGTCCATCAAGTCCAACCTATGTGTGTGTGATTATATGTCAGAATTACCTTGTATATCCCTGTATGTTGTGATCGTTCAGGTGCTTATCTAATAGTTTTTTGAAACTTTCGATGCCCCCGCTGAGACCACCAGCCCCACTGTGGCTACAGAGGCCTCAAAACGTTTAAGAATTCTCAGCATTTACCCATTGGTTGTATGTAAACCCTAACAATGGACCTCTCCCATTTGCTTCTCCTTGATCTGTCTGTATACCAGTGTTAATTTTGTTGACTAAAACTGACTAAAACATTTTCGGCGACTAACTTAATACCATTTTAGTCTACTAAAAGACGACTAAAACTAAAAAAATTGAGATGACTAAAACACGACTAAAACTAAAATGGCATTTTAGTCAAAAGACTTATGCCGCGTACACACGACCGTTTTTCATGACGAGAAAAATTTCATTTTTTAATTTGGTCATTAAAAACGATCGTGTGTGGGCTCCAGGGCATTTTTCACGACGTGAAAATGGCCATTAAAAATTTGGAACATGCTCTAATTTTTCTCGTCGTTTTTCACGTTGTCATTTTTCTCGTCATGAAAAACGGCTGTGAGTAGGCTTTAACGACGTGAAAAAAAAACGTGCATGCTCAGAAGCAAGTGATGAGACGGGAGCGCTCGTTCTGGTAAAACTAGCGTTCGTACTGGAGATAGCACATTCGTCACGCTGTAACGGACTGAAGAGCACGAGGCTGAAAAGCGCGAATCTTCTCTCACCAAACTTTACTAATACGAGGGTGGCGCCATCCGAATGGAACTTCCCCTTTATAGTGCCGTCGTACATTTCGTACGTCACCGCGCTTTGCTCGAGCATTTTTTTTTCATGATAATGTGTAGGCAAGGCAGGCTTGAGAAGAATCCCGTCAAGAAAAACGTCGTTTTTTTCAATTACATTAAAAACGGTCGTGTGTACGCAGCATAAGACTAAAACTAAATTGAAATTTGATGTCAAAATTAACACTGGTCTGTAGTGCATGTTCATACCTCAATACCATAAATAATAACATATTCGATTTTTCACTCCAGCAGTATATACAGTGGAACCTCGGATTGCAAGTAACGCGGTTAACGAGCGTTTCGCAATACGAGCACTGTATTTTTAAAAGTCGTAACTCGGTTTGCAAGTGTTGTCTAGCAAAATGAGCATGATTCAGGCCAAAGCGGTGTGCAGTACTGTGTTTAGCCTGAGGTGGGGGGCGCCGGAGCCGAGCAGAGCCGAACGTCGCCGATTGCAGCCGATCAGCAACGTTCGGAAAGGCCCAAGGACAGCACGGCTGACCTCGGCAAATCTCAGGAACTAAGTCTTTCCGAGGTTTGTGGAGGTCAGCCGAGGTGTCCTCGGGCCTTTTCAGCCATTTCAGAGGCTCTCCAGCGCCCCCTGCCCCCGCGTCTGGCCGCATGCGGTATTGCATGCCATTGAAGTCAATGCGGAACTAATTATTTTCGTTTCCATTGACTTCAATGGGGAAACTCGCTTTGATATGCGAGTACTTTGGATTTTGAGCATTCTCCTGGAACGGATTATGCTCGTAATCCGAGGTTCCACTGTAATGAGTTTGGAAATTGTAGAGAAATGCTTAACCCCCTTGGCGGTATTCCCGAGTCTGGCTCGGGGTGAGTTTTTAATGCTAAGAGCGGTAACCCCGAGCCAGACTCGGGTTGCATTGCAGTATCCAGGGAGAGTTACTTACCTTGTTCACTGGATCCTGCGATGTCTCCCCGCTGTGTGTGCGAGCCGTGTCTCGCTCGATTCACAGTGCCAGGTGCCGAGCTCCGTTCCTTGTGATGTTGCGGCGCACAGGGGCGGAGTTCGGCGCCAAATTCAAAAAGTGAAACACACAATACATACAGTATACTGTAATCTTACAGATTACAGTACTGTATCAAATAATTACACATCCCCTTTGTCCCTAGTGGTCTGCCCAGTGTCCTGCATGCACTTTTATATTATAAAAACTGTTCTTTCTGCCTGGAAACTGGAGATTGTCCATAGCAACCAAAAAGTGTCCCTTTATGTCAAAAGTGGTTTTAGACCAGCTAGAAAACAGCGATAATAAATTAGAATCACTTGCAGAATTGAGCGATAGCGATTTGTGGGGAAATTTGTCATCAAACACTAAAAGTAATGACAGCGAAAATTCTGCAACTGAGCAAATTTCAGTGTTTTTGATTTGATTACATTATCAAATAATTATTATTATAATTACATTACTATTTGTTATAATTAATTATAGTTATTTATTATATTATAATTTATGATTTTGTGTTTCAAACTTTATCATACCCGGGATGTCTACTAGACTCTTGTTTGGTCAGGTTTAAGTAAGTAATTACTAAGAATTGCAGGCCTACAATACATACAGTGCCTTGCGAAAGTATTCGGCCCCCTTGAACTTTTCATCCTTTTGCCACATTTCAGGCTTCAAACATAAAGATATGAAATTTAAATTTTTTGTGAAGAATCACCGACAAGTGGGACACAATTGTGAAGTGGAACAAAATCTATTGGATATTTTAAACTTTTTTAACTAAGAAAAAAATGAAAAGTGGGGCGTGCAAAATTATTCGGCCCCCTTGCGTTAATACTTTGTAGAGCCACCTTTTGCTGCGATTACAGCTGCAAGTCACTTGGGGTATGTCTCTATCAGTTTTGCACATCGAGAGACTGAAATTCTTGCCCATTCTTCCTTGCAAAACAGCTAGAGCTCAGTGAGGTTGGATGGAGAGCGTTTGTGAACAGCAGTTTTCAGCTCTTTGCACAGATTCTCGATTGGATTCAGGTCTGGACTTTGACTTGGCCATTCTAACACCTGGATACGTTTATTTGTGAACCATTCCTTTGTAGATTTTGCTGTATGTTTGGGATCATTGTCTTGTTGGAAGATAAATCTCCGTCCCAGTCTCAGGTCTTTTGCAGACCCCAACAGGTTTTCATCCAGAATGGTCCTGTATTTGGCTGAATCCATCTTCCCCTCAATTTTAACCATCTTCCCTGTCCCTGCTGAAGAAAAGCAGGCCCAAACCATGATGCTGCCACCACCATGTTTGACAGTGGGGATGGTGTGTTGAGGGTGATGAGCTGTGTTGCTTTTACGCCAAACATATCATTTTGCATTGTGGCCAAAAAGTTAGATTTTGGTTTCATCGGACCAGAGCACCTTCTTCCACATGTTTGGTGTGTCTCCCAGGTGGCTTGTGGCAAACTTTAGACGAGACTTTTTATGGATATCTTTGAGAAATGGCTTTCTTCTTGCCACTCTTCCATAAAGCCCAGATTTGTGCAGTGTACGACTGATTGTTGTCCTGTGGACAGACTCTCCCACCTCCGCTGTAGTTCTCTGCAGTTCATCCAGAGTGATCATGGGCCTCTTGGCTGCATCTCTGATCAGTCTTCTCCTTGTCTGAGCTGAAAGTTTAGAGGGACAGCCAGGTCTTGGTAGATTTGCAGTGGTCTGATACTCCTTCCATTTCAAAATGATCGCTTGCACAGTGCTCCTTGGGATGTTTAAAGCTTGGGAAATCTTTTTGTATCCAAATCCGGCTTTAAACTTCTCCACAACAGTATTACGGACCTGCCTGGTGTGTTCCTTGGTCTTCATGATGCTCTCTGCGCTTTCAACAGAACCCTGAGACTATCACAGAGCAGGTGCATTTATACAGAGACTTGATTACACACAGGTGGATTCTATTTATCACCATCAGTCATTTAGGACAACATTGGATCATTAAGAGATCCTCGCTGAACTTCTGGAGTGAGTTTGCTGCACTGAAAGTAAAGGGGCCGAATAATTTTGCACGCACCACTTTTCAGTTTTTTATTTGCTAAAAAAGTTTAAAATATCCAATAGATTTCGTTCCACTTCACAATTGTGTCCCACTTGTTGGTGATTCTTCACAAAAAATTTAAATTTTATATCTGTATGTTTGAAGCCTGAAATGTGGCAAAATGATGAAAAGTTCAAGGGGGCCGAATACTTTCGCAAGGCACTGTAACACCAAATTTCCATGCAAAATAATTGTACCGCTTTTGGTACATAATTCCAAACAGAATCATACCGCCAGGGAGCTTAAATATCGCATTACCATTTAAATACACCCATTAGATTTTAGATGACTAAAATGAGTTTTAGTCGACTAATTTGATTTTAGTCCACTAAAATGTACTGGAGATTTAGTCGACTAAATACGACTAAAACTAAAACAATTGCAGAAGACTAAAATGTGACTAAAACTGAAATGCCATTTTAGTCCTATGACTAGGACTAAAACTAAATCAAAATTTGCTGCCAAAATTAACACTGCTGTATACCATTGAAAATATTATTTTATATCTGTTTGATAAGTGCAAAAAATACTTGTTGATCCTGCCTAAAATACAATGAGCTTGTAACATCCTGTGCCTCTACTGTATTGAAATCTCACATAGTGTTATCAGCCCTGCCTCAGATGAGAAAGGGGTGTTCTGTAGTCCAGATCAGGAGCGAGCGCCATAGAGTGACAATGCTGATACTCCATAAATACAGAACATTGGGTGTCCGTTGCCACCCTAGGAAAGGAAGTGTGTTACTCATAGATATGACTTAGGTTTGGTTCTGTGTTTCGCTGAAGCCATGGTTGGCCAAACCAAGAAGCAGCTTTCGTTCCTAGGCTGATAAGCTGTGTCGGGGACACCCCACGCCCTGCAGCTTGCATGTACACAAAGGAGAAGAGATGCTTAGGACAGCATTGACCATTGACATCCAGGTTTGGCTGAGTGGGGACTGAACCCAAGTCATCACTAGTTGCTGGCAGGGTCACCAGGTAAAAATAATGTAAAAAAAGGTAAGAAAAAAAGAATACGAATGCAGTGACCATTTCTAAGGATTGGCAAGCTGCAGTATATTACTTTTTTTCTTGAATTCAGATATGCTTTAAGTTTTGGAAGAACTGGCCATTCTGTAAATATCTGAAGAAGCTGTGGAGCATTGAGATAAGTACCTATCAAATATACTACATTAGAAAAAAAGAAAACAAAGTATCGAGATATCCATAAACTACAGATCCTGCACTGCACCATCCCACATCCGTATACTTTATGGATGTACACAGTGAGATGCCCTTTAGAGTGGACAGTCTGGGTCCCATGACGTCATGGAATGCAAGTGTAATGCCGCGTACACACGATCGGAATTTCCGACAACAAAACCGTGGTGTTTTATTTCCGACGGCTGTTGGCTCAAACTTGTCAAACCTACACACGATCGCACAAATGTTGCTCGGAAATTCCGATGGTCAAGAACGCCGAAACGTACAACACTACGACGAGCCGAGAAAATGAAGTACAATGATTTTGAGCATGCGTTGAATTGGTTCCGAGAATGCGCAGCACTTTTGTGCGTCGGAAATGGCTACACACGGTCGGAATTTCCGATAAGAACTTTTCTTGTCGGAAAAATTGAGAACCAGCTCCCAAACATTTGTTGTCGGAAATTCCGACAGCAAATGTCCGATTGCGCCTACACACGGTTGGAATATCCGACCAAAGGCTCACATCGAACATTTGTTGTCGGAAATTCCGATCGTGTGTACGCGGCATAAGGCTCCGTGCACACTGGGCTTAAAAAAACAACTGTTCTCTTTGAAGTAAATAACGCTCATATAGAGCAATTTTGTACAAAGTTTAGACGAGTTTAGGAGAGTTTTACATTTTTTCTGCCAGAAAGCTCCAATCAGAAACGCGAACCAGAAGGGTTTTTATCTGCCTCTGAACGTTAAACATAAAATTTGCCTCTTAACATCCTAATGTGTATGGACATAAAGGAGAACATTGAGCTGCTTCTACAGGCAGAACACAAAACTCTTGAAGAAGCAACGTTTTTAAAGCCAGTGTGCATGGAGCCTAAAGTAGTCCGGACACATCTACTGTGCTAAGTGCTTCCTTTTGTCCAATTCCCAAAGACAATCTCATGTCTATAGGGGCAGGCAGATGTCCCCCTGGCCAATCACTTTTGAGAAAGATGTCAAATAAAGATGTTAAACAAACCCATCACAATCACTGTTGTCTCTTCAAAGCCCCTTATCCACAAAGATGGTTCTACGTGGTGCAAAATGGTTGTTGGGTTTCGAACAAAGAGTTGTTAGCCAATTACATTTATGTTTATATTTTCCCTACTGTAAGTACAAGGAAAACTCTAGTGGTTGACGTTAGCAACCAGTGATGTTTTATGTTTTAACTGAAACAAGGAAAATTATTGGATACTAAGTACTGGCTTATTTTTGGCTTTTCCACAGGTACTGAATGTATGAACTCCTTATGTTAAGGTGACCACAAGCAAATAAAAACCACCAGTCTTCTCTCAAGGCACAAAGAAAATTACTGCACAACAATTAGCATAGGACGTGAAAATTATTGCAAAGCCATTCCTTTTAAACATAGCCACCTCCATCACGTCGGCTGGAAAATGTTGGATGTTGTACGCCACTATTCTATGACTATATCACTTTCTATAAATAGAACAGAATATATACAATGGCACGATTTTTCCTGCATGACCAATCACAACAATTATTTGTTTCTTAAAAATAAACCATGATTTATATGTTGGTCAACCCCCCTCGGTTCATTAATAGGAACATAACGAGTCTGGGACAAATGGGGTTTGCACAATAGATACATCTATTTTTAGATGATGTCATCATATGTCTGTTTTCATTGTCCTCACCATGATCAAGTAAATGGCAGAATCTTCCATATCTAACCATTCTTGTCTATAGCCAGATGTATAAAAGACTTAAAGATCTTGTCTTGGGGACCAGATCTTCTGGAATAGAACTAGAAATTGTGTAGAACTAAAATTCGTATTCTACTGTGGTCTGCAGAACGACTGCCAGTCACAGTCACTGCATGAAGAAGCATTGACATTGAGGTTGGACACTGGATGGTATGATCTGTCATTGGACCAGTGATACTGCATTGTTTAGCAGTGACAGACAGTACAGTCTAGGATCTATTGTGATATTTTGTGGCAAAATTAGAACTAATGTGGTCGGGGGGGGGGGGGGGGCATGACCCAACTTGTTTTGATCAGTTAAATAAATAATTTAATACACCCAATAGCCCCACCTAAGCCTGAATATTGGTACAAAGCTGGTGGGAACAACAATGATGAGTTCTGGACAATCTATTGTTCTCTCTAAAAAAAATGGATCTGGGTGTTTGCTAGCTCTCATAGGCATGAGCACCATTACCCAACCTGTCCAAATCTGGTGGTGAGTGCTAGCTCTCATAGACATGAACACCATTACCCAACCTGTCCAAATCTGGTGGTGAATGTTAGCTTTCATAGACATGGATGCCATTACCCAACCTGTCCAAATCTGGTGGTGAATGCTAGCTCTCATAGACATGAGCACCATTACCCATCCTGTCCAAATCTGGTGGTGAGTGCTAGCTCTCATAGACATGAACACCATTACCCAACCTGTCTAAATCTGGTGGTGAGTGCTAGCTCTCATAGACATGAACACCATTACCCAACCTGTCCAAATCTGGTGGTGAGTGCTAGCTCTCATAGACATGAACACCATTACCCAACTTGTCCAAATCTGGTGGTGAGTGCTAGCTCTCATAGACATGAACACCATTACCCAACCTGTCCAAATCTGGTAGTGAATTCTAGCTCTCATAGACATGGATGCCATTACCCAACCTGTTCAAATCTGGTGTTGAATGCTAGCTCTCATAGACATGGACGCCATTACCCAACCTGTTTAAATCTGGTGGTAAGTGCTAGCTCTCATAGACATGGACACCATTATCCAACCTGTCCAAATATGGTGGTGAACATCTTACTTTTGGGAGTATTTTTAGAACTGCCATACACATCCTAAAATTGGTCACATTAAGTCCAGGAATTCGGCTACCACAGAATATCAGCATAATACTTCTTTACTGCATTGTCACTTAAAGCATTATGGTCATCCTTCTCACAACCAGTAACAACCAGTTCCTGAAATAGTAGTTCTTTCCAGAAAATTTACATTTTTCTATACCAATCAATCAGGTTTCAGCTTTCATTTTGCAACCTGAAAATCTAAAATGAGACATAAATTCTGATTTTCTGCACAGTGAAATGTGCACAAAAGCCATCCACGGCATCTTCCCACATTGTACAATATATTTGAGCTTTTTCCATAACGATCAGGATTGTCATGTACAGGTCCTTCTCAAAAAATTAGCATATTGTGATAAAGTTCATTATTTTCTGTAATGTACTGATAAACATTAGACTTTCATATATTTTAGATTCATTACACACAACTGAAGTAGTTCAAGCCTTTTCTTGTTTTAATATTGATGATTTTGGCATACAGCTCATGAAAACCCCAAAATCCTATCTCAAAAAATTAGCATATTTCATCCGACCAATAAAAGAAAAGTGTTTTTAATACAAAAAAAGTCAACCTTCAAATAATTATGTTCAGTTATGCACTCAATACTTGGTCGGGAATCCTTTTGCAGAAATGACTGCTTCAATGCGGCGTGGCATGGAGGCAACCAGCCTGTGGCACTGCTGAGGTGTTATGGAGGCCCAGGATGCTTCGATAGCGGCCTTAAGCTCATCCAGAGTGTTGGGTCTTGCGTCTCTCAACTTTCTCTTCCCAATATCCCACAGATTCTCTATGGGGTTCAGGTCAGGAGAGTTGGCAGGCCAATTGAGCACAGTAATACCATGGTCAGTAAACCATTTACCAGTGGTTTTGGCACTGTGAGCAGGTGCCAGGTCGTGCTGAAAAATGAAATCTTCATCTCCATAAAGCTTTTCAGCAGATGGAAGCATGAAGTGCTCCAAAATCCCCTGATAGCTAGCTGCATTGACCCTGCCCTTGATAAAACACAGTGGACCAACACCAGCAGCTGACATGGCACCCCAGACCATCACTGACTGTGGGTACTTGACACTGGACTTCAGGCATTTTGGCATTTCCCTCTCCCCAGTCTTCCTCCAGACTCTGGCACCTTGATTTCCGAATGTACTTTGGACCACTGAGCAACAGTCCAGTGCTGCTTCTCTGTAGCCCAGGTCAGGCGCTTCTGCCGCTGTTTCTGGTTCAAAAGTGGCTTGACCTGGGGAATGCGGCACCTGTAGCCCATTTCCTGCACACGCCTGTTCACGGTGGCTCTGGATGTTTCTACTCCAGACTCAGTCCACTGCTTCCGCAGGTCCTCCAAGGTCTGGAATCGGTCCTTCTCCACAATCTTCTTCAGGGTCCGGTCACCTCTTCTCGTTGTGCAGCGTTTTCTGCCACACTTTTTCCTTCCCACAGACTTCCCACTGAGGTGCCTTGATACAGCACTCTGGGAACAGCCTATTCGTTCAGAAATTTCTTTCTGTGTCTTACCCTCTTGCTTGAGGGTGTCAATGATGGCCTTCTAGACAGCAGTCAGGTCGGCAGTCTTACCCATGATTGCGGTTTTGAGTAATGAACCAGGCTGGGAGTTTTTAAAAGCCTCAGGAATCATTTGCAGGTGTTTAGAGTTAATTAGTTGATTCAGATGATTAGGTTAATAGCTCGTTTAGAGAACCTTTTCATGATATGCTAATTTTTTGAGATAGGATTTTTGGGTTTTCATGAGCTGTATGCCAAAATCATCAATATTAAAACAAGAAAAGGCTTGAACTACTTCAGTTGTGTGTAATGAATCTAAAATATATGAAAGTCTAATGTTTATCAGTACATTACAGAAAATAATGAACTTTATCACAATATGCTAATTTTTTGAGAAGGACCTGTATATTTGCACTCTGCAGGGGGATAATGAGACCTTCCAAGTGTTGAAAGTGCACTTTATTGCACATAGTGGTTTCCCAACTTGCCAGAAATCTCTGCAAGAGAATGCCAATTGTTACCTCCTCTATGGAGAAAGGGGAACAATACAATGACTGTGTTTGCCCTGCATTTATCCATCCTTCAAGAATATGGCGGCGGGTCTTAGAAGTGCAGTGATGCCAATGCATCAAGGATGGGCAAATGCCTCAACACCCATCATTCTTGGTGAAACATCTGTCTATTGCTAAGCTGCTAGAAGCATCATTGATGATTGTCCAATGCTAAGCTAATGATGATAGTAAGCCACCAAGTAGCAAGGGGGTATGATTTGGAAGAAGTATAATGGCATGACAGACGTGTACACTTTTATGGGACTCCAGATGCCAACAGGCAAAGCATACAAAGACTTGTAGTTCCACAGGCATTGGAAGGCTGCAAGTTAAAAAAAAGAACTGTTGCAGGAATAATAGTGGGTAAGGGATATCAGCATAAGGCTGACCATACACTATGCAATCTTCTTTAGGTCTACTATCAAGTATGTAGTGCAAGGCTATGCCTTATATTGGATACAAATGAAATATACTGTTTAGGTCTGTCCTCATATTACATAGAGATTGTACAATCAGATTGTATAGTGTATGGCCAGCATTGGGAGGGATAGGCAGTGGGGGGTGCAGGCTGACATGTGCATCTTTCAGGTGGTCCAGGCAGCAACACAACAAAACTCTGACAGCTCTAAAATGACAATACAATATAAGAATCGCCTACCTGTTGCCAGGGGTTAGAGGTTGGCTCAGTCCGTACAGCATGGTTCTGCCCGCCGCCTGGATGGGGAGGGATGCTGGGGGGCTCAGCTGGACCATTCGGGCTTCCTCAGCTTGAGGTCCGGAGACAGGCAGAGGGATGGGGGGTCTGCAGAGCTCTGTGGTTGGGGGTAGAGGGGTCCTGCAGAGTTCAGTAGTTGGAGTCAGGGGTGCTCTGCACAGCTCTGTGATTGAGGTCTGTGGGGGTCTGCACAGCTCTGTGGTTGGGGTCTGTGGGGGTCTGCAGAGTTCTGTAGATGGGTTCAAGGGGGGTCTGCACAGCTCAGTAGTTGGGGTGAGCTGGGATCTGCAGAGCTCAGTAGATGGGGTCAGAGGGGCTCTGCACAGCTCAGTGGTGGGGGTCAATGGGGCTCTGCACAGGTCTGTAGAAGGGGTCAGTGGGGCTCTGCTCAAATCTGTAGAGGGGGTCAGTGGGGCTCTGCAGATCTCAGTGGATGGGGGGGCTCTGCACCCTTCGCTGGTACTCAGGCTCTGCAGTCTCGGCTCCTGCTCCCTGGTCTTTATATTCCCCGATCCCTCCCCCCTCCTGAGCAGCTCAATCACCGGCACAGCACGAGGGGGGGAACTGGGGGCCGCCCCCTCCTTCACCCCACTCTGCTCCACTCCACGCGTGCTCTCCGCCTCTGCCGCTGCCTGTCGGGGGGGTGAGCTGACATCCGGAGCGTCTCCCATCTCTGCTGTCCCCAACCTCTCCATCATCCTCAGGGTACAATCATAGCACAGCTGTCACCTCCCACCGAAATCCTACCTGAGGAGCAGAAGAAGAAATCCCATCATACATGTGCCAACCACAACACTATGCAATGACCACACAATATACACAACACTATGCAATGACCACACAATATACACAACACTATGCAATGACCACACAATATACACAACACTATGCAATGACCACACAATATACACAACACTGTGCAATGACCACACAATATACACAACACTGTGCAATGACCACACAATATACACAACACTGTGCAATGACCACACAATATACACAACACTGTGCAATGACCACACAATATACACAACACTATGCAATGACCACACAATATACACAACACTGTGCAATGACCACACAATATACACAACACTATGCAATGACCACACAATATACACAACACTATGCAATGACCACACAATATACACAACACTATGCAATGACCACACAATATACACAACACTATGCAATGACCACACAATATACACAACACTATGCAATGACCACACAATATACACAACACTATGCAATGACCACACAATATACACAACACTATGCAATGACCACACAATATACACAACACTGTGCAATGACCACACAATATACACAACACTATGCAATGACCACACAATATACACAGCACTGTGCAATGACCACACAATATACACAACACTGTGCAATGACCACACAATATACACAGCACTGTGCAATGACCACACAATATACACAACACTATGCAATGACCACACAATATACACAACACTATGCAATGACCACACAATATACACAACACTGTGCAATGACCACACAATATACACAACACTGTGCAATGACCACACAATATACACAACACTATGCAATGACCACACAATATACACAACACTGTGCAATGACCACACAATATACACAACACTATGCAATGACCACACAATATACACAACACTATGCAATGACCACACAATATACACAGCACTGTGCAATGACCACACAATATACACAACACTGTGCAATGACCACACAATATACACAACACTGTGCAATGACCACACAATATACACAACACTATGCAATGACCACACAATATACACAGCACTGTGCAATGACCACACAATATACACAACACTGTGCAATGACCACACAATATACACAGCACTGTGCAATGACCACACAATATACACAACACTATGCAATGACCACACAATATACACAACACTATGCAATGACCACACAATCAACATCAACACTGTGCAATGACCATAAAATCAACACAACACAACACTGTACAGTGACCACACAATCAACACAACACTGTGCAATGACCACACAATATACACAACACTGTGCAATGACCACACAATATACACAACACTGTGCAATGACCACACAATATACACAGCACTGTGCAATGACCATACAATATACACAACACTGTGCAATGAGCATACAAACAACACAACATGGTGCAATGACCATAAAATCAACACAACACTGTACGATGAACATACAAACAACACAACACTATGCAACGACCATACAGTCAACACAACACTATGCAATAAGTGTACAATCAATAAAACACTGTGCAATGACCATATAATTAGCACAACATTATGCAATGACCAGCAGCCATCTGTATTGTACAATATATATATATAATTTGGTATGACCATGATAGAGTTTAATATCTCAGTCATAAATAATCCACACAAAGATATGTATATGTAACCATAATAGAGCTTAACATCTGATATGATTTATAATTAAACACCCACACACACGATCAAGCTTAATATTTGATATACATTACAATTGAACAGATATAGCTGCATATGATAGAGTTTACCATCCGATATGAATTACTAATCAACACACATACGTAATATCTGATAGGAATTACTATACAACACACATATATATTCGTATCACATGCCAGTCTGCAATATGTGTGTTTGCTTGAATAAAAAAAAAAAAATGAACGCATGCAAATAAATGATGGTCAATTCTATGCTGTGTCAGCTCTATGTAAATTGCTGCAGTCATTAGCAATAGGTTAGACTGCGAGATGAGAGAACACAACCTGAAATATATATTTTGTTACATTGGGCTTATTTTGTAACATAAAATGATACACCGAGTGCAGTTATCCACAGCAACCAATCAGAATCCATATCTGAATGATCTGTGCAAAGGACGGTGGATTGAAAGTTACAAATGTCACAGAATAATCCTTCATCTGTCAATATGATTGTGTCTTTAACCTACAAAATCTCGAATGTTTTAGCTGTGTGTGGGACTACAAGGCACAGCATTACTGTCAGCTTTCCCTATAGATGACACTTGTGGATTCACAACATCACACTTCTACAATGTCCTCATACTGCATGAGGATTATAGGGTGCTACCTGTAGGGGGCAGCAATGTAGCAAGAGGGGCAGGGGCGGTAGACTATAATAAACAGAGCCACTATCTCAGGAGTTATATAGAAAGATAACTTTCTAGGAAGAGAACAAATGGTTCTCAATTGCTACTACTACTACTACTACTACTACTACTACTACTACTACTACTACTACTACTACTACTACTACTACTGCTACTACTACTACTGCTACTACGACAACGACTAGTAGTAGCAACAGCAGTAGTAAAAATAAAAGTAATAAATCTAGTTCCACTACTACTGCTACTACTACTATTACTACTACTAATAATAATAATAACAATTGTAGTTAGTATTGCTATTAATTATATTGTTTTTGATGTAGTAGTTTTTCCTATTTTCTATTAATAATAATATTATTATTATTAT
Organism: Rana muscosa; assembly: GCA_029206835.1. NCBI lineage: Eukaryota > Metazoa > Chordata > Amphibia > Anura > Ranidae > Rana > Rana muscosa. The sequence goes on from CM055120.1 coordinate 65,610,429, forward strand.
TATCTTTTATGCGGTTATTATTATTATTATTATTATTATTATTGTGGTTGTTATTATTATTATTATTGTTGTTGTTGTGTTTGATGTGTTTGCTATTATTTATATTTATTATACATATTACTAAAACTAAAAATAAATATTCTGGATACACAGAGTTCGTCAATGTTTTGCTAAATCGTATAATTTTTATTTTACAACAATTTTTTGTTCGTGTAAACGTGTTTCTCTATACTCCATGTACTCATAATACTACACAGAGATTATCAGCAGTATTATACTATACTATCTATCAAATAATACATTGTAAATTGTATTGTACATTGAGCATAATATACTCAAGAAACGTGTGTTATAAGATATTATATATTCATCTCTATAGTCGCTTCATCTGAATCCCATGAAATAGTCATTTTAAATTGTTGCTTGTTGATGAATAATTCATATTGATAATAATTCTAGAAATTGCAGCATAAGGAAAAGATGGAAATAAATATGTTGGTGATTATAGGTGAGAGCTGCACCCCTATTACATATGTGTAATAGACACTTATGAATCATTGTACTTTATTATAACAGAGAGATCCTCCATGAGAGTATGAAAAGATCTCCTCCATATCACACCTTTATCTCTATTACGTATGTGTGGGAGGAATATACAGAACAGATCAGAATAGGGCATTGAGAGTAACAGTACACACAGTACATACAATATATACAATACACACAACACACAGTACATACAATACATACAATACACACACACAACACACAGTACATACAATACATACAGCACTCACGACACACATTACATACAACATACACAGTACACACAACAAATAGTAAATACAGTACACACAACACACAGTCCATACAACATATGCAGTACACACAACACACAGTACATACAACATATACAATACACAGTACAAACAATATATACAGAACACAACACAAAGTACAGGCAACATATACAATACACAAAACAAACAATATATACAGAATACAACACAAAGTACAGGCAACATATACAGCACACACAACATACAGTACATCCAATATATACAGTACACACAGTACATCCAATATATACAGAACACACAACATACAGTACATCCAATATATACAGTACACACATACAATATATACAGCACACACAACATACAGTACATCCAATATATACAGTACACACATACAATATATACAGCACACACAACATACAGTACATCCAATATATACAGTACACACATACAATATATACAGCACACACAACATACAGTACATCCAATATATACAGTACACACATACAATATATACAGCACACACAACATACAGTACATCCAATATATACAGTACACACATACAATATATACAGCACACACAACATACAGTACATCCAATATATACAGTACACACAGTACATACAATATATACAGCACACACAACATACAGTACATCCAATATATACAGTACACACATACAATATATACAGCACACACAACATACAGTACATACAATATATACAGCACACACAACACACAGTACATACAACATATACAGTGCACACAACACACAGTACACGCAATAAGAACACACAATACACAGTATATGCCATATACACACTACACACAAATACACAGTATACACAACACACACATAATGCATACAATACACACAGTACACATATTATACACAACACACACACAGTAGGCAAAGTACATATAATGAATAAAACAACATGGAGGAATCTGTATAACTATATATTATTATTATTATTATTATTATTATTATTAATATTATTTATTTTATAGATACACCTATCAAATATATAATATATAATATATATATATATATATATATATATATATATATATATATATATATATAATTGATCTGTGTACTGTGGGGTGACAAAATCGGGCGATGGGAAGAGCACTGTCTGCCATGCCCACCAATCAGGGTCTTTACTGCAGTGTGTACAGCTCAGCCCAGTGCCCCGATCTCCATTATCCCCACCGTACAGCCAGCCTGGCTCTTTGTTTCTGGCTGCTGTGTCTGAGCTCGGGGATGTCCTGTTTCTGGCTCTTCCTGTCCGGTCTCTTCAGCTTTAAATAGACATTTAAACACTGGGATGTGTGGGCCATAAAGGGTTAAGGGGGTCTTACACCCCGCTGTACCTGCCATTGTAGAATGGGGGTATATTATGTGTGTGTGTGTGTGTGTGTGTGATTGTGTGTGTGTAATTTTGTTTATCTGAAACATATATAAAAAGATATACAGTAAAGAAAAAAATAAATTAAAATAGGAAGAAAAAAAGAAAGGAAGAAAGAAAGAGAAAAAAGGAGAAAGAAAGATACTCATCCATCACCAGTACAATCTTTTTTTGTTTTGTTTTTTTGTTTACAGTATCTAGAAAGGAAAAATGTATGTGTTATGGAGGTGATCACATTGTATCCATATGTCTTCCTATCTGAGAGACAGGCAGGAGGATCTGTGTGTTATCGGAGTAACCTCACACACCACCCCAATATAAATGCGGCCGATCTCCGACTTCCCTGTCCGCCCCTCCCATACATCACCCGGCACCTCACATCAGTTCCAATATAATAATAATAATAGTAATAATAATAATATTTAGAATTATTATTACCATCATTATTAATATTATTATTATTACACAAGGAATGCTAGGGAATGTTAGAGAATTATTTGCTAAATTATGCAACAATGATCATTTTAGACGCAGTATTTTTATAAAAATAAAGTAAAAAACAAATAAAATAGAGTAAAAATAAAGTAAAAAGTCCCGTGATTTTAAAATTATATACTTTTTTTCCCCTAAAGGCAGATTTCTTTTTTTCAGAGAAGGAATTTTTTTTTTCACTTGATTTACGTGATTAATAATATATTAAACAAGCCTAATGATTTTGTTAAATTATAAAGATAAGGAAATATGACCTTCTATAAATTCCACGCAACAGAAGATTTACAGAATATAATAACCTACAGTAAATATCATAGATATATTTATTACAGGAATTGAAATAGAAACAAAGAAATGATTAACAATACGCTGTAATATTATTATTGTGCGCCGACATGTACTGTTCTATTAGTCGGGGGACTCCACAACATACACACATACATTACACACATACACATATCGACTTTTTTGTCTTTAATCATATTAAAAAATCGAATTGGTTCTTGAAAGGTAAATCACATCGGTGCAAACAAACAAACTGCGGGGGATAAAATGGCCATTCCTCCTGTTTTATTTTATATTACGCTTCTTCCCAGTTTACTAAATGATATATATATATAACAGTTTATTAAAAAAAACTGTATATAAATATATATATATATATATATATATATATATATATATATATATATATGTGTGTGTGTGTGTGTGTGTGTGTGTGTGTGTGTTTTTAACAAACTGTTTAATTTCGAACTAAGCTTCTTCCCAGATTACTAATATATATTATATACATGATATAAATAAATGGTACTAAATGGCCATTGTGGCTTTTCTACTGTTTAATTTTTAAATTAATCTGCTTTCCAATTTATTAATATATATGTGTGTGTTTTTGTTTTTACAATGCGCTAAGGCGTATGTCAGCGCTATATACATACAGGGAAAAATAAATAAATAAATACAGGGAAAAAAATGGAGACCCACGTCTCCCTTTCTTCCTCCCCTTAGAAAAATGGCAGATGAAGGGGGTCTCACTATATATATATATATATATATATATATATGACACATGTATAGCCGACACACGATCATGACACACATATATGACAGACACACATGTACAGATCACATCCATCCATACATACCGACACATCGCAGGGTTATTGCTCCCATACAGATGTACAGAACATTGTTCCCTCATCAGCCCCAGACCTGTCATAATGCAATATATAATGTCATCCCCCCCTCCTGTATATTCTGTACTTCTCAGTCTGATCGATGAAGAATAGTCCTAGAAACAAAGGGGGGCTCCCCCCCCCCCCCCCCAGATCCCCCCAAATCAGCCGTGTGATCACAGCCCCATCCACAAGACAAAGCCATGTACTCACCGAGCTGCTTTCATGTGTGTTAGTGAGTGAAGCCATTTTGTGGCCTATCCATGGCTGCAGTGGGTGTTTTTTAGGGGAGTAGTTGGGTGGTTGCAGCAGAATTGGATCTAATCCCCAGCCAGGGCTGCTTCCTATTTAGTATGGAGAGAGGAACACTTCAGCAATGTGTCCAGGAGAGATAAGGCTCCAGCACTGGCCAGCCTGCCCTGATAAGCCTCTAAGCCTATTATTTATGAAATGATTCATTATTATTTGGCAATTTTATCGAAGGGAAGGAGGAAAAATATGGCAGGGATATATGCATAGGAATAGATGCCTTGCAGGATTTTTTTTTTCTTGCTTTTTTTTTTTCTTTAGCTTGTTAAGAAAAAGACACTGCTGAGAATAATATCATCACTATTAAAAATGCACCATGACAAACCGCTAATTCTAAACTTAATTTCACTGCTTGCTTATTATCCCCTGTGTTTTATTAAATATAGGAACACCTACCCAGTGCTTAATTAAATGTAATGAGTTACAGTCAATTGGCTAAGTAATGTTGTTCCCAGCTAAATCCACACAATCCTTTATGCTGAGTATATGTGTGTGTATATATATATATATATATATATATATATATATATATATATATATATATATATATAAATATATATATATATATATATATATATATATATATATATATATACACACACACACATATATATATATATCCATCCATCTTATTTCTCTAGCTTTGTCTATCCATCTATCTGTGTGTTCTGCCTATCTACCTGTCTGTATCTGTATGTACTCTAGGTGCCTATCTTTTTATGCATCTTTCTAACTTTCTATCTGTCTGTCTATCATTCCTCAGTCTATCTTTTGTCTACCCCTCTGTCTGCTACTGTCTATCCTTTGGTTCACCTTGGATTCATCTATCTATCTATCTATCTATCTATCTATCTATCTATCTATCTATCTATCTATAATTTTTTTATCATCTATCTATCTATCTATAATTTTTTTATCTATCTATCTATCTATCTATCTATCTATCTATCTATCTATCTATCTATCAATTTTTTTATCATCTATCTATCTATCTATCAATTTTTTTATCATCTATCTATCTATCTATCTATCTATCAATGTTTTTATCATCTATCTATCTTTCTATCTATCTAGTTTTTATCATCTATCTATCTATCTATCTATCTATCTATCTATCTATCTATCAATTTTTTATCATCTATCTATCTATCTAACTATCTATCTATCTATTTTTTAACATCTATTCTACAGTATCTCACAAAAGTACACCCCTCACATTTTTAAAATATTTTATTATAGCTTTTCATGTGACAACACTGAAGAAATTACACTTTGCTACAATGTAAAGTAGTGAGTGTACAGCTCTTATAACAGTGTACATTTGCTGTCCCCTCAAAATAACTCAACACACAGCCATTAAAGCGGTTGTAAACCCCAAATTTTTATTTAAAAAAATAAATAAAAACCTGCAAGATAAAGGTATAATGGGCTAGTATGACATACTTCCGGGTATCGCCGCTCCGGAGCTGTGATTGGCCGGAGCGGCGAAGACGTCACTCCGCGCATTGCGCATGGGAGCCGTCAAAGCCGGCATTAGCCATTCATAAAACCGGCATTCTCAGTGCGCCTGCGCCGTTGTCTACGACACGCAAGCGCCATAGACATCGGTGCATTCTTTTTGGCAAATATCTCCTAAACCGTGTAGGTTTAGGAGATATTGCAAACACGTACAGGTAAGCCTTAATCTAGGCTTGCCTGTAGGTGTAACTTCCCCCAGAGGGTTTACTTCCATTTTAATGTCTAAACCGCTGGCAACAAAAGTGAAAATGTCCAAATTGGGCCCATCTTGGAGATGTGTTTGGGGTCGTTATCATGTTGGAATACTGCCCTGCAGCCCAGTCTCCGAAAGGAGGGGATCATGCTCTGCTTCAGTATGTCACAGTACATGTCGGCATTCATGGTCCCCTCGATGAGCTGTAGCTCCCCAGAGCCGGCAGCACTCATGCAGCCCCAGACCATGACACTCCCACCACCATGCTTGTCTGTAGGAGACAGTCTTTGTACTCCTCACCTGGTTGCCGCCACACACGCTTGACACCATCTGAACCCAAATACGTTTATCTTGGTCTCATCAGACCACGGGACATGGTTCCAGTAATCCAAATATTATCTAGCTTGTTGGAAAATCATCATCTACAGAGGGGCTAGTACAATTAGTACAAGTGACCGTAGGGCCGGTCAAGGGGTGGGCAGAAGGAGCGGCTGCTTTGGGCACTTTGGTATCATGTAGGGGGGGGGGCAGAATTGTTCTAGGAGGGGAAATTTGGGGAGGTGTGCTAGGCATGGTGATTTGAGTTGGAAGGGGAGATGGGGGAAGAAAAATTAGGAGGGGTATTTTTTTTTTTGGGGGGGGGTTGAGCTAGAAAATTTTATATGGTGTGGGGTAGGGGGATTTGTGCTAGGAGGGGAATTTTTTATTTTTGTTGGGGGGGTGGATTTGTTCCAGCAATCATGATTGAGGGAATTTATGCTAGGAGGGACATTTGAGGGGATTTGTGCTAGGATGGGATCTTAGGGAGAATTTGTGCTGGAAGGAGGGATTTGGAGTGGGGAGGAAAGAGCTAGATTATTTTTACTAGGAGGGGGGAATTTTTTTCGGAGGATAATATCTATCTGATATCTATCTATCTATCTATCTATCTTTCGTGCATCCGGAAAGTATTTACAACACTTCACTTTTTCCACATTTTGTTATGTTACAGCCTTATTCCAAAATGAATTAAATTCATTATTTTCCTCAAAATCCTACAAACAATACCCCATAATGACAGCGTGAAAGAAGTTTTTTTTAAATCTTTGAAAATGTATCTTTTTATGCATCTATCCTTGGGTTCACCTTGGATTCATCTGTCGACCTGCCATTATCTATCTATCTATCTATCTATCTATCTATTTATTTTTTATCATCTATCTATCTATCTATCTATCTATCTATCTATCTATCTATCTATCTATTTTTTATTATCTATCTATCTATCTTGTATCTTTCTATCTATCTATCTATCTATCTATTTATTTTTTATCATCTATCTATCTATCTATCTATCTATTTTTTTATTATCTATCTATCTATCTATCTATCTATCTATCTATCTATCTATCTATCTATCGATCTATCTTTTATCATCTATCTATCTATCTATCTATCTATCTATCTATCTATCTATCTATCTATATATTTTTTATTATCTATCTATCTATCTATCTATCTATCTATCTATCTATCTATCTATCTATCGCAAAGTCCCGATGCCCCTGAAGCCCAATGGTGACTTCCAGAGTTAGGGACAGCTGACATCCTTCTGTGTAAAGTGGGTTGCAAGGCATGGTGGGTGTATTGGAGATGAAGGGGTGGGTGCCAGACACTTTTAGAATGAAAAAATAGATTTATTGTCTCTTAAACAGAATTGTGGGAGAGAGGGTTAGGCCAGGTAGATGCAATGTTAATTGACAGACTCTGAGACTTCTATAGGCAGACAGCTATACAGGTGAAGGCCTCCAGCCGGGCACCACTTCTGTATGGGTAGGACGCTGTCTCCTCTAGCAACAGTCTTTTAAACGTTACTAACTGTAATTGTATCCAACTATTTGCAACTCAAACAGTTCTCCACTTACCCCACAATCACTCACTGTGGTTCTTCACTCAGGTGTCCGTTTATGAAGCAGTGATCAGCAGTGATCCCAAGGGTCGCCGCTGATCACAGTCCATAAACAGTTTATGAATAGTGATGAGCCGAACACCCCCGGGTTCGGTTCGCACCAGAACCCGCGAACGGACCGAAAGTTCGTACGAACATTAGAACCCTATTAAATACAATGGATGCGAACGTTCGAATTCTAAAGTGCTAATTATAACAACTATTATGCATGTTATTGTCCTAAAAAGGGTTTGGGAACCCGGGTTGTGCACCAGGGGACATGTATCAATGCAAAAAGAAGTTTTAAAAACGGTCGTTTTTCGGGAGCAGTCATTTTAATGATGCATAAAGTGAAAAAAAAAAGTCAAATATTCCTTTAAATATCGTACCTGGGGGGTGTCTAAAGTATGCCTGTGAAGTGCCACGTGTTTCCCGTGTTTAGAACTGTCCCTGCACAAAATGACACTTCTAAAGGAAAAAAAAGCCATTTAAAACTTCTTGCGGCTTTAATGTAATGTCTGGAACCGGTAATATGGATGAAAATCTTTAAGAAAAATGGCATAGCTACCCCATGACCCCCCCCCCCCCTACCCCAGCCCATTACCAGCCCCTTTGGGTCTTGTATGGATATTAAGGGGAACCCCGCACATAAAATAAAAAAGGCCCTATATACTCTGAACAGCCGTATACAGGCGGTGCATACAAGACAGGGACTGTAGGTTTGTTCTTATGTAGAATGTGTTTGTAATTTTGAACAGGTGCATTGTTGAAGTGTAGCTCCAGCCCAAAAATCTATTTTTAAACTTTTTGGGAAACATAGGTAAGGGTTATCACCCCTGTAACATTTGTTTTGCTGTCTGTGCCCCTGTTCAGAACATTTCACCTCACTTTCCGTCCCAATGACAACTGTTTTTGAAATGTGGTGTTTTTCTTGAAACAAGGATTGCTGATAAAGCATCAGTACAGAGGAGACACCTTTCTCCCATATTTATTCTTACAGGAGAGAATTTTCCTTCCTAGGGGTAGATTTCCTCTCACTTCCTGTTGTCTTCTTTCGTTTGCAAGTAGGAGTCGTTTGTAAGTTGGATGTTTGAAAGTAGGGACCTGCCGTATATACTCTGCAGAAATAGGCCCCTTAGTTGTTGGTGTTGGCACAACACTGTAAGCACTCACAGTTACTCTTGGTTGGTGCTGGAACGCCCTGCTGTCAACTATTATATCAGGAATTTTAATTACATATAATTCTTGAACAGTGGTAGTAAAAATTGGGGCTTTGATGGTGGTGCTGGTGCCACAACACTGTAAGCCCTGACAGTTACTCTTGGTGGGTGCAGCAATGGGCCCTGCTGTGAATTATTAGATCAAGAATTGTAATTGCATGCCCCTGTTGAACAGGGGCTGAAAAATTGGGCTTTTCTTGGTGGTGGTGGTGGTGGTGGTGTTGCCACAACACTGTAAGCCCTCAGAGTTACTCTTGGTGGGTGCAGGAATGGGCCCTGCTGTGAATTATTAGATCAAGAATTGTAATTACATGCCCCTTTTGAACAGGGGCTGAAAAATTGGGCCTTTCGTGGTGGTGGTGGTGGTGGCGTTGCCACAACACTGTAAGCCCTCAGACTTACTCTTGGTGGGTGCAGGAATGGGCCCTGCTGTGAATTATTACATCAAGAATTGTAATTGCATGCCCCTGTTGAACAGGGGCTGAAAAATTGGGCCTTAGGCACTGGTGGCACAACACTACAACCCCTCACAGATACTGTACTTGGAGCACAGCAATGAGCCCTGTTGCAAAGTATTGCTTCAAAAATTGTAATGACACGCCCCTGTTAAACAGGGGCTGAAAAATTGGGCCTTAGGCACTGGTGGCACAACACTACAACCCCTCACAGATACTGTACTTGGAGCACAGCAATGAGCCCTATGGCAAATTATTGCTAAAAAAATTGTAAGTACACGCCCCTGTAAAACAGGGGCTGAAAAATTGGGCCTTAGCCACTGGTGGCGGCACCCATAAACAAAAATGATCTTCCAAGCTATCATCATCAATCGTATCATTGAGGACTCGGAGGAGGAGGATAGCCAGTCAACATAACAGCACAGGCACTCAGCATCAGCATCAGTCTTGAAGGGACGTGACATGTTAAAATCAATTAGTCTGTTATATCAGCATCAGGTGTGTGGTAGCTGGTGGTGATCCAAGACTGGTTCATCTTGATGAAAGTCAGTCGATCAACCGAGTCGGTGGACAGGCGCACCCTGTGATCCGTGACAAATCCTCCAGCAGCACTGAATGTGCGTTCCGAAAGAACGCTGGATGCAGGACAGGCCAGTAGCTCAATTGCATACTGTGCAAGCTCTGGCCAGTGATCCATCCTCAAGACCCAGTAAGCCAGAGGATTTTCGGTGGGGAAGGTGTCCAAGTCTGACCTTGCCCCTAGATATTCCTGCACCATGTTTATCAGACGCTGGCGATGGTTGCTGGAACCAATCATACTTTGGGGCTGCGGACTAAAGAATTGTCTGAACGCATCGGTCAGACGGCCACCTTCCCCACCGCTCCTTCTTTGACTGGCCGAAGCCTCAGCAACTCGTTGTCCTGGACCAGGAGTTTGTAACCTCCCAGTCTCTGGGAACGCGTTGCACAGACCTTTCTGCAAGGCCTCCCGGAGTTGTCTCATCCTCTGCTCCCTCTGCGACGGTAACATAAGGTCCGCAACCTTACCCTTGTACCGTGGATCAAGGAGAGTGGCCAGCCAGTAATGGTCCCTCTCCTTGATCCGAAGAATACGAGGATCCTTCCGCAGACTTTGCAGGATCAGGGAGGCCATGCAGCGTAGGTTTGCTGAGGCATTCGCTCCGGAGTCCTCTGGGTCACTAAGGACGACATGATCCGCAGTCACCTCCTCCCAGCCACGTACAAGTCCACTGGTTTCTTGGGACTGTAAATCATCCCTAAAAGACTGCTGCTGATGATACTGAGTGCCAGCCTCCACCTCCATGCTGACACAATCCTCCTCCTCCTCCTCCTCCTCCTCCTCTTCCTCTTCCTGTGCGATGGGTGGGACAGAAGGAACACTGTCTGGGTAAAGGGGGCCTTGAGAGGCAAGGAAGTCCTCCTCTTCCTGCCTCTGTTCTGCCTCAAGTGCCCTGTCCATTATTCCACGCAGCGTGTGCTCCAACAGGTGGACAAGAGGTACAGTGTCACTGATGCATGCACTATCACTGCTCACCATCCTCGTGGCCTCCTCAAATGGTGCCAGGACAGTGCATGCATCCCTGATCATGCCCCACTGGCGTGGAGAAAAAAAAACAAGCTCCCCTGACCCTGTCCTGGTGCCGTAGTCGCACAGGTACTCATTGATGGCCCTCTGCTGCGTGTGCAGCCGCTGCAGCATGGCCAACGTTGAGTTCCACCTGGTGGGCATGTCACATATAAGGCGGTTCTTGGGCAGGTTCAACTCCTTTTGCAGCTCAGCCAGGCGAGCACTGGCATTATAAGATCTGCGGAAATGCACACAGACTTTCCTGGCCTGCCTCAGGACATCCTGTAAGCCCGGGTACTTGCCCAAGAACCGCTGCACCACCAGGTTAAGGACGTGAGCCACACAGGGCACATGGGTCAGTTGTCCCTGTCGGAGGGCGGAGAGGAGGTTGGTGTCATTGTCGCAAACCACCATTCCTGGCTTAAGCTGGCGTGGCGTCAACCACCTCTCGGCCTGGCCCTGCAGAGCAGACAGGACCTCTGCCCCAGTGTGGCTTCTGTCCCCCAAACACACCAGCGCAAGCACGGCATGGCATCTTTTTGCCTGCGTACTTGCGTAGCCCCGTGAACGGCTACGGAGCACCGCTGGTTCATAGGAAAAACCACAGGAAGAGGCCATGGAGGAAGAAGAAGAGGAGGGGGTGGAGGAGAGAGGTGTGTCACAACCAGTAGTAGCATTTTGGAGGCGTGGCGGTGGGACAACCTCCAACACTACTGCACCTTGTCCTGCATCCTTCCCAGCTGCCAAAAGAGTGACCCAATGGGCCGTGAAAGAAAGGTAACGTCCCTGTCCATGCCTGCTGGACCATGAGTCAGCGGTAATATGCACCTTACCGCTGACCACCCTGTCCAGCGAGGCCAAGACATTGCCTTCCACATGCCGGTAGAGAGCCGGAATAGCCTTCCGTGAGAAAAAGTGGCGTTTGGGAACCTGCCACTGAGGAACCGCACATTGCACAAACTCACGGAAGGGGGCCGAGTCTACCAACTGAAAAGGCAGCAGTTGAAGCGCTAGCAATTTAGCCAAGCTAGCATTCAACCGCTGGGCATGTGGATGGCTGGGAGTGAACTTCTTTCGACGGTCCAGCAGCTGGGGCAGGGAAATTTGCCTGCTAGAATCGGACGTCGGTGTACTGCTAGCAGAGTGCCCGTAAGTACTTGGCTGTGACACGCCTAATTCTACACCTTCATTCCTCTCAGTGCATGTTTCAGAGAGGACTGAAGTTATAGTGGGGTTGGAGATCCCAGCTGATGCGGTGCAAGGAGAGGTCCGCTTTGTTCTTTGGTGTGGGTCTTTGAGGTAGGCTTGCCAACGAGCTGCATGGCAGGTCAACATATGTCTGGTCAGGCATGTGGTACCCAAGCGGCTGATGTTTTGGCCACGCGATATACGCTTGAGACATATGTTGCAAACAGCAGCTGTGCGATCTGATGCACTAGCCTCAAAAAAGGCCCACACCAAGGAACTTTTTGAATGACGGGCAGAGGCAGCGCCCTGCACAGGCGGAGCTCTGCGGTGTGATTCCGTCGGTGTACTGCCCTTACGCTGGCCACCAAAGGGCATCCTGTCTCGTTGGAGATGTGCCTCCTCCTCATCCTCCTCCTCCTCTCTCCTATTAGGCACCCACGTGGAGTCAGTGACCTCATCATCCCCTCCCTCCTCATCACTGGAGCCAATCTGGCAGTATGCTGCAGCTGCTGGAACATGACTGCCAGATTGGTGTCCTTCTTGAGCATCCCCTCTGTCTGCTCTCACCCTACTGCCTTCCTGTAGCTGGGTTTCATCATCAGACCCTTCGAAACGCTGGGCATCCTCCTGGAGCATGTACCCAACACTGTGCTCAAACAGTTCGGGGGACTCCTCAGGAGGAGGACATGGTGGGTCTAGGGAAGGAGTGACTGATGATGAGTCTGACATTGATACCAGGGAAGAGGACGCTTTGGCAGCTGCTTTGCCAGTACCCTGAGCCTTGGTGAGAGAGGATGAGGAGGAGGAGGAGGGCTTGGTCATCCACTCTACCAAGTCTTCGGCATGATGTGGCTCAACATGTCCAGCTGCCGAAAAGAAGGACAAGCGTGTCCCATGGCCATGTGCTGATGACAATGCACCGCGTCCACGACCAGCACTGCTGCCCCCAGACACAGAGCCTGCTTGCCCTCTTTTATTGCCTCCTGACTGTCTGCCTCTCCTTGTTTGCCTTCCAGACATTCTAATAGATGGCCTGCAGGGAGATGGGAAAAAAGCAATAAGGGCTACCTTCAGGTGTCCTTCTCTGTCCCTTGAAACAAGGACTTGCACAGTGAAAGAAACTGACACTCTCCCTACCTACAGTTTTCTGTCCCTAGAAAAAATGTTTTTTTTAAGCACAATATAGCACAAGGAGAATTCACTCACTGTCCTTCCAGGTCCCTAGAAACAAGGACTTGCACAGTGAAAGAAACTGACACTCTCCCTACCTACAGTTTTCTGTCCCTAGAAAAAATGTTTTTTTTAAGCACAATATAGCACAAGGAGAATTCACTCACTGTCCTTCCAGGTCCCTGGAAACAAGGACTTGCACAGTGAAAGAAACTGACACTCTCCCTACCTACAGTTTTCTGTCCCTAGAAAAAATGTTTTTTTTAAGCACAATATAGCACAAGGAGAATTCACTCACTGTCCTTCCAGGTCCCTGGAAACAAGGACTTGCACAGTGAAAGAAACTGACACTCTCCCTACCTACAGTTTTCTGTCCCTAGAAAAAATGTTTTTTTTAAGCACAATATAGCACAAGGAGAATTCATTCACTGTCCTTCCAGGTCCCTGGAAATAAGGACTTGCACAGTGAAAGAAACTGACACTCTCCCTACCTACAGTTTTCTGTCCCTAGAAAAAATGTTTTTTTTAAGCACAATATAGCACAAGGAGAATTCACTCACTGTCCTTCCAGGTCCCTGGAAACAAGGACTTGCACAGTGAAAGAAACTGACACTCTCCCTACCTACAGTTTTCTGTCCCTAGAAAAAATGTTTTTTTTAAGCACAATATAGCACAAGGAGAATTCACTCACTGTCCTTCCAGGTCCCTAGAAACAAGGACTTGCACAGTGAAAGAAACTGACACTCTCCCTACCTACAGTTTTCTGACCCTAGAAAAAATGTTTTTTTTAAGCACAATATAGCACAAGGAGAATTCACTCACTGTCCTTCCAGGTCCCTGGAAACAAGGACTTGCACAGTGAAAGAAACTGACACTCTCCCTACCTACAGTTTTCTGTCCCTAGAAAAAATGTTTTTTTTAAGCACAATATAGCACAAGGAGAATTCACTCACTGTCCTTCCAGGTCCCTAGAAACAAGGACTTGCACAGTGAAAGAAACTGACACTCTCCCTACCTACAGTTTTCTGTCCCTAGAAAAAATGTTTTTTTTAAGCACAATATAGCACAAGGAGAATTCACTCACTGTCCTTCCAGGTCCCTGGAAACAAGGACTTACTTGCACAGTGAAAGAAACTGACACTCTCCCTACCTACAGTTTTCTGTCCCTAGAAAAAATGTTTTTTTTAAGCACAATATAGCACAAGGAGAATTCACTCACTGTCCTTCCAGGTCCCTGGAAACAAGGACTTACTTGCACAGTGAAAGAAACTGACACTCTCCCTACCTACAGTTTTCTGTCCCTAGAAAAAATGTTTTTTTTAAGCACAATATAGCACAAGGAGAATTCACTCACTGTCCTTCCAGGTCCCTGGAAACAAGGACTTGCACAGTGAAAGAAACTGACACTCTCCCTACCTACAGTTTTCTGTCCCTAGAAAAAATGTTTTTTTAAGCACAATATAGCACAAGGAGAATTCACTCACTGTCCTTCCAGGTCCCTAGAAACAAGGACTTGCACAGTGAAAGAAACTGACACTCTCCCTACCTACAGTTTTCTGTCCCTAGAAAAAATGTTTTTTTTAAGCACAATATAGCACAAGGAGAATTCACTCACTGTCCTTCCAGGTCCCTGGAAACAAGGACTTACTTGCACAGTGAAAGAAACTGACACTCTCCCTACCTACAGTTTTCTGTCCCTAGAAAAAATGATTTTTTTAAGCACAATATAGCACAAGGAGAATTCACTCACTGTCCTTCCAGGTCCCTGGAAACAAGGACTTACTTGCACAGTGAAAGAAACTGACACTCTCCCTACCTACAGTTTATCTGTCCCTAGAAAAAATGTTTTTTTTAAGCACAATATAGCACAAGGAGAATTCACTCACTGTCCTTCCAGGTCCCTAGAAACAAGGACTTGCACAGTGAAAGAAACTGACACTCTCCCTACCTACAGTTTTCTGTCCCTAGAAAAAATGTTTTTTTTAAGCACAATATAGCACAAGGAGAATTCACTCACTGTCCTTCCAGGTCCCTGGAAACAAGGACTTGCACCGTGAAAGAAACTGACACTCTCCCTACCTACAGTTTTCTGTCCCTAGAAAAAATGTTTTTTTTAAGCACAATATAGCACAAGGAGAATTCACTCACTGTCCTTCCAGGTCCCTAGAAACAAGGACTTGCACAGTGAAAGAAACTGACACTCTCCCTACCTACAGTTTTCTGTCCCTAGAAAAAATGTTTTTTTTAAGCACACTATAGCACAAGCACAAAACACACTGACACTCTCCCTACCTATCCTTCTCTTTCCCTAAACTAAAGGAATCCAGGTTAAGCAAGAAAGAAATAAAAGTCACTGTCCCTGCCTATGCTGCTCTTTCCCTGCTCCGGAACACACTACACTAGGCCGCCGTGCTGGCGGCCTTTTATAGTGTGGGGCGTGTACTAAACACCCTCAGCAATAATTGGCCACAGGCATCCTGCCTGTGGCCAATCATTGCTCTCCTCGCTGCCGGCGCTGTGATTGGCCAAGCATGCGGGGTCACAGTGCATGCTTGGCCAATCACAGCGCCTGGATGACACTGCGATGGCGTAGTGCATTGTGGGCCGTTCGCGTCACTCGAATTTGGCGCGAACGGCCCAAATCGTTCGATCTTCGTCGAACGATCGAACAGCCGATGTTCGAGTCGAACGTATGTTCGACTCGAACACGAAGCTCATCCCTATTTATGAAACAGAGATAATTGGGGGAGAAGTGTTTGAACATTTTCTCCCGCTGATGATCTCCGCACAGTGAGAATCCTCATTGAATGACCCAGTAACGGCCAGTTTATGAAGCTGTGATCTCAGCGCTTCACTGGCGATCTGTGTCAGAATTCACCTCCCAGATTCACCATCTCAGAGGTGGAGAATTGGGGAGTGAAGAGAGAATCCCGGGGGATCTGAGGGGGAAGGAGGAAGACTTTTAACTTCTTTCTACCTCATTCAGACCCCCCAACACTGTAACCATGTCCCTCCTGTCATATTTATGTGTATACATATATATACATATAATGTGTACGTGTATATATATATATAATGTGTGTGTTTATACATGTATATATAATGTGTGTGTGTGTATACATATATATATTATGTAGGGGACTCATTATTTTATTAACATTAATGCCGTCTGTCTGTGTATTGAGGAGTAATTATTTATCACAGCTTAATAAACTGACATCTCAGTGTTTCTGTGAATTTCTGGTACAGTAATCTTGTAAAGTCTCACGAGATTCCAGTATCAAGGGCCGTTCTCCAGTGTTGGAAGAGTTGGTAGATCACTTCACTCCTCCAAGGGTGAAGCGATCTACTCTGCTTCATAAACTGGCACCTAGAGGAGAGAGATCTCCACTGTGAATGCCGGAGAATGAAGGAGTGAATAGATTTCACTGCTTCATAAACAGACACCTTTATGAGCTCCCAATCTCTCTCACCAGACTTCAGATCCAATAGCCACTGGGTCCCCTGAGTTCTTCCACTGTTAGCATTCAGTATCTTCCTCAAGCGTCAACCCCGCTTCCCTGCTGGGTCCCTGGCTTGGCACTCACAGATACTCTTCAAGAGTCCTTCATCCTCCACACCGCCGGCTCTCACCACTGTCAGTCTTCAATTGTGACCGGGAAGACTATCATGCAGTAGAGCGATTGAACCACTTGTGGAGCGCAGCGTGGAAGGCATGAATTTGATGGTGGTGAGGAGGATGGTCTAATCTATGTGGACAGCTTTTCCCCCGGATGCCTGCATACTTGAGTTGCTAAATGTTGTACCTTCATTAAATGTAACCCTATTTCTACACTTAGAGGTGCCTCTCTTCTCTTTTATACTCAGTTGTGACATGACGCTACTTGTATATCAAGACATCGCTTGTTTATCAAGTCAATATTTATTAAACATTTTTGCTTGTCTTGCAAAACGCTCTCAAACCAAGTTACTCTCAAACCAAGGTTTTACTGTACCTTCACTTCCTGCCCCATAGCTAATCAGGAAGTGAGAGGAAATCCTTGAAAATTAAGGCAATCTCTTGGGGACCACCCAGGCCACCAGAACTAGTGTCCCCATTGGAAGATTTCCCCACTATTACTTTTCTGGGGACAACTCAAAATTTGGGTTTTTCTTTTACTTTCAAACAGGACAAATGGAGAGGGGGAATCTCCCTAATGCCTTGTACACTTGATCGGATTTTCCGTCAGGCTAAACTCCGACGGATTTTTCCGACGGAATTCCGTTCAAGCTGTCTTGCATACACACTGTCACACCAAATTCAGACCGTCAAGAACGTGGTGATGTACAACACTACGACGAGCCTAGAAAAATTAAGTTCAATGCTTCCGAGCATGCGTCGACTTGATTCTGAGCATGCGTGTTTTTTTTTCTCCGTCGGAGTTCCATACAGACGGACAGAATTTCCGATAGAAACATGTTCTCTTTCTAACTCTGTCGGAATTTCCAAAGGAAAAATTCCGATGGGGCACACACACGGTCGCAAAATCCGATAAAAAAATTCCGTCTGACTTTTTCATCGCAAATTCCTACCGTGTGTACAAGGCATTAGGCTGTATTCACATCTCAGCGTTTTGATTCGTGGGCAGATTCCCCGCGATTCTGCCCACTATTTCAACGTGCCGAGGTGTGAATGACAAATCGCAGAAAGCACATTTGAAAATGTGGTGCAGTTCTGATGCGATTGTCGCGCAATAAATTGTGCTGAAATTCGCGGCAACTCGCATCGTGTGAAGATTGTCACCCAAAAAAAGTTCAGGAGCTACTTTTGGGTGACATGCTTCACACGATGCTGGTTGCCGCGATTGCAGCACAATTTATCCTGCAACAATCGTGGCCAAGCCGCATCGTGATTTTACGTGCCATTCAAATGAATGGCATCTCAAATGTGCTTTCTGTGATTTGACAAATCTGCCCACGATTCCAAACACTGAGATGTGAATGTAACGTAACGGGGGCACAGACAGCGATAAAAACTGACAAGTGTTCTAATCCCCCTCCACTCTATCCAATACTGGAAAAATTAAATTTCGGCTTTAGTTATACTCTTATTATTTTGTGGAATCAAATTGAGGATGTGCCTGAATGTAAAGACCGGACATTATGCTGGTAGAGGTGAAGCTTGCTTGTCCCACTTCTTGCCCCTTCACATTCCTAGTCTAATGAGGCAACCCATCAAAGTGGTGGGCCAAGAGGAATTTATAGGAAGCTATCAGGATCAATACAGGTACTTATACTAGCTGCACGTCAATATCCTGTTTATTATTTTGTAATAAACACATAACTGCATTAATTGATGCTTTTTATATTTACCTGAGCTGAGATGTATCCGCTGGTTGATTTAAGGCAAACATTTTGATTGGTTGGTTTCATACATATTTCTAGGCTTGGTTTCCAAAGAAAAGTTAAAGTGATTGTAAACGATCACTTTGTAAAACAACCTATTCAGTTTAAAATAGAAATGAAAGGCAAAAATATTTTGTATAGATAAAAAAAACACATTATAAATACCTTTCCTGTCGCATCTTCGTGGTAGCATACACTTGGGTTGTG
Organism: Rana muscosa; assembly: GCA_029206835.1. Lineage (NCBI taxonomy): Eukaryota > Metazoa > Chordata > Amphibia > Anura > Ranidae > Rana > Rana muscosa. The sequence goes on from CM055120.1 coordinate 65,629,465, forward strand.
ACTCCGCCCCCACAACCTGATAGGACTAAATAGCTATAGTTGTAAGAGAAGGTCCCACCGCAGTATTGTCAGCGTGCTATCGGCCAATGACGGGAATCAGATGGGCACAAGACCCTCTTGTCATACAGTTTCAAAAAGCCTGTCTAAAGCTAAGACCTCCCAGGAAACCTTCCTTTCCAGCATGGGATTTATCCATAGTATTGGAAGCAGGGCAGGTGCTACCACTAGACAAACTAGGCAGCCGACTAAGGCGCACAGCTACCTAGGGCGCCCGGCCACTGGTGTTCCTACTCTCTTCTCTCTGCAGCAAGCAACTAAGTCCTGACTCCCAAATGAATGGAAGCAAGCAAACATTCATTGATGGGTGCTGGTGAGGCTGCATTTGATGGGCGCTTGTGAGGCTGCCTTTGATGGGCGCTGGTGAGTAGGGATGGGCCCGGTGCTCGATTCGAACCCATGTTCGAATCGAGCACCGGGCGTTCGCTCGCTCGTCGAGCCCAGAACTATTTGGGCCGTTCGCATCACATTCGTGTGATGCGAGCGGCCCCGCAATGCATTGCGGCCGGCGCGGCCGGCGCAGTGCATTGCTGGCTGATGATTGGCCAAGCATGCACTGTGACCCCGCATGCTTGGCCAATCACAGCGCCCGAAACTCGGAGAGCAATAATTGGCTACAGGCAGGACGCCTGTAGCCAATTACAGCTCAGGGGCTTTAGTACACGCCCCACCATTTAAAAGGCCGCCACGCCATCGGCCCCGGTCACATGAGTTCCGGCTTTAGGAGAGATTAGTCTGCTGATTCTGTCTTTGCTTGATACTGAAAGATTTGCTGTTCTTTGCTAAACCATTGGCTATTTCTTTGCTAAACCATTGCTACCTAAGTCATTGATCGTTCATTGCTGCTGATTGCACAGTTAGCGTGTTATTAGCTGCTGCTGGGGATTAGTCTGGTGCGTGCTTACTGTTAGTACAGTATTGCAGTAGTACCAACCGCAGTGCTGTTAGCACAGCATTGCACCCCAACAGCACCCATAGGACTTCTAGTGTGTTAGTGGCAGCAAACAGAGCTCCTATATTTTCTTCTCAGCAGCACCCATAGGACTTCTAGTGTGTTAGTGGCATCACACAGAGCTCCTATATTTTCTTCTCAGCAGCACCCATAGGACTTCTAGTGTGTTAGTGGCAGCAAACAGAGCTCCTATATTTTCTTCTCAGCAGCACCCATAGGACTTCTAGTGTGTTAGTGGCATCACACAGAGTTCCTATATTTTCATCTCAGCAGCACCCATAGGACTTCTAGTGTGTTAGTGGCATCACACAGAGCTCCTATATTTTCTTCTCAGCAGCACCCATAGGACTTCTAGTGTGTTAGTGGCATCACACAGAGTTCCTATATTTTCATCTCAGCAGCACCCATAGGACTTCTAGTGTGTTAGTGGCATCACACAGAGTTCCTATATTTTCATCTCAGAAGCACCCATAGGACTTCTAGTGTGTTAGTGGCATCACACAGAGCTCCTATATTTTCTTCTCAGCAGCACCCATAGGACTTCTAGTGTGTTAGTGGCATCACACAGAGCTCCTATATTTTCATCTCAGAAGCACCCATAGGACTTCTAGTGTGTTAGTGGCATCACACAGAGCTCCTATATTTTCTTCTCAGCAGCACCCATAGGACTTCTAGTGTGTTAGTGGCAGCAAACAGAGCTCCTATATTTTCTTCTCAGCAGCACCCATAGGACTTCTAGTGTGTTAGTGGCAGCAAACAGAGCTCCTATATTTTCTTTTCAGCAGCACCCATAGGACTTCTAATGTGTTAGTGGCATCACACAGAGTTCCTATATTTTCATCTCAGAAGCACCCATAGGACTTCTAGTGTGTTAGTGGCATCACACAGAGCTCCTATATTTTCTTCTCAGAAGCACCCATAGGACTTCTAGTGTGTTAGTGGCAGCAAACAGAGCTCCTATATTTTCTTCTCAGCAGCACCCATAGGACTTCTAGTGTGTTAGTGGCAGCAAACAGAGCTCCTATATTTTCTTCTCAGCAGCACCCATAGGACTTCTAGTGTGTTAGTGGCATCACACAGAGCTCCTATATTTTCTTCTCAGCAGCACCCATAGGACTTCTAGTGTGTTAGTGGCATCACACATAGCTCCTATATTTTCTTCTCAGCAGCACCCATAGGACTTCTAGTGTGTTAGTGGCATCACACAGAGCTCCTATATTTTCTTCTCAGCAGCACCCATAGGACTTCTAGTGTGTTAGTGGCATCACACAGAGCTCCTATATTTTCATCTCAGAAGCACCCATAGGACTTCTAGTGTGTTAGTGGCATCACACAGAGCTCCTATATTTTCTTCTCAGCAGCACCCATAGGACTTCTAGTGTGTTAGTGGCAGCAAACAGAGCTCCTTTATTTTCATCTCAGAAGCACCCATAGGACTTCTAGTGTGTTAGTGGCATCACACAGAGCTCCTATATTTTCTTCTCAGCAGCACCCATAGGACTTCTAGTGTGTTAGTGGCAGCAAACAGAGCTCCTATATTTTCATCTCAGAAGCACCCATAGGACTTCTAGTGTGTTAGTGGCATCACACAGAGCTCCTATATTTTCATCTCAGAAGCACCCATAGGACTTCTAGTGTGTTAGTGGCATCACACATAGCTCCTATATTTTCTTCTCAGCAGCACCCATAGGACTTCTAGTGTGTTAGTGGCATCACACAGAGCTCCTATATTTTCATCTCAGAAGCACCCACAGGACTTCTAGTGTGTTAGTGGCATCACACAGAGCTCCTATATTTTCTTCTCAGCAGCACCCATAGGACTTCTAGTGTGTTAGTGGCAGCAAACAGAGCTCCTATATTTTCTTCTCAGAAGCACCCATAGGACTTCTAGTGTGTTAGTGGTATCACACAGAGTTCCTATATTTTCATCTCAGAAGCACCCATAGGACTTCTAGTGTGTTAGTGGCATCACACAGAGCTCCTATATTTTCTTCTCAGCAGCACCCATAGGACTTCTAGTGTGTTAGTGGCATCACACAGAGCTCCTATATTTTCATCTCAGAAGCACCAATAGGACTTCTAGTGTGTTAGTGGCAGCAAACAGAGCTCCTATATTTTCTTGTCAGCAGCACACATAGTACCTATAGTGTGTTAGTGTCAGCACCCATAGGACCTACAGTGTGTTGTGAGCACACATAGGAGTTCTATTTTTTATACTATATACACTACCGACTACAATGGCTGGAAGACCGCCAAGGAGAGGCAGAGCGTGCCGAGGCAAGAACACAGGGCAGGCAGGCTCTGTTTCTAGAGACAACAGTGCTGGCCGTGGACATGGTCGTGCATCGTCATCAGCACGTGGCCATGGGACACGCTTGTCTTTGTTTTCGGCAGCTGGACATGTGGAGCCGCATCATGCCGAAGGCTTGGTAGAATGGATGACCAAGCCCTCCTCATCCTCCTCATCCTCTCTCACCCAGGCTCAGGGTACTGGCAGAGCAGCTGCCAACGCGTACTCAATGGCATCATCAGCCACCCCTTCCCTAGACCCACCATGTCCTCCTGAGGAGTCCCCCGAACTGTTTGAGCACAGTGTTGGGTACATGCTCCAGGAGGATGCCCAACGATTCGAAGGCTCGGATGATGATACCCAGCTTGAGGAAGTCAGTAGTGTGCGCGCAGAGAGAGGGGATGCTGAAGGACAGCAATCTGGCAGTAGTGTTCCACCAGCTGCAGCTTACTGCCAGGTTTGCTCTAGTGGTGAAGAGGGAGGGGATGATGAGGTCACTGACTCCACGTGGGTGCCTGAAGGGAGAGAGGAGGAGGAGGAGGAGGATGCAGCGTCACATGTCCAACGAGGCAGGATGCCCCCTGGAGGCCAGCTAGAGGCCAGCACAGCAACTGTACCACACCGCAGAGCTCCGCCTGTGCAGGGCGCTGCCTCTGCACGTTATCACAAAAGTTCTTTGGTGTGGGCCTTTTTTGAGACGAGTGCATCAGATCGCACCACTGCTATTTGCAATATTTGTCTCAAGCGTATCTCGCGTGGCCAAAACATCAGCCGCTTGGGCACCACAAGCATGAGCAGACATATGTCGACCTGCCATGCAGCTCGTTGGCAAGCACACATAAAAGACCCACACCAAAGAACAAAGCGGACCTCTCCTTGATCCTCATCAGCTGGGATCTCCATCCCCACTATATCTTCAGTCCTCTCTGAAAGCTGCTCTGAGAGGACTGAAGGTGTAGAATTAGGTGTGTCACAACCAAGTACTTGCAGTACACCGACGTCCGATTGTAGCAGGCAAATTTCCCTGCCCCAGCTGCTGGACCGTCGAAAGAAGTATACTCCCAGCCATCCACATGCCCAGCGGTTGAATGCTAGCTTGGCTAAATTGCTAGCACTTCAACTGCTGCCTTTTCAGTTGATAGACTCGGCCCCCTTCCGTGAGTTTGTTCAATGTGCGGTTCCTCAGTGGCAGGTTCCCAAACGCCACTTTTTCTCACGGAAGGCGATTCCGTCTCTCTACTGGCATGTGGAAGGCAATGTCCATGCCTCGCTGGACAGGGCGGTCAGCGGTAAGGTGCATATTACCGCTGACTCATGGTCCAGCAGGCATGGACAGGGACGTTATCTTTCTTTCACGGCCCATTGGGTCACTCTATTGGCAGCTGGGAGGGATGCAGGACAAGGTGCAGTAGTGTTGGAGGTTGTTCCGCCACCACGCCTCCAAAATGCTACTAGGAGCGGTGGGGAAGGTGGACGTCTGACCGATGCGTTCAGACAATTTTTTAGTCCGCAGCCCCAAGGTATGATCGGTTCCAGCAACCATCGCCAGCGTCTGATATACATGGTGCAGGAATACCTAGGGGCAAGGTCAGACTTGGACACCTTTCCCACCGAAAATCCTCTGGCTTACTGGGTCCTGAGGATGGATCACTGGCCAGAGCTTGCACAGTATGCAATTGAGCTACTGGCCTGTCCTGCATCCAGCGTTCTTTCCGAACGCACATTCAGTGCTGCTGGAGGATTTGTCACCGATCATAGGGTGCGCCTGTCCACCGACTCGGTTGATCGACTGACCTTCATAAAAATGAATCAGTCTTGGATCACCACCAGCTACCAGACACCTGAAGCGGATATAACGGAATAATTTATAATGTCACATCCCTTCAAGACTGCCTATGCTGATGCTGAGTGACTGTCCTGTTATGTTCACTGACTATCCTCTTCCTCCTCCTCAATGATCCATGCCACCACACCAGTGCCTAAGGCACAATTTTTCAGCCCCTGTATAACAGGGGCGTGTAATTACAATTTTTTAAAAAGATGCTTCGCAACAGGTCTGACTGCTGTGCTCAGAGTACAGTATCTGTGAGGGGTTGCAGTGTTTTGGCACCAGCACCAGTGCCTAAGGCACAATTTTTCAGCCCCTGTTGGGGCGTGTAATTACAATTTTTAGGCAATGCTTTGCAACAGGTCTCATTGCTGTGCTCAGAGTACAGTATCTGTGAGGGGTTGCAGTGTTGTGGCACCAGCACCAGTGCCTAAGGCACAATTTTTCAGCCCCTGTATAACAGGGGCGTGTAATTACAATTTTTTAAAAAGATGCTTCGCAACAGGTGTGACTGCTGTGCTCCAAGTACAGTATCTGTGAGGGGTTGCAGTGTTGTGGCACCAGCACCAATGCCTAAGGCACAATTTTTCAGCCCCTGTTTAACAGGGGCGTGTAATTACAAATCTTGATCTAATAGTTCACAGCAGGGCCCATTCCTGCGCCCACCAAGAGTAACTATGAGGGCTACAGTCTTGTGGCAACACCGTCCACCACCACCACCACCACCAAAGGCCCAATTTTTCTGCCCTGTTCAACAGGTGCATGCAATTACAAATCTTGATCTAATAACTCACAGCAGGGCCCATTCCTGCACCCACCAAGAGTAACTGTGAGGGCTTACAGTCTTGTGGCAACACCGTCCACCACCACCACCACCACCACCAAAGGCCCAATTTTTCTGCCCGGTTCAACAGGTGCATGCAAGTACAAATCTTGATCTATTAACTCACAGCAGGGCCCATTCCTGTGCCCACCAGTCTTGTGGCTACACCAACATCTAATAGGGCAAATTTCTGCAGAGTATATACGGCAGGCCCCTACTTTCAAACATCCAACTTACAAACGACTCCTACTTGCAAACGGCAAGAGAAAACAGGAAGTGAGAGGAAATCTACCCCTAGGAAGGAAAATTCTATCCTGTTAGATTTAATTTGGGAAAAAGGTATCTCCTCTCTACTGATGCTTTATCACCAATCCTTGTTTCAATTAAAACCCCACTTTTCCAAAAACATTTGTCATTGGGACGGAAAGTGAGGTGACATGTTCTGAACAGATGTGCAAAGACAGCAAATGTTACAGGGGTGATAACCCCTCCCTATGTTCTCCAAAAAGCTTAAAAATTGATTTTTTTGGGATGTAGCTACACTTCATAATGTACCTGTTCAGATTCTACTTAAGAACAAACCTACAGTCCATGTCTTGTTTGCACCACCTATATACTGCTGTTCAGAGTATATAGGGTTGTAGGTATAGGGTTTTATTTTGGGTGCGGGGTCCCCCTTAGTATCCATACAAGACCCAAAGGGGCTGGGGTGGGGGGGGGGGGGGGGTGATGGGGTAGCCATGCCATTTTTCTCAAGGATTTTCAGCCATATGGCGGCCAGGACAAGACATGACATTAAAGCCGCAAGTGGTTTTAAATGGCTTCTTTTTTTCCTTTACAAATGTCATTTTGTGCAAGGACAGTTCTAAACACGGGAAACACATGCCACTTCACAGGCATACTTTAGACACCCCCCAGGTACCATATTTAAAGGAAAATTTCACTTTTTTTTTTTTCACTTTATGCATCATTAAAATGACTGCTCCCGAAAAAACTTTAGTTTTTAAAATTTCTTTTTGCATTGATATATGTCCCCTGGGGCAGGACCCGGGTCCCCAAACCTGTTTTATGACATTAACATGCATATTGGCCGTTGTAATTAGCAATTTTGATTTCGAACGTTCGCGTCCATTATAACGAATAGGGTTCGAAAATTCGCGCGAACTTTCAGTCCGTTCGAAGGTTCTGGTGCGAACCGAACCCGGGGGTGTTCGGCTCATCCCTACTGGTGAGGCAGTATTGATGAGTGCTGATGAGGCTGCATTTGATGGGTGCTGGTAGGCTGCATTAATGGGTTCTGGTGAGGCTGCATTTGATGGGTGCTGGTGAGGCTGCATTTGATGGGGGCTGGTGAGGCTGCATTTGATGGGCGCTGGTGAGGCTGCATTTGATGAGCGCTGGTGAGGCTGCATTTGATGGGCGCTGGTGAGGCTACATTTGATGGGCGCTGGTGAGGCTACATTTGATGGGCACTGGTGAGGCTGCATTTGATGAGCGCTGGTGAGGCTGCATTTGATGGGCACTGGTGAGGCTGCATTTGATGAGCGCTGGTGAGGCTGCATTTGATGAGTGCTGGTGAGGCTGCATTTGATGAGCGCTGGTGAGGCTGCATTTGATGGGCGCTGGTGAGGCTACATTTGATTGGCACTGGTGAGGCTGCATTTGATGAGCGCTGGTGAGGCTGCATTTGATGGGCACTGGTGAGGCTGCATTTGATGAGCGCTGGTGAGGCTGCATTTGATGGGCACTGGTGAGGCTGCATTTGATGAGCGCTGGTGAGGCTGCATTTGATGAGTGCTGGTGAGGCTGCATTTGATGAGCGCTGGTGAGGCTGCATTTGATGGGTGCTGGTGAGGCTGCATTTGATGGGCACTGGTGAGGCTGCATTTGATGAGCGCTGGTGAGGCTGCATTTGATGAGTGCTGGTGAGGCTGCATTTGATGGGCGCTGGTGAGGCTGCATTTGATGGGTGCTGGTGAGGCTGCATTTGATGGGCGCTGGTGAGGCTGCATTTGATGGGCGCTGGTGAGGCTGCATTTGATGAGCGCTGGTGAGGCTGCATTTGATGAGCGCTGGTGAGGCTGCATTTGATGAGCGCTGGTGAAGCTGCATTTGATGGGCGCTGGTGAGGCTGCATTTGATGAGCGCTGGTGGGCTGCATTTGATGGGCACTTCATTAAAAAGGTGGGGTATACATTGGCAGTGCAAAGGGGGTGGAGTTAGGGGTGGAGCCAGGGGGGGTGGCAAAATTAAGTTTTGCCTAGGGTGTCCAAAATCCTTGCACCAGCCCTGATTGGAAGCATTATCTCATAACCCCTTTTTCCCTATTGAAACTATACCTCTATGGGACTTAACGCTTAAAGATACATTCCTCATTGCCATAACCATAGCAAAGAGAGTATCTGAAATGCAAGCGCTACTAATAAAAGAACCCTACCCAATCTTCTACCCAGACAGAGTGGTCCTAAGACATTCGGACCGATTCATTCCAAAAGTAGCCTCTTCATTTCAATTTAACCAAGAGATAAGCCTCCCAGCCCTTCTTACAGATCAGGGTGATCTGGATCCGTTGGACGTAAAGGGTAACATCTCGGCATACCTCGCGGCAACGAGCCCATTCAGGAAAACAGATAATCTTCTAGTTATTTCTCATGGGGACTGGTGGCCTCTCAACGGACCATTGCCTCGTGGTTGGTGAGAATCATCAAAAAAGCCTATTCCTTGCAACAGATTCAAGTACCGGAGGGCTTGAAGGCTCACTCTACCAGGACAGTGGCAACTTCCTGGGCAGCGTACTGCAGGGTATCTTCTGAGACAATATGCAAAGCTGCTACCTGGTCATCCAGAAACATCTTTATGACACATTACAAGGTGGATTCCACACAATTGACAACTGTGGAATTCGGAAAGTCAATCATTCAAGCCAATACCTCAATTATTTGTAAATAAACTTTTTCTTGCACCCACCAAGTTGGCAAGTTATTTCCCAATTTAAAGAGAAATGCTTAAATGTGCATCCTCACATGGTGACACTGTGGATGCACTAGTATAAATGTGCCAACGTCCCGATAATTATGGAGGAACACTAATTTAAACTAGAAGATGGACTTTAAACGGCACATAGGTAAATAGGGTAAAAATCTAAGGGTTTTTATTAATAGGAAATTTTATAAAATTACATTTATACAAAAAATTTCATTATAATGATCATTAGTACACGACCCGGAGTAGTGCTAACATCTCACTTCCAAAAACGACAACAGCATAGATAGGCTCAAAATTGTAGTAAGAGACACATATCCAACAATCAAACATTGCATTTGGTAAAACACTGTATATAGGAAGTGCGTAGCCTTTATCCTGGGTCCGGTGTGTAGAAACGTAGTCTTGCTCTGCTCTACATGTTTCGCGTGTCGTGACGCTTCTTCAGGAGCATAATAGTAAACAGGCCGTATTGAAGGTGCAAGCCGGCCCTGAATACCAGTACACTGGCAATTTAGCTATAGAAAATAGCCAGTTGGGTAAGTAGAAATCATAATAGACAACAGCAGGGTAATTTAATGGAGCACAGACTGCTGGTAAACAGGTGAAAGGGTTTCCTCCAGGTATGTAGAGCTATAGACGCCGGGGGGTATGCATCGGTCAGAGCCTGGTGCATGGACTGGGCAGAAAAATAATCTGTCCACAGTATAACCCCCATATACCAGAGATGGGGGACTTGAGTCACATGACTTGACTTAAGTCAGACTTAAGTCACCTGTTTGAGGACTTGCGACTTGCTTGACAGAATTCAATAAATGACTCGACTTGACTTTGACTTGTCACTAATGACTTGCGACTTGACTTTGACTTGAGCTATATGACTTGCAATGACTTAGCACCACTAACACTAACCGCAAGCCGCCGTCTGCCTACCTGATCAGTGTGTCATGCAGACAGACGGCAGCTATTGCAGTGTTCAAAAGCCGTGCCTCCTCGTCTGATAGGCGAAACACTCAATTTCACAGCAGGCAGTGTTCAGCCTATCACGGACATCCTCTTATCCTCGTCTGTGTTATAAGGATGAGCAGATGTCCGTGATAGGCGGAACGCTGAATGCTGGGAAATTGAGTGTTCCGGCCATCACAGACGAGGAGGAGGCGCGGATTTTGAATACTGGAATGGCCGCCGGGATGCCGCCGATCAGGTACACGGCTGACGGCCAGAGTGAAGCATGGGCACAGTGAGACACTGGCACAGTGAGGCATTGGGCACAGTGAGGCATTGGGCACAGTGAGGCATTGGGCACAGTGAGACACGGGCACAGTGAGGCATGGGCATATAACCAATATTATTTATTTTTATCCCTCCTATTATTTTTATACAGTATGGGGTAGATCAGTATTTTGACTTGATTTGTGACTTGACCAAAATAAATGACTTGACTTGACTTGCTTGACTTCTAGAAGGGACTCGACTTGACTTGCTTGCTTTTCGTCACAGTAACTTGGGACTTGCTTGAGACTTGAAGGTTAAGACTTGAGACTTGCTTGTGACTTGCACATGTGTGACTTACTCCCATGTCTGCCGTATACTGTAGCATGGCCAAGCTTGAATCTTGGGCCAGTCGTCTAATAAGCGAACCTGTCAGGAACCTCTCCTGTGCGCTGTTGTGTTCCTCCAAAGTTATTTCCCAAGTGTATGCTGCCATGATGCGACAGGAAAAGCGGAAAACTGTATACTCACCTTTCCGTAATTTTCCTTTCCTGTCGCATCTTCATGGCAGCATACAGATGCCCACCCTTTTAAGGTGATAGATACAGAGAATACTCCAGTTGGGCCTTCTCTTATAGCTATTCAGTCCTATCAGGTTGTGGGGGCGGAGTCACAACCCAAGTGTATGCTGCCATGAAGATGCAACAGGAAAGGAAAATTATGGAAAGATTAGTATACATTTTTTTTTTTTTTTTATACAAATGATCAAATTCCCTCTGTTCTCAGCAGCACGCTGAGCTTCCTAGTGATTGGCTGTGCAGCAGGGGTCGTGTCAGGACAAGTCTGATCATTGGAGGAGCGTACACTGAGTTCCCAGCATAGCTAGAGAACTAACCACAGTGTGTTCTTCTGCTTAGTGTGGTCAGTTTTTAATAGGAAAGCAAGGGGACTAGCAGGGACACCAGGAATTTCACATAAAGGAAGCAATACAAAGAGAACAGGATACTTTTTTTTATACATGGTACAGCAGGCACGTATCAGGAATATGAAGTGTTGGGGTAACAAATGCATTAAAGCGGAGCTCTGCTGTAAAAAAAAATATTAAAAGCCAGCAGCTACAAATACTGCAGCGGCTGACTTTTAATAAATGGACACTTACCTGTCCTGGAGTCCAGCGACGTCGGCAGCAGAAGACGAGCAATCACTCGTCTCTCGGCTGTCCCCACCGCCATCCTCGGTGAGGGAATTAGGAAGTGGAGCGGTTCCCTACTGCGCATGCGCGAGTCACGCTGCGCCGTCCTCACTGTTCTGGGAGCCGTGTGTTTCCCAGAACACAACAAGGAGGGGGGGGGGGCCACGACTGACGTACTACCCGCAGGTCCCCGCAGAATCTGTGCCCGGAAGTGGGTGCAAATACCTGTCTTATGGCCCGTACACACGATCCGAATATCGTACGAAAAATGTCGTCCGAGGAAGAATCGTACGATAATCAGATCGTTGGTACAGGGCTTCTGTGAGCCGATCATGACAGTTCATCCGATATTATTTTATCGGACATGCACGAAAATTTTCCTTGTACGATACCTAATCGTACGATTTTCGTTTAGTCAGTATAGTTGTCGTCCGAAAATACAACCCAAATACATTACAACACATGACATCACTTCCGATTTTTTTTTCTGTCGTACGAGAATTTTCGTGACTTTAGTAACCTATTCAATTTCTACTTGCGACTAGTAAATGAAAAAAGTCGGACGATCTGACGTCCGATTTTCGAGTTGTGTGTGCGGGGCATTAGACAGGTATCTGCACCCCCCTTCCCCCTGAAAGGTGCCAATTGTGGCACCGGAGGGGGGGGGAATCCGATGAGCGGAAGCTTCACTTTAGGGTGGAGCTCCGCTTTAAGGATAAAAAAAGGCATCTGTATTGCCCAGTAGCAACCAATCAGATTTGAGCTGTGATCTGTTTAGTTTGGGTAAGAAAATATAAGGCAGAATCTTATGCTATGGAAAGCTACCCCTGTCCTTTGTGCTCATAGATATTTATATTGCGTGCATTCATAACAAATACAATTCAGTAGAGTCGCGTATGGCGCGGAGGGCTGGACGATGGTTATTGTTTGGGCAGGAATTTGAGTATGGAAACATTTTTAACTCCATATGTGCAGGCTTGGATTCCTGGAAGTCAGCCAGTACCAGAGATAATGGATGTTATGTATTACTGTAGTATCCAACAACACACATAGGTATCCCGTAGTTCTTATATGGATATTTAATGCATAATTCATTGTTTGTTTTTTTTTGATGTTTAAATAAAATGACTTAAAAAATTAATTATGTGGAGCCTTAAAAATGCCAATCTTTTCTTTTCATGAGTTCTACTGATACATGGATGTAACACTCTCTACCACTATAAAAAAAATCCATAGAAATATTGTGCATTGGAGAAACCCCTGGACTCATGTCAGTACACAGATGGAAAAGATACACACATAACAAAGGTATAGGAAAAATTCTGCACTAGGCAGTAGAAAATGTAAAACGAACTAAAACTAGACAAACTCCCACCAGGGCTGTGTATGGATCATGCTGCTTTAACCCCTTCCCGACCAGCCGCCGCAGTTAGACTGCGGCAGGATGGCACTGCTGAGCGAGCCGTTGTAGCTGTACGTCGGCTCTTTAGGACAAGCAGCGTGTCCCCGGAGCCAAGGCGCCTGCCCGGCGGGCGCGATGACCACCGGGCACCCGCGATAGCCTAAGATTAACGGGTCCAATATTCCTCTGGCTGAGTTCCAGTGCTTGATGGAGAGATCATGCCTGGGAGATTTCAGCTTCTAGAGTATTGTAGTCTGTTCTCCATCATGCTTGAGGTGATTGTAGCCTTATTAGTATTATATACCCCGAAAGCTTGTCCTGGAAAATTGTATGTTAGTGCAAATAAAAAAAGTAACATGGACAGTACTCAATAATTTTCTCCAAAATCTTTGAGGACCATGTCAACCACCTGAACCGGGTGTTGGTGAAGAACACTAAAAGCGAAAGAGGCAGTAAATTGGATCCCACGTGGGAGCGTACCTTTTATCAGGTTGGGAAGCAGCCCTTCCCTCCAACTCCATAACATAACATAATCTCAGAGGGTCCCAAACCCCAGCAAGAGATAATTTCATTACAATCTACTGAGACCCTGTGTGCTAAGTGGTGACTGCTCTGCCAAACAGTCAGTGATAGAGAGACACACAACCCCATGGATGTACCGCCATTCCAAGAGGTTCCAGAGCAATGGAACCCCCATTTTTTCTTGGGTTCATGGGGGCAGCTATTCGATTGTATGCTGGTACCCCATGTGATTCTGGCAGCCATCTTGGGTCAGGCAAACTCTGTGTGTGGCTAGAGTAGAGACAGGTCACCCGTCTGGCAGGGAAACCTCTGTGGGAGGGAGGGGGGAGGGAGGGGTTTGCCGAGAAAACTATTTTTATTTCCTGTAAAGTTGCTTCAGTTAAGACAGAGGGTTCCGACTTGGAGGCAACTTCCATTGAAATCAATGGGTACAAGTCGCCTAGAAGTCGGATTGAAGTCGTACAGGAACCTTTTCTGAAGTCGGAGCGACTTCAGTAGTGTACATTAAGACAGCTCCATTCACTTCCATTGATTTTCTCAACAGCGCGACTTGGGGCGACTTCAAGTCGGATCCCAAGTCGGCCCTGTGTGAACCGGCTCTAAGTCTCAATGGTGGTGTTATCCGACACAATGTATGTTACTGGTCTAAAAAACAACCCAAACTAGAAGGTGGCTGAAGGCCATTTTCAAACTGATCCACAGATTATGTTGTGGAAGGGATATTTGGTGGCAGATTAACTACCTCTTACAATCTTGTGTGTCATTTAGATTACATTCTATTTTGGATCAACACAAAAAAGTTTCAGCAAGACGGTGCCTCACCACACTTTGCTATTGCTGTGGGAACTGATTAAATCAAACTTTACCAAACAGGTGGATTGGAAGGCAGGGTCTAGTCTAATGGCCTCTTAGATCTCCAGACCTGAATTTTCTTTTGGGGTCATCTGAAGTTAGTAGTCTATTAGAATGAAAAATTGTAGCTGCATATAACAACATCAGTTCTACTACATTAGGAAAAGTTTAATGCCCCACTGATATGTGTTCCTCCTAGGTGGACCTACCTGTGGGTATGGAACTCACTTTTTAAATGGACCCAACTCTCCTCCTACATAGGCCCCATGACACCTATTTTGGGGAACCTGACATTCCCTCTAGGCCTCCAGGCCCTCACTTTCTTGTGTTGGCCAGGTAGGTTTTTTATACAAACCAAGCCATTTCATTCTGGTTTGTGCACGCTAACTGTGGATCAACCCACCTTTCCCGAATGTTGGTTCCCCTATTTTCAGCTAAGGGACTTAATCATCCCTCTCAGTACATTATGATCCATATCTAGACATCCTTCACCCTTTGCGATTCTGTGCCTTCAGACCCATGCCCCGCCCCCTACCTATCTAATTTCCTGAATGTGTTCTATCATCGTGAATCAGGAGTATTTTTCTGCTCCTTTTTACATCTCTGTTTGAGAACCCAGCTCAAGAGAAAAACTTCAAGATCCTAACATGCTGGTATAGATGCCTCTTAACCATAAAGTAAATATTCCCCTCTGCCTCGGCTCAGTGCTAGTGCTGTGAAAAGGAGAGGGGGCAAAGCTACATCTTTGTTGATTCTGCCCCCTGATCTCACCATTCTGGTCACAAATCTTCTATGATCAAGTCATGGACCTTAAAACCCTAGGAATATCAGAACTCCCACTCTCTACTTGATCGCTGGACACTGCGCCCTTTGCCCACTATACCCTCTTTTACCTTTATCATTTTCTTCTATGGTGTCTTTTACACTGCTCTCTCTTTTGGAACTTGAGAGGACTTGGACGTCCACCCTACCTAACACTCCCAATGCTTACCCCAAGGCCACCCTAGCCGCTTCCTGACCACTAGATTCACTCAAGCTATTGTATCGACCATGCATTCGTTACAATTGCCATATCCCACTGCATTTTTACTTCTGTAGCACCCTCCTAGGTAGGTGCTAGAAGAGAGTATAGTTTTTGGTCTTTCCGCTTACCAAGAAGATGGTCAGGTAAGGGGAGGGGACCTGACAAGTGAGTGCACAGGCTTTGTTACAGCCCTGGCAATTGGCAGAGGAAAAGTGCTGCATTGCATGTTGGGATACTGTATATAAGGAAACCCCTAGCTACAAAGTGGGAAACCTTTAGAAATCAAGTGGGAACCCTCCACAACCAAGTGGGGACCCTCAGCCACTGAGTGGGAACTATTAGCAACCAGCTGCAGGTAACCAGAGAGAGACCTATGAAGTCAACACTCAGCAAGCCCTACGGGGACAGTGCTACACTTCTGTACCCTGCTTGTGCCAAAAACTCTACTAAAACCTTACTATATAAAAAAAAGTTCAACATTCTTGTATTCAGTGTATGCACAAGTGTTGTGAAGTCCAAGGCTGTAAATTTGAGGATTTACTGTAGTAAAATGTTTAAATACATTTTTGCCTATGGATTCAGTTTTTGTTCTGACACCCAGTATGTGAATTTTAGAAAATATTCAGCCAATATATAAAGAACAAAGCACACAAATCTCCTGCCTAAACCACATTAAATCAATCACCAATCATTCCTTATTACTGTCTGGAAGTGATCTAACTCCATTAAAGGTTCTGTCCAGTTGCTGTTGCTTACTGCCATTTGCAGACATCCCAAGTCTCCCATGAGTCGCGGGAGTCTCCCGCATTTGGCTGCCGGCTCACAGACACCCACGAGCGCCGAGAAATCTCTCGACTGGGCCTGTCACTCATCCACAGACAGGCGGCCACTCGGGCTCCTCTGTCTTCTGTCTGTGGTTGAGTGACAGGTGGATGGGATGACGTCCCCGTCTGTGCGAGGTGGAGGACTGTAGCAAAGCCCCGCCTCCTAGATAGACGGAACACTGATCCAATAAAACATTGAATCAGAGTGACGTGTATCATAGGAGGCAGGAATTTGTTACAGTTGCTGCCAGGATATTCAAATCGGTTTCAGAGCTCTATGGGATTAGGCTGTATTCCATGGGCACTGATAAGGCTGTATTTCATGGGCACTGGTATAGCTGCATTTAATTGGCACTTATTAGGCAGCATTTAATTGGCACTGGTATAGCTGCATTTAATTGGCACTGGTAAGGCTGCATTTAATTGGCACTGGTAAGGCTGCATTTCATTGGGACTGGTAAGGCTGTATTTCATGGGCACTGGTATAGCTGCATTTAATTGGCACTGATCCGGCTGCATTTAATTGGCACTGGTATAGCTGCATTTAATTGGCACTGGTAAGGCTGCATTTAATTGGCA
Source organism: Rana muscosa (assembly GCA_029206835.1). NCBI lineage: Eukaryota > Metazoa > Chordata > Amphibia > Anura > Ranidae > Rana > Rana muscosa. The sequence continues at coordinate 65,646,004 of CM055120.1, forward strand.
CTGGTAAGGCTGCATTTCATTGGGACTGGTAAGGCTGTATTTCATGGGCACTGGTATAGCTGCATTTAATTGGCACTGATCCGGCTGCATTTAATTGGCACTGGTATAGCTGCATTTAATTGGCACTGGTAAGGCTGCATTTAATTGGCACTGATAAGGCTGCATTTCATTGGCACTGGTAAAGCTGTATTTCATGGGCACTGGTAAGGCTGTATTTCATGGGCACTGGTAAGGCTGTATTTCATGGGCACTGGTAAGGCTGTGTTTCATGGGCACTGGTATAGCTGCATTTAATTGGCACTGATCAGGCTGCATTTAATTGGCACTGGTAAGGCTGAATTTAATTGGCACTGGTAAGGCTGCATTTAATTGGCACTGGTATAGCTGCATTTAATTGGCACTGGTAGGGCTGCATTTAATTGGCACTGGTAAGGCTGTATTTAATTGGCACTGATCAGGCTGCATTTAATTGGCACTGGTAAATCTGCATTTAATTTGCACAGGTAGGGCTGCATTTAATTGGTATTGGTATAGCTGCATTTAATTGGCACTGGTATAGCTGCATTTAATTGGCACTGGTATAGCTGCATTTAATTAGCACTGGTGTAGCTGCATTTAATTGGCACTGGTAAGGCTGCATTTCATTGAAATGAGTTTGTCACCTCTCTGAAATGAGTTTTTGCAGGTTCGGATGTCTGCATTTGTATGCCATAATTTTCCAGTAGTGTGAATTTTATAGGCCATGGTACATTAAGGTTCTGGGAAGGTGCTGCTTGCAGACTGTGGAGGCTGTATGGAATGCTATGAGGTGCTGCAGTCTTGTATCTTCAGCTGCAAGGCAGGAAACATTACAGGAAACAGGAAAGAGTTGAGTGCCTGAAAGTTAGTCAGGACGGCTAAAAAGGTTCAGTGACCTTCCACCGAGTTCTGTGTCTTCTGTCCTTTTTCACATATTTTTCACTTTTGATCTCTGAAGATTTGAAAGAGGGACTGCTAAGAGTGAGGCAGTGACATTTGCCATATGACCTTAGTCAACAGAGTTTACTTCATTGATTATAATGAAAATTCATGAAATTGCTGCCAGTCTGCCAAGAATCTAAAGATGGCTCGCTCTTCCATGTCTTTATGGACCTTGCTTTGTGCACTGGTCCAAATCATTAGGTGGAGGGGGGATTATGGTGTGGGATTGTTTTTCAAGGGTTGGGCTCAGCATCTTATTTCCAGTGAAGGGAACTCTTAAGGTATCAGCATACTGAGACATTTTGGACAATTTCATGCTCCCAACTTTGTGAGAACAGTTTGGCAATGACCCTTCCTGTTCCATCATGACTGCTCACCAGGGCACAAAGCAAGGTCCATAAAGATATGGATGAGCGAGTTTGGGGTGGAGGAACTTGACTGACCTGCACAGAGTCCTGACCTCAACCCAATAGAACACCTTTGGGATGAATTAGTGCCTGACCTCATAAATGTGCTTCTGGAAAAATGTCAATCATTTCCATAGACACACTCCTAAACCTTGTGGACAGCCTTCCCAGAAGAGTTGAAGCAGTTATAGCAGCAAAGGGTGGGCCAACTCAATATTGAACCCTACAGACTAAGACTGGAATGCCATTAAAGCAGAGCTTCACCCAAAAATGGTCTCCTGACCCCCTGACATGCCACATTTGGCATGTAATTTTTTTGGATGGGGAGCGGATACCTTGTTTTCACAGGTACCCAGCTCCCACTTCCTCTCCTGGCACCGCAGCGCCAGAAGGAAGTTCACTTCTCCCCCCTCCCTCCTTGCAATCTTTTGGGATACGTCCAGGACTCGTCACAGGTCCCAGAAGATTGCCCGGCCATTCATAACGCCCAGCGCGGCGCACACATGCGCAGTGCACCTTCAGCTGTGAAGCCACAGCCGGGCGCCCACACTTGCAATGCCGGTGCCGCAGAAGAGAGAGAGAAGCGAAGCTTCCGGCGGCCACATTGCTGGACAGATGAGTGTCTGTTTATTAAAAGTCAGCAGCTACACTTTTAATAGCTGCTGACTTTTAAATGGGTGGAACTCCGCTTTAAGGTTCAGGTGCGTGTAAAGGCAGGTGTCCCAATACTTTTGACAACATAGTGTATAATAGAACATTATAGCATGAAAATGTGATCCATGACTGTTACATCATACACAGCTTCTTAACATATTTCCTGTGTGTGTTGCCCAAGTACCTGCACAAACAGGAAACTGGGGAGAAGGTAATGGCTTAATCTCACACTTGGATTTGGATCCTTTAAAGCAGGTCAGCTCTTGTGTTCAATAATGACATCCTGTTTCCTGTTCCATAATCAGCATTGCCTCACACACACTGGGTGCCACAAAGCTGCTGGCATCCCTTTAAAGAGTACCAGTCATGACTACGCCTTTGCAAGAGTGAATGACCATCATTAAAGGAGTCTAACTGGTTGATATTTAAGCTTGCTATAGCACTGTGTATTATAAACACTTGTCTTTTGTAATTGGATGGCAGAGGTTTCTGTGCTGAGTGTGCACTCACTGCATGCTCCCAGCACAGTGACCAAGCTGTCAAAGAAGAGGTCTGTAGTAATGAAGGGGGACTCAGCGGGACAGGCTCAAAAACATGGGACAACCAATCGCAGTGGTCACAAGATCAGGCAGACCTTCTCCCTCTCCAGGTGTAATAGCCTGCTAAAGAGACACAGGGGCTGGGTAGGAAGGGGTTAACCAAAATACCGTTCTTATATCTTTTCACTCTTTGTTGCATCTGGGTGCTGCTAATCCCCAGGGGTGGCTCCTGAAACTTGACAACAATGGCACATGCCTGCACAATATACTGTATGTTGGCATGGCTGCTTGTAGTGTCCATGAGGAATACATATGACAGGGTGAAATCACAGGAGGTAAATCTGGAGAAAGTGTGATGTCATCCTATATGCTTGATAAAAACCTTCATGGGGGGGATCATCAGGTATTATTTTTGCTTAAAGCTGCAGATTTAGACTCATGCACATGGGCGCTGTAAACCATAAAAGCAGTCGTATTTCTGTGCTTAGGAGTCACAGGTGTTGCTTACAGCCGTCTGTACAAATCAAAAGGCAGGATGCGGCTGTATGCTGGTAAGCGTAGGATTAGGTGCATACATGTGAAAAGGTACGGATGTACTCCCCTAGGCAGCCGTACCTGTACTCTTGTATGGACTTGGATCTGTGTTTACCAGCGTATACAGTAGCAACATCCTGTCATTGATTTATACAAGCGGCTGTATGCAACACCCGTGCAAGGCCGCTGCTACACTAGGCAAACTAGGCAGCTGCCTAGGGCGCCCGGCCACTGGTGTTCCTACTCTCTTCTCTCTGCAGAAAACAACTAAGTCTCAGCATGAGCAGGCAGGTGCCGCTCCGTTCGCACATAGTGTCAGAGGCGCAGCGGCGGCAAGGGACTGTGTCTGTGTCCTGACTCCCGAATGATTAGAAGTAAGCAAACATTTATTGATCGCCACTGGTAGGCTACATTGATGGGCACTCTCACTCTTGAGGCTGCATTTGAAGGGCGCTGGTGAGGCTGCATTTGATGGGCGCTGGTGAGGCTGCATTTGAAGGGCACTGGTGAGGCTGCATTTGAAGGGCACTGGTGAGGCTGCATTTGAAGGGCGCTGGTGAGGCTGCATTTGAAGGGCGCTGGTGAGGCTGCATTTGAAGGGAGCTGGTGAGGCTGCATTTGATGGGCACTTCATTAAAAAGGTGGTGTATACATGGGCAGGGCAAAGGGGGTAGAGCCAAGGGGGAGGGCAAAATGAGGTTTCGCCTAGGGTGTCAAAAATCCTTGCACCAGCCCTGCACCCGTGACTGTCAGGCACAGGAATACCGACATCACAAAACAACAAACAAAAATTCACAGGTCACTTACCAGCCAGCCTGCAACAAACTGAATTGACCCTGTCTATACATTCACATTAAAGAGGAAGTAAACTTCCCTGGTTTGTTTGTATCTATAGGAAAGTCTATAATAAGGCTGACCTAAAGGTACTTTAAATATCTCCTAAACTTGCACCGTTTATTAGATATTTACTGTATATGCTGCCGATGACGTCATCAGCGCATGCGCTCTGAAGGAACGGCCGCCCGGGACGTTTCTTCAGAGCCCTGTGCTGTGAGTGATGTCATTGCGGCTCCAACCACTCACAGCACAGTATTTCATAATGAGCTAGTATGCGATGCTTACGGGTATTTATTTTTTATTTTTTTGTTTCCCCAGGGTTTACCACCTCTTTAAAAACAAGGGGTGTAGTTTGCAAATACATGCATAAGCTACAGCAGCCGTGTCACGGCATGCCAGTATACTGCAGTCCCAACTCTATCATTTTGAGAGTTTCCCACATTGGAGCACATATACAGTAGTATAATAATCGATAGATTAAGGAAAGGTTCCCCCCCTCTGTCTCCTCCGTGTCCCACCCTCCGTCCATGGCAGGGAGACAGCCTTTCACCGATCATCGTGTTGTGTGCAGTGAGCTGTCATCAGGGGCTGCCATTCCCAGCTATGGATGGATCCAGTGGCAGCTGGTGGGTGGGTTGGGCTTCCCCTGCGTCTCCTCAGCATCACGGCAGCCGTGCGTCTCCTCCCTCCTTCTTCTAGGCCAATGGGATCGCTTCTTCTTTCGGCCAATCGGATACGGGTCTCAGGACCCGCTTCCTGATTGGCTGGGAGGAGAATCAGTGTGAAGATAGTGAATATTCATTCGCTATTGTCACACAACTGTGTGGGCTCCCCGAGCCCACCCTTTTTTGAAGGCTATTAGAGCCTCTGGCTCTAATCACATGCTTAAAAAAACAAAACAAGAAAACCCCTCATTGGAATCCATGCGTCTGGCACCCCACATGTAGATTAGGGGGGCCGGACGCATGGATAGGGGGGTGGCGCCCCTGCATTACGGGTTGCCACTGCTTGATACTGTTTATGCTGATACGGATGCCAATTGTCATTTTATGCCTAGTCCCTACTTTGTATGCTAAATTGTGTTATTACTATTGTTAATCTATTATATGCTTACCTAGTTACCAACCATACTGGATGACAATATATTAAGTTTGCTTTTACTACCTGGTTTGGTGCATATTTTGTTTGATATACACTACTATTGGGTACCAAGTATTACTTTCAGTGATTTCCTTTGATTTTGTATGTTTGTACACTCAACCTGGTGTGTCAGAGGGGCTGAGGTTCTTGTGAAGGTCAAGGCAAAGAACAGAGGATCTATCCTATCCAGCAGCTCCTACGAGGGTAGCTCTTCATAGATTTTCCCCCTATGTAGCTTACTTTATGTCTGACATTTCATCTTCTGCAGGAAAACCTAAGCGAGATATGAGGAATTGAAAGTGGGTACCCGTCAAAAAAGATACCCGCTCCCCATTAAAAAACATTTGAAAGTGTTCGGTGTGTGGAGAAGGGTAATTGGCCCTTTCACTTTTGAGTGGAGGTCCACTTTATTGAGTTTTGCCTGTAGTGCTGCTTAATAACCATGTAAAAGGAGTGCTCCACAACAGCCTATCAGAATAAATTTTTAGTTACTACGAATGCGTAGACAGGTAATAGTTGGTTTCTGACTGGGTATTATTGTCTTGCTGTTTGCTGTATTAATGTTTATGTGTGGTATGTCATTTCATGGCCTTTTAGATAGTTTCCTTAAAACGGATACTAAATATAGTCTAATTGTAAGGTCTACACAGCATGTCTCATGGAACATTTGGCGCTCTCGACAACCATTCTAAAACTTCTTATCAACCTTTTTTCAGGTCATTTCTGTAGCGTCAGGAGATTAAAAATAACCATTTAAAGCCGAGGCGCCAAATCTTTCAATTTTCTGCCATTCCTTGCTTGGGCAGCAGAGGTAAAATTAAACACGGAGCATCCTCTGACATAGCAGATCTGCCTCCAGAAAGTAATGAATAGTAATGAAGTGTGACACTCAATTATTTCTCACCTTAAATACACTTCCCATGGTCATTCTTGTGTATCTCAGATTTTGGATTTTCACTGTGTGTGTACACGGTTTGGAGAAAGAATGGTTTGGGAAGGTCCAAGTAAAAGTTCATGGGTTTTACTAGACCTGGAGGCTGATGGAAACATCTACAGACAATTGTATATACAACTAAAGTTGAAAATATGTGTAAGGTTGTTGTGTTAATGTACACAAAACTAGTTAATTGACTCACCCACTAGCTTTAGTGTACATAGTTAGTCAGGTTGAAAAAAGACACAAGTCCATCCAGTTCAACCATAAAAAATAAATAAAATAAAAAATATCGTACAACCCCTTATACCCAATTCTATACCCACAGTTGATCCAGAGGCAAAAAAAAAAAAAACAGCAGAGCATGATCCAATTTGCTATAGCAGCGGAAAAAATTCCTTCCTGATCCCCCGAGAGGCAATCGGATTTTCCCCGGATCAACTTTACCTATAAATGTTAGTACATCAATTATATTATGTACATTTAGGAAAGAATCCAGGCCTTTCTTAAAGCAATCTACTGAGCTGACCAGAACCACCTCTGAAGAAACCTTTCCGTATTTGGAGATGAAATCTCTTTTCCTCTAGACATAGAGTGCCCCCTTGTCCTTTGTGTTGACCGTAAAGTGAATAACAACACCAAGTTCACTATATGGACCCTTATATATTTGTACATGTTGATCATATCCCCCCTTAATCTCCTCTTCTCAAGAGTGAATAAATTCAGTTCCTCTAATCTTTCCTCATAGCTCAGCTCCTCCATGCCTCTTTGGTTGCCCTTCTCTGCACTTTCTCCAGTTCCCCGATATCCTTTTTGAGAACTGGGGCCCAAAAGTGTAGTTATACTGTACATCTTTATGGGTATCCAGTAGGAAGTTCTCAGCACTTCCACCTACCTGGCAACACAAGAATTACAAAATACACTCAGGATTTCTGTAGTGTTCATTATAGCAATCTAACACTGGAAGTTTGTTGGCAGGCAGGGCGAGCACAATGATTGGCTCATCAGTTGAGTGATGTGCCTTTATTGTCCAATCAACAGGCTGGTGTGTGTGGTTGGCGACCAAGCAGCTGATGTGGAATAACGTAAGTTACTTGGCTATGATATCTGGCAGGAGTGCCTGAATCACCAGCCTGCCTGAAGATCTTTTGGCGGCTAAGACTTTACTATCCAGGCTCACATATTAATTATGTTTATGTGTATCTTGGAGTTTCTTGGCATTAATGGTTATGGAAAGCCAGGACCTGCAGTGAAGAAATCACATCCCTGAAGTCCTCATAAGTTTTGAGAAGCCAATAGATAAATTAACTCACTAGTATATGGCTGTAGCCAAGTAAAGGGCAGTGGTCTCCATACACCGGCCTGGGGGGCTGGATGCAGCCTTTTGCTTGCCTTTATCTAGCACTTTGGACACTATTCCTTCCTCTTACACTATGTGCAGCACAGTGGTTAAAGCGGATTTCCAGGCTTTTTATGTTTATTAAAAGTCAGCAGCTACAAAAAGTGTAGTTGCTGACTTTTAATAAACCGACACTTAACTGTTCCACGGTCCAGCGATGCAGCCACCCGGAATGTCACTCCTCTCCCCCACCTCTCCGCCGGCGCCTCCATTACCACTCTGGGCACCCAGCCGTGGCAGCTTTTGGCTTCACGGCCGGGCACGCGCTGTGCTCTCGGACTGGACAGGCAATTTTCTGGGACCTGTCACGTGTCCCAGGAGATCGCTTAGAGCAGTGGTTCTCAACCTGGGGGTCGAATGATGATTTGCCAGGGGTCACTGCATCCTGGGCTGTTCCTGAAGCCAGCCTTTTCACAGCCACTCAGCTGGGCTGTTCCTGGAGCCCGCAGCCGCCCACTCCGCCTCTTCACAGCCGCCCATTCAGTTCACGGCATGGGTGGGGGGGCAGAGACTAGAGGTCAGCTGACTGGTGAGGAATGTGAAGTGAGAGGGGCTGGAGGAGACATATCTCCTGATTTTGGCATAGGTGTCACGGCTGCAAGACACCACAAAGCTGGAGACACAGTGAGTAACACTACCTGTGATTAGAGTTGCCATTAAAAGTTCCCACTACAGCTCTCAGATCAGCAGATGACCTTGATCAAGAGCACCTAAGTTGGCTGATCAGAACTCCCCGCCAGCGCTGCCACTCATCCCACCCCCCACCAAGGAGTAAGAGAAAGGATAAAAATAGAGACTACAAGATAATAATACTTGCCCACCGTGCAAATTTGTTTTTACTGTTAGGGGTCCCCACAACTTAGGAAATTTTATCAAGGGGTCACGGCCCTAGAAAGGTTGAGAACCACTGGCCTAGAGGGAGGGGCCGCCTAGGGGGAGAGGAGGAGTCGCCTAGGCAGGCGGGAGGAAGTGGGACAGGAAGTCCCACTCCTAACAAAGCCCCCACCCCCCCAAAAAAAAATACATGCCAAAGGTGGCATGTAAGGGGGCGAGGAGTGCTTAAAGCGGAAGTTCCACTTTTGGGTAGAACTCTGCTTCAAGTGGTTAGCACTTCTGCCTGAAAGCACTAGGTCTGTTAGTTTGAATTTCAACCACAGCACTACCTGGCTGGAGTTTCCATATTCTCCCTGTGCTTGTGTGGGTTTCCTCCCACACTACAAAGCCATGCTGGTAGGTAAATTGGCCCTAGTATGCATGTGAGGTAGGCACCTTAGATCAGTGTTTCTCAACTCCAGTCCTCAAGGCGCCCCAACAGGTCATGTTTTCAGGATTTCCCTCAGATTAAACTGCTGTGGTAATTACTAAGGCAGTGAAACTGATCAAAACACGTGTGCAAAATAATGGAAAACCTGACCTGTTGGGCACCTTGAGGACTGGAGTTGAGAAACACTGCCTTAGATTGTAAGCTCCTTGGGGGGGAGCAGGGACTGATTTACTGATGTAAATTGTTGCTGCTATTTAAATACACTAACAATGGGATATTACTAGTTCTTCCCACTGACACCAGAGATGGGAAACTATTCCACGTCCTACTAAAAAAGGATTGCCATGTAATTTTTTTTATTTTATTCCCACTGACCACCAAGCCTGAGACATTATCTACTCTGTGGCCCCAGCCTGGTGCCTCTAAAACATGGGAGACAGTAAACTGGCCCTTTATTTAGAACAGGGGTCTTAAACTGGTGACCTTCCAGCTGTTGCGAAACTACAAGTCCCATGAGTCACTGCAAGGCAGAGGCACCATGGGACTTGTAGATTTGCAACAGCTGGAGGGCCGCCAGTTTGAAACGCCTGGTATAGGGGAAAGTGATCCTTTAACCCTTTCGCTGACAGAGGCATTTTTTTGCACACATCTAAAAAATAATTTTAGGCATGAATATCAGTTAAAAAAAACCCCAACATTATATATTTTCTGACACCATGGACAATAAAATAGTGGTAGTTTCAGTTTTCTTTTATGTCAAACAATATTTGCGAAGCAGTTTATAAAGTGCAAATTTTCAGTAAAAATACACTAAATTTCATCTTAGGGTGCAAAACGCAATGTATTACCCAATTTTTTGGGGGAAATATAAAAGATGAGGTTGGGTGGAATAACAGATAAGATGACCAACATGCCATGCTTTAAATTTTCCTGCACCCGCAAATCGACAACGAACTTCAGTACCTTAACTTTTTCATAGGCAATGTTTTAAAGCCCCCTATAGGTCATCACTTTAGGGTTTACCATAAATATTGGCCCTGGGAATACTGCCCTCAATCTGGGGTGCACGGCAATATTCAACATGTGAAGCGTAAATGGCTTTTTATACGTAGGCGTCCCAACAGGTGTGTTTATGTTCATGTGTTGTGGCAGGGTAGGCTCAACATTTTTTTGAGGGTTTCTAAATGCTTAGGTGTAACTCTTTTGTGACCCCTTTTTTAACCAAAACTTTATATCACATAGAGGACAAAAAGATGTCTATGTGATATAAACTCTTTGTGGAAGGTCTCTTTCACGAGACATTTGGAGTCTTTTTGACCCCGATGTTTCACGTGCCTTTATTTAGGCTAACGGAGCACAGTTAGCTTCTTCTCATAAATCTGTAAGACATTTTTGAGCTGCTACAAGCTAAACCATCTAGGAAACATAACCTCTTCTGTACTGTCTGCATATAAATAAATAGATTCAGTCATCTTACAATGCAGGTTTACATCTAATTAATTGTGATGCAACAAAGTTCTTATTTCAGACACTTTAAATAAAGACGACCCTCTATAGGTCATATTCTTATGCAGGTCAGGTAACCAGGCTGGTTATATTATACTGTAGGTAGCAGTGTTAATTTTGGCAGCAAATTTCGTTTTAGTCTTAGTCTTGAGACTAAAATAGCATTTTAGTTTTAATCCCATTTTAGTCTTCTGCAATTGTTTTAGTTTTAGTCGTATTTAGTCGACTAAATCTCCAGTACATTTTAGTTGACTAAAATCTCCAGTGCATTTTAGGCGAATAAAACTCATTTTAATGTTTAATTGTAATGCATTAGTTAACATTTCTCTACAATATCCAAACTCATTATATACTGCTGGAATGAAAAATCTAATATCTTATTGAGGTACGAACATGCACTATAGACCAGTGTTCATTTTGAAGTCAAATTTCAATTTAGTTTTAGTCTTAGTACTAAAATGGCATTTTAGTTTTAGGCCCATTTTAGTCTTTTGACTAAAATGCAGTTTTAGTCGTATTTTAGTCATCTCAATTGTTTTAGTTGACTAAAATAGTATTCATTTAGTCGACTAAAATGTTTTAGTAATTTTAGTCGACTAAATTAACACTGGTAGGTAGCTTATGGATGTAATGAATTTGGAGAGCTAATGGGATGAGCAGAGTGGACCGGTCTAGATATCCGACACCTACGATGATACTGCAAACATAAGTCATGTGAACTATAGGCTTCTAAGAATCATTTTATACAACAAATATTTTCATTTTAATTTCTGAATTTACAATATGCTTGCTCAATACCCCTTACTGGAAGCATCAGTTTTATAATACTTAGCACTAATTTTGAATAAAAAGGTCAGTCTATTTATGGAATGGTTTGTTGTAGAAAAGTTTGGTGAGCACTGAACACATTCGTGTGGCTTTGGCTGATCCAACAGTTGGCATCATGCAGAGGGCTTAATAAAAGATTTTTACTCATTTACACTTGCTTCAAAACATGGCTTTGGACAGACTTTGTTAAAGCTTTCTCAACGTCAGTCAAAGCTCCCGTCACTAAATAAAAAGGTTTGCTTCAAAAATTATACCCCACATAGATTTAGTGGTGCTTCAAAGCCTCCATAGAGGTCTACGGCAAAGCTGGCTTGAAGTCCCACCAAAGGCTCATCGATGCCTCATTAAAAGCACCAAGCAAAAGCAAGGTGTAAACAGGACTGTAAGCGAACCATTTTATTTAGTGACAGGAGTTTTGACTGGCATTCAGAAAGCTTTAACAAAACGTGTCCGGAGCCATGTTTTGAAGTGTAAACTAGCCCTTAAAGTACACTTTCTTTTCAATTTGGGTTGTGTAGGAAGGGTGTAAACTGATGTCCTCCAAATCCCATTGTAAGATTTCCGCCCGTTTCTCTTCTGGTGGCAGCTCAAAATTTGGATTGATCCCCACTTTCATTCTCAGTGATCAGGTCAATTACAAAAGAGATCTTCTCCCCAATAGGGACACAGACAGCAATAAAAAACCGACAGCAGTTCTAACCCCTGACCACTAATGAAAGTTTTGCCTTTAGTGATACTTTTTTTGGGTTTGTTACTGTGACCGAGTGACCAAACCTCGACTGCGTGTTGTATTATTCAACACGGCATTATCTGTCTGCTTCTAACAGTGCCAGGTTCACTCTACAAGCAGTAAAGATATTTACTGTATTGAGCCCAGTCCACGGCAAGTCTCTCTGATGTTTAGGTTACATCCAGGAAACTATCGGTTCCAGCCTACTTCCTCTGCCCAACAGGAAATGCTCGAGATGGAACAGGCCTGTTGTAGTCAAGTGTTATTTTTAGATTAAATAAGCCTTTACAAGCTGTTACAAATCTGGTCTTTTATTAGGGAGGAACCATTTTTCCATAGAAGCTATCCACTTGTATTAATTTCCTTAGCTTTGTGTCTTCAAATGAGTTTAAAATAACGGGTGACCTTGCACAAATGATAATAGAGCCATGTTATCTGCAGGGAATTAAGTATTTTTAGAACTGGCCATTTACAGTTTAAAGACTGTTGGCTCTCGCTGTACTGTAGGAGAAAAAAAAAAATAGATTCCAGCTCCGGTTATAGTATGTGTAAACCCAAATCACTGACATCTCAAATAAGCTTTACCATGGTAAAAGGGTAAATTGGACAAAAAATTACAAGGTGAACCAATTCCAAATATCACGGCTACCCCTCCAGACCCTGCTGCACAGAGTGGCCGTGATGCTCTGTGCTGTCGGTGTAGCAGTCCATACACCAATACACAGCCTTTAGATACACTTCTAATTGGTCAGCACAGTTTTGTGGCTGCGCTAACCAATGAACACTTACCATTGTGAGCATTACCATGGATACTCTCTCCGGGGCGGTGTACATTCTACTATACCGGCAACATATATGGGGGGGGGGGGGGGGGGGCATCATGCTAGCTTTGAGCAGCACAGCCTGGGAGGTGTGGCCAGTTTGTTAACGTTTAAATTTTTAGAGAAAAGGTGAACTTGCCCTTTAATTAAAACAAAAAAAGAAAAAAAAAAAAAAACAATAATTTTAAACCTGCTGCTTTTATTAAATTATTTCCAGGGGATTCTTTCATGAAGATCCTTGGTCAGGATTTCTTTCAATTACGGTTACTTATATAGCACCGTCAATTTAGGCAGTGCTGTACATACAGTATATTGTACATTCACATCAGTCCCTACCCTGAAGGAGCTTACAATCTAAGGTCCCTGAGGCCGGGTTCACATATGTGCGGCCGTAGGTTAGTTCCTGGGGGTCTGGTGCATCCTTGTTTACCGGTTCAGGTGTGAATCGGGTCAAAATTTGACGGAATTGGCACCTGAATCAGACACAAAACAAACAGGTCCCTTTTTGAACGCAAACTGTGACCGCCCCGGACCTGTGTGAACCGGCTCCATTGAGAGCCGGTCACAGTTGCCTTTCATGCAAATTGGATGCAGGGAAACCCACATCCAATGCGCATATGTGTGAACCCAGCCTAACTTACTGCCCTTTTTTTTTTTACAATATTGGAATTTTCTGCAGCAGGTTCCTGCGTCTTATCCCAAGTCATCACTTTCATTAAAAATATAAAAGCAGGCAATATATTGAAATCCAGCTTTAGATATGCCAGACCTACAGGACATTCTCACCAACCTATCATGCCTGCTCTGGCTAGCGTATAAGTTTCTCTAAGAGTAAGGTACTGCCTTTGAACTCTTCTAAAACAAGGTCATGGATCCCTGCTTCCCCTTTCAGTACAGCCACACACCACATAACGTATCCAGGTATAAAAATTTGGTGAGAACCCTCATCACTATATTACCTGACCTATCCACCACTAATCTCCAAAATAGTAAGTGAAATGGAAGTGTGGATGAATCTACCTCATCTCCCTATTTGGGAGATGTCAACTATACAAAATGTCATATATCAAATACCTTAAATAGAGCTTTAGTACCATTTTTGTGGTGTATGGGGGGGGGGGGGGGGACAAGCATTGTCCTTACAGAATTATATCTTCGTTGGAGTGAAAGGGGGGGCTGGTTGAACAAAATCTGAATATTTAAATTTGTCATGTTTGCTGGAACGTAACCTGCTCATGTGTGACATGCTTGTTGCCTGGTGAGAGAAAACTGAAACACTTGGGGCCTCTCCTCTGCCATCTCTAGACATCTCCCAATACATGGCAATCCTATGTTCCCTCAAAGTATGGATTACAGTAGAAGGCTTTTGCTACCTGGAAGTCTAATGGCTTGACTATGGTGTCTTCACTTTTTGGTTCCTCTAAATAAAAAAATATATATTATATAATGTATGTATGTATAATTTTCAAAAGTTTTGCGACACGTGCATTTACATGAACTTTAATGGTGTCTTAGTCCGTAGGGTTCAATATTGCATTGGCCCACCCTTTCCAGCTAGAAATCTTCTGGGAAGGCTGACCACAATAATTTGGACCAGTGCACAAAGCAAGGTCCATAAAGACAGCGAGTTTAGGGTGGAGGAACTGGACTGGCCCGCAGAGTCCTGACCTCCACCGGATAGAACCCCTTTGGGATGAATTGGAGTGTAGACTGCGAGCCAGGCCATCTCGCCCAACATCAGTGCCTGGAAGAATGGTCAAACATCCCCATAGACACTCCTAAACCTTGTGGACAGCCTGCCCAGAAGAGATGAAGCTGTTATAGCTGCAAAGTTTGGGCCAACTCAATATTGAACCCTACAGACCAAGACTGGAATGTCATTAAAGTTCATTTGCGTGTAAAGGCAGACGTACCAATATTTTTGACAACATAGTGTAGTTTGTTGTCCCTTGATCAAGTTGCTATTGTCCCTTTCATAAGGAAGTTTGTTGGGATGCTGAACACTTACATATTTTGAGTTAAAGTCTATAGTACAGAAGAACATGAGAACTTCAGTTAAAGCAGAACTCCAGACAAAAATAGAAGCATAAAAGTGAACATTTTAAATAAAAAAAAAAAAAAAAAAAAAAGCAGTATCACACTTTAATCTGGTGTGTGTAGCACAAGCCATTTTGTTACACACAAAGGTCAACTTTATAGAAACATGGCACTCGCTAACCAGAAGGTGAGGAGCTTACATACAAAGTGGTCAGGCTTTGCTTTCTTATGACCATTGAAAAGAAGAATTGGACAGCTATATGGACTTGGATGCGGACAATTTTTATAATTTTTTTTTTAGGGATGCACAGAACTTTCAGCCGCCGAAACATATCGGCCGAAAATTGACGATAATTGAGCCGAAAACGGGGCGGGTTATGGGGGTGTCGTTCTGGCGCACTGCAGTCCTCTCCTTCTCCCCTCCCTCACAGAGCTGAACTGCTCAGACCGCAGTAACAATGTCATGCCTTCTGTGACAGACGGCACACTGATCCAATGGTGGGACATTGTGACGTCATCACAGGAGGCAGGACATTGTTACTGCGACCTGAGCAATTCAAATACAGCTCCGTGACACATGGAGATCGCCGCTCCGATTCGGGCACTGGCAAGCTGCATGATGGGGACAGGTGAGGCTGCGTCTGAGGGGCACACACAGGCTGCATCTGAGGGGCACTGATGAGGCTGCATTAATCTCCTGTATCATGTCCGCAGTCTCTGACCACCTCCTGTATCATGTCCAAAGTCTCTGACCACCTCCTGTATCAGATGGTTAGAGACTGGGGACATGATACAAGAAATGGTTAGAGACTGCAGACTGCATTTTTCTTGCACTAAACATGCCAATAATGGCCAACAATAAATTCATATTGAAAAGTCGAAGACAACTATATATAAAAATATAAATATTAAAAACTGTAATTTTCGGTATCGGCACCAAAAAAACACATTCGGTGCACCCCTAAATTTTTTGGTTGGTGGACCCAACCAAAAAATACTTGCCGTTGGCATTGTTGTACGCCGACGTACAGAGAGTTGCTTCCTCATTGCTGTATGGCAAGAAAGTATGGATGATGTGCTTGTGACACGCCACCCAATGGGTGATGTTCTCTTAGTGCCAGTGTTAATGACTTCCACAAAAGAGCCAGTGGGAAAAGTAGTAAAATTTGGCCACCAGCAAAACTGAGGAAGCACCCAGTGAGTGTTCAGGGACAAGGTATGTGCAGAGGGAATGCCAGAGGCTCTAGAAATCACTCCCCAGCTAACTTACCAGAAGTACACACAGGCTGAATATTGAACTGGCCAACATTCGGCCCGTATGTACGGCCGCCTTCTAATGAATGGGCATGACCAAAAGAGGTCTGTCGATCAGGGCTTGCAACCAATAGCCGAGTGCGCTGACTGGTTTGTTCTGGCAGGGGAGCCATCCTCCTGTCAAAACACAATAGCTCAGTGGGGGAGATTGTTGTACCAACATTGCATTGTTAGTACAGCGGCTCCCCCTGAGCGCTTTCGTTTTTTTTCATTCAGCCCGCTGAGCTGAAAGAAAAAACAACAAACAAAAACAGTAGTGTATACTAGGCTTATGGCCGTTGAAAGAAGAATTGGACAGCTTTATGGACTCGGATGCGGACAATTTTTATCAATTTTTGGGTTGGTGGACAAACCAACAAAAACACTTGCTGTTGGCATCGTTGTACGCCGACGTAAACATATATTCCACTGAAAGTGCACATTTCAGAAAAAAAAGTCATTTGTTAAACTTTATTAAAAAATATAAAATATTTTAAAACACAAATATAAAAAATAAAAAAATATCAGAATTTAAATAAAAATATCAGATTTACAAAAATCCACAGACACACCACATAGAACACATTGTGCACAAACAAAAGACAGAACTTAACAAGTGCAAAATAAAACCTTGGCTTTGTGGTACAGCCTGACATTATTAATATGTAACTAGAACTCCGTATGGTAAACATAATCTACAATTTTGCAGCCATTCCTGGATAAAATGTAAATAATTCATCCAAAGCGTTTCTCATTGCAGATCGCAAATGTGACACATGTATATAGAAAAATATATTTTCATAAACGTCAAGTAGGAGGAGTTCTACTCGAGTCCCAGAGTCATTGGACGTTAAAATGAATGGCAAATTAAATAAAAATGCAAGCTTCCCCCAAATGTGTTCCAAAAAGGTAAGGCCACAAAGTAAACATTTTAAAATACAGGTTTCACCTTCAGACGGTCGTCATATATTGGTTTGTGCAAGCCTTCAGGAACCTTGCAAGGCCCCTTTCACACGGGCGGACCTAAACGGACACTTTGTGCACCTCTATGGAGCCACAGATGTCAGCGGTGACATGCCCGCTGACATCCGACCCGCTCTGATACGCTAAAGTGCGACGGATGGAAACCCTTTTTTCCAACCGTCTGGCGGATCGGATGAAGGCGATCTCTACGGTCCGTCTTCATTCGATCCCCATAGGGGAGAGCGGCGTTCTGACAGGTCGGTCCCTGCACAGTGTGCAGAGACAGACCTGTCATCTGCCTGCACAGCGGGGATCTAAGGAGCGATCCCCGCTGAGCTCGCACACGTCAGTGTGAAAGGGCCCTAATATGAAAGCTAAACTAGAAAGGAAGATCTCCCTGTAAAGAAAAGAACACTTACTTGTTCTGCCTGCCTGCCTGTGTTGAAGAGCCTTGAAGAGCCAGAGTGGCAGACAAATCTTCAGCATCTGACATGTCTGAGATGCCTTGACCGCTACTGAGCACTCGGGTTCGATCTGCTAGTTCCTACGTCACTACTAAATGCCTGCAGACTGAAACACAGAGCGCAAAACGGGGGATCAAGCATCCAGCACACCCACCCAGAAGTGTCAGATATTGAAGAGTTTTCAGAAGGGTTGCACTGATACCGAGTATTTACACAAGTACTCGTACAAATGCTCCGATACCTGAAACAAGATGCCTTTGCGGTGCGATTTGAGCCCATACAAAAATGAATGACTCAAAATTGCACTGCAAAGAATCATATGCGATTTGAACAGGAATGTGGTGTGATTGAAATGTAGCTATGGAATGTTCACTTTCTGTCTAAAACCTTTCAAGAGAAACAGAAGCATTTCACATACAACAGTAAGTCTTGTTGATCACATGCTTCGGCATCAAAAACCCTTTTAAATAGCCTGAAGGCACCGGCATGAAGAGGTTAAAACCGATATAAAATGTATCCAATTTAAAAATACCCTTCTCTGCCCAAGAGTACAAAAAATATCAGATATTTGAAGCTAGACTCAGCCCTTAGAAGTCTTGATTGGGCATATTGGCTCAGATCACCTGGAACTTAAAAAAAAAAGGATGCTAGAAAGTAGTGCAATATGAATGCTGTAAATTTCATACACGAGCCGAATACATTAAAAACATCTAAAAGGTAGAAACTGCGTCCGAATTCGGAACATGCAGGTCTTTGGGTTCTTAACTTCCATAGGAAGGAAAAATGTAAATTAACTCGTTTGGTCATCCCAATGATCACCCAAAAAAATAGCTTAGAACAATTTGGGGAGCTGCCGAAGATGGTTGACATCCAAAATCTCCTCAAGAGAACCTTGTGGACCCACCACTTTTCTCCCTGATGAGTTGGAGTCTTCTGTGTTCAAAAGTGGCGAGTTTCGACCAGTCTCTTTATCATGGTGACCATTAAACTGAGCTTTCCCTGACAAGAGCTTGGATCTAGGGTTAATGTCTTTTAGAAAATTTAGAGGTGCCTCATCAGATGTTTGTATAGTTGGAAAAGCCTTCTTGGGCATCTCGTTTGTAATATTTCTTAATTTATATCCCTCCGGGTGATAAACAAATTCAACCGTAGATTTGTCTGTTGCTCTTGGAGTGGTTTTAGGTTCAGAATTTGAATTCAGAATTTGTTTATCGTCAGATGAGTTGGGAAAAACCTTGTTTCTATCACTCTGCACCATAGCCAAATGATCGGCTTCTGAAGGTAGATCCAACTCCTCATCACTGCTGTCGTTGCTCTCAATTAGGGCATAACGCTTCAGGTACTTCTTAGTGGCAAATGACATGTTTGGTGAAATTAGGCTTAGGCCTACCATGCTCTTTTCAGAATTGCCAGAAAAAAGGCCATGAAAGGAGGAAGAGTCCACATCTTTGTTCTGGTTAGTGTGGCTGAGAGACAGCTGGGTCAGCTGGGATTCGCTCAAGTACTTCAAGGCAATTGCATTGGCCTCCATACTTAAATCAACTCCGCTGGGCACAATGCAACTCAAGCCAATATTTGTAAATGACAGGTAGTTTAGTCTTGGGATGACAGCATCAGGATTAATACATGCCAAGACACTGCAAAAAGATAATTACATGCCATTAGAAGAAAACACTTTTTTTTCTGTTAAATGAAATAAGAAAGATCACTCCACATATGGTTTTGTAAAAAGCCTGATTGTAGCCTAAAATTAGCCCAAAAGATGATTTGATTTTCTTCCCGGCCAGCAGAACACGATTATTGCTAGCAGCTATAGCCCCCGGTAGCAATAAAAAAAAAAAAAAAGACAGGCTGGTTGTGCCTAAGTTGATTGATGGATCGACTTGGGTACAATCAGCCTACCCATACATGGATCGAATCTCGGCCAGTCACTGCTGAGTTTTGACCCATGTATGGCCGGCTTTTGGCTACAAATCAGATGTACCAAAAAATGAGGACCCACCTGAACTATCCCATCAATTTTTATTCTATCAGAAAGGCCTACCTATTACATACTTGGTGGATCTAAACAAAATTGTACAATCAATTTGTGGTGTGCATAAAAGTAAAGTAACACCCCTTTCACACTGAGGCGCTTTTGCAGGTGCTATAGCGCTAAAAATAGAAAATAGCGTCTGCAAAGCGCCCTGAAAGAGCCGCTCTTTTCACTCCAGTGTGAAAGCCCCGAGGGCTTTCACACTGGAGCAGTGCGCTGGCAGGATGGTAAAAAAGGTCCTGCTAGCCGCATCTTTGAGGCGCTGAAGGAGCAGTAAATACACCGCTTCTAAAGCGCCCCTGCCCATTGAAATCAGCAGCAGCGCTTTGCCGCCAGTTTTAACCCTTTTTCAGCCGCTAGCAAGAGTTAAGAGCCCCGCTAGCAGTCGAATAGCGCCGCAAAAACGACAGTAAAGCGCCAACGCCCCCACCGCGAAAGGGGTCTAAAAAGGCAAAACTTATTTTTTGTGGATAGAATGGAGGGATTAGAACATGTTCGTTTTTTTTGCGGGCTGTGCCCCAGTTAGGTAGATTCAGGTCTCTCAACACAGCATTTGTCCTAATTAAATATAAAAGTGAAAGTAAAAAAGAAAATCACATTTTGGGTTGTCCCCAGAAAAAGTAAATGGAGGGGAAATATTCCAATTGGGACACTAGTTCGGATGACCTTGGGGGTCCCCAAGAGATTCCCTTAATTTGCAGGGATTTCCTCTCACTTCCTGTTTTGGCTATGGGACAGGAAGTTAAAAGGTAATCTCCATAATGGGACACAGATGGCAAAAAAATAAACTGACTGGGATTACTCTAGCCAAAAAATAAATAAACGTTCTGCCTCAAGTTCTACTTTAAGCTTTTAAAGCTTGGGCAAAGCAAGAGTAAAACCAATCGTAGGCGGTATTGTTTTTATTAGTTCTTCAGTAGCACTCCTGTGCAAACACAAACTCCCATTTCCTAGCAGCCTGCAGAAGACCGCTGCACTGTATGAGAACAGCAGTCTACCACTAGTAGTCCGATACATTCTTTGCAGTCATCACTACTGTGCTCCATTCAGCAAAGCTTGTGCTTCCTGCTAACTGGAGCACAGTAGTGGAGACTGCAGGAGATGTGCAAGACCACCGACAATATATCAATGCTACCCCAGAACACCGCACCCCTCCATTTTAGCAGGCTGGCATGAAATGGGAATTTGTGGTATTGCAGGAGCATTCATAAAGTAATAAAAGCAAGACTACGTTAAAGTTAACAGTTAATGCTTACTGACTTTGTCCAAGTTGTAAAAGCTTTTGGTTTTCAGTCGAGTTTCTTCCCTTGCCAGGCTCAGACTTCTAAATTTATGTTAACATTTAATTATAGGGCCCTTTTCAATATAGAACTGAGAATATGGCAATTACCATGCATTATCTGCAGTGCCTCCACTGTTCAGCTTCACTTCAGATTGTTCAGTGTGGATTTCCACTCCCAGAGACTTTAGCTGCTTTAGAGTGGCCCTCTGTACGCTGTGCTGGTCGCTATGTCTGGGCTCCCTTGGGCGACACTCCCTAGGCTTTGCCGAAACAGATCCACTTGCTCTAGAACTGACCCTGGAAATATTTTCACAAGACTCCTCACTTGCAGAGGATGAGGTCTTCAGAAAATTGTTGACTTGGTTCTGGAAAAATAAATGGACTGGCATAAACATTTTGTGTTACCAGTACATAAGGAACAAAGATGCTGATATGGGAACAATAGATTTTAAAAGCTCCTGAGAGACGGACTCATGTGAATGGCTCGCAGGCACCTTTCTGCGCAACTTGTGGTCCTTTGGTACTTGTAAGCATTCATTACTGAAGGGGCTGTAGTGGGACATCATGTCCCAAGTCTACTTCAGCATGTCTCCAACCAAAGCAGAACTTTACCCATAACAACTTAGAAAAAAAAATAATGTTCTTTAGCAAGGAACACACACTAATCATTATGCTACCAGAACGAGTGTGTGCTGTAAATTACCTATAGCATTGTTCCAGGTTCCTTCTTGCTGGAGGCTGCCATTTTGCTGAAGCCCAGTGCTCCTGAACAGCAGTAAATCAAAGTGGAAAGCCGTGTAAATGCAGATCGAAAAAATCGACGGAAGTCAGTTTAGCAGGAACCAGCCAACTTTCGGGTCGTGTGTACAGCTGTCTGTTCTACAGAAGGTGGCCTCATGACTAGCTTCTGTCGAATGGCCATGCTGGAAAACCAGCAGAAGGAAGCAAAGCTACAGCGAAATACTGATGGATACCAGGGGTAGTGTCAGTAAGTGTGGGATAGTGTATAACAAAGGAAGATTAATTAATCTAATTAGATGGTGGCAGCTCCCCTAAACCAGGTCCTGAGAGCCTACAACACATAACAGAACAAGCAGAAGAGGGCAACGCCATCTAAATGTAGACTGTGAAAATGGACATAAAAAAAAAGGATAAAATAATATATTGCATTCACTGTATATGGATGATAGGTGTGCATGTCACCCTTTGGAGTGTGGCCATTAGACTGACACCAGCCGATTGCCTGCCGACCTCTGCAGTCCTCCAGACCCTCAGGCATTCCAGCTCCGAGCACCTAGCGGTCTTCACTTTCTTCCATCTAGCTGCAAACTGCTTGTAGTCCAGCTGTTTCCTAGCACCACTCTGTCGACACCAGTTGCTGGCCTGCCGATATCTGCAGTTCTCCTGATGGCCACACTCCCAAGGGTGACATGCACATGGATCATCCATATACAGCTTTTATCCCTTTATGTCCATTTTCACACCGTTAGCATTTAGATGGAGCTGCCCTCTTTGGCTTATTTTTAAAACCCAGCATCTGATCAGCTCTGGCAGCCAGCAATGATCAGTGTGTTCTGGCAGGGGGGGGGGTTCCCCCTGTCAGAATACAATAGCACAGTGGGGGAGATCACCGCACCAACATCACTTGTGTGTTATTACGGCGATCTCTCTTTTTTTTTTTTCATTCAGTATGCAGACCTTTAAAAAAGCAGGGGGAATTTATGACTTACTTCCCCCGTTTATTATTGCCTTATGTGACAAAATGAACAAATGTCCATATATTGTATCAGGCCCATACAGGGTAAACTTATTTTCCCTTCGCAACCTGTTTAGGACTCAAAAATGCACTCTAAGTGTAAATATATCATCATACTTACAAGTAAATCTTGATACAACTTCTCTTGGGGCAGACTGGGGACAGAAAATTCATGATCCAAGTTTTTTTGGTTCCCGTGGAGCTTTTGCGATGCATCATACCCGCTGGCAGTAGCTGACCATCGCCCATCGTGCAGCATATGAGAAGACAGAGGCTCGTTCCTTGCATTACCAACACTGAGGAGAAAAATAAAAAATACGATGAGCTTTAAAAAGACAAACTAAAGCATGTTTTTAATGAGAACACATCTTGTGCTATTAAAAACACTGGCCCAAGAGAGATTGGACTACCCCAATTTTAAAAACTGCAGGGTCCCAAACTTTTAAAATGTACTTCATTTGAATATTTACAGATGTTTTTGCTGGCTATTGTCAGCATACCAAAATTAAGTTAAAAAGTGATTACAAGGTAAGGCCTTAATCATACGGGGATACACAGGAGTTCTATTCAGCCCTGTGCAGCCAGTCCCATTGATGTCAATTCGGACACATCCGCTGCTCCCAAATGCCATGAATAGGACCGCCTGCACAGGAATGCACGGAACACCTCTTCCAACAGAAACATTTGCTCTCCATTATACTCTGCTGGGTTACACACATTAAAGCCCAAATTTTGTAGCCCATTCATATAAAAGTCTCAATGTGTAACCTTCATCGCTTCACATTTCCATCTGCTGAATGCAACAGAGAGTTTGAGGAGAGACGGTCATGTGATGGTCTCTATCCTGTCTTTTTTCCCCCCTATAAATTACATGTCCATTGCTCTACACTGGCTTCAGGTTCCCAAAGCCAGTGCAGAGCAATGCATATTTGTCAAGCACACTTCTGTGTTTTATAAATGCAAGTTTTTTGTTTAATTTTAAAGTGTAAGTTCACCTTTACAGAAAATACTGTAACGTGAACTTACACAGGTCACCCTCCTCGGCCTCCGGTCCCACTGACCTGGACCGCCGCAATCTCTGGTTCTAAGCCCAGTATATCCATGCCAGAAGACCAGGGCTTAGAAATCCTCTCTGCATCCACGCTGTGTCTTCATAGCTGAAAGGGCGGGCTATGCGGTTGTTGATTGGTCGGCGCCGTCCATGCAGCGGTGCTGACCAATTAGAATACTCCAAAACATCCCCCTGACGGGGGACGTTTTGGAGATTCAGCTGAGAGGATTTCTAAGCCCCGGACACCTGGCGCGGATATACCGGGGCTTAGAATCGGAGATAACTGCGGTCCAGATCAGTGAGACCGGAGGGGGAGAGGAGGGGGCCCTGTGTAAGTTCACCATGCAGAGTTTTCTGTAAGGGTGAACTTACAGTTAAATTTTTTTTTTAAAAATGACCACGCCACAGCTTTTTAATTGTCCTCCTATGGGTCATATCAGGTGGTAACAAAAAGTTTTGAGACTTGTTTTGCAACAAGCCAACAGATGGCAGCACAAGGTTGCACGCAGAGTCACAGGGAGCACCGATCTTCATAATTCAGTGTACCAAAATACATTGTCCTGTGTACATTGGGAGCTGTGCAACTGGTGCAATTCTAACCACGTGTGTTACATCATCTGCCATTTCATCATGGATGGCAATTTAGAACAAAGAGCAAATGTGAAATTCTGCGTGAAACTGGGCAACTCTGCCACAGAGACGTTTGACAATATTCAGCAAGCTTACAGCGATGCTTCGATGATTTGAAGATCCAGCTCAAATGTTGCAGTTTTGATACCATTGCTAAGATCTAATGCGAATAGCAGAAGGTGCTTGACAAGCTTCAAAAAGAAGGACTTTCAGGACACATTGCAGAAATGGCAGGAACCATGGGAGCGCTGTATTGCTGTGCAAGGGGACTATTGTGAAGGTGATAGTGTGTAAAGGTAGATAAAATAAACGTACTTTCTTGTAAGCAGAGCTAGTGTCAAAACTTTTCGAAACCACTTCATAAAAAGCACCTTGCATTAGTTTTTTTGGCAGAAGAAATTTATACGCTTCAGTCTACATAAATGGGATTTCATACTTTATAACTAGAAATAGAACAACATTATCAATTGAAAAGGTCATAATATAGCATGGAAAACAAAACTGGTAACAGAGTCATTAGTATTAGCATTTTCTCTGTTTGTTAAAGTATCCACTCAGCCCAAGAGTCTGCAGCAGATAAGCAACCTGGCATTTCAAGATGTGGGCGGGGGGGGTTTCTAATGCAAGCAAGAAAGTGTCACACAAACATTTTTCTGCCGGCAAATCGTTCCCCCCCCCAAAAAAAAAAAAAAAAAAAAAAAAAAAAAAAACACTTTTCTGCTCCTAGAAGCTGAAGTTTCAAAACCCGCATCTAGAATAAAACAGCGTGCAGGGACACATAGGAGAACACCATCTGCTTCTAGAAGCAGAAAAAAAAAAAAAAAATGCTCATAACCTGCTGCTAGAAGCGTTTTTATTTTTTTACGCTAGTATGCATGGAGCCTTATACTTTCCTAAATATGCAGAATATAACTGGTTAACATTTATGATCACACCAGAACACCAAAATTGTTGACCCCCAGAATATAGGACTGCCTTAGGGGATCAGGAAGGAGTTTTCCTCCTGTTGGATGATTGTATGCTTTATAAGGCTTTGTGCCTTCTTCTGGATAATCCATGGGTATATGGTTCAGTGTATACTTATTTTTTTCTATTGGTAGAACATGATGGACCAATCAAGATAGATAGATAGATATATAAAATCGCATCACACACACTTCAAAACGTTTCCACTCTTTTCATATTTAATTAAAAGGAAAAAAAAAAAAAAAAAGTGCAGAATCTTTTTGAAGAACCCTTGTATACACAGTACTGTGCAAACGTTTTAGGCAGGTGTGAAAAAATGATGCAAATGAATAACGCTTTCATGTGTTCGTTTATTTTTGTCAATTAAAAAAATGGAAATTAAATGAACAGAAGAGAAATCCAACCCAAAATTTGGTGTGACCACCCTTTGCCTTCAGCATCAATTCTTCTAGGTACACTTGCACACAGTTTTTGAAGGAACTCGGCAGGTAGGCTGTGCCAAACATCTTGGAGAACCAAGCACAGATATTCTGCTTCTCTCTCTTTCTCTCGCCATGCAATCCCAGACAGACTCAGACTCGATGTTGAGATTGTGGCTCTGTGGGGGCCAAACCATCACTTCCAGGACTCCTTGTTCTTTACCTGAAGATAGTTCTTACTAACATTGGCTGTAGGTTTGGGGTCATTGTCCTGCTGCAGAATAAATGTGGCAGATATTTATCCACCATGCAATACCACCAGGAAGGAGTGTGATTGGCCCCAAAATTATTCTGCAGCAGGACAACAACCCCAAACATACAACCAATATCATTAAGAACTGTCTTCAGCGTAAAGAAGAACAAGGAGTCCTGGAAGTGATGGTTTGTCTCCCACAGAGCTCTGATCTCATCATTGATGTCTGGGATTACATGAAGAGACAAAAGGACTTGAGGCAGCCTAAAACCACAGAAGCTCTGTGGTTAGTTCTCCGAGATGTTTGGAACAACTTACCTGCCCCGTTCCTTCAAAAACTGTGTGCAAGTGTACCTAAAAGAAATGATGCAGTATTGAAGACAAAGGGTGGTCACCAAATATTGCTTTCATTTAGATTTCTCTTCTGTTCCTTTACTTTCTATTTTGTTGATAAAAATAAATTAGCAATTCTATTTATGAAAGCTTTCTTAGTTTATAGCACTTTATTTTACACGTGCCTAAACCTCTTATTGTGTAAAATGTTATTGTAGCTTTTTTTTCCTTTAACTGTAAATGTATTATATCCCCAAACACTGTTCTATAAGAAAATAGCAACCAGGCATGGAATGAGATGGTAGAGGTATAATGATCATGTCCCCTATCATTTTTAGATTTTACATCTATACTGTATATTCTATACTACAACTACAAAATGCTTCGGTCTCTCACGTTACATCATCAACCTCCAATTCATAGACAAGCTACGCTCCTCGCAGTGACAAATCCACCCAAACTGGATAGTGAATGTATAAATGGAGGAGTGAAGGTCACGGTAGAAGTATGATGGTGATTAAATACAAAAAAAAAAAAGTGCAATGAAAATTTGCATGAAAAAGGTTCAGAACACACCAGATGGAGTCATGTTTGTCACAAATGATAAACAGAATGGTGTGAACTTCTTGTATAGCTGTTTTTCCTTTTCCTGACACTTGGTTTTACAACAAAATAATTTATGGCTTCCACACCGATATTGGGGGAAACTTCACATCAACCACAGCTGTCCAA
The DNA here is from genome assembly GCA_029206835.1 of Rana muscosa. Taxonomy (NCBI): domain Eukaryota; kingdom Metazoa; phylum Chordata; class Amphibia; order Anura; family Ranidae; genus Rana; species Rana muscosa. The sequence continues at coordinate 65,672,771 of CM055120.1, forward strand.
AGAGTTTCAAAACGTGCGATCAGCATTTCTTTCCACATCCATAGGATGAGATCATCCGTGTACCACGAACACATCAAATAATGGAAACAAAAACTCTTCTACTGGAAGAGTGATGATTCTTGCCAATGCTTACCCAACTTGCCCTCTCTCACTACAGTAATATTCTCCCCTATGAGTTTCAGAATGCCTCCCCTTCATGAAATCAGGCAAATAAGTCTCACCCCTTCTGCTGCATTTCTACACGGGCAACAAGTGCAGAAACTGACGACTTGTTGCCCGTGTAGAGACCCCTTTATGAAGACCGCTATAGTTGTGTGGAAAGAGGAACTTTATTGGGGAACAATTGTCTCTAAAGCCCCTTAAGAAAAGTACGTCAACTCACCAACATCCACCCAAAATTGAATAGTCTAAATGCCTTTAATGAACATATTAGGCCATACACAACAAATGATTCTAAAGATCTCCATCATATAGAGTCCAGGCACGATCA